>CM032481.1:6451705-7651705 GCA_019059595.1 Marasmia exigua | reverse complement strand
AGACCGACTATGAAAAGTTGAAATATTTTTACGCGTATTTCCGAAAGTCAGAGAAGAAATGTTGTTAAGAATGCTTGATAGAAGTTGTGGTTCAATAGGTGAAAATGTTTATCGATACAATTTGTACCAAATACATATAAGGAAAAAAAATGTTCTACGGACTACTACTTCAAGGAAGTTATTATATTTTTTGCAATCTTATGTATCGTTGTGCTGTTTGAGTAATAATTTCGTGATTATTGTCTCGTATTTAGTATAATTATGTATGATGAGATGGTTGGTTGCGACATGAGTAACGCTTATCTAAGTACAGACCGACCAAGATCAGAAGGCACTTCAGTGACATTGACAGGGGGGCGTTGTAAAACGTTTTTTCAATGCCAAAATGTCAAAACAGCATTAGTTCCGAATTTTGTCACGTGCCAAATAACCGCGATCGAACTGCACTGTAGTTACAACACTTCTCAAAATTAGCAAGGTACCTATATTTTTCCAGTAGACGAAGACTTTTTTTCATTAAATAAGCCATCTGGCGAACCACACATTTTATTGATAAATTTGTTTGTATTTATCTTTGTTCTTATATTATATACTAGTGGCCCGCCCTCACTTCGTTTCGGTACATTCCATTCCACTTTCTAACAATAGATGGCGTGAGGTGTCGAATACATCGCGTAAGCGTTTCGTGTTTTCGAATTACCTATAGCGTTGCCGCTGTCTGTGGGGTTTACCCGACAACAGAGACACCAAGCCGCCCGCTGGCTCGAGACCGCTCACCATCCCTCGCGGGTTGGGAGAGAACGATACCACTGAAATGGACCATAGTTCCAGACCAGTCACTCTTGACCCCTTGCGAGCAAAACCTCGGTTCTGGGATTTACCTCTTTATAAATAGTAGATTTCCTATTATAAAATAGCATAAACATACCTTACCGTCATTAGATTTATCTGTTTTGATATAAGTTAGAAGGCAACCTTGTAAAGGTGTTTAGGAGGGGTAACCGCCATCCGGCTCGAAGGACCTTTGTTTAGGACTCGCACTGGTACTGCTGATAATTGGCCAAGAAAAGACGTTGATCCGATTGAATTTATCGTATATTTATCAATTTACAATTTTATAAATTTTCTAACATATTATTTTGCTCTGACAGTTCTGATAGCTCTGACTTGTTAAATTCTTATTTTGAAACGTAAGACTGAATGAGGTTTTATTTGCATAAATCCTCAACAAAAGGCAAGGATGTCGTTTTTTGTGGCATAAAAAGCAAAAGTGTGATATTACATCAGAAATAGATAAAGCCTGTAAAGCTGTGGTTGATATATCAGCGTATGAAGGCGGAGCACAGTTTCATTAAATATATTGTAACTTATCTAGGTACGTGTACTTATAGACCGTAAAATGTAGCTTGATTCGAATGACAGTGTTACACAAAAATGATCTTTAAGTCTATAGTAATATAAATCTTTGGAATGAAACTTGGTTTAAATGATAAACCTTATGTCTATTGAAATAAAGGTCAAGTGAGAGATATCATTCTACTCAACCTGTATTGACTATATGTAGTGACATTTTCTTTGCAATTAATACTTATCTACTTTTATTAGGTTACCTTACCAACACTTGATCGGATTATTTGAATAAGAGTAAACACTCATAGCTTTAAGTACTTGCCTGTTTATCTAAAATGGGGAAGCATATCTAGCGTATCTATATCTTTTTAAATAAATAATATTTGTGTACCTATATTATACCCGTAGTTTTGCATGCTAAAGTATGTGTGTAGAGAAATATGCTCTTTTCTATGCAAAGTGAATCATCTCCCGTCCCAATAGTTACCACAACATTTCACCCTTGGCCTTGAAGGTCAAACTACTTGTTATACTTTTGTAAAACCACATATTTATAATAAAAAAAATCTATATATCAGATAAAGCTATCTCAAACGCCATTATACAATCATGGCCAAACGAGAACCGAACCGCTCGCAGTGAAACCATGGGCTCTCTTTTTGTCATGGGAACTACAATGTGAGGTCAAGTGGCAAGGACGCTCCCATGGCCTGGCTATCCCATGGGCGTTCCTGTGTGAACCACTGGGCCATGGGGAATTAAACGGGGGCCGTGGGAGAAATTTATCACTTGAATTTTTGACGCTTTCGCTAAAAAATATATTATATGATTCCTTTAATTATTTATTTAGTACAGCCACAAGATACATTTTAATGTAGGAGTAAAATGTTGACGAACGCAGCCTAATGAAATATTGTTTGTTAATTATTGAGTGAACGCAGCGAATGATTAAGAACGAACTGAAGATGAATGAAGGAGATGATAGAATGAATGAGTTGAAAGTAAGAGTGAGCGAGAGAGATGAGGTGTGTGTGACTGCAGGTGTGAAAGAGGTATAAAGAGACGCCGATCTTCATATTTCTAGCAGGCACTTATTTCTCTCTTCTGTAATGGCGCTTAGACGATAAGTTTGGTTTTTTCTCTTTTGGGAATTAAATATTTATTCATGCGATTCGGCCTTATCATTCCGTGTCCCACATTAATACTAATTAAATTTACAGTTCTGATCACCAAAATAACGGCGTAGAACACTTATGAATATTTTTTCTTAACATAGCTTACGGCCGCACTCAGAGACGTCATTTAAGCTAATGTTCATTAACTTTAGTATTGGTAGTCTTTATGCGTATCAAAATAAGTGTCAATATTTTTTCTTAAGTAGTCAACTAAGTTAATTAAAGACTCTGATTGTGGCAGTAAATTAACTTCATATAGACCCTGGGAACATCCATCAGGCTAGTGGCCTGATAGATACCCGGTCACCAACGATTTAAATTTAGGAATTATGTCCAAATCAGAAATGCTGCTACTTATGCTATTATACCTGGAACAAATAGGTACGTACCAAAGGTGATTGACTGCCTAGATTAGTTCTGGCAAAAGGAATGGCGAATAGCTTGGTAATACGAAATCTAGGGTATTTGTGCCGTTACTTATTAGGGTTCCGTACCTCAAAAGGAAAAAACGGAACCCTTATAGGATCACTTTGTTGTCCGTCTGTCCGTCCGTCTGTCAAGACCCTTTTTCTCAAGAACGCGTGAAGGTATGAAGCTGATTTATATCAATTACTCAGGTCTACTGTTTCTTGAAGCTGTGAAAAAATACAGCCGTTTATGCTGCAAATTTTCGACACTTGCAAGGGAATCAAAACCTACAGGGTGCTTCCCGTGAACTCAGAATCTTGAAATTTGGTACGAAGCAACGTCTTATAGCATAGATAAAGGAAAAATTACGAAAACCATAAATTTTTAGTTACATCACAAAGTATATATTTTTTTAATAATTTTAAACTTACTACCCATTTCCTCATAAACGCGTAGAGGTATTAAATTGAAATTCATACCATATACTCAAGTCTATAATACCTTTAAGCTGTAACAAAATCAAACATCTATGTCAACGCAATCAAAAGAAACAGCAATTTAAGCTACATATTTTGAAGCTCGCAAGTACTCGCAAGGGAATCAAAACCTAAAGGGTACTTCCAGTCGATCTAGAATCTTGAAATTTGGCAAGAAGCAACGTTTTATAGCACACATAAAGGAAAAATTCCGAAAACCTTACATTTTTAGTTACATTACAAAATATATATTTTTTAATAAATATAAACTTATTACTTTTTTCCTCATGAAAGCGTAGAGCTATCAAGTTGAAATTCATATCAAATACTTAGATCTAATTGGCCTTTAACCCGTGAAAAAAAAAATTCCAAGTCAACGCAAAAACGCAAAACGCAAAAGTACAACCATTGATACCGCATATTTTGAAACTCGCAACTACGCGCAAGGGAATTAAAACCTAAGACCACTTCCCGTTGACATAGAATCTCGAAATTTGGTAAGAAGCAATAGCTTACAGCACAGGTAACAGAAAAATTCCGAAAAGCTTAAAATTTTAAGTAGTTATACCACCAAAAAAATTGTGATTGTAAACATAATTGTAGTTACAGCAATGACCGCGAGTTATTATACTATGTATGGGGAGGGCAACATTTTTCAAACGGCAAAGACGACCTAGATCTTTGTTTTAAATTTATGCTCCTCCATCTTTCCCCATTGCAATATTATGAATACTTATTTTTTGTTGATTTTGATACATAAACTTGTCCCATCTAATCTTATCGAGAAATATTTTGAATTAATCTCCTTTGTATCAAAGGAACCGTTAAAAATATAAAATATCTTATAAAATAGTACATAGAGTTACTTTTTACGACGGCTTTCAACGAAAGACTTAAAAAACCAAGATAAATGGCGTCTGCTAGGTTTTCTTTTGAGGAATAAATCTTACTCTTTTATGGACATAGTTATTTTTATATCTCAAAGAAGGCGCTTAGAGAATTTTTGAAGTTTATTTTGTAAAATCTTCACTTTTATCATAGCAAGTCATTCCCGGTTGCGTCCAAAGCTTTCCCTTCGGTGCCCTACTTCCACTTTCCTGCTATGCCTCCTTCACCGCACTACAAAATGAATAGGCACTTATCTGGTAAAATTGGCCTGATTCCGTGCACTGGTGTTATGGATATCAGACAACAGAGGAGTTGCAAATGTAATAAACATATTACACCCAGACACTGAGGGAGTTGCCACACTGGCGGATTGCGAGCGTTTTCAAAGCGGAGCGACGGCGCAGCGATGCGCGGACGCGCAACGGATTCGCCGGCGTGTTTCTGCGTGACCGCCACAAAAAAACAATGGCGGTCTGACTTATATCCACGGCAAATCCGTCGCGCAACCGATGCACATTCCTTAAGTTAAACCTACATAGGATAAACCTTAATAGCCTCTATGAAAGCCTTTTTATTCTGCTGCCTGATGGCTGCGCATGAGATCCGGGGTTCGATCCCCGTGCGGGGACAAAAATATATGTACCAAAGTTTTCGGTGCGAAATTGAATGGATTTATATCGATTACAGTGCGTTTCTCTCGTCATTTTCTACCGCTATAGCGTAGCATACGCTATAATTGCATAGCATACGCTATAATTACGCTTCAATTTTTCCAACATATTTAGCTCGGGATTGTGATCCCCAATCTGCATTTGGCAAGCGTGGTGATTAAGCCTAATCCCATCATAGTAGCGATGACTGGATTTCTATGATGGAGGCCTTTGCCCTACAATGGGACAGTATATAGGCTGATACTTTACATTTTCATACTTTTCTTTTGCAAATATATACTTAAATTATATAAAATACCTAATTACAATGTAAATATGTAAGGCCTCCTTATTGTAACTGCTTTCATTTTGTATTGCTTATCTCTAAAGCTCAAATAGACGCAAATCCTACTGGAGACATACCACTTAGCGGCGCCGGCTTTAAAAAATACTAAAATATAAAAGATTTTATTGAGAGATCTAGCAAGATTCTATTGTCTGTTGTAAAACTATGCCAGTTTCAACACTATATTTGGTATACAATTTGCTCTCTCGAATACATTTCACGCGTGGAAGTTTCCAACAAAATCCCCTATATACTTCGCACTTCAATTTCAACCTTACTTTTTCGGTTTAGGAGATACTTTGCTCTGTCGAGACTTGGGAAATTTTCGACTGTGTTATATGCTTCAGACTGAGAAATTTCATTTGAGACGATTTCGCGATTTCCTCCACTTGTTCCCTTAGGGACAGGCCGTTGATTTATCAAGCAGAATTCCCTTTTTTCTGTGTATTCGAAAAATTTGTTGTATTACATATTTAGAGATCCTTCGTGAGAAACGTCGAAATGTTTCATCTAATTTTATGTGTCTATAAATAAAAGACGACCGATTTTTTTTCCTATTCTTTATAGCGGCATACTCGTAAATTATTTTTGATTATTTTTGATTTGATAAGAGAAATTCTAATGCTGATTTTAGTCATCATTTGGTTACAAACCTGAACAAGCAAATAATTTGTAACAGAAATAACAAAGGAAACAAAGGAACTCGATGAAGCTTCCATAAATAAACAATTCTACTTGATATTATTTTACTCGAATCATACTTTCACAAATTAGGAATTTCGAACGAAAAATTTATTTTAACCGTGCCTTTAATTTATTAACATTTTTCCTTTCCGTCCTTTATGCCAGAAAGCCGAATTCCCGATAACTGTCAACCAAATCCTCTATTTTATTTTTGTAGATTTTGACAAGATTACTTAAGTTTTTCTCGTCAATATAAGGTCTTGTTTCTCCTGGACTGTTCGCAGTATTCTCCAGACGACTGACCTCTTCACTTGTATTACACATCTGGTTATACAGCAGTATAGAGGTGCCAAAGTAGATTTTGGAATACCTCTTCAAATCAGCATCCAGTTGATCTTTAGGGTATACGAAACTAGCCTTCATACCAAAGTTGGATAAAGAATTGTCAAGTTGTTCATGATAGTAATCGACCCAACTGTGGAAATTCTGTGATCTAGTGACGTGGTCGGTACAGCTAAATATCAAATACAGGATGTCTCCAGCTGGATTTCCTTGGCAGGACGAACGATAGTCGATCATAATGTTTTCTGTTGGTTTCTCTCCCTGAAATATTTAAAAAATCTTAGCAACATTATTAAATGCAGTTTGACAAAGTGATATGGTAAAAAAAAAGTTAAAAAACTAAAACCCTATGGTAGTTGGGTTTTAAAACACGCGCTAAAAAAAAGTGCGCAACAAGAAAATTGTCTAAGCTTAAATTATTATGCCGTATTGCCGTGGTTCTATGCCACATTGATTTTATTTTTAGGCGGGTTTTAGTTTTTAAACTTTATTTTCATTTAACATATTTTTAGTTATGTAAATAAAATTACATATTTGGAATGTGCTAAAATCGTTCTTTAATTTGATACCCCACACGGTACCGTCTAGCAAAATTATTTTTAGTTCCTTACTCTAAGTCCCTTAGAGGGCGCTCTAGTCAATTTAACGTGACGTCATGTAGCCTTTAACCAGAAAACAATTAAGATGTTTCTAACGACACCTCATTTGTTCAATTATGATTACTAGTTTCAAAATCATAACCCTCCTTTTTGCTTCGCCGTAGTTGGGTAAAAAAAGCATATTAATTAAATAAATAAATAAATATTTCACAACATCACATACATTGATCTGACTCCGAGATAGGTAGCTCAAGCACCTGTGTTACGGATATCAGAATCAATAGTGGGATTACAAATATATACACATAATACTTTTCTTTTGTATGTTTTGTACAAACAAACATGTTCATGCGCACAACCCTTGGACCAAAGGCAGCGTTCACTACCACTGTTCCAAACGGGTCGTCAATTAAAGTAAAATGTTTGTAAATACGAAATTATAAGATCACCAGTTTTTGTTAAGACGGAGGCGTGTGTGGTATTTTACTTGTTTCTCAATTTGTTAGTAGTAGAGAAGACCTTGGGGAGTCTGGTAATTACAATAAAGCGAGGCCCATTTGACCTTCGCAACCATTTAAAAAGGGAACCAGATCAACTGGCTCATGGTGAACTGACTCATGACAACACGTTTATGAAACTATCTGAAACGTGCTGGTTGTCTTAAGATGTTTTCCCTCACCGCATAGCTTAAGGGTAAAAATACGCACAGAGATTTTTAAAATCCAGAGGTGCATGCTAGGATTCAAACAACGACCTCCCGTATGGAAGGCGCGGTCTAAACCACTAAGCCACCATCGCTCCTGCCAACATAAAGTAGGTAAGTATGAAAAAGCCGTGTGGTGCCCGGCAGAGTAGAATAGGCCACCCTCACTCTTACCGAGGTGTCGTGAAAGACGACTAAGGTAAAGCTGCTGGCATGATCATCAGCACCCAGAGAAGGAAAACTCTGCATTCATATCAAAACCCTCGCCAACCCGTCTGCCAAGCGTGGTGAGTATGGCAATCACCCCTCATGTGATTGAGGGAGGCCCGCGCCCCAGCAGTAGGGACTTAAATGGGATGATGATTGATGAAAATGGCTTACCTCAAATTTAAACATAAGGTTATTAGTCCAAACATCTCCATGCTGAATAACCAAATGCTTAGAATTCATCTCATATTTTTCAATCTTGCTTATTTGAGAAATAGTCTGTGTTGCTAGACCTCGAACGAATTTTATATATTTGTCGTCATCTAATACCTCCAGAGCACTGTTTTCAATTTCACTGAAAAATACTTTGAACTCCTCTGATCTACTTGCTTTATTCCAAATATTGACAAGTTTGCTTTGGAGAATCTCATAAATGCCTGGTTCATGCTTTTTCATGGCAAATGACAAAGAATGAAGCATGGAAAAGTTCTTGAGAACTAACCTTATGGCACCGTCGCTTAATGCTGTAAACATATCCAGCATCACATAATTAGATACTTTTAGGTCTTCAAGCAAAATCACCTCATGAGGTTCTTCCGACAAACATCCATAACACTTAGGATATTTGAATCGGTCTTCATCAGCAACATCAGCATTTGTTTGGACCCTGGCGAATTTCGGTAGAGCTTGTTTGTACATTGCTATTTCATTACTAAAATTAATTCCTGTGTTCATCCTAGCGCGAAAAGATTCTATCTCAGGAGCGATTTTTGCAATCATCTTGAAATCTTCGCCATCTTCAGTTTTAACTGTAATTCTATGCACGTTGGATGCATAACCATCACCTAGTTTAGTAATTAATTCAAAAACTGCTTTGTTGGTAGTAAAACCGAGGCCTGTTAGTATATCACGAATAAATTGACTTTGTTTATCACTGAGACCACTTATATCACCTTCAAAATTCAGCGACATGTTGAAAACTAAAAGATTAGTTGCTGTCGCAAATAACATTAAATAAATCATTTTATCTTCTATTTTCTTGGTGATTATTGATAATAAGGACGTAATCAGCAATTAAAAGTCTTAAAGGAGATAACAATATTTTATCTTTAATGTGCAGGTATTGTGCAGTACAGTCAAAGAGTACCTAATAACTAATGAAGGGTACAGGGGAAGTAAGATCATTGTCACTTAAGGTTATTTGAGAAAACTCTTAATGTTTATTCATAGTCATTAGTTAAAAACATTGTAAAGTAATTCTTGTGCTATGATATTATGTGTTATAAAATAATAAATATAAATATTTCACAACATCTAATACATTGATCTGACTCCGAGATAGGTAGCTCAAGCACCTGTGTTACGGATATCAGAATCAACAGTGGGATTACAAACATATACATAATTATAATACTTTTCTTTTGTAAATACATACTTATAATACATAGATAACGCCCAGACCAATACAAACAGATATGTTCATGCACACAAATGTTTGTACTGTGCGGGGATCGAACCCGCAACCCATTCACCAGAGGCAGCGTTCACTACCACGGTTCCAAACGGGTCGTCGATTAAACGGGTCGTGGAAAATCGAATAACATTAACATTTTAGCTAAAATAGAAATATTATGTAAGATTTTTTTATCCAAACAAAGTGTTAAAAGTACAAAAATGGACTATGATCTTTCTTCACCTGTAACCTTCCAATGCGAAAGGTTTAATCACGGTTCGAATACGGCAGAATTCGACCAGTTTTGCGATTATATTAGAACTAGTCATATATTATGAATAACGCGCTAGTCTAATTTTGTATAGTATTTGTAGTGAGCTACATACTCGACACATTCAATACTAAATTGTACTGATGTGACTGATACTAAATACCAGTGATAGCCGACTACTGTAACTATATGTATTTTGTGCAATGAAGTAAATATTTATCTAGAAATATGTAACTGATTGCATGTCTCAAGTGGCAATGGGCAGGGCACATAGCGAGGAGAACTGACGGCCGTTGGGGCGGAAAGGTCCTCGAGTGGATGCCACGTACAGGAAGTCGCAGCCGTGGCAGGCCCCCCGCAAGGTGGACCGACGATCTGGTGAACGTTGCGGGAATCCATTGGATGCGGGCGGCACAGGACCGATCTGTGTAGAGAACATTGGGGGAGACCTAAGTCTAGCAGTGGCCGTCTATTGGCTAAAATGATAACGATGATGTAACAGATAATAAATTTCATTACTTCTTTTTTTTCTCATCATCTAGGCTGTTGGTGAATGTGTTATTTATCAGAGAATTAGTTTACTGAGGTGATTTTGCTACTAAAACTAAGTTCAAATAAGCATGTTTAGTGTACGAGTATTTTGAGCACAGATAATGAAAATGATACGACTTATAAAAACACAGTCATTTGAAATATTCACTTGTTTATTCATAGCTCCTTATTACCTACATGAAACTTATTTATTTTGAGGGAATTTATAAATCAATCATGTAAATTTTCTAAATCATGAAGTTTTGGGCAAATCAGCTAATTCGGATCATACATCATATCCTTCTCTATTATTTTCTTTGGTCAACATTGGAATTAGTAGTATTTGGACATATTTTTCTTTTAGGTTTTTCCATGTTTGTTTCGCCAAGCCATCTCTAACACCAAATTTACAAACAAAGATATTAGAAAATGCGCAGTTATTTTAATACCTACTTTACTATTATTGAAATTATCAATTTTTATCCAAAATACCCAAAATCGCGACAAGTGTCAATTAACCCCACAATTCGAGATTTATATATTTGAACAGTATCATCGCTAACAGACTTGAATGTTATGGTATTGTTAAACTTTTCCTGGTCTTGCTCTTTCATGGTATCCTTAATTATTTCTGCTTCCTCGGAGTTTCTACAGAGGAACAAAGTCAGCATTACTGCATTCCCTAAATATACTTTAGCGTATCTTTTTAGGTCTATATCCAGCTTCTCTCTCGGAAAAATGGTGTTAGCAGTCATTCCAAAGTGGCATAATGATTTGTTAAGTTGTTGATGGTAATAGTCGATCCAGTCATTGTGATATTTTGATCTTGTGATGTGATCGGTGCAGTTGAAGATCATGTAGAGGATATCGCAAACAGGATTACATTCGTTTGATAACTGGTAGTCGATCATAATACACTCTGATGGTTTGTTGTTCTGAAAGATAAAAAATATATGTTAACTCTTCCTCTGTAAGACTTTATTAGGCATCAACATTATTTACTGAGATAATAAACTGACAGTATTCATTTTTTTATAATCCAATTACCTACAATTTTTAAAGATCTTAACATACCTTTAATTTAAATAAAATATTATTCGTCCAACCATCTCCTTGCTGAATAACCAAATCTTTGGAGTTTTTGTCTGCATTTCTAACTTCTTCGAAAAGTATAGGATTTTGTGATACAGTGTTTTGTAAAACGCTTTTGTAATAATCATCATCTATTAAATCTATAACGTCCTTTTCAAATTCAGTCATACTTGCAATATAATCTGGTGTCTCGTGTAGTTTAGTCCACAAGTTAACCAAATCTCTTGCGAATCTATCATATGTTTTTGGTTCCAACTCTTTCAGTGCATATGATAAAGAATGAAGAACAGCAAAATTTTTTATTATTAGTCTCACGGCATCATCGTCTAGTGATATAAATCTATCAAGCATAACAAAATCCAATTCTTTCAAGTCCTCGAGTAGCAAAACCTCATTTGGCTCCTCTGAATATGTGCCGTAACAATTTGCAAATCTGAACCAATCGCTTTCTGGAACACCAGCTTCTTTTTGAAGACTTAAAAGTTTTGGAAGAATTTTCTCGTACATGATTATTTCATTTCTGAAGACTATTTTCGAACTCATTCTTGTACGTAGGGCTTCATCTTTGGGTGCAAATTTTGCGATCATTTTGAAGTCTCTTTCACCTTTTATTGCTACATTTATCCTTTTAACATCAGCAACATAGTTGTCACCAGGTTTGCTGGCTGCTTTGAACGTTACCGTGTTATTTGTAAAACCACGCTTTTTCAAGAAATCTCTTACAAACTGAATTTGTCTTTCTGTTACACTTCCTGTTTCACCTTCTATTTGTAGGATTCCATGTTGAGACTAACAGTTTTTGGTGACAAGATATTTATCGGAAGTCCTTAATATTGTATCGGTAAATTTTACGGTTAAAGCGGATTCCTCCTGATATACTGCTCAGAGTGCCCTAGTTGTAAGTCAGTAATGTTCTAGGTCAAAGCACGCAAGAGGCAGGCAGTAATCTGCAGAGTTTATCCTGTAATGAAAAAATACTCGATTTAAAATAAACATTATAAACCGTGGTCTCCAGTGTACTTCTTAAATAGCTCCAAGCTTTGACTATGTAAAAGTTCGTAGTAGCACACCAAAATTGAATTATTTTTTGTTATTTATCAACATATTACTAGGAAACACGAAAACTGTAGCCAGCTTAAATTTATCTTTATGTTACATGAACATATTTAGTAACACTATTTGATTTTCCAATCTTCTTAATTTATTTTAAACAGTTAGCATAAAACTAATATGAGCAATAGAGTCATTCTTAAATAAGCATCAGTTGCCATGTCCATTGCCATTTAACTATTTTTTGTAGAGAACTTTCTATAACGTGAAGTTCAGAGCGGTAAAAAATATTGGACGCACTAGTTTGATAATAATATTGTTAACACTTACCCAAAAAACTTTATGATTTATTCACTATTATTTTTCACAATTTTGAGATTCTATACAAAGATTTTTGAATACAAATAAGTTTACCATATTTACCTCGTAAACTAATAACAATACGTAGATTTATCTCCAAGTTTCAAACTGGTCTGGTAAGTGTTAGCTGGCCGCATGCGCTCAAATCACAATCAAAGTACAATCACACCACAAGGCCTCTTAACTGACATAGTTATACTATTCCTAATCTGTGACTGACATCATCATAACGTTTATAAGTGAGTTAGTGATGTTATGGATGTCATATTTTGGATCTGGATACGGTGGAATAATGATATCATATTTCCAGGTTGCAGATATAAACACCATTTTTGGCTTCGGGTTAATTTCGGATTATTCGATTAGCATTATCGATTTTGGAAATAATCAAGGAAAAAACAATGAAAAATACTAACTGCTTAGCTTATTTTGGAATTCACGATATGACCTCCTGCTTATAAAGTCTATTTTTTTGTATACGCAAAGTAGAAAGCCAAAAAAACTACTGAAGAAGAAGTGTGTCTTAATTGAAACAGAGAAATGAAGAGTTAGTAAGGTATAATTAATCAATGAAATATATAATTGCTGCTGAAGTATAAAACATGTCACAATAACTCTAATTTCGTTGGCTAATTGCAAGACTCCATTATTTACGAATATGTATTATCACGTGCAGGTTAAAGTTCGTACAGTTCAAATGGTTGATTTATAATAAGGCTCTATAAATTATCCAATATGAAATTATGGAAACCAATAATTCTATCTGTAACACTATTTTATAACTATTATTATTTTGAATACTCTAGGCATAAGGACAAGAAAAGTTCCTTTAAACTTTAATACATTTTGTAGGAGTTCTTGAAATATGAAATATTCCTATCCGAGTATACCCAGTTCGATATTGGTTCCATTTTTTTCCAGATAATCGATATTTTCGGTTACAGTTACAGAGCTCCTTAATAAAGTGAGACGAATGACTCAATAGAACGATCTCAATGTTATCTTAATCACAAACAATCATATTTATTAAATACATCATATATACTCATCTTATTATTTATCTTTCAAGATTCTTTAGTTAGGTTTTATCAAAAACATGAACCATATCAAAACTTTAAACTAAAAAAAGGATGTTTACTAAGTATTATTATATATCATGACGGAATTGTTTCATTAAAATGAACAAATTCTCCAGCTGATATTACTGTTTGCACTGTATTGTACGATAAACGCATGTGTGTACTATTGAATTTAATATAAGCCTCGTATTTGATCTAGTGGGCCGATCGGTCTATTGAATTAAAAGGTAAATATAAGAAAAAACATTTTTACTTTTAGTTAAAATGGTCACTTTAAGTTGATTAAACAACTTCTAATTTAATGTTTATATTTTTTCGATGCATTTAAGTCAAAACATCTTGTATCACTACTGATTATTTTTTGTGATAGGTACAAGCATATTAGTGGTAGGTACCTACTAATACCTATTTCATATACCCGAGTTCACGATAACTATCAATCAGCCCCTCAACTCGAGATTTGTACAATTGTACAGTATCATTGCTCACAAAATCCAGTCCAATGTCTTCCCTTTTATCCATGTCTTGCTCTTTCATGGCTTCTTGAATGAGTTTAGCCTCCTCTGGTTTCCTGCACAATATACTGGACAGCATTACTGAATTTGCAAAGAATAATTTAGAGTATCTTTGTAAGTCCACGTCCAAATTGTCTCTAGAGTATGTATTGGTTACTGAAATTCCGAAGTTAGATAATGATTTATCTAGCTGTTCATGATAGTAGTCGATCCAATCGTTATAATATTGTGATTTGGTCTTGTGATCCGTACTGCTAAAGAGGAAGTATAAGATATCACATACAGGATTCTTTTTGTATGATAATTGATAGTCAATCATGATGCACTCCACTGGTTTATTGTCCTGAAAGGTAAAATATTAGATTTCATTAAATGAACAAATACATACTTATTGCGGCATAATATATCAACCATCAATTCTCAGGAGAAACTTTCGAAGGTAATAAACATTGAATTGTTTGTAACCAAACTACAAAGACACTAGGCTAACATATTGACACTATTAGAATTAACTGGTAGAACAGACAACATCATCATCATCATCTTAGGGTTAAGTCTTGGTTGTGTTTCAAGCTGGCGCTTCGGACAGCCAGCCTTCTCGACAGCTTTCTGGTTCTCCATGTAGTTCACAGATTTAAGTACTACATCATGCGTTATCAGGTGGCACTAATCCCTGGTTCAGTGTCAATTGATGGAACAGACAGTTTACGAACGAAGGCACCAGGTAGGTACTTTGTACATAGAACAATACTCTAGGTAGATAACATTTTTTTTTCAATAATTAGTTGTAAATGTAACTGTGTCACTAAATAAGCTATAGCCTTAGCATGTATAAATATTAATAGATAAGGATTTAATGTACTAAGAATGGATTAGGTTAGATAATAGACTTATGTATTTGGTAATATTTTGGTTAATGATAATATTCTACTTATTCTTTGTAAGCAATTAGTTGCAAAAAAAGAAAAATCTATCGTCTTTGGCAACTAGTTGAGTAGCAAGAATGTTAGTTCTTCTTCGGCAACTGGTTGTGAATCTTAGTTGCCAATGCGGCCGGAGGGGTAAATAGTAGTAGTATTTTATTTTTCCACAAAAACGGCACGGCACTTCGGAAAACGAAGCAAAGTTCTGGGCGCACCCCGATGAATCTGTTGGTGGCGTCCCATATCACCTGCGACGGACAGGCGCGCACGATACTAGTAAATATTATTACGTCCTCACAGAAAACCAGCGTGAAGCATGCGCTGTGTTTCGCTGCGTGAGTGAGGGTACCGGAGGCCCAATACATGGGAAGGAGGGTTAAAAGGTGAGTAGCGCACTGATGACACCACTGGTGTTGCAGGTGTCCATGGGCGGCGGTAATCGCTTACCATCAGGATATCCGTCGGCTCGTCTGACACATATATCATAAAAAAATATTTGATATATAACGAAAAATTAAAAGTAACAACGATAAATTGACTTTTGGACCGCTAGAACTTTTGATATATTTGTACCATCAACGTTATTTTAATTCTTAATAATAATCATTTATTTATTAACCGCTATAGCATACATACCTCTAACATAAATAAAATATTGTTTGTCCAGGCATCACCTTGTTGAATAACTAAGTGTTTGGAGTGTTTGTCTGCGTTAGTGACTTTGCCGTAAATTTCAGAAAATTGAGATACTTTGTCAAGTAGAGCACTTTTGTAATTTTCATCTACTAAATCTATAGCTTCTTCTTCAAGTTTTTTCATGAATCCTTTAAACTCTTCGGTATCTTTTGTGAATTCCCACATATCAATTAAATTGCATATACATTTTTCATATGTTTCTGGTTCCAACTTTTTCAATGCATATGATAAAGAATGAAGAATAGCAAAATTCTTCAAAACCAATCTTACTGCATCGTTGTCCAATGAAGAGAACCTATCGAGCATTGTAAAATTTGACACATTCAAATCTTCTAACAAAACTACCTCATGCGGTTCTTCTGCTAAGGTACCATAACATTTAGCATATCTAAACCTCTCATTTTCTGGCACCTCAGCATCTCTTTGTAGACTGACAAGTTTTGGGAGAATGTCTTCGTACATAAGTATTTCGTTGTTGAAAAGTACACTTGTATTCATCACTTTACGAACCATTTCATTTTCGGGTGCAAATTTAGCGATCAATTTGAAGTCTTCTTCACCATCTTTTATTACACTTATCCTTTTGACATCAGCAACGTAGTTGTCACCTGCCTTGCCGACTGTTTCGAAAATAACCCTGTTGTTCGTAAACCCTCGTTTTCCGAGAACGTCACGGATAAATTGAATTTGTCTTTCAGTTGCACTGCCCGTGTCACCTCCTATTTGTAAGGACGCCATTTTGATACACTCACACAATTTATTTTTATAAAAATTGTTTAAATGCCAGAAGTGCTTTATATAGCGGGATTTATTATCGTTTGTTATCATGGTAATTATTTTTTTTTTAAAGTTTACAATTATCTTTATTGATAATGGCGTATTAATTACACATTTTTATATTTCACAATAACTTAGTATTGATTTGTTACTTGGACCTATCGTTGATCAATATATTTTTTGAAACAGAACGCTGAAGGATGTGTCTTATCTATATGTGTTAAGGGATTATAATGATAGTATTTGTTTCTATGTGTCTCACTTATTATGCTATACATGACATATATTGGTAAAATATGATCCATTATTTATCAATGTCGAGCTACTCTACTACACACAAAGACTTGCGACAGAGGGTAGAATTTTTCATTCATTAAATTAATGAAATATGACACCAACTGCCACGAGTAATTGGCTCGAGTATAACAGTTCCATTCCCTTTAAATCTTACTGACAATTATGAACAACTTAACTGTCATAATATCATGGATTATAACGAATGAAATACTCTATGGTCTGCTTCGAGCCTTTGTGTGTACTCGCTGTTTGTTAAAAATCTAGAGGATCCTCAAACTCCATTAATGACGACCCGTTTGGATCAGTGGTAGTGAACAATGCCTCTGGTGCAAGGGTTGCGGGTTCGATCCACGCACAGTACAAACATTTGTGTGCATGAACATGTCTGTTTGTATTGGTCTGGGTGTTTTCTTTGTATTATAAGTATGTATTTAAAAAATAAAAGTATCAAATGTATATATTTGTAATTCCGCTGTTGATTCTGATCCGTAACACAGGTGCTTGAGCTACCGATCTCGATGTCAGATCAATGTATGTGATGTTGTGAAATATTTATTATTATTAATTCAGGAAATAAACATAATATACTTAGGTAATACAAGAGCTAGAGTTTGAAAAACAATTCTTATCAAATATAACTTTCAATATTTCCCATTGTAGATATAACCTCCACCCAACACAAGTTTCAAGATCATAAATCCACAATTAGTAAGGGTGATTCTACATCATTTCATCGATGTAGCCCTTGCCCGCAACGACCGAGGCTGGGTAAATAATAGGCTGTTACACCACCTCACCAGCCGTGAACATTACCCCTAACCACACGTGCCAATAAACCTATAACTCAGATGGTCTTAGAAGGGTTTATATGCTCTTGTTGCACCTCCATTAAACTGGAAACAATCGTAAAATTCTACCAGCAAAAATTACAATGACCTTTACTCTTAAGGACATAAAACACATTTTCCCTTTTTCTTCTGAAAGTAAAAAGAAATGAAAACTTGGTTGAACGGACAATGCATTGTACTCCAGGGTATGATACTGCTAGCGGTTTCATAGTTTTTGCTTTATATATTGAGCTGTAAAAATGTATAGCGGTTTGGACTCGACGATCGTTCGTCTAAGTCGTAAAATAGGGGTCTTCGATTCAATTATGAGGATAGAGATTGTTAAAAATAATGAAATTGTGGTATTTTTGTAGATAGGTACATAATATTGTCTGATGGAGTAGAAGGAAGGAAAAAAGATTTTAAATAACTATCATGATATCGGACTACCGAAAAAATATGTTTATTTATTGAAATAAGTTTTAAAAATAAATAAGTTTAGTCTTATAATAATATCATCGTCAGCCCATTTAAGTCCCCACTGCTGGGGCACGGGCCTCCCTCAATCACATGAGGGGTAATTGCCATACTCACCACGCTTGGTTGGCGACGGGTTGGCGAGGGTTTTGATATAAATGCAGAGTTTTCCTTCTCTGGGTGCTGATGATCATGCCAGCAGCTTTACCTTAGTCGCCTTTTACGACACCTCGGTAAGAGTGAGGGTGGCCTATTCTACTCTGCCGGGGACCACACGGCTAGTAATAATACTGCTGATACTGTTATGATAATACTGATGCCTTAAATACGGGAGGTTGTGGGTTTGAATACGAGCATGCACCTTTGAATTTTTCAAATGTATGTGCGTATTTCTACCTAATAATAAAAACAAAACACGTGAAGATGTAAAATACAGTATTAAGTTAAAAACAAATGCTTCAGAAACAAACATTCTGACAAGATAAGGGTTCCCGAACGTTCCCCTCTTGCCCCCTATTTTAATAATATGTAATAAATATGCACATATTCGCTTACAGAATAAAACATGAACAAAATTCTCCATGAATCATAATTCCGAGCAGTTGAACGGGAAACTGGTGTATAATAGAGGAACAAAATAAGAGGCAAAGAGAGGCGCTTGTAAATCAAGCGATTTTGCTTATACGGTAGGGTTGGTAGGCTGTAACCACAGATTTAAAAAAAAATTTTTTAGCGGAGATGTGCGCGCAATTATATGCAGTAGCGTACTGATTGCGTCGGGGGAGCGTGACCCGACATTTGACCATACTCCGTTCCACCACCGGTATGCGGTGGCGGAACCACTCTATCGCGCCTTGTAACATTGTTTTTTTTTATTTGATAGGTGGCAGACGAATCACCTAAAGGTAAGCGATTGCCGCCGCCCATGGACACCCGCGACACAAGTGGAGACAAAAGTGCGCTCCCAACCTTTAAACCCCTATTTCCCCTGTATTGGGCCTCCGGTATCCTCATTCACGCAGCGAAACAGCGCCGTGCTGCTTCACGCCGGATCACTCCGGTCGAGCCGGCCCATTCATGCCGCCCACGCTCATACCACGTCCATGTGAAGGATTTTTACATTACTGCCGTCACATAATTACACTCAGAAGCACAATTAACCAGCTGCTATGTATTTTTCATACATAAAGACAAGCTAATTTTACAGTGTGGTAAATTAAAAAGTACCATGTTTTATTAAAATACTTTTTTTGTAACATTACATGTATACGCCATTACATGTAGGTATAACCAAGAAAACGATTTTCCCAAAAAAAAAAAGTAAATCAATCTTGCCCCACACCACCAGCGGGATGTTATTGTATGGACTGACGATTATTTTTTATTGTCTAATTACATGCCTCAGACTCTAGGTCCGTGCCTTAGTTTGGCGATTCCGCGCACAAAAAATACTTTTTATTAGTTTACTGTTTTATTGCTATAATATGGACCGACGATGTATACCTACGGGGTCTGAATAGGGATACCCAAGAAACGTATCGCTACTATCGTGGTAGATTTTAGATTTGTACATAATTAAATTTCTTATTTTCAACAAAATAATGCTGATTTTTTTCAGATTTATTATTAAAATTGCTTAATAACTAAACATCTTAAAATATCATTGAAAAATAAGGGTTGGTAACAATGCAAATAAAAGTAGTTTCATATTTTAGCGAGTTTTATTTTTCTTAAATGGCCACACTGGTCAGGTCATGTCAAATTTTAAAATTCGAATTGGCCATCGTTGTTTTTATTGAAATGTTGAAAAGTTGTACGACGCTTTATTTTGTATTCTGTTATTGTGAAACCGTAATATCATGTTCTTCCGTATTAGTGATATTGTGGTATGCAAAGGTGAGATAGTGACTCTGGATTGAATTTTAGTTATAGTTTGATTTTGTTAAGTCTGTAAAATTTTTTTTTTTTTAGCCTTAGCCATCCCACTGCTCGGCAAAGGCCTCTCAAAAACTCCTCGAATGGTCTCTATTTGAAGCCAGCGCCTTGCCGAATCCTAGACACATTGGTGGTCTAAATCGTCCCGTCATCTTTCTGGATCTGCCTCTCAACCGTCGCCCATCTGGCTGGTATTGTGTGACGATTTTAGTCCACCTATCCGAGTGCATCCTACACACTGTAACCCGCCCAGTTACCACATTAGTTTGGGAGATTTTTCGCCGACGTCTGCCATCCCCGTTATTGAGCAGATTTCGGCATTTCTGATTTGATCAGCAATTTTAATGCCTTATATGCTCCGCTCCATAGCCCTTTGGCAAATCTTGAGATTGGACTTCTGATGTTCCGGTTGGAGGACTAGGTCTGGGCACCTTAGTGAAGGATGGAACTACACACGTCAATGAGCTTGCGTTTGAGTGACAAAGAAAGGTCACCCTTTCCAGGCATTGTCGATGTGGCGCTTGATTTCTCTTTCCTGCCTGTTTTCGAGGGAAACTATCTGGCTCAAGTAGATATACTCATTGACGTACTCTTTTACTTGCCCATGCAATGCTATTTACTGCTCTCCTACGTTTTATGCTGTTAGTCATCGCCGTTAAGTAAATAAATATTTTTTTCTATGTTTAACGTTATTGTGTTTCTGCAATTTCAAACGTGCGTTACTTTTTATGAAACTTATTTGGGTTGTAGGTAACGTTCTTACGTGGACGTATTTTCAAATAATACTTAAACATGTAATTGTCCTAAATTATCGTTTACTAAATTACGTTTAGGAATTAATAGACAGATTAATTAGGATTATGAGTATGTATCTATTACCTACATTCCATAAAACATGATTATATTTATCTTTTGATTAGAAAACTAAACCATATTCTTAACTATTCTACTGTGCTAACGATATTAACAGCAAGTCGAGATTTTTCAAAAGATGACTTTTAGATTCGTAATGAACAAATTTTCATAATCTATAACACATTTGGTGTGGCCGTGTGGTCCCGGCAGAGTAGAATAGGCCACCCTCACTCTTACCGAGGTGTCGTAAAAGGCGACTAAGGTAAAGCTGCTGGCATGATCATCAGCACCCAGAGAAGGAAAACTCTGCATTTATATCAAAACCCTCGCCAACCCGTCTGGCAAGCGCGGTGAGTATGGCAATTACCCATGTGATTGAGGGAGGCCCGTGCCCCAGCAGTGGGGACTTAAATGGGCTGATGATGATAACACATTTTTTGAAAAATGTCAACTTGCTGTGAATATCGTAGGCAAAATATTCGGACCTTATTTAAAATTTTCCGCTCTTTTTAATCTCACAGAGGAGGGGTGATAAGAGATAGCGGTAGTGGATCACGTTTCTATGAGTTTGCCGTTCTTTTCCGCCAGGAGTAATATTGTTCTGTGTATACGCAACTTTCTACGGAGTAAAAACCGATTTACTTTTTTAATTATTTGGACTAATCGAGAAGTTTTCATGGTTTATTAAAACGCTTGATTTAATAACAAGCATATACAGGTAATCTTACGTAAAAATATTCTCATTTTTTTTTTTATTTGATAGAAATGGGGTGAGCCCTGCGTCTCATAGCCACTGCGACCAGTAGATGATCTATTGTGGCAGCCCCGTAACCTATTACAGCACCTCATGTAGCTCCAGTTCCAGGATAAACCCGAGAATGGAGCTGATGGGGGAGCTCTTGATCTCGTCAGCTGAGATCATGTGTGCTCCCAGGTGCCGGCTTCTGCAGCGGTGCAGCGCTATGCACTCGCCGAGGACGTGGATAATCGTTTCCTCGTCCTCGCGACAGAACCTGCAGATTTTGGTATCTGTAAGGCCCATGTTGTGCAGGTGCTTGTTTAATTTGCAGTGCCCTATGAGGGTCCGAGTGAGTGCCCTAACATGTCCTCTACTCAGTTTTTTCAAAATATTCTCATAGTGCTGCTGCTACCAAAAAATGAGACACTAAAAAGCATGAAAAAAAATCTCCATAAAAAAAAATCCGCCTTTGGTAACATCTTGGATTGTGTGTACTGTTATGTAATGTTATCTGAAGGACTAAAAATTTTATTTTAAACTTTTTTGTTCGTAGTTTTTTTTAATGTCTTGATAAAATTTTAATTTCTTGTCTCAATTTCGTTCCAATCATTAAAAACTGGTGGCAGTGCCAGGTTCCGTAAAAGGGCTTTAAATATCATTTTTCTTTTTTGCTTATATTTTACAATATTGTAATAATAAATCAAATCTTATGGTCCCCTTAGTTTCCTTACCTTAACACATTTTCGGGCACAGCAGCCCTAAGGGAGCCGTGGGTTGGCGAAAAATAGCGAATTTCTCTTTGTTGCCACCAATAAATATTCATATGAAAACAATTGTTGGTCGGCGATTCTGTTCATTCCCGTGCATATTACTTTGTAGGAGAAAATGTATATACAATTACCTACTACAATTTCACTGATACGAGTATGTAGATATTACTCGTGTATAAGTTTACTGAAACGACTCAGTGATCCGACTCAGCCAAATGATACACTGTTCTGAAACTCTAATGTTCGCTCCGAATGTATCATTCGACTCAAATAGATCTCGAGTCCGAGTGAACCGAATGATCCTAATGAGCTGAATGATCCGAGTGAGTCTAATGATCCGAATGAACGGAATGATAAGATGAGCCGAATGAGCTGAATGATCCGAGTGAACCGAATGATCCGAATGAGCTGAATTGAGCCGAACGATCCGAATGATTGAAGAATGATCCGAGTGAGTCTAATGATCCGAATGAACGGAATGATAAGATGAGCCGAATGAGCTGAATGATCCGAGTGAACCGAATGATCCGAATGATCTGATGAGCCGAACGATCCGAATGAATTGAATGATTCGAGTGAGTCTAATGATCCGAATGAACGGAATGATAAGATGAGCCGAATGAGCTGAATGATCCCAGTGAACCGAATGATCCGAATGAGCTGAATGATCTGATGAGCCGAACAATCCGAATGAATTGAATGATCCGAGTGAGTCTAATGATCCGAATGAACGGAATGATAAGATGAGCCGAATGAGCTGAATGATCCGAGTGAACCGAATGAGCGGAATGAATCACGGATCTATCTGTTCCGCGTCTATCCTGATCCAGATGCAGATTTTCCAATCTTTTGAAACATGCGTTTTTGGCAGATCTAGTATGTATAGACACACGCAGACGGTAAACTACTACATTAATAATATCCCTCGACGTATTACGGTTACGGCGGCCAATCTCAACGAACGGCCGATCGTACGCAGGATATATTATAGTGTGTGCGCAAACACAAGTGCACTCTCGATTCCCTTAACCTCAATATCGGATGGGACACCACCGGAGAGGGATCGGGTGCAGAACCAATGGCTTTAAGAGCTTACCGAGACACGGGGGTACAAGAACATAATAAAAATATCCTTCACTTCCGTCCACTTCCAGATTTCGGGCTGACACTAAGAATTTCTCACCGAAAACTTAATTTTAGAAAACGTACCTTTGTTCTTTCCACGGAGCTACCACACCACTCATTGGTAAATTATTGGAATAGGAACAGTAAGTATAAAAGATATTGAATTTATGAAATCATTTGTAAACTCAATATCGGCTTGAAGCAGAGTTTGCGCTTGTACCTTCACAAGGCCCGATTCGGAGGTGAGGATGAAGGTTGGCAGCACGCTTTCAGTGTCTACAGGCGGCGGCATTCGCTTACCATCAGGTGATCCGTCTCATCGTCTGCCATCCTTTACATAATAAAACTATTTTTAAATACTAGTCAGGAATCTGTACTCACAACTGTTGCCGTGGATTTCAGCTTATAATCAAAGTTTAAGTTAAGGTGTCACGCCTGATAAAATCTTACACAAATTAATTCAAAAATGCCCTACTCTGGTGGCTTAATTTAAAGCCGTCTCGTAACTAACGAGAGTATACCAGTCGCATCCGAACAATGGAAACACACAGCGCGTGTGGAAGAGATGGAAACTCCGATTCGGTCGTGAAGTCTGTTTTAAATTAGGCCCTCTGTTCACACCAAATCCCTTATGTCATAAAGAAAGCGCACGCTCCCGTTACATAAGCAGATTACACCGACTCCCAGAGGACTTGTGGGCAAACACTTTCTAGGTAATGCTTTGGGCATGGGCGACTGTATGTGAGTAGTATGTATGGATGGTAGGTGGAGTAAAGTCCAAGTCGTGGGGACTATATGGATCCGAGTAGCTCAGGATCGGGTTCATTGGCGTAAGGGAAAGGAGGCCTATACTCAGCAGTGGGTACTAGGTTACTGGGCTGATGATGGTGATGATAGCTGCTTACCTACTTACATACACACTCATGTCAGTATGTCGGTATATAGCTTCTTTGTACTAAAAAAATTACGAGAAAATAAATGACTCCGCCGTACGAAAGGCCGTCCGAATCGCTTCGCTCAAGCGTAGTGATACCACGGCCTCACAGAAAATTTAAATAAAGCAGCTCCTGCGCTGTTTCCTTAGTAATGTTACCGCTGCACCCAGAGATCGAATTGGAAGAAGAAGGGGGGGATTAGGTAAACCTCTGCCTGTACAACCCGATCGGATAAAGAATGGGATCAGAAATGGCGGCGCATCTATTCACTTCTCGCTCGCACACCCACGAGTGCGGGTATAGACGCAATAGTGTGCGAGCGAGAAGTGAATAGATGCGCCGCCCTTTCTGATCCCATTCTTTATCCGCACAGGTTGTAGGTACTATTCTTTGCTCTGTCTGCCATTAGGTAAGCTCGTCTGCTACCCTGGTAATTAAAAATATTTACTGCACAAAAAACATCGAAGTACACTCAAAACCAATATAACCCCGTTTGGAACAGTGGTAGTAAACGCTGCCTTTGGTCCAAGGGTTCGATCCCCGCACAGTACAAACATTTGTGTGCATGAATATGTCTGTTTGTATTGGTCTGGGTGTTTCCTATGTAATTATAAGTATGTATTTACAAAAGAAAAGTATTATATGTATCTATTTGTAATTCCGCTGTTGATTCTGATATCCGTAACACAGGTGCTTGAGCTACCTATCTCGGAGTCAGATCAATGTATGTGATGTTATGAAATATTTATTTATTCATAACATCTTCAAACTGATTACGGCTACGGCGACTCAAACACAAGTACACTCTCTATTCCATTACCGCATCAAAACCAATGAATGCCTACTAAATAGAATCTCGTTGGTTGACCCTTGTGCTCATTAAGTTGTCAGTTAAAATTTGTTACAAATTCACACGGGACCGGTTTGATTCCCAGCCAGGTACCGTGAGAGCGGGGTGACACGTGCCAGGGAGACAGGGCGATATGGGGTGGGGGACGGACGTTAATTGATACGAGCGGTTTAAATAGTGATTTGTTTTTTATTCTTACTACTGTTTGGGCGCATACGGCCTCTTTAAGTCTGTACTGGCCGGATATAACCAATAATAAAAGCTAAATTGTAAAAAATGTAAAATGTCAATATAATAAAAATCTACGTAAGTACTTAGGTACATATCTTCTATACTCAGATTTTTTTATGTGATAGGTGGCAGACGAGCAGACGGATTGCCTGATGGTGGCGATTGCCGCCGCCCATAGACACCCGTGACAGCAGTGCAGTTACAAGTGCGCTGCCAACCTTTAATCTCCTGACACCGAAGTATTATTTTAATAGGCTTCGACTACAACCGGATGTACTTCATTTGGTACAAAGGTGTTTGGGCTGTCAAGGCCGAGACTTTTGATTGGATCAAAAAGTTCAAAATCATTTTTTGCATGGTATTTCACTAAACTTAAATAACACATTTAGTGCATTTTTTTTATCTCAATAAAATCTTAATAGTTTATTTTAAGGTTGTACTTTATAAAAAAAAATGTTTCGTCATCGCCACAATTAAAAGAAATCCATTGGCGGCGCTAGTTTAGTTGATGCGTCACCTTAAAGTTGACTTTTGCAACAGCTATCATGTCACATAAAACCTTTATCATTCTACATTAATTAGACCGGAATTAGTTTTAATGTACAAAGCGAGTGAATTCAAAGAACAAGCAACTTCACCCTTTTAAAAGACCCCTGCTGGGTGACATTACTGTCCGGTAGTTGCTGACCATAGCGCCCTCTAGACTAATACCCTTAAGGCGACGGGTAGCCCTAACTAGCGACACCATTCGTTTTTAATTGTTAGCTACTAAACCGGATCTATTTTTAACAAATCAGGGTTACAACCTCTCGGAAAACACTTAATATTAAAGTTTACTAGTAAACTTATATTAAAATTAACTATTATTTATTAAATAACCATGCACAAATATTGGGTACGTTTTTGTACGCGAAAAATTTATTACCGCCAAAAGCGGCCACTTTTAGCGTGAATACATTTTTCGCGTACGCGTTGGACCCAACATTTTTGCATGGTTATTTAATAAATGTGGGAGAGCCACGCTTAGGCGTGAATGGGCCGGCTCGACCGGAGTGATACCACTGCCTCACAGAAGACCGGCGTGAAGCAGCGCCAGCGCTGTGTTTCGCCGTGTGAGTGAGATTACCGGAGGCCCAATGGGGAGGAAGGGGAAAAGGTTGGCAGCGCACTTGTGACTCCGCTGGTGTTGCGGGGGTCCATGGGCGGCGGAATTGCTTACCATCAGGTGATCCGTCTGCTCGTCTGCCACCTCTCATAAAAAAAAAATAGTATAATTATAAATAAATAAATAAATATTTCACAACATCACATACATTGATCTGACTCCGAAATAGGTAGCTCAAGCACCTGTGTTACGGATATCAGAATTAACAGTGGGATTACAAATATATAATATATAATACTTTTCTTTTGTAAATACATACTTATAATACATAGCAAACACCCAGACCAATACAAACAAACATGTTCATGCACACAAATGTTTGTACTGTGCGGGGATCGAACCCGCAACCCTTGTATGAGAGGTAGCGTTCACTACCACTGTTCCAATCGGGTCGTCAATAATTGTTTGCCAAGAGGTTGTAACCCCACAATTGTTTATAATATATCCGGTTTAGTAGCTAAAAAATAAAAGCAATTGGCGTCGCTAGTGTGCCCTACCCGTCACCTTAATAATTACGAGTAGTATTTCAACACGTGCCGCCACTCCACCCCTAATGTTGGATGCACTTAAAAGTAGGGTCATAGAACCGGCGACAATACATACCTGATGTAAGCGGTAATGGCGCCATTTTTTTTAATGATATACAGGGTGTATCTGTGAACATTACATCCCCTTTACCACGTGTTCTACTAACCATTATGAACAACATTTGTTCTATCACTTTTGGAAATGCGCATGAAAAAAATCTACTTTTCATACAAAGTCGGTCACGTGACTTGGTCATTTTGTATGGAGACTCGAAATTTTTTTCGATGAATGTCGCAAACTCGTTGAACAAATGTTGTTTGGAATGGTTGGTAGAATACGTTGTTAAAGGGATGTAAATGTTCATAGATACAACCCGTAGGTGGCAGAAAAGCCGACGGATCACTTGATGTAAGCGATTACCGCCGCCCATGAACACCTGCAACACCAGAGGTGTCACGAGTGCGCTGCTGACCTTTTAACCCCTCTTTCCCTGGATTAGGCTTCTGGTTCCCCTGACTCACGCAGCGAAATACAGCGCCATCATTTAATTTACTACTTTATTTAATTTATTACTTTATACCACGGCTGCGACTTTCTGTACGAGGCCTCCACTCGGAGACAATTCCGCCCCAACGGCCGAGCCAGAGAGCAATGGAGAGGGCTATGCTCGGAGTCTCCCTGCGTGATCGTATCTGCTGACCTTTTAACCCCTCTTTCCCTGGATTAGGCTTCTGGTTCCCCTGACTCACGCAGCGAAATACAGCGCCATCATTTAATTTACTACTTTATTGACATAAAGTGGCCTGCCTCCACTTCGTTTCGGGACTTAGTTCCAAACTGAACTAATAGATGGCGTTGATTGTCAATTAAATCACGCTAGTGTTTCGTCTTTTCGGATTGCCTATAATCCTTGTTGTTTTACCTTTTTATTAATAGTATATATATAAATTATAAGTAACGATGGTGTTCCCGAACAGATACGACCTGGTGATCTTCAAGAAAAGAGCTTATTCTTCCCTTAAGAGCCGGCAACGCATTGTGATGCCCCGTGTGTGGCAGATATCCATGGGCGGTGGTTATTCACTTACCATGCGGTGAGTCGTCTGCTCGTTTGTCTGCTATAATGAAAAAAAAAAACACCCAGATTTTGTCGGAAGAGTTCATACTCAACATGCTGATTAAATTCAAAGGTTTTAAATTAGTATTTTAGTGTTGTGTTGTTTTATTTATTCTGTGGTGACACGTCAGTTTTGACAACTATGCTACACGCGGCGCGGGGAAATGGAAAATTATTTAGAAATTACTTTTATGTCTGTTCCCAACAAACAATTTGTCCCTATAAAACAAACATAGATATCTCTAAACCGTTGGACCGTGGGAGAGCCACGCCTCGGCATGAATGTGCCTGCTCGATCGGAGTGATAACACGGGCTCACAGAAAACCGGCACTGAGAGTGAACTTGTGTTTACGCACACACTCACTTCAGCACTATAACATATCCTGCGTATAAGTGGCTGATCGTTGAGATTGGCCGCCTTAGCCGAAAACGGTTGGAGGATAGTACTATTACTCTGTCTTAAAATTACTTAAATAATACATCAATAATAATACATGTTCAGTTGTTAGTAGAATAATTGTTTCCATGTGATTTTAATATAATTACTTACCTTCATAGTTTGTCGTTAGATTTTTCCTCTTGTTGTTGAGAAGAGATTAGTCACTGTGTTTTTGATCCGCGAATTGATATTATTTAGGTACTACATTAATAAATAAATATTTCACAACATCACATACATTGATCTGACTCTGAGATAGGTAGCCCAAGAACCTGTGTTACGGATATCAGAATCAACAGTGGGATTAAAAATATATACATATAATACTTATCTTTTGTAAACACATATAGAAAACATCCAGACCAATACAAACCGACATGTTCATGCACACAAATGTTTGTACTGTGCGGGGATCGAATCCGCAACCCTTGGGTCGTCAAAACATTGGCCAACTAACGCCGCTAATAGATTTATATTGATTCTAGTGATTTTGAGACATTTAAAAAAAGGAAGTACGTATTTAAATACTTGGAGGAATGTATTAACAATAATAATAATAATTGCTATGCGTCTCAAAATATTGATTATCCTTCAAGTACTTAAATATGTAAAAAGGGTAGACTATCTTATTTATTGAACAAAAGAACAAAAACACAAGAAAATTAAGACAGTAACTAAGAAATAAAATTAAACTAAAAGTATTTACTTTTTAATGTAAATGTAAAATGTTTTTCATTCTCTCATTATCGCCACAATCTGTGGCACTGGTTTCGACGATGTAGCGCCTCAGCATGCCTAAGACAATGTAAACACACAAAGTCACTCATCAGCATCATCAACAATGTTCTCCACACAGATCGGTCCTACGCCGCCCGCATCCAATGGATTCCCGCAACCTTCACCAGATCGTCTGTCCACCTTGTGGGGGGCCTGCCACGGCTGCGACTTCCTGTACGAGGCCTCCACTCGGGGACAATTCCGACCCAACGGCCGAGCCAGAGAGCAATGGAGAGGGCTATGCTCGGAGTCTCCCTGCGTGATCGTATCAGAAATGATTAGATCCGCCAGGAGAACTACGGCCACAGACATAGCCCAGTTGTTGGGCCCATAGACATCAGTTGTACTTTTAACAAAATGTCTCATAATCGCCACAATTAATAAAAATCTACTGGCGGCGCTAGATAGTCGATGCGTCACCTTAATTCATGATTCATTTAATTATATCGTTTTTAAAACTGTTATGGTGAGTCGAGGGAGTTGTCACGAAGTTTTAATACCTGCAATTCCGTTAAAAGTGGTCTCGACAGAATCCGAAGTTGAATAAATGCTGAAAACTGGCGTTTCATTGTGTCATCATCATCATCGAAAATATGCTGCGTAGCTTCCCGAACGCTGCCCAGCCGAGTTAGATTCGTCAATCGACCTCTTTGTGGAAGTTGGACTTACCAAGCTGGACTTTTTGTCCGAGGTAGATGTACTCAATACTCATCCACAATTTCCAGTATAGAGCTTTCAACCTGGGTACGACATGGGTATTCGACATAATTTTCGTCTTGTACATGTTCATTTTCAGACCCACTTGTTGGGAGACTCTACTGAGGTCGTCAAGCATTGTGCCTAAGTCTTCCAAGGCCTCAGCCATGACTACGATATCATCAGCGAATCGAAGGTGTGTCATATACTCGCCATTTAAATTAATGCCAAGTCCATCCCAGTCCAGTAGTATAAACACGTCCTCCAACAGAGTGGTGAACAGTTCCGGCGATATAACGTCGCCATGTTTCGCCGGAGAGGAATGGGTTTTGATTCCTGGTCCTGAAGACGGACTGACATTGTTTACGTACAATGACTGCAACACTTGTATGTATCGGTAGTCTATTCGGCACCTTTGGAGAGACTGTAGCACGGCCCAGGTCTCGACAGAGTCGAAGGCTTTCTCATAGTCCACAAACGCTAAGCATTTCATTGTGTGCACAAACTAAAAAGAAGGTATGATTGAGTGACTCATCATTTCAGCCAATAGACGTCCACTGCCGGACATAGGCCTCCCCCAATGTTCTCCACACAGATCGGTCCTGTGCCGTCCGCATCCAATGGATTCCCGCGGTCTTCACCAGATCGTCGGTCCACCTTGTGGTGGGCCTGCCACGGCTGCGACTTCCTGTGCGTGGCCTCCACTCCAGGACCTTTCTGCCCCAACGGCCGTCTGTTCTCCTCGCTATGTGCCCTGCCCATTTTGAGTGACTGCAGTAACGTAAATAAATAAACGTACTAAAATGATTTCTCACATTTATTCCGTCACAGGACTACACGTGCCGGACAACGCTGTCACCGCTTCACAGTGGAAAACGTTCCATCAGGGACTAAAAAATTTGGCAGTTCTTATTTTTGCCGCACCATCAAGAAATGGAACTCATTGCCGGCGCATGTTTCCCCTTCCTACAATATGGGTTCCTTCAAACGAAGCGTTAAAAAGCATCTCTCAGGCCAGTATGGCAGTCCCAACGGAGGTAATGCCTGACACCGCTTCTGTTGTAATTGCAACGTGGGCTCTTCTCTTGCTTACCATCAGGCTGAGGAGAGCCAATATACTGTGTCTCTGTATAAAAAAAATTACAAGTGGCCCGCCCTCACTTCGTTTCGAGGCATTTTATTTATTTAAACTAGTTACACAAACAGATTATAGTCGTCACATTATTCTATACTTAAGATAATAGAGTTACCTACTTATCTAGATACTAGACAGTAATCCATAAAAAGAATACACAGCATGATTTAATAATAAATAGTTACATAAGCTAACGTTTTCAAAATAAATTATAAAAAAAATAAAGTTTAAAAACTAAAACCTGACTACCAAAAACACACGCTCTAAAAAGTACGGAAAAAGAAAACTGTCCCTGCTGAAATTATTATGCCGTATCGCCGTGGTCGTATGCCACATTGATTTTATTTTGTTATTATAATGAATCTGTTTTGCTACAGTAAGTGGCATACGACCACGGCAATACGGCATAATAATTCAGCAGAGACAGTTTTCTTGTTTCGTACTTTTTAGAGCGTGTTTTTTTGGTAGTCGGGTTTTAGTTTTTAAACTTTATTTTTATTCAACATATTTTTAGTTATGTACATAAAATAACATATTTGAAATGTGCTAAAAAACTCTTTCATTTGATACACCTCACGGTACCGCCAAGCAATTTTTTTTAGTTCCTTACTCTAAGTTCCCCTAGAGGGCGCTGTAGTTAATTTAACGTGACGTCATGTAGCCTATAACCAGAAGACAATCAAGAGGCTTTTAACGACACCTCATTTGTCTAAATATGATTACTATTTTAGAAGTTATGAAGGATCAGATGAACAACCATACATACATACATACAGGTCAAAATCATAACCCTCTTTTTTGCTTCGCCGTAGTCGGGTAAATCTTACAGACAGCAGCAACACTTATTATGTAATCCAAAAACACGAAACGCTCGCGGGATGTATAGGACGCCTAGCGCCATCTATTGGTATAAAGTGGATCTAATGTTGAGGGCTGGCCTCTAGTAAAAAAATAAAACAATAAAATGTATGTTGATGACGGTGTAAAGATCACGAATACATGTTTTAGTACGTAGAGAACCTGACGTTAAACACGTCCAGATGTCTTCCTCTACGAACCACTTCATTGTACGTACGGCACATTCTAACAATGGGTTAAAAATGGTTTGTTGTTTTAGTAGACTTGTATAGCGAATTTATTTGGATGTCTCGATCTGTATTGTGTTAAATCTAAGGTATGAGAGCAAGTCAGGAGCATCTATGACCGAGTGCGCGACAAAGCAAATCGTACCTGACTCGACGAGTTTGCAGGGAAATCATATTAAATTAGTTCCACTTATTTTCCACATTAGTTTCACTTCATTCCAATAGATGGGGCTAGGTGTCGATTACATCGCGCAAGCGTTTCAATGGTCCGCCCTCATTTCGTTTCGTTTCATTAGTTCCACTTCATACCAATAGATGGCGCTACGTGTCGAACACATCGCGCAAGCGTTCCGTGTTTGTGGATGACAACATCACGCCGATTTTCTGTGAGGCCATGGTATTCCGGTCAAGCCGGCCCGTTCATACCAAAGCATGGTTCTCCCACGGTAAGTTTCCGCTGGTCTAGTGGCTCCGCGGCATTTGTCGTGCTCTCTTAAGAGAGAGAATACTACTCAGGACGACTAGATACAATTAGATCCTTTATTCATCTAATGGCTCTATTAATTGATATTAGTATCATTAATTTATAATAAAATTAAATAACGACCTAATTTTATTATGTAAAATCACTAATAACATTTATTTATTTATTTATTGACTATAATTAACACGGTAGTTTGCTAACCAATTACATTAATTAGACAAATTTACAAAGATTATACACAAAAAGAAAATTAAAACAAAATTAAGAGGACAGACGGATCGCCTGATTGTAAGCGATTGCTGACACCCATGGACACCTGCGACACTAGTGGAGTCACAAGTGCGCTGCCCACCTTTAAACCCCCATTTCTTCCGGATTGGGCCTCCGGTAACCTCACTTACACAGCGAAACACGGCACAGTGCTGCTTCACGCTGGTTTTGTGAGAGGCCGTGTTATCACTCCGGTCGAGCCGGCATATTTACACCGAAGCGTGGTTCTCCCACGATTCCAATCAAGCTATTCATGCTTCCATTTTGAAGAAGAGTTATGGTTTTCAACTCAAACTTAGTAAGATTGTCCTGTTTAAACAATGAATGTGTTAATAAATTTTATATTAACTTTTTGTCACTACTTATGTTTAAACTTGAATTAAGACTAACATGAAAGTAAATTAAAAATAATTATATATTGTGAAAGTGATAGTTAGGTACCTTTAAAGTGACGGGTAGGGCACACTAGCGATGCTAATCGATTTTAATTTTTAGCTGCTAAACGGGAACTATTTTAAACAATTTCGAGGTTACAATCTGTCGGCAAACGCCTATACTATTTATTTAATACTTATAGTTAACTGATTGGTCTGCTTTTGCACTTTTGTGAATTTTTCGCGTACGAAAACGGACCCAACATTTGTGCATGGTTATTTAATAAATAGTACAAATGTTCGCCGAGAGATTGTAACCCCGAAATTGTTTGAAATAGATCCAGTTTAGTAGCTAAAAATTAAATCGATTGGCGTCGCTAGTGTGCCCTACCCGTCACCTTAAGATATTGTGCGTCATGTACTATCTAATATGTTTTAGTATTTTAACCGACTTCAATAAAAAGGAAGAGGTTCTCAATTCACATGTATGTTTTTTGTTTTTTTTTATGTTTGTTCGCCGATTTCTTTGCCGCCGATTATTTATGAACCGATTTAGATGATTCCTTTTTAGTTAGAAAGTAGATAGTACCGGAATGGTACCATGATAAGGATATTAGGATCTGATGATGGGATCCTGAAAAAATTGAGGAAAACCCTCAAATTTTAGTTCGTGGTTTTTGGAGGCGGTTTTTTAAAGATATTTTTGATATAACAATCGTTGGTAATCTAAATAAATTAAAAAATAAATTACTCATTGTGGTCATTTTTTTTACATAATCTCAACGTACTGCCTACTCCGTAAAGTATCAGCCTATATACTGTCCCACTGTAGGGCAAAGGCTTCCGTCATAGAAATCAAGGTATCGCTACTATGATATGATTAGGCTTATCACCACGCTTGCCTAATGCGGATTCGTGATCACAAGCCCGAGCTATGTTCGAAAACTTCGAAACATACTTTTTACTCGACCCGGAAATCGAACTCAGGACCCTGGGATCACGACCTGGTACTTAAACTACTAGACCAACAGGGTGTTATTGTCATCATAAATGTCGGGCTGATTGTGGTCACTTTTTTACCTGGTACTTAAACTACTAGACCAACAGGGTGTTATTGTCATCATAAATGTCGGGCTGATTGTGGTCACTTTTTTACATAATATGTAATATTTTTTTAAATAATAAGAGGAGTTAAAATATGAAATTGACGACGATTGACACAGATATTATTATTAGTATAGCTTGATTTTTTTGGGCAAAGCAATTTTTTGCAATTTATTCTTAAGTAAATAATGCACGTAAAAATTTATCGACAGTCTTCGGGTGGGTAAGTATTATCGTCCAAGCTTCTCAGCAGAAGTACGAAATTGAGAATATAGGTACAAGATAGTAATACGACCTATACTGATGTACGGCTGTGATGCTTGGACGCTAACTTTAAAAGAAGAGCAAAAACTACTCGTTGCGGAAAGAAAGGTACTCCGCAAAATTCTGGGCCCAGTAAAATTACAAGATGATGGCTGGAGGATACGCACAAATGTCGAAATAGAGAAGATTGTAAACACGCCTAACATCATCGGCGAGACCAAGGTGCATCGTCTTTGCTGGCTTGGTCACCTCGAGAGACTGGACGAGCATCGTCTCGTGAAGAAAGCATACCAGAGCCGACCGATGGGCCGACGCCCGGTAGGCCGGCCTAGGAATCGCTGGAAGGACGTCGTCGAGAATGATCTGCGAGAGCTTCAGGCCGGTGACTGGCGACAAGTAGTGCAGGATCGATCAAAGTGGCGTTCTCTTGTTTCGGAGGCCAAGACTCGCTTCGGCTCGCTGAGCCAGTGGAGTAAGTAAGTAAGTAAGTCTTCGGGTGGGACTCGAACCCATGAATCGTCGGCTCACGGCGAAGCAAAAAAGCACTTACAAAATTTATCGACATACCAAGGTCCCCGGTAATTTATCGACAAACGTGATGATTGTGGGTTCTCGTCTCACCCGACTGCTGTCGAAAAATTTTTAAGTACATTATTTACTTAAAATACTATACATATACAATATGCACTTTTGATTTGAGGCTATATTGTTAAGGTTTTAAATAGAGATTAGATATTATTGTATTCTTGATACAAAAGAATCTTAAAAGTGATCCTTATTTATTTGGCAGAAATGACTTCTTTATCAATAATAACTTTTAATTTCTTTTTTCTTAAAAACTATCTAGCACGTTACTAATCGTTGTCCATTAAAGCACTGTTAATTATGTAGTAGTGGGATTGATAGTTACTTTGCAAATTAAAAAACGTATTAGTATGGAAAACACCACTTTAAGGGTTGGCAGCACACTGGTGACTCCACTGGTGTCGCTGGTATCAATGGGCGGCGGCAATCGCCTACCATCAGGTGATCCGTCTGCTCGTCTGCCTATATTATCTCAAACAATTGTTAATACTTTCCTTTCTTTTATTCGCCACTATAAATGGACATTGATTCACGGCGCTAATTTCGACAATTCTTACATTGAATCAAAACTGATTTCCAAAGAAAAAAAACATATTTCTTAGTTTGAAACTATTTCCGGAACTTGGTTTTGTAGGTAGCCGAAGGGGTTTTTCCTGAATCTGGACACCTCCCCTCTTCTATCTAATGTCCTTTACCTGAAGGTTGTCTGGTAGAGATCGCTCCCAGCGATAAGACCGCCTAAATTGTACATTGTATCTCTGTATACCTAGCTTTTAAGTTTTGTATGTTGTGCAATAAAGAGTATCTATCTATCTATCTATCTAACCTTCATGGTAAGAGAGAACAGGAGCCCAATTCTCGTGCTCGTGACATTTTGAAAACGTGGCAGATGTCACATGAAATCCGTACAAAAAAAGTATGTTTTAGTGATATCTTTTTTTAACCCGAGAATTGGGCTCGAGGTATTTTTTAGTCCAACCCGTATCACTCTAGACCTCATCGTTGCATTCTATTAGGTGCGATAGTGGTCTAAATAAAAAAAAATACGTTTATTAATATCCTCCAACCGATTACGGCTACGGCGGCCAATCTCAACGATCAGCCACGTACGCAGGATATATTATAGTGCTCAAGTGTGTGCGCAAACACAAGTGCACTCTCTATTCCCTTACCCTCATAATCCGATGGGACACTAATGTGACACGACCGGAGAGGGATCGGGCGCAAGACCAACAGCTTAACGTGCTTTCCGAGGCACGGGGGTACAAGACCGCCAACTTCCAGACTCTGGGCTCCCACTAAGAATTTCTTGCCGAAAACTTAGGTACAAATTTTTGGCCCGACCCGGGGATCGAACCCGGGACATCTTGCGCAGCCGTCGCTTTAAAGTGCGACCCTCTAACCATTGCGCCACTGAGGCAGTCGTTTATTATACAAACTATATTATGTTAAGCATACTAAAATATTCCGTCATAAGATCAGGTCTATTCCCTTTGTTCTCCTTTCTTGCCCTATTTACGTTAAATACAGCACACAACACACACATACACCCTTCACTTATCTGGGAACTCGGAGGATCCCCAGGGAACTAAACGGATCTTAGCAAAGTACAAGAAATTCATAGCTAAATTCTCAGCTTAGCTTAAGTATAAGCAAATAATATTGGAGTGGAAACATTTGGAATAAAGTTTTCAATTCTTTACGTTTAAGGAAACATTTTACGAATTTCCCTTAATGAGTAACCTTTCTTACGTCAAACAAATATTTATTTTATTTTTTAAGTAAAATATAATATAGAATAAAATAAAATATAATAGTAAAATGATCAGAAATGGCGGCGCAACTCGCACCCCACTAGTGCGAGTATAGTCGCAAATAGTGTGCGAGCGAGAAGTGAATAGATGCGCCGCCATTTCTGATCCCATTCTTTATCCGCACGGGTTGTAATAATTTTATTGTAATCTAGCTGGCGTATATTTTGGTGTTAAGTACCTACCAAGTTTCTTAAATAAATAAATAAATAAATTGCATTACATTACCTACTAGAAAATGCTAAACTACAACAAAAATAAATCTTTTAAAAACCATTCATAAAAAAATTAAAAACGGTACTCCAACGTGTCGCTATGACCTGTAACTTTATGAATGCCATCAAAAAGCGGAAAATCGAATACCTAGGTCACGCACTTAGGCATGAGAGGTACAAGTGGCTACAACTCATCATGAGGGGTAAAATAGAGGGGAGGCGACATGTTGGAAGAAGGAAAAAATCGTGACTGCGCAATATAAGGGAGTGGACTGGCATCGCATCTGTGGAACGGCTGTTTCGTCTCGCAATGAACAGAGAAGATTTTGGAAAGCTGACGGCCACCCTTTAGAACTGAAGAGGCACTCAAAGAAGAAGAAGAAAAACCATTGACCTTGAATTCAGTAATTCAATAAAAAAGATCCACCAAAGCAAGTAGAGCAAAAGTGACCGTGGGTGATCCACGCTTCGGCATAAATGGGCCGGTTCGCCCGGAGGGGTACCATGGCCTCACAGAAAATCAGCGTGAAGAACCAGTGTGCTATGTTTCGCTGCGTGATTGAGGGTATCAGAGGCCCAATCTGGGGGAAAGGGGCATTTAAAGATTGGTAGCGCATTTGTGACTCCACTGGGGTCGTGGGTGTCTCTAAGGCCGTCTGCTCGTCTGCTACCTATTACAACATAAAAGGTTTTTAAAAGATTTTTTAATGTCTCAGTAGGTTATATTAACATTTTTGTCAATAAGGTTACCGTGGGAGAGCTACGTTTCGGCATTAATGGGCTGGCTCGACCGGAGTAATACCACGGCCTCACAGAAAACCGGCGTAAAGCAGCACTGTGCGGTGTTTCGCTGCGTGAGAGAGGGTACCGGAGGCCCAATCCCAGGGAAAGGCTCAGCTCGCAGTGGCTATGAGACGCTAGCCTCACCCCATTTCTATCAAATATTAATAACCTACACTCTTCAATGACATAAAAACGTCTCAAAGCCCTATTTGATTACAGGAATTAAATTCTAAATTGAGACATCTTATTCCACTCCATCCAGAATCAAACCATTAACACATTTAAGTCACTTTTGACCCTAAACTTGACGAGGGTCATCCCGACCCAATCGTAATTTTTACCTGCTTTCGAAAGTAAAATGGTTCCGTGTGAAATCCAAACCGGATTTGCAAGAAAAAAAGGGTTCCCATACGAGTCGATGATTCCCACTGGATTCTTTTTATGTGGGAATTTAATAGGGCTGGGTTAAGCGTGCATAATTTTTAAATTAACACCCAGTTACTGAATTATTGGTCTGTTTTGGCGCATTTGGTAATGACCCTGCCGCCTATGCCAACGAGCGCGTTGATTTTTATGTGATAGGTGGTAGACGAGCAGACGGATCACCTGATGGTAAGCATTTGCCGCCGCCCATGGACACCAGCGACACCAGTGGAGTCACAAGTGCGCTGCAGACCATTAAACCCCCCTTTTCCCCGGATTGGGACTTCGGTACCCTCACTCACGCAGCGAAACACAGCACAATGCTGCTTCACGCCGGTTTTCTGTGAGGGCGTGGTTTCACTCCGGTCGAGCCGGCCCTATTCATGCCGAAGCGTGGCTCTCTCACGGTCAAACGCGTGTGTTCGATTGTCGTTTGGTCATTGTCTTAGTGATAAACATTTGTTGTTCTTTCCTTCATTCTTATAGGTACGCAACTCCTTGCTACTTAGTTTTCTTTTTTTATGCTAGAGACGACAAACTAGCAAGCGAGTCACCTGATGGAAAGTAATCTTCGCCGCCCATAAACATCCACGAAATCAGAGAGATCGCTAATGTGTTGGTGGCCTTTTATAGGCGTTTATTAGTACGTAAACTATTGTTCGTACACGCACTCATATATTCACCGTGTATTTGTGTGTTGTACGCAAACACATGTGCGCTCTCTAATCCCTTACTCTCCAATGGGACAACAGTGTGATACGACCGGAGAGGAATCTCCGAGGTAAGCGGGTACAAGACCATCAACATCCGAACTTCCGGCTGATACTGAGAATTTCTAACCGATAAACTCAGGTACGATTACTGGCCCGACCCGAGAATCGAACCCGGGACCCCAAGAGTAGCCGTCGCTTTAAAGTGTGACCTACAATTCTTCTGCACCACCGATGCATTCTTTATACTATAATCAATTGATGGGGCCATTAAAAACCCCCCGCTGCGCGCGACACAGAGCGAATCAACCCCAACATATGACATCATACTGTACCCATTCCCTCTTATTACAAAAAACTACTCTGATACCGTTTTTAATCCTAAACTAGCAAGTTTATGATTATTACGAAATAATGTAGGTTCTTAAATTTTTATTACAAATCCTCGACTAACCATAGACCACTTAGTACCGCATGGATAGTGTCAAAATTTAACGAATCATTCAATCATTCGTTCAGTGACATTTCATTTTACATGAATCTTACTTTGTTGTCTGAAGTAAAAATATTTTAGAATTGATTATTGAGCAACAATAAATTAAAACATTGACCTAAGTAAGGTTTCCAAGTAATATGCATAGGAAATGATTATATTTTTGGTATTAAATTAAAAAAATAAATTAACTACTTTCTCACAAATAACTTTAGCGTAAAACGGAATGACCTGTCACAGGGATAAGTTGTCATGGTTACTGAATCGACATTTCGAGGTTATTATTTTAGTACTAATTTTAAACTAGGGGTCCGGGTGGTTTAACTTAAGTATTATAGTTGGTATACTAAATAACGTTAAACTTAGTTTTGTAATAATGTTTATTCTAGTTCTTCAGTTATTCCCAGTATTAATCCCACTACTTACTTTAAACCACGTTTTGGAATAAGAGGGTAAGTGTCCCCTACATTAAGGGTAAAAGAAAAAATGCTCTTAGAACCCTTAAAAGTGAGAAAATAAACATATGATTGGGCTGTTTGTAGCCATCGGGATTTTAGGCCATAGACTATAGAAGATGAGGCCTAACCTGACGTCATACTTTGTCTTTTGTGGCCACTAAACTGGTGGAAGTATTAGCTCAGTTTGGATCCATGTGGGTGAAGTTTACTATTTTTTTATTAAGTAATAAAATGACTAAAATTTGTCGTGTAATAGAAAATGTTATACGTAGTATAATTTTCTGTTCTAATATCAACATAATTGTTCTGGTAAATATGCTTATCGTTACAAGTGAAGTATGTATCTACTTTAGAGATTAATATCATTACATTTTATAGTAAATAAATCATTCAAATTAAAAGATAAGTAGTACTTATCGTAAATGTAAACACTTACATACTGGATCGTGATAAAAGAAATTCTGCTAGGTGATGATGACAACTGTTTTTTATGCTACATCATGCACAAAACAGGGTGTATCTGTGGACATTTGTGGAGTTATGGGACTCATGGGAAGATCATATCCTTCGCCAGGAAAGATTTCATAAAGCTACTCAGCTAAGTACAAGGCTAACCTACCTACTTGGTGTCTGGGTAATTATGGTGGCTCTGCCTGAGTCCCTTTAAACAAAGGAATTGCTGTCGAACCACCTATTAAATAAAAAAAGATACACATACACTTTTACATTTATAATATTAGAATGGATTTGTAGTAAGCTAAAAAGTGGTCGCTCTTGCTACGAAGGGGTACGCTTTAACCAGGATCCAGAATTCGGGAAGTTTGTAATTACCACAAAACAGCAGCCGTCTGACCTTTAGACAGGGGGACCTTAGACAGGGGAACGAGACCAACTGGATCACGGTTACACGTTTAGAATCACTATCTCAAATAGTGCAGAGAAACTACCTATCCGAGACGAGCAGGTTTCCTCACGATGTTTTCACTTACCGCCGAGCGAATGGTAGAATTATGCACATAGAGTTGATATATCTAGAAGTGCATGCTCGGATTTGAATCACGACCCTTCGTATGGAAGGTGATTTCTTATCTAATGTCCTCCAAACCGATATTTCGGTCATGGCGGCCAATCTCAGCGATCAGCCATCGACTTAGGACATATTATAGAGCACAGGTATTTGCGCAGACCCAAGTGCACTCTCTATTCCCGTACCCTCTTATTTCGATGGGAAAACCGGCGTGAAGCAGCACTGTGCTGTGTTTCGCTGCGTGAGTGAGGTTACCGGAGGCCCAATCCGGGGGAAAGGGGTTATCTAAAGGTTGGCAGCGCACTTGTGACTCCACTGGTGTCGCGGGTGTCCATGTGCGGCGGCAATTGCTTACCATCAGGTGATCCGTCTGTTCGTCTGCCTACCTATTACATAAAAAAAAATAACAATTTTTATAACGTGTCAATAAATAATTGAATGTCAAAAACTAAATTATACTTTTACTTATTATAAGATTATTGGTCGTCGAAATATTCTTTAATAGAGTAAAAGCATTTAGCCAATAGACAATTATGTGACCGCTTTTTGAACTTTTTAAGAGGCATTGTCTTAAAAACTTCCGGTAACTTATTATAAATTCTGATAGCAATACAAAAGGGGCTACTTTTGAATAATTCCAGCCTTATACTTGCGAGTAGCAGTTGGTTTTCATGCCTAGCTGGCTTGTTTTTAAATTCACTTCTAGTAATAAAATAATGTGGGTGTCGTTTCACAAAAATGCATATTTGCTTGATGTACAGACAAGGCAATGGTAAAATGTTGAGTGCTTTGAATAAGGGTCTACACGATTCAAGAAAACGTGCCCTGTAAATAGCCCTCACACACTTTTTTGAGCTATGAATGCCCTTTGTACATCAAATGAATCAGCAGTTTTCCAGTAGGTATTTATAAATTTCCCAGTGATTCGCTAGATGGCGCAGTCAGTCCCTATAAATGTTAGGTGTGGTATGATATTTCATGTGGACCCTAATTTATGGGAAAATTGTTTTAGGTTTTTTACATTAAATATCTTAATAATTCGCAGTTAATATGTATTTTTAGTGCTACGTACATTTTAAATGACAGAGAGTGATTTAAAACGAAACTTTTCATAAACAAGTAAAATATGTCAGTCCGCTCGTGACCACGACTGCTGTAACTGTAGCCGAAACGTCGAGCCAAATATGTGAGTACACAATGTTGTTTCACATTATAAATATCGTGTTAATCCCCGTATGGATACATTATAGTTTATAATGCAACGCGAAAATCTAAAAAAAAAATGTATTTTACTTGTTTACTTTTTATCTCTATTTGCTTATGGGTAAAATAAAGTTAAATATGGCAGGACCGTAAATGTCATGATGATGGTTGGTTTATCAAATATTTTCTTATCTATCATAGACAAAAAGGAACTTTTAATTGAAAGTGAGAGTAGTGTCATCTGGTGTTGCTTTTAGAAACCACCCGCAAATACCTACAGGAAAACTGCTCATTGTCCCACAGCATAGTACCATAGTTTAAGACCGACACATAGTTATTATTAACACACCCAATTTGTATTTAAAGCGAATTAGCACGTGCCAACATTGTCGTTAGATCAACAAAAACCGCAGTGATAATCGCTAGTAGCAGAGTGTAGGGGATCCCACGGGAAAATATGATTTCGGTAAAAATTCTCACGGGAAGCGATTTCACCGTGAGAAATCGGTGTGGTGGGAATATTTGAATTCGGGCAAATGAGTGTAGCGGTGACAGTGCAGGAATAAATTTTAGTATAAAATGAGCTATTTTACAATGTGCAAACATCTCCACTGCTAACGCCAAGCACTACACTTACATGCCGCGGCCATCAATTTTTCGCGTACACGTTGAGCCCAACATTTCTGCATGGTTATTTAATAAATAGTATAAGTGTTTGCCGAGAGGTTGTAACATCATCCCGAATTGTTTCAAATACATCCGGTTTAGTAGCTAAAAATTCAAATCGATTGGCGTCGCTAGTGTTCCCTACCCGTCACCTTAAAGGAACGGATTTAAAGCAGACTTTAGGACCGAATCAGAGTTTCCCTGTCTTTCACACGCGCTGTGTGTCTCTCGTTTGCTTGGATGTGACAGGTACATTTCTCGTTAGTTAAGGGACGGCTTCAAATTTAAAGCAGACTGTAGGACCGAATCGGAGTTTCCCTCTCTTTCACACGCGCTGTGTTCTCTCCTTTGCTTGAATGCGACAGGTATATTTTCGTTAGTTACGGGAAGGCTTCAAATTTAGTCACCAGGTCTCACAGAAAACCCGCGTGAAGCAGCTATGCTGTGTTTCGGTGAGTGAATGAGGGCCAATTTGAGGGTTTATTCCCGCTGTCCACCTTCTGCTTGTCCACCCCGGGTGGACAGTGAAATAATTGTTAAAAAAAATTCCCGCCTGTCCACCCCTTCTTGGTTGAAAGAGGAGGTGGACAGCGGGATTTTTTTAACAATTGTTTCACTGTCCACCCGGGGTGGACAAGCAGAGGGTGAAAAAAAAAAATATGTATCACTTTTGGAAATGCGCATGAAAAAATTTCAACTTTTGACTTGGTCATTTTGTATGACCAATGGGATCTATGGGAATCGAAAAAAGTTTCGATGAATTTCGAAAAGTCGTTGAACAAATGTTGTTCATAATGGTTGGTAGGACACGTGGTTAAAGGGATGTAAATGTTCACAGATACACCCTGTATAGAATATCATATAGAAAAGAAAAATTGGAAGTAGTAAATAGGTATTTACTACAATAAGTAGGTACTTACCATTTACCATTACCATGGACTAAATCATTGACGCCACTCGTACGTTTCGGCATGAATGGGCCGGCTCGACCGGAGTAATACCGAGGCCTCACAGAAAACCGGCGCAAACACTGTGCTGTGTTTCGCTACTTAAGTGAGGGTACCAGAGGCTCGAGCTGAGAGAAAGGGGGGCTTAAAAAGTTGAAGGTTAGCAGCGCACTTGTGACTCCACTGGTGTCGCGGGTGTCTATGGGCGGCGGCAATCGCTTACCATCAGGCGACCCGTATGCTCGTCTGCCACCTATATCTATCTAAATATATATAATTAGTCCAAATTAATACTCAACTTTCAAACGCCTAGTGTTTTTAAATATCACACTCAAATGACTTCGTTGGTGATAGAAAAGTCATCGTCATCGTCAGCCCATTTAAGTCCCCACTGCTGGGGCACGGGCCTCCCTCAATCACATGAGGGGTAATTGCCATACTCACCACGCTTGGCAGACGGGTTGGCGATGGGTTTTGATATAACATGCAGAGTTTTCCTTCTCTGGGTGCTGATGATCATGCCAGCAGCTTTACCTTAGTCGCCTTTTACGACACCTCGGTAAGAGTGAGGGTGGCCTATTCTACTCGGCCGGGACCACACGGCTAGAGATAGAAAAGTAAATATTGATATTACTCCGTATAGCATTTTAGCTATTTAAATTATGTATAGTAAATACATAAAGAAGCACTAACCCACTTGCAACCAGGTTCTACCAGAATACCAGCGCTGCTGCGGCATCGCAGATAATGCCGTAGCAGCAAATGCTGAGGCTGGGACCTGATTGGCTGCACCCTTCAATTATTCCTTACAAAATGTATATCCACCATTAAATGTTTCCGCTGTTGTACGAGTATAGCAACTACATATGCTTGCATCTATTCATATGTTATGTCATTCTGTATTAATGTATATGGTTTGTGGCCAATAAATGTATTTTCTTTCTTTCTTTCTAACCTAATGACAGCCTAGAAAGAGGCAAGGAATCACAAGCTAAGCTAAAAACTAATACTAAAGTTATTAAACCTAAACCTGCCTTAGTTTCTCAATCGAAGGACGCGCCTGACATCTATGGATCACCACTCGGTAAATGGAAGTTTGCACTATTTAAACTGCAGTAAAATTTAATTTTGAATTTAATTGGATTATAAACATTTAATATCACTTAATTTTAATTCTATTGTATTCTATTTTATTTTAATAAATTAAATTTAATTAATTTATCATAGGTATTTAAAGTAATTGAAATATATTAATTTTATTAAAACATATTTATATTGTATTTTTCCTTTTTTTTAATTTGATGTGTTATTTAATAATATAGTAGAGATTTATAATTTAATATTGCTTGCTATAATAAGTTATTGACATGCTATTTACACATAGTTTTGGATTTACAGTCTACCATGACTGCACTGTTACTATTTATTATCTTTATCTTTTTATCTACTGTAACTCTGTTGTGTGTAACTCATAAAAATAAAAATAAATAAATAAATAAACATGATGAAATAATCTAATATTACCCGACCCGTTTGGAACAGTGGTAGTGTACGCTGCTTCTGGTGCAAGGGTTGCGGGTTCGATCCCCGCACAGTACAAACATTTGTGTGCATAAACACTATGTTTGAATTGGTCTGGGTGTAGGTTGTTATCTAGTATTATAAGTATGTATTTACAAAAGAAAAGTTATGTATAGTTGTAATCCCACAGTTGATTCTGATATCCGTAACACAGGTGCTTGAGCTACCTATCTCGGAGTCAGATCAATGTATGTGATGTTGTGAAATATTTATTTATTTATTTAATATTTTCAAATCTTCTCGTGCTTTTCAGGATAAATAATACTATGGACTAATTATATACTCATTGGTTATCCAAGAGTATCTCCTTATTGATTTCATTGCTGTAGTCCTTGTCTCCTGGCGTCCTGTCTGAAAAACATAAAAAAATATTTCAGATTTTAGCAGATGAAATAACGTAATTAGTTTTAGACAAATGGCTACATTCTCTTCATTCGAGTAAATTTTCAATGTTTTGAAAGTTTCTTCTAGCTATTAATAGGCATTATTCAGGGTGAAGTACACAGAAACACCAATTTCGAACCTTCGTCATCTCTGTTTTCGGATAGTTGTTAGAATTTTTTATTTAGTTTGTAAGTAATTTTATTACTTTATATCCTGAATCATCAAAGTTTTTAACTTTAGCCCTCATAAACTCACCTTCTCGCCTTCCACACTCTCAGAGAAGCTGGATTGGCTGACAACCAGTGCTGCCCAGATTTGTACCATTCTGTGGGCAGCACAAGCTGAGCCACGTCCATTTTGCTTATTGTAGACCTACTTGTTTTGTTATGCACATGTATTTAAGGCAATAAACATATTTTATTCTTATTCTTTATTCTTAAGTAAACCCATCATCATCATCATCATCATCAGCCTATCGCAGTCCACTGCTGGACGTAGGTCTCTCCAATTTTTCGCCACCGTGATCTATCCATGGCTTCTCGCATCCAGCTCTTGCCAGCCATCCTGCGCAGATCGCCCCACCACCTAGACACCCGCAACAGCAGTGGTGTCACAAGTACGCTGTCAACTTTTTCCCCTTCTACTAAATTGGGCAGGTGCCCATCATCGTGATGAGGTCATCATCATCGTCATCGTCCCCACTGCTGGGGCACGGGCCTCCCTCAATCACATGAGGGGTAATTACCATACTCACCACGCTTGGTAGACGGGTTGGTGAGGGTTTAGATATAAATGCAGAGTTTTCCTTCTCTGGGTGCTGATGATCATGCCAGCAGCTTTAGCCTCGGTAAGAGTGAGGGTGGCCTATTCTACTCTGCCGGGGACCACACGGCGAATATGTAATATACACTTATGGGCACCTATTGTATAATAATATAATTGTTTATAATAAGCTGTGTACCAACTGTTTAATACGATTCTTGTTGCAGGCAATTATGAACAATTTACATACTTAAAAGATACCGGTGGACCTGAGTGGAAAAATATTTGCACTCGAATGAAACTTCCACAGACATACATTGTCCAAAACTCCCGAGACGCTGTGGACCGCAACAAGTGGAGACACATCGCGCGAGCCGCATTCAGCACACGAAAATGCTACATCGTCATCCACCATCACTCTGTCAAGAGTGAACGACTAAGAAGGAGGACAATATTTATCAACTATTGACATGTTATGTCATTTACCTGATTTCATACACAGCATCTTCGTGCAGTAGGATACGCCGTCGGCTGCGCACACGCACTTGTTACATTCCATCATGAACGTCGTGAACGGCTCGCAGGCAGCTGTCACCCGCTGGAAGGTAACTACTGTAGTTTAATAATTATCATGTCCATCATCATCACAGGGCCGGCAATGCTGAGAAAGGGGGAGGGGGGGAGGTGTCATTGTGTGATGAGTTGGGGGGGGGGGGGGGGTGTAATGTTGATGGATGTTCATTTATGGCATCCATTTATGAAAGTATAATTTGTTTATTTAATTGTTTGTTAAAGCAGCATTTTGTACCTCAAAAGAAGGTGGTAATTATATTATATAACAATAAATAAACTTACATCTTCTCCAATATAATAACATGTCTTCATTAGGAAGTGGATGAGCTAACACTGCTGGGATCTGCGGGTGAAAATTGAAAAGCCTTATCAGTGGTCCCCGGCAGAGTAGAATAGGCCACCCTCACTCTTACCGAGGTTTCGTAAAAGGCGACTAAGGTAAAGCTGCTGGCATGATCATCAGCACCCAGAGAAGGAAAACTCTGCATTTATATCAAAACCCTCGCCAACCCGTCTGCCAAGCATGGTGAGTATGGCAATTACCCCTCATGTGATTGATTACCCCTTAAATGGGCTGATGATGATGATGACGATCAAATGTGTTTTTATAGAGACTCAATTCTGATAGCTTTCCTTATAAAATAATAACCAATATCAATTTTTTTTGGTTTTTGTTTAATATTTTTTCCTATGTATTACTGTGTAATCTCCGTATGCTTATGTTTTGTGTCCTGTCTATGTAAATCTTTCATGTGGTCAATACATTTTACTTACTTACTTACATTTTCGATAAAAAAAATGCTGGGCACAAAAGTGATCATTTTACAAGAAACAGCTGTCACCGTGATAAAATAATAGTTGTGTAATAATAAATGTTACTTATTCAATACACGTTATAAAAATACTCACAGCGAGCAAAGCGAGCGTTAACGTCGAAAACATGGCGATAAGCAACTGCATTTCCATTAGTTGTTTGTTAATCGAATTTTATGGCTCACCAAATTGATTGCGATACGTTAGTGTTAGTTTTTCTCGTGGCTTTGTCCATATTGAGATTTTATGTGGGCATATTTTACAAATGATGTTTAGCGTTTGGCATAAATTGGGACATGAGGCGCATCGCCCACTGGTAAATCAAGCCGGCGTTGGTCTCTACGTAAAAGCGCAGGCGGCTATGCTTCATCACTCATACACACAATGGCATGCAGGATAACTGCATTTATATCAAAACCCTCGCCAACCCGTCTGCCAAGCGTGGTGAGTATGGCAATTACCCCTCATGTGATTGAGGAAGGCCCGTGCCCCAGCAGTGGGGACTTAAATGACGACGATGATGATGATGATGACATCTGTCATTCTAATCAAGCTATATTTTAAGTATGGACTATAAATATTGATACAGAAACTTGCAGATGTTGGTCTGGTCGTAGCCGCGTCAGCACGGACGAGGTGCCTGAAAGGCAATTACGACTCATAGGAGCAGACTGGAGAACTTCGATAATGGGCCTCACTAATTGGGATCTATATAGAGATGATGCTTACTCTGTTTATAAATAAATAGTGGCCCGCCCTCACTTTGTTTCGGGACTTTATGCCAATAGATGGCGCTAGGTGTCAAATACATCCCGCAAGCGTTTCGGGTTTTCGGATTGCCTATAAGCGTTGCGGCTGTGTGCACAATTTCATCATCATCATCATCATCAGCCCATTTAAGTCCCCACTGCTGGGGCACGGGCCTCCCTCAATCACATGAGGGGTAATTGCCATACTCACCACGCTTGGCAGACGGGTTGGCGAGGGTTTTGATATAAGTGCAGAGTTTTCCTTCTCTGGGTGCTGATGATCATGCTAGCAGCTTTACCTTAGTCGCCTTTTACGACACCTCGGTAAGAGTGAGGGTGGCCTATTCTACTCTAATTGTGCACAATTTACCTCTTAATAAATAGTATAGATAGAAGATTTATACAACATATGACTGATACTTGACCAGCTGGCTTACAATAAATCTGACGTTACGATTGAATCGGAGTATCCCTCTCTTTCACACGTGCTGCATGTCTCCTTGGTTTGGATGCGACAGGTATATTCTCATTCCTTACGGGACGTGTTCATTATAAGCCACCTGATTCCGTACTAAGTGGCTACGAATATCGATATCCGTAGCTAATTAGACGAGATAATGTCATAGCGGACATTCCAAACGCAAATACTGCACTTAGGGACAAGTGTGTGTCATGTGTTGCGCCTCAAGAATAAGTAATCCCATAAAAAACAAAACTTGTCAAAAAACCCAAGTCTCGCACTTAGTTGTTCAACCATGCAAAGTTGAGAGATCTATGTTACCAAGTCAGTTATTAAGTTGGCAATCGGTTATTGAATATTTTACTCAGCCATTGCATCAAAACACAACCGATTGCCAAGTTAATAACCGACTTGGTAACATAGATCCCACAACTTGTCACGGTAGAACAACTAAGTGCGAGACTTGGATTTTTTGACAATTTTTGTTTTTTATGGGATATCATTTCTTTTTGTAGTCCACCTACTTTTTTTCCGATACCTTCACCTTTAACTGCAAACGTAACTTTGTAATCCTATACATTTATATGAGATTACAAATTTGGTGTATTTAGAAAACTCGACAGAAATTACAAAAAATATAAATTTTCCCATGATTAAGACACTAAATTCTATTTGTATTCTAAATTTGAAGCTTCTATGTCTGCTCGAAGTGCCTTGGACTTATGATGATCGGCGAACTTCAGAAATTTTAACAAGTTGTCATTTTTAATTGACTGACATTTTAAATATACCGTGTTCATACAATGCCTGATTAGTTCTGAAAATTCAGGCTTCTTATTTTATCTAAAACGAAATTGTCCCCCCATAATTAGCCTGAATTGTTTTGAGAAAAGGATGTTACGGCCGTGCAACCTTTTTTACTCGACTTGGCGAGTGATAGAGTACCTAAATGTATTCGTGAGCTAAATTTTGACAAGTTCAAAAAGGAACTAAAAAGTACTTTTAGATAAATGTTATTACTTGACCGACGAATATTTTAAATGATGATACATTTATTTCATTATTTTTTCTAACTAAAACTGATCATTTCATTTTTGATTGTTTAACATTTGTATCTCCATATTGGTTGCTTATAGTGGTCATAAATATTATGTTAACACCTTGTTACACTTGTATTCCACAATAAAGAAATTATAAATGGTCTATAATAGCTATATTCACAAATATGTTCATTAATATATTCATTAATTCATTCATTTGGGGAGTCTAGAAATAACAATGAAGCGACTACCGTTATTTTGATTTTGATTTGATTTGATTTGACTACCGTCTGACCTTTGCATCCCTTTTGACAAGGGAACCCGAACAACTGAATCATTGATGCAAATGTAGGAAGACGATTTCGAAAAAAAAAACGGTGAATGATAATGGTTTTATCAGCTCTATATAGATGGGGTGCTTCCGCATGCACCGCGGTTACCGCCCCCTACTATCGGAGTTGTTGTATAATTTTTCAAGAATTTTCAACTAATTAGAACTGTGAGTTTCACCCGTGGCTATTATTCTTAGTTTAAAGTCGGATCCGAGGGAGTTTTCTTGAAAATTCCTTGGTTCGAGTCAAATTCCGCAATGGTAAAATAGATGTGCACAAAACAACATTCGATCCATGCAGCATACAAAAATTTGGATTTTGTATAAAATTAATTCAAGAAATAATTATATTACATTTACATAATTATTATTATGTCGCCGTGTGGTCCCCGGCAGAGTAGAATAGGCCACCCTCACTCTTACCGAGGTGTCGTAAAAGGCGACTAAGGTAAAGCTGCTGGCATGATCATCAGCACCCAGAGAAGGAAAACTCTGCATTTATATCAAAACCCTCGCCAACCCGTCTGCCAAGCGTGGTGAGTATGGCAATTACCCCTCATGTGATTGAGGGAGGCCCGTGCCCGAGCAGTGGGGACTTAAATGGGCTGATGATGATGATGATGAATTATTATTATATTACATACAATTATTTAAATTTACGCATGAGACGGTTGGAAACTCGTTTATTATTTGTTTTTCATTCAACCTTATATACAGCGTGATAAATCTCTTTCGGGCTTTCGGCCGATGACAAAACTTGAAATTAATTCTATTTCCTTATACACCGTTATTTTTATCATTTACATCCCGAAAACCTCATAATATGTATCGTGAATGCAGTCCATTTAGCATGTTGGATCAACAAAATAAGCGAAAAAAAGTCAGCTGTTCCATACAAATGAAGTTTTTTTTCGCTTATTTTCTTGATCTAACATGCTAAATTGACTACAATACCTTAGTAGGTAACCCGAAAACTACGTAGTCGTGGTTTTCGGGATGTAAACGATAAAAAAAGGGTGTGTAAGTAAGGGTCATATACCGGTACAAGATTTTGGATAATTATCTATATTGCCTCGTTGACGTAGTGGGTAGTGCGTCACACTTTAAAGCGACGGCTGCGCTTGAGATCCCGGGTTCGATTCCCGGGTCGGCAAAATTTGTACCTGAGTTTTTCTGTTAAGAAATTCTCAGTGTAAAGTTGGCGGTCTTGTACCCCCGTGCCTAGGAAAGCACGTTCAGCCGTTAGATAGATACATAAAACGTTTATTGGTTACAACAACACACACACATCACAACATAAAAGCATCCAAGTTACAATTTTAAAGAAAACAAAACAAAAAAAAACTTATATTATGTAGGTAGTTACCCATTGTGTGTATGCTGCAGCAACCAGTGGGTCAAGGATCAGTGTGAAGCATCCGCACGAGGCGAAATCACTGATTTTCAGCCGTCACCCAGAAGATGCGCAGGTACACGGGGATATATTGACAAATTACGAATACTAAAAATTAATTGAACAATAAAATAAATTAAACACAATATTTGCATACAATCAAAATCAAAAATAAAAATCTTAAATAACAATGCATTGTGGTGAGAATCGGTGTGTGCTAAGTGTAAAATCTGTCAAGTGTATTCGAGATCTTCTATATTTCTATAGATAAATAATATTCATATTATGGAATGTCTTGTGTGCCGTTGGTCCTGCTCCCGATCTGGTCTTGTCACACTGGTGTCCCATCGAAATATGAGGGCAAGGGAATAGTGAGTGCACTTGTGTTTGCGCACACACTTGAGTATGTGCTAAAATATATCCTGCGTAAGTGGCTGATCGTAGAGGATAAGGGAATAGAGAGTGCATTTGTGTGCGCAAACACTTGTGCACTATAATATGTCCTGCGTCGATGGCTGGTCGCTGAGATTGGCCGCCATGTTCGAAATATCGATTTGAGTACATTATTATTATATTTAAAAAAATAGGAGTAACTCATGGAATCGGTAATGAGCGCACTATGTTAAACTTTAAGTTTCAGACTTCCTCGCAAGAACTGTAAGTCCCAAAGTTTATAAGGAATTGATGTGCAAGGAGAATATGTGTGGAATCAAAAGAATTACGCCGTGTGGTCTCCGGCAGAGTAGAATAGGCCACCCTCACTCTTACCGAGGTGTCGTAAAAGGCGACTAAGGTAAAGCTGCTGGCATGATCATCAGCACCCAGAGAAGGAAAACTCTGCATTTATATCAAAACCCTCGCCAACCCGTCTGCCAAGCGTGGTGAGTATGGCAATTACCCCTCATGTGATTGAGGGAGGCCCGTGCCCCAGCAGTGGGGACTTAAATGGGCTGATGATGATGATGAAAAGAATTAACTTCCCTTTTTTTAGCAAACGTAACTTAGAATCCGCCTGGTGTACTCAACTCGGAGGTTGTGGATCTAAGTTCTACGGAAGCCAAAACGTAGAGCTAAAAGGTAATAAAACAAAAAATAAAATCAAAATGAGGAGCTACGATGCCACAGACAGACATACAGACAGATCCGTTAAACTTATAACACTCCGTTGTTTTTACGCCGAGGTATGGTAAAGTACAACCTGTGCGGATAAAGAATGGGATCAGAAATGGCGGCGCATCTATTCACTTCTCGCTCGCACACCCACAAGTGCGAGTATAGACGCAAATAGTGTGCGAGCGAGAAGTGAATAGATGCGCCGCCATTTCTGATCCCATTCTTTATCCGCACAGGTTGTATATACCCTTATTGTTTTATCGTCCACATTTTTTTTAAGTAATAGGAGGCAGACGAGCCGACGGATCACCTGATGGTAAGCGATTACCGCCGCCCATGGACACCTGCAACACCGGTGGTGTCACAAGTGCGCTGCTTACCTTTTAAGCCCCCCATCCCCTGGATTGGGCCTCCGGTACCCTCACTCACGCAGCGAAACACAGCGCATGCACTGCTTCACGCCGGTTTTCTGTGAGGACGTGGTATTACTCCGGTCGAGCTGGCCCATTTATGCTCTCCCACTGTTAATCCTGAAAACCTCTTAATAGGTATCGTGAACATTGTCAACTTATCATGTTAGATCAATAACATAAGCGAAAAAAAATTAACTGTAAGCATACAAAATAGAATATCCACCCAGCAGTAAGGTGGATGGTAAATCCCAAAGCCTCGCTCACCGACGTAGAGTGGCCTGTCTATCGGTTTTTTATAGGATGCATTTTGGAGAGTGCTCCAAAGGAGAATGAGCTTCACGACCTGATACCACCTTCCCCTTTCTACCACCGGACATTGCGGAAGACGACAGGAATCCACCCTTACACTGTGCAAGTTCCACCAGCTCGTACTAAGCGTTTCGCTTCCTCTTTCTTGGTACGAACTGCTAAGGAATGGAACAACTTGCCGGCTTCTGTATTCCCAGAGAGCTACAATTTGGGTGTCTTTAAGTCGAGAGTGAATAGGCTTCTTCTGTCTAAGCACGCTACATCTTAGACCTTATTGTCACTTTCCATCAGGTGAAATGAGGTCAAGTGCAAACCCATTTAATATATAAAAAAAAAATGTATGGAACAGCTAACTTTTTTAGGATTCCGTAGCCAAATGGCAAAAAACGGAACCCTTATAGATTCATCATGTCTGTCCGTCTGTCCGTCCGTCCGTATGTCACAGCCACTTTTCTCCGAAACTATAAGAACTATATACTATTGAAACTTGGTAAATAGATGTATTTTGTTAACCGCATTATGATTATTACACAAAAATTGGAAAAAATAATAAAATTGGGGTTAGGACTAGATCTAGTAAGTAAATAACATACTTAAAAATTTCATCTCGTGTTCAGGCGGGACTCGAACCCACACCTTCCACAATACGGGTGAATGTTCTACCATTTAAACCACTGAACGCGTTAGTAAGTCGACGAAATTTGTAAGTGCTGGATTCGATATGAGCTGTCGATAGTCTCATCAATATTGTAGTAGTATTTACAATATCCAGTGGAAATATTATTACAAATATTTGACCACCAGTTAAGATGAGACTGCTAAATCAATAGTTAATATTTTTATAGCAATCTTTTGCAATTTATTCTTAAGTAAATAACACACTTAAAAATGTTTAACATCTAGTAAGTAGTTTTTTTAATACGTTATAAACCGTAAACCGCAATTTACCTTCCATATATCTTAATTGCTGCTACGGAACCCTTCATGGGCGAGTCCGACTCGCACTTGGCCGGTTTTTTCGCTTATTTTGTTGATCAAGCATGCTAAATGGATATTATTTACGATACCTATTATAAGGTTTTCGGGATGTAAGAAAATGATAAAAAAATAATGGTGTATAGTTACAAATTAAGCTTTGACATCATAGTTTATGAATTGTAAAATTATTTTAACCCCCGACGCAAAAACGACGGGGTGTTATAAGTTTGACGTGTCTGTGTGTCTGTCTATGGCATCGTAGCTCCCGAACAAATGAACCGATTTTGATTTTGTTTTTTTTTGTTTATAAGATGAATAAGGAGGGAGTGTTCTTAGCTATGTTGGATCAAAATCGATCCAAGATGGCCGCCGTCACAAAGATTTGGATTTTATGTTTAACACAACTCCCACAATATGGGTACCATATAAAAGGGCTTGAGTAGCAGAATATATTTATTGTGAAAAATTTCAAATCTATTATGGCCGCCGTCAGAATATGACGAATAACCTATATTAGAGCTTTAGTTGTGTCGGGGGTTTTTTAAATTTTCAAGTTTTATACTTTCTAGCTAGAGTTTTTTTTACATTATGGCATACAAACGAGCAGACGGCTCATCTGATGTTTAGGGATTACCGCTGTACATAGACATCTGGGACACACGAGGCATCACAGATGCGTTGCCGGCTCTTAGATTATTTTAATTAAGGCTTGTTTTAACATTCCAACGCCGTGTGGTCTCCGGCAGAGTAGAATAGGCCACCCTCACACTTGTACACGAGGTGTCGTAAAAGGCGACTAAGGTAAAGCTGCTGGCATGATCATCTGCACCCAGAGAAGGAAAACTCTGCATTTATATCAAAACCCTCGCCAACCCGTCTGCCAAGCGTGGTGAGTATGGCAATTACCCCTCATGTGATTGAGGGAGGCCTGTGGCTCAGCAGTGGGGACTTAAATGGGCTAACGATGATTAACATTCCAAAAGTGGGTTTAGAGAGTGCACTGGCTGATCGTTGAAAATTGGCTGTAGCCGAAATATTATATGTCATTAGGAAAAAAATCAAGAAAATGGATAAAGCGTTGGTATTCCAGTGCACAGGTGGTGAATTCGATACAATATGTTTACAATAAGTTTACAATATCACATCACCATAAATAAAAAGGCTTGAAAAAGTCTATATAATCTTTCAAGACGAATCTGGTCAGTATTATAAAAACAAATTGTGATAAACTTAACATTAAATTTCCTCGACTGTACTGTCTTCCAACCAGGAGGCCTACTACGACACGGAGTTCACGACTAAATCGCTATCCCTAACCCTGTCACACGCGTTGTCTCTTTTGTTTGGATGCGATAGGTACATTCAGCTTAAAAAATATATTAGCTTTCAAACCCACCAAAAATATTTCAGGCATTTGACCAAAGAGACTCCACTGGTATCGTGGGTGTCCGTCCATGGGCGACAGCAATCGCTAACCATCAGGTGATCCGTCTGCTTGTGTGCCACCTATCACATAAAAAAGACAACTGTATGATAGTATAAGGTGCAATTTCATTTGTAGTTCGAGAGACAGCATTGAAAGTAAACCTTCAGGTATTTTTTTATGTGATAGGTGGCAGATGAGCAGTCGGATCCCCTGATGGTAAGCTATTGCCGCCCTCCTGTGGACACCCGTGACACCAGAGTGGAGTCACAAATGCGCTGCCAATCTTTAAGCCCCCCCTTTCCCCCGGATTGGACCTCCGGTACCCTCACTCACGCAGCGAAACACAGCACAGTATTGTACTAAAAGTGTATTTTGTCAAATGCTCAGCAGGGGCGTAGCTACCGCCGTATCTACCGTATCAATTATACGGGGCCCCGGGCCACGGGGGCCCCCAAAGTGTGTAAGGAAAAAAAATATTTTCTAATTTATTTTATTTTTCAAATGACAAAATTCTGTAAAGCAATTACTTTTTTCCCGCCTTAAGCGTGCGTTCAAAAGTTCAAAATTTTTTATTTGTAAAATGATTAAATTATGTTACGATAAAAAAATATTTCTTTTCACAATATTTTTTTTCTTTTGTAATATTTTTTTACCCCCATATAAGGGCCTCCAAACATTTTTATACGGGGCCCCGACAAGGCACGCTACGCCACTGATACTCAGATATCCATGCTAGGTCTTAACGCTAATCAATTTTTGAAGTTGACTGTACCTATATTATCATTTTGTTACGGAACGGTTTCGTTGTATGCCATCAGGAAATACAGTACAAAGGCTCCTTAATCAGAGAGCATCAAAACCACATCACACTAACCACAACCCCTAACCACTTCCACATCCCAAAACACAAATTCTCCTTGATCCTCATATTTCCCATTTGTGTCCTACTGAACCTAATATTGCTTCCCATTTATGGCCAATATGGCCGCCTAAAAGAACTAACGGTTTATGGCAAATAAAGTTTTTACAGCCTCGATAATACGGCTGCGGCTCATATCAAAGAGGATGGTACTTTTGATGTGGTCGCAAATGGGATCGCATTGTCTGAAAAGTAATGCTACAATAAAATATGGGCTCTTTAGGTTTCGCGTTGTGTTTTCGACATAATTTTGACCAGAAATTGACAGATACAGACTTGGTTACTGATCAGCATATCCTCGTGTTAAGGCGACGGGTAGCCTACTAGCGACACCTTTCGATTTAAATTGTTAGCTACTAAACCAGATCTATTTTGAACAATTTCGCATCGAGAGTCTCTAAGAAAACATTTATACTATTTATTTAATTATTGTGCACTAAGTAATTTTTAAATAAATAAATAAAAACTTTTTATTTGCCAGAAACACAGTTTTTATTTTATCTGTATTGCAATTGAAATTTGGATGAACGCCATAAGTGGAAGTTTTTGATAGTAATTCAAATTTCGAGTTCAAAAGCAGATTCCAAAGTTAAGTATAAGTATTAAATAAATAGTATGACTGTCGCACTCAGAGACGTCAATTAAGCTAAATGTTCACTAACTTAAATTTGGATTTACGCTTAAAGTAGCCGTTTTTGGCGGTAATTCATATTTCGAGTAGGATACAGACCCAAAACTTAATTATATGTATTGAATAAATAGTATAAGTTCTATTCGAGTTGCTCGAACTTCGAAATAGTTGAAAAGATATCCGGTTTAGATGGTAACAATTTAAATCAAATGGCGTCGCTAGTGTGCCCTACCCGTCACCAATCGATTTAAATTTTTAGCTACTAAATCGGATCTATTTTAAACAATTTCGAGGTAATAACCTCTCGGCAAATACTTATACTATTTATTAAATAACCATGCACACATGTTGGGTCCAACGCGTACGCGAAAAATTGATTACCGCCAAAAGCGGCCACTTTTAGCGTGAACCCAACTATGGTTATTTAATAAATAGTATAAGTGTTTTCCGAGAGGTTGTAACCCCGAAATTGTTTAAAATAGGTCCGGTTTAGTAGCTAACAATTAAAAACGAATGGTGTCGCTAGTTAGGGCTACCCGTCGCCTTAAGCCACCAGGTCCGAACAATGACGAACCCGCATGGAAGGTGAGTTCTAATCTACTGAGCTTCCATCACGCTGTATTCTTCATTACAATTCTATTATTGACTCTAAAATTGTCTGCACTCTTAGCCGAATGTCCCAGTTAAAATTGCAAACAAATTTCCCTTTTGCCGAATCAGAACTTTTAAATAGAACTCCGGAACGAAAATAGCGAACTATTCCGGTGGAGCCGGCGAGAGTGCTACTATTTGGGGGTCGATTCACTGGTTCTATAAATAGGCGTTTGAATTAGTAATCAACTACTATTTTCGTAGGATCGATGTTGAACTAAACAAGTGAAGTCATCGATAGAATGGTAACATTGTTGAGCCGATGCTGATTAAAAATTTCTGAGCCCAGTATTTTGTCACGGAGATCACTTTGTCAGTAGTCTCTATGGACGGCGGGAATCTCCCGCCATCAGGTGATCCGTTCGCTCGTCCGCCAATTAGCGCATTAAGTAAGACCATAGCATTAGATCAATGCCCAAATTTAAAACACATGTTAAAAATTATTTAATGGCAAAAGCCTATTATACAGTTAATAATTACTTAAATGATAAGAATTTGTGGAAATGATAAACTGTTCGCCTACACCCATGATACTGTACTTACAAAAATTTTGGCGATTAAAGAGTAACTGGCGTGTTTCTTGCCGGATCTTCTCGTCAGAATCAACTTTCCGATTCCGGTGGTAGAATCACATTATATTTATTCATTTCTTAGTATATTTTTTGTATCGACATATATGTTTAGTTACAATATACATAGCTATAATTTGTATATTTCATGTTTGACGATTTGTAAGCCTATGCAAATAAAGTTCTTTTGAATTTTGAATTTTGTAACCATCTATGCAATAAAGACTATCGAACATAGATTGTATCGATATTTTCTACCAAGTACCTTATTTTCCGATATTTTAACTCTGTTGTATGCGCCACAGTCACGGTGTAAATGAAATATTGGAAACTCAAAAATAAGGTAGGTAAATGGTAGAAATCTTGTTACAAACTATTCTCATATTACTAACATTGACAGTTTATGAAAATACTAAGAGAATCTAGCTATCAGGGTCCTGTAAAAAGGTTGTTATACAGTTTAGTACCATGTCATACTATACCTTCCGTGTGAGAAAGGAGAAGTCAATCGCTTTCTAAATTACGACAAGGTACTAAAGTGCATATTCATTTTTGCAGCCGACTTCACGGTACAGAGAATAAAAAAGGTTCGCATGCACGGCAAGAATCAGTAATACCAACATACCGTCTTAATAAGATCTGTCCACCATCTTTAAATTTTCTTTACATCAAAAGGAATCAATGTTGCTACAAGTAAATCTGAACCTTTTGTTCTAACAGTTAAGCATGATTTCTGTGCAACAGGTATTATGACAAATTCACGAAACGTAATAAGTGCTCATAGCATATCAAACGAATCAATTTGAAAACTGACGAACCTATTCGTTCTTTGACTGTACGACTTACTCACCTGTGAGCCTACAACGAAATGGAATTCACGGCTGAATCTTTATTTTCGTTCTTTTTAACCCCCGACGCAAAAACGACGGGGTGTTATAAGTTTGACGTGTCTGTCTGTGTGTCTGTCTATGGCATCGTAGCTCCCGAACAAATGAACCGATTTTGATTTTTTTTTTGTTTTAAAGATGAATAAGGAGTGTTCTTTCTTAGCTATTTTGGATCAAAATCGATCCAAGATGGCCGCCGTCACAAAGATTTGGATTCTATGTTTTAACACAACTCCCACAATATGGGTATCATATAAAAGGGCTTGAGTAGAAGAATATATTGATTGTAAAAAATTTCAAATCCAAGATGGCCGCCGTCAGAAAATGACAAATAATCCTAACATACTGCACACAGAATGTCTTATATACATATTGGTCCATAATACCTTAAGGCTTGTACCATAGCATTAGCATTTCCCTAAAGCGGGGTGTATATTCATGTATTCAGTCGAATCCCCGGGAGTGTAGAGCGCCTCGGGCGAGTCTCGCCCCAGTATGATATCCCGGTATATTCAATATTCGACATCAAGCGACGGCCATGCTTTTGTCGTAGGGAATATTCATATTGACATCTTTTTAGGGTTCCGTAGCCAAATGTCAAACAACGGAATCATTATAGATTCGTCATGTCTGTCTGTCCGACTGTCCTTCTGTCTGTATGTCACAGCCACTTTTTTCCGAAACCATAAGAACTATACTATTGAAACTTGGTAAAAAGATGTATTTTGTTAACCGCATTAGGATATTTACACAAAAGTAGAAAAAATAATACTTATTTTTGGAGTCGCCATACTTAGAACTGAAACTATTTTTTTTTTCATCAAACCCATACGTATTCAGTACTGTGGCGCAAGAGACGCTCCCAAAGTGGTAAAATGTATGTCTCCCTCCCTCTAACTTCCATAATAAAAGAATTATAAAACTAAAAAAAAAAAGGTATACATTATTGATGAAAACTAACAAACGAAAATTGGTCTGAACTAGATCTAGTAATAAGTAGCGGTTCCTTTTTTTATGTGATGGGTGGCAGACGAGTGGACGGGACACCTGATGGCAAGCAATTGCCGCCGCCCATGGACACTCGCAACACAAGTGGAGTCAAAAGTCTTTCCTCCAGATTATGCCTCCGGTACCCTTACTCACGCAGCGAAACACTGCATAGACGCTGCTTGCCCGGAGTGATACCACGGCCTCACAGAAAACCGGGATGAAGTCGCACCTGTGCTGTGTTACGCCGCGTAAGTGAGGGTAAAGGAGTTTCAATTCAAAGCGAAGAGGACATGATTGGCAGCGCACTTATCATTCCATTGGTGTAGCGTGTAACCATGGACGGTGGCAATACTTATCATCAGGATGTCTGTATGCGCGTCTGCCACTTATCACTTAGGGTGACTCGGGTAGGGCACACTAGCGACGCCATTTGATTTTAATTGTTAGCTACTAAAACAAATATATTTTAAATAATTACGGGGCTTCCGCCACTCGGCAAACACTTATACTATTTATTTAATAACCATGCCCAAATGTTGGGTCAGTTTTTGTACTAAAAAATGATTCATGCCAAAACCAGATCAAATAGCTAACTATAACGATTAAATAAATAGTATAGTTGTTTACTAAGCTCCCAAGTTGTTTAAAATAGATCTGGTTTAGTAGCTAACAATCACAGTCAATTGGCATCGCTAGTGGGGCTTACCCTTCACCTTAAAAGGAGTCTGCACTAAACTCAAACATATCTTCCAAATCTATCACAGAGAAGCAGAAATAAAACAGGTCATCCATTCCGATAAACAAAGTCAGAACGAATAGGAATGATATAGTTATTGGACGTCGGCCCCCAGAGGGCGCGGCGGAAGCTATTCTTGAGGAGTGCCCGGTGGACCGGAAACTGCGCCGGTGCATCCGGGCAAATGGAGGCTGACAGAGACAGGACTCTGTTTTAAAAATAGGATGTAAAACGAAATGTACTTAAAAGGATTGCTATTTAGACTCTTAAGTTTCCTTTTTTGACACTTAAGGTGACGGGTAGGGCACACTAGCGACGCCAGTCGATTTTAATTTTTAGCTACTAAACCGGATCTATTTTTAACAATTTCGGGGTTACAATCTCTCGGCAAACACTTATACTTTTTATTAAATAACCATGCACAAATTGGGCAACCAAGGGATTGGGCGCAGGACCAACGCCTTAACGTGCTTTCTGAGGCACGGGGGTACAATACCGCCAACTTCTAGACTCTTCTGAGAATTTCTCGACAGAAATCTTAGGTACAAATGTTGGCCCGTCCCGGGGATCGAAACCGGGATCCCATGCGCAGGCGTCGCTCTGAAGTGCGAACCACTACCGTCCAGGCAATCTTTTCTGACACATTCTGACCTTTTAGGTATGAAGATTATTACATGACCACTTTTACCTTAGATTTAGGGACCTGTACTGTTAACCGCAATTTACCTTCCATTTAGTCAACTCAATTGTTTTACAATTAAGTATTATCTCTTTTCTTGAAGATCACCAGGTCGTATCTGTTCGGAAATACCATCTTTGGTAGCTGATTCCATAGTTTTACTACGCGCGGTAGGAAGTGAGAAGCGCACTGTGGTGGAGTAAAATCCATCCAAGTGATGTGGGTGAAATTTGGGATTCTGGCGTGATCTACGATGGTAAAAAATTGCAGCGGGAATAAGGCCGAACAGCTCCTCGCAGCACTCCCCATTGTAGATGCGATAGAAGACACATGCGATACAATGCGATGCTACATCTCTACACAATAACAAAGGATCAAGCTTGTCGGAAAGAGCCTGGTCGTCGATAATTCTGACTGCCCTTCGCTGGATACGGTCTAGAGGAAGAAGCTGATACTTGGGAGCTCCAGCCCAGAAGGTGAGAGCAATATTCCATTAAAATGCTCATAGGCGGTAGTGATTTTACCATTACCCGCTTGCTCGCCTCTTTCTTATAAGTATAAAAGCTATCCATTTAATGTTCCAATTTTTTTTCAATACCGGCAATTTGGCTTTGATTGCTATCGGTAAATTTTATTTAATTAATGAAGCTATTCAGAGTCGCGCTGATCGAACACATCGTGATTCAAAATATCACTTATTTTAATCGTATAATTATATACCCTATATAGGTGATCCTCATTTTAAGCGTATAATATTATAATTATGAGTCTGTTAAAGATTGTGATCTGACATTTGAAAAATTGGTCTTAGAAAGTTACCAACGCTATTGATTTACGAACCTGATTCCTGAAGTTTTATCATGATGGTAGTACAAGCATCAACCTTAAGTCTAGAGGTAGAGAGAGCTATAGGTACTTTATCTCGACATTTTTAAAAAAATCACATACTAAAAGGTCGTTAAGCTACAGGGAGTCGCTGTGGCTTAGCGACCTTTTAGTTAAGCGAACGGCAGATCACACATAGGGGTACGTTTGGCCGAAGCCGGCGGAGCATAAATATTTGTGCCATCACATTCGGCCATCTTTAGAGCGTGCGCGCTCGCTCGGAAACGTGCTGCGCTGCAGTTCCACGCGTATCTGTAGAGAGAGGAGTATTGGTACATCACTCGAGACACTTCAAGTGGCAATGGGTAAGGTACAGTCACGAGCTTTAATTAGGGACCGATTCCCGTTAAATGTCGTCAGAACATTCGCAATGCAATTAGGTCGAAACTTTAGTGCAATAATGTCGAATTTCAAGTTAAGGCATAAAATGTCTTATCTAACCGACCCTTGAAACGATAACTTCTCTGTTAAAAGCTATCATTACGGTTTTCTAATTATATATCTAATTTCCAGTTGTATAGTTTCTAATTACGAACATATGCTGTGAAATAAGTCACTCGTGTCAGTGTCAGTCAAGAAAATAGATTATTGTGACATTTTCGCAAATAGTAATTACTCACTATACGATTACTTGGAATACATCGGTGATGATCGTATGCCTTCGCTGGAGTTTTTGCACGGTTGCCCCTAGAAAAGTAAAGTTGTCGATGATAAATAATTGACTTTGACACGTTAAAATATTAGCTCTTAATAGCGAAAGTTTACTACACGACATTTAACATTAGGTGGGTCCCAAATTAAAGCTCGTGACCGTACATTGCCAGGCGAACAGGTGGCTGTTGGGGAGGAATGGTCCTTGAGTGGAGGCTGGGTACAGGGAGTCGCAGCAGCCGTTGTAGGCTCCACAAAAGATCCACCGAGAATCTGGTGAAGGTTGCGGGAATTCCTTAATGCGGGTGGCACAGGACTGATCTGTGTGGAGAACCTTGGGGGCGGCCCATATCCAGCAATGAGATTCGACTTTTTCAACTGCCTATCTCATGGCCAATTTTAGGATGATTTTACAGGCTACTGGCGTATCTGTAGGCTTGTTATCACTAGTTAAGACACTTGTAAATCATCTCCTACGATTCCGCTCCCAGATAGCTTATCTTTCAGCATAACCGCTCTGTGCTAGACATTTGCACGTGCGATGTCCTTACTAAAGTATTGTTACCGATAACTATTTTTGAAGTGTTTTGCGCTTGAAAATCAAGTTTTTCATCAATCCACCCTCCAAACCAAGTGCCTTTTCTAACATCATGAGAAATTTTGAAATCAGGATTTAAACAATGCGCCGATGCTCTTAGCATGTATTTCAAAGATGCGTATATAAAAAAGTTTTTGTGATTGGTCGAACCATGTATCCGTATGGCGTGTAACGAATAGATATCCGCTATTTTATAAATTTACCGTGTGACGTCGGAAATTGATAAATTTACGTAAGTGTGGACGTAAAATAATACAATTTATCTCCCGTTTACAATCCTACGAAAGTTTATAAACTTCCTAGTAAATTGATAAACTTACGGATCTTGTTATTTTCCGGTGACATGTATAACGGAGGCTGGTCGAGCTCTTCGTTATCAGATAGGTTGTGCAAGATGGCAATATTGAAATAAGAGTCCACAAATCACAAAGAGAAGTCAATTCCAAAGTCTCAAGCATCTATTGAACAAACTATTAATATTCAATGCGAAAGAACACAAACATCAAAGCGGGAACGCGGCAGGTTCGACATAGCGATGATTATTCTACATTCGTCTGCATTTGTTCACTGCGCGATACCACAGTCCGTTCTGGTATCACCACCATCGAATCCCATCATAAAATCAAAGCAAATACAAACTTTTACTAAAAATAACACACACCGAATGCCTCTAGCGATTCTTTTTTTTTTTTATATATATATAATGGCTGCTACTGTGTCTCTCGACACATCTATAATTCTGCCAATGTCGAGTGATTAGAGAGACACGTTAATTAATAGATTGACCGGTGTGACGAGTGGAATCTATTTTAATCGGTTTTGACATCATCTTAAACAAAACAAACATACACATGGACAATACAGACAGACAACGTAAAAATGTAAACGTATGAATATATATATATATATATATATATATATATATATATATATATATATATATATATATATATATATATATATATATATATATATATATAACATGTGAAGAGGGAGATTCATTTAGAGTCTTATATTATATTTATTAATATATATACATAAATGTTCTGTCGTACCTTCTTCTAAACCGCACTCACAGATCTCTAGCGATTCCTGCGCGTCTCTAGTCCAAACGTCAAACTGACAGCTCGTTAAAATCAAAGTAGATGGCAATGGAATAACCAATAAGTATCAATCGATTGCTATGCCGACTCTGCCTAAGGAAGTTCCTTGACGTTTCCAAACATGATAGAGAGCACCACTGTGTTGACTCTCCGACATATATATATTTTTTAATCAGCCTATAACTGTCCCACTGCAGGGTAAAAGCCTCCATCATAGAAATCAAGTCATCACTACTATGATGGGATTAGGCTTAATCACCACGCTTGCCAAATGTGGATTGGTGATCACAAACCCAAGCTGTATTCGAAAAATTTGAAACACATTTTTTGCTCGACCCAGGAATCGAACCTAGGACCCCGAGATCACGGATCGATACTTACACCAATAGACCAACTTGGCGTCTTCTATCTTATATATTCTACCGGGATATCTTTTATATATCTGACGTTATACCATAGATTTATCCACGGATAAAGATAAGTCGAATCGGGCCTAAGTACGTCACTTTATTTTAAACTTTCAATTTAATGTTCTTTAAATTAATTAACAATATTTTTTTTTAAGTTTAGTGTCGGGCGGTAGCTATTTTTACTAGAGTTTAAAAAAATGTGTTTATCGAATGCTTTCAAAATACTACAACTTACACACGTTATCATTTTTACTACATTTATGTGAGTGCGTTGAGTCGATGAAATCTTTGAAGAATGTAGTCTTGCCGAGTTTTTCGCTAAGCGTAAATGGGCAAAGGTTTTTGTAAAGGGTCCGTCACAGTCGAATTGTCGGGGATAATGAACCTGAGGGAAATACCTGCAAGGGATGGGAATTTGTAGCAATTTCACACCAAACACTTATCCTTTTCATGTGGGCGGGTGTGATGCTGTTAGTTGAAAGGGATAAAATAGAAATATGAGGTACATGTGCTTACAGAGTCGATCGCTTTATCCCTTTTTGTAATAAGTTCGAAAGTGAGTTTTTTTTTATGTCATAGCTGGCAGACGAGCAAACGATCACCTGGTGGTAAGCGATTGCCGCCGCCCATGGACACCCGCGATATCAGGATTTGGCCAGTACCCTCACTCGCGCAGCGAAACACAGCACAGTGCTGGCTTCACGCAATGAATTTGTATACTACTAAGGCCCGATTCGATCGCCAATGATGTTAGGCTCACAAAGTTTGTATTTGTAATTTTATATTTTATAATATCTTCTTTATATCTTTATTATTTCTTTTGAGCCTGCGCCCGATCCCTCTCCAGTCGTGTCATACTGGTGTCCTATCGGAGAGGACAAAGGAATAGAGAGTGCACTTGTGTTTGCGTACACACTTGAGCACTATAATATCATAATCATAATCATAAATCTTTATTGTTTCATTTGGTATACAGGTCTTAAAAATAGCATAATGTCCTCAAATGAACCCTGCAAAGGGTATCACAATGAAAATAATATTAAAAATAATAGCATAATATTTACATTTTCTCTTAATTATTAAGTAATTATATTAAATGTCTAATAGCAATCGAATTAAAATGAAGTAGATAAATGTATGTATAAATATTAAAATATATATTTTAAGGGTTCAAATATTCATTCAGACTGTAGTCGGCATTTTGCAAAAGATATTAATGACATTAATGATTAATTTCCTTATTGAGGCTTTCTTTGTTGAAGTAAAGTATCATCCTATAAACTGTCCCACTGCAGCGCAAAGGCCTCCATCATATAAATCAAGTCATTGCTACTTTGAAGGGATTAAACTTAATCACCACGCTTGCCAAATGCGGATTGGTGATCGAGTGATTGCGGAGCTATGTTTGAAAAATTCGAAACATACTTTTCGCTCGACCCGAGAATCGAGCCCAGGATCCCGAGATCACGGCCCGGTACTTAAACCACTAGCTAGACCAACAGCGCGTTACTAGACCAACAGGGCGTTATACTAGACCAACAGGGCGTTATACTAGACCAATAGGGCGTTATACTAGACCAACAGGGCGTTATACAAGACCAACAGGGCGTTACCATTTGTTAAAATGGTTTAATATTTAGAAATAATATCAATATTTTTTTTAATCTCTATTATAATAATCCACTTCTATAATGTCAACCTCTACGGACTTTATAAGAGACTTTATCTTATAATGAAACTCCAGAGTCCGCCTTTTATGTCATTTATTCTGTTATTTTACACGTACATATATTCATAGATACATTGATAATCATTCAGAACTATTAGCTTACACGAGGCCTATTTCGAAACGTCCGTAGCAGACGGCTGCTTAAATCTAACTGTCCGTTCCCCCGTCAACCGACAAGTCATTGTATGGGTTTGGCGCGCCTAACGATTATCGATGCGTTTCCGCTTATGACAGTCCTTAATTTAGTTCTCAAAACCGTCAACAGTCAAAACAAACACTGCTAAATTACTCGAATCCTAAAATTACGAAAATCATGACAATCTAGAGATAATTAGTCTATGGCTAGATCTCTAACTTGGTCTCTCAGTCGGTGCATAATCTGAAACAATAATTAAGAACATTATATCCTTTTTTGAAAATAACAGTATTTCAATAATTTTGGTCGGTAAATAACACTTTAATTCAACGGCTTGTTTGTAATAACATCATCCGTCTATTTAACTCGTACACTCCAACTAAATTAACTGTTTACCATGAATAATCATGAAAATTTAGTGTCATATCAAGGCATAAATTGAGTAATTTCGTGTTGTTATTATAATAAAATTGGTCAAACGCCGAACCTGCTCATTATGTAGTCCACAGGTAATGAATGAACAATAAAGGTAATGTTGCGACCGACGGGAACAGGTTACCCTGTGCCATGAATGCGTTACATGGCCGACCATTCCTATGAAACATTTAGCTGGCGCTGGTATGCACTGGGCAGGGAAAACGACGATGGTCTGGTAGAGTCCGCACCATAAAAGAAGTTCTGCGGAAATACATAGAACCAAAATTTAAGATTCCTTATGTCTGTGAGCAAAAACGTACGTGCAGCTGCCATGGAAACCAGTGGCGACGATGAGCCGCAACCCTGTCCATCAACAGTCACAACCACTCTGCCAAGAGTGTCGCGCTAGGAATAGATGAGCATCATCATCAGCACTGCTGCACATAGGTCTCCCCTAATGCACGCCACTGCTCCCGATTTGCGCCCACTCTCATCCAGCCCACACGAGCCAGCCTTCGAATGTCATCATCCCATCCTGTCGCAGGGCGTCCAACACTACGCTTACCGAGTCGCGGTATTGACTCAAGGATTTTATGGCTCCAACGGTTATCAGTTCTGCGGCTAATGTGACCAGCCCACTGCTACTTCAGTTTGCTAATTCGGTGGGCTATGTCGGTGACTCTGGTTCTCTGTCGGATTACATCATTTCTGATGCGGTCCTTCAGAGATACTCCGAGCATAGCCCTTTCCATAGCTCTTTGAGTGAAAGCTCAAATTTTAATATTAATGGCGAGTCAAGCGTGCTTTTCATGGGACTTCTATGGTGGCGCGGAATGTACCTTGTATTTGACTAAGAGACTGTTTTTTTAATTGAACATGGGCTTGCCCTTGGCTTGACACTGAACCCTATAGTTGAGAGGAAGCCTACGATGGAGTCACCATACCACCACCGTCATTGTCCGTCAAATTCAAAGAGTTTCAGAACAAATCTGGGTCTCTGCCATAAACAGGTTAATGTCTCAATTTAATCAAAACATCTTGGTTGAAAGAGGGGGTGGACAGAGGGAATTTTTTTAACAATTGTTTCACTGTCCACCCAGGGTGGACAAGCAGAGGGTGGACAGCGGGAATAAACCCCGGTTTTCGTTTGTCTATTCATATGGGCTCAAAAGTACTGTTGGTATTGAAGGTTTATGTCAAAAATTAATATAAAAGTGTAATGATTTAATTAAGCTTTAAATGAGCAGTGTATTGACCCCGTGTGAATTTGGACGGGGAGAGCCGGGGGTACCTCGAAGAAATACCCTAATTATATGTGTGTTTGTCAGTTGCTTACCGACTTGTTGCGTGTGCGTGCCGTGGAAGCCTTTAGGTAAGGCAACACTAAGTATAACATGTAAATTTAAAAATATGATTATTCAAGTAAGATGTATGCTTTATTGTTCTTAAATGAATAAAATAAATGCCTTGTGGTCCCCAGCAGAGTAGAATAGGCCACCCTCACTCTTACCGAGGAATCGTAAAAGGCGACTAAGGTAAAGCTGCTGGCATGATCATCAGCACCCAGAGAAGGAAAACTCTGCATTTATATCAAAACCCTCGCCAACCCGTCTGCCAAGCGTGGTTAGTATGGCAATTACCCCTCATGTGATTGAGGGAGGCCCGTGCCCCAGCAATAGGGATTTAAATGGGCTGACAATGAAATAAAATAAATCCTGGATAATTTTCCATATGTACCGCTATTGCGAAACAATGGAAAGGATAATCTAAGCTGTTTTTTTAAAGAGCAAGCAGATCGGCGTCAGGATACACTGCTGTAGTCAATCTGTTCTATATAACTGAGATATCTACGTAGTAGAAAGTTCCTTGAGAAACGAAAAGTACAGGACGATCATCTGTATGACATATGATGATGATAACCGCAAAGTTGTACGCGACGAATCAACCCAGTGCGTTCTGGCCAGTATATTAACTGCAAAACGCTTGTTTGAAGCTTGCTGAACTCCGGCGCGTTTGTATAATTCAGGGAACAAACTACCACTTTAGGGAGACACAACGGAATTCATCACAGTTCGTTAAAACTGTGATTGCGTTTGATGGCGCGAATGAAGTTTAGGTAATCGTGTTTGTTCAACCAGACTTCCCGAATCCTGGATCAAGCGTACCTACCCTGGACTCCGAACATTTATATATAAAGACATCAATTACATAGTGCGAGCTAGCATACAAATCAGCCTGCCGAATGGCACTACAGTTACTTGCACTGTTTGGAAGTCACATTTACGGGTAATGAAATGGAATGAAATGAAATGAAAATTGTTTATTCAATTTAGGTCCATACAGAACACTTATGAATGTCAACATGTTTACCACTGGTTCGGAATGTAGTTTTCTGCCAAGAAGACACCAGCAAGAAACTCAGCAGTTACTCTTTAAAAAAAAATGTTTTACAAAATGTCACCATTAACTTAACAATATAGTAAATTTTTTGTGTTACTAATATGTCCCTAAATTATTGTCATTCAAAAAATCGCACGAGCAAGCAAGAAAGTAGCCGAGTAACTGCCTACTGGCAAGGCAACAGCTCGCAGTGTGTACACCAGTCTTAAGGTGACGGGTAGGGCACACTAGCGACGCCAATCGATTTTAATTTTTGCTACTAAACCTGATCTATTTAAATAGATCAGGTTAGACATTGTAATGGATATATTTATTGTTGGACATGAAATTGACTTATGCGAGTAATATAGTAATAATAACAGTGTATTAACATTTATGGCGAATAAAAAGAGTAACTGGCGAGTTTCTTGCCGGATCTTCTCGTCAGAATCAACTTTCCGATTCCAGTGGTAGAATCACATTAAATTTGTTGTTTATTAATTTTCTAGTATATTTTATGTATCGACATATATGTGTAATTACATGTATATTATACTTACAAATAAACAGTTGTAATTTCAATGTATGAGGATTTGAAAGTGCTGTATGTATACAAGCCTATGCAAATAAATATATTTTTGATTTTTGAACTAATAGGTTTAAAAATTAACCAAAGGTCAAATATCGCCAGAATGAATTTTATGAGCTATAGTTAGCTTAACCAATAGTTATATTACAAAGAATAGACCGTTATTGTGACTACTGGTTAGATAGAAAATATGGTTAATTTTACCAAAAGGTAACTACGGACATGCAGCCGTCGATCAATAGCATCGAAAAAAAAGTTTAAAGTGACGTGTAGGACACACTAGCGACGCCATTTTTAGCTACTAAATCTTTATCTTTATCTAACAGCAGACTAACTGCTTTTGCACTCGAATTTTGGATTACCGCCGTGAATCAATTTTTCGCGTACAAAAACGGACCCAACATTTGTGCATGGTTATTCAATAATAGTATAAGTGATTGCCGATAGATTGTAACAAAATTGTTTAAAATTGATAAGGTTTAGTAGCTAAAACTTAAAAACGATTGGCGTCGCTAGTGTGCCCTACCCGTCACCTTAAGAGAGAGAGGGCAGCCTCCAAAAAATATTTTAAAAACACAGGCGAAGATCTTAAAACCCTCTTAAATTTAAAACAAGCGGCCATTTCTCAGCACTTTACATCACTAATAGTGTTCTCATTGTTATGTAAAATGTTTCGAATAGCCATCTTAAAGTTTTAATTTATTCCAGAAATTGCTTTATAAAACTCTCCAACTTGGTCGTTGTGACTCGGTGCCCGGCATCTTATGATATGAGAAAACAAAGTAATTATTATCTAAGTGGTTATTAAAATGTTTTCAATATAAGCGAGTTTGACATTATTGAGTATGTGCTTTTAATTTTAATAAATGTAATTTACCTATCAAAACATAATAATAATTAGGTAATTATTGACAGCTGGTCGAGATGCTTCTTATAAGACATGAAATTATTGGCGTCACCTTCTTACCAGCATTACATTACAATTCATTCATAGAAACATTTGATCTTATTTAGACACATTATTTTAGGCTAATGTAAGTAAGTAAGTAGGTAATGTAATTATTGCACTTTAGCTTAGGTTCTTATGAATGAATGAATGAATATACTTTTATTGCACTCAAAGTATAGTAAGAAAACTTAATACTAGGTATTACAGGATATGTACAACGAAGGTGGCCTTATTACTATGAGCAATTTCTTCCAGGCAACCTTTGGGTAAAGGACACTTCGAGTAAACAGTTAACTATAAGTATTAAATACATAGTATAAGTGTTTGCCGAGAGGTTGTTGTTACGTAAGGGCGTATCAATGAGACAACGGTTGACTGTAGACTGATTTATTATTCGTCCACCGTCGGGACGCGATATCGATACATGACACTTTTCCCTCTTAAAACAGTACTAAATAGTCTAATCACAAGTAATAATTAACTTAAAATAAAGTCTTAACAGAAAGTCTAAGAAAGAACATTTCAATGCTAGCTAGGTAAGTGTGACAATAAAGTAGTAGGTATTATAGTTTATGTTTGCGATGGTAGGTAGGTACCTACCCAAGCTGCGTTGCGCGATACTGGCACAATACCTAACTACTCAAACATCTACATTAATTGAGGTACATTTCCAACATTTCGTTTTATTAGAACTAACTACTTATAGAAACTACTTATATTAAGAAATAGTTAATACTTACAAATAATAAACATTATGAATTTACTTTCCGCTTTGTCTAGCCCAGCTTGGAATAAGACGGCAGTTGTGAGAACGTAATATTATAGTCTAGTAGTTTTAAGTTTTTCGCGGCAACGTATAGCAGCTTGCCTGCTCGGTCTACCAGTACGTCCCCGACCAGTGGGAGATGGCTGCGCCGGTGACCTTGAACGCTCTTCGCTTGCACCTGCACCTTCCTCCGCACTATTAAAGGACTCGTCCTGGACATCGTCCCCAGAGTTATCAGCAGAATAAGTCGAGCTAGTCTTATTGACTGACCCATCCACTACTTGACTAAGTGAGTAACGTGATGTCCTCTTAAGTATTTGGTCAATGTGTCGCTTATGTACCTGACCCTCCGCTGTTGCTACCTTATAAGAAACTGGGCCAACTCTCTCACGTACTATGCCCTCTGTCCATTTTTGACCCGACTTTGAGTAGTTACGCATCAAAATTGGATCATTTTGCTGAGCCACTCGCAACGATGTACTGCTATTCCGCTGTTCTTCAGACAGCTGACGCGCGCGTACTCGCTCAGCGGCGTCAGGTCGCAATAGGTCCAGTCGACCGCGCAGGCGCCTGCCGAGCAGAGCGACCGCCGGTTCGCGTCCCGTTGTACTCTGTTCGGTATTTCTATACATAAATAAAAATTGACTTAACGCTTTATTTATGTCTTGTCTTTCTAATTCTGCCTTTTTTAATACTCCTTTTATCAAGCGCACTGCATTTTCCGCTGCACCGTTGCTTGCAGGGTGATACGGTGGCACAAGTGTGTGCTTTATACCGTTGCTTTCTAAATATTGAGCAAAGGCAGCTGATGTAAATGGTGGTCCATTGTCACTGACTATGCGTTTTGGTAAACCAAAACGAGAGAAGTGACGTCTTAGACAATCACAAACAATAGTTGCTGAAGTGGAAGCGATCCTCTCTGCTTCAATCCATTTGGAATGCGCATCGATAATAATAATATAATAAATATTATTGTATGGACCAAGAAAATCTATATGCAATCGACACCACGGCTCCGCCGGCCATGGCCACGAGTGCAGCGGGGCGGCGGGGGGCGCCGCGCGCAGCGCCTGGCATGGCACACACTCGCGCGCAACCTGTTCGATGTCTTGATCAATGTGTTCCCACCAAACGTAATTACGCGCGATTTGTTTCATTTTGACTACACCGGGATGCCCCTCGTGAATTTCTTCCATAATACAGTTCCGTAAAGAATTCGGTACCACGATACGATAACCCCATATTACGCAACCTTGATCGATGTGCAGATTGTCTTTCTTATTAAGGTAGTTTTTTTCAATATTAGTATATTCGTATTTATTTGGCCACCCATACATGATAAATCCATAGATTTTGCTCAAAAGTGGGTCCTTTGCCGTTTCAGATTTAATATCCTTAAAACTAATCGGAAAACTACCTTGTGCGTAATGTAAATAGCTACCTTCTTCGTTTTCACCTCGACGTTGTTTACTCGTTGTCTGTAGGGGAAGACGGGAAAGAGCGTCAGCAAAACAATTTTTTGCTGATTTAACGAACTCCACTTCAAAATCATAAGCCGCCAACTTGACTGCATACCTTTGAAGTCTGCTTGCGGCTGTCACTGGAAGACCTTTATTGTTACCAAAAATGTAACTTAACGGTCGGTGATCGCTCCTTAAGACAAAATGTCTCCCATAAAGGTATTGGTGATGTTTGGACACACCGAAAACGATAGCAAGTGCCTCTTTATCTATTTGAGAGTAGTTGGACTCGGCCTGGTTGAGTGTTCGAGACGCGCAGCAGAGTGGCAGCTCTGTGCCGTCCGCGAGCCGCTGGGTAAGCACGGAACCCAAACCATACGCGCTACTGTCTACTGACAAAATCAATTCCAAGTTGGGATCGTAGTGAGCGAGCACTGGAGAACTACTTAGCACCTTCTTTATTTTATTAAAAGACGCGTCACATTCTGCCGTCCACTTCCATTCCACATTCTTTTTTAATAAATCGTACATTGGTTTTAAAATGTCGCTCATGTTGATACAAAACTTAGAATAGAAATTTACTAAGCCCATAAAGCTTTTTAACTGAGTAATATTAGCTGGTGAGGGCGCTGCTACAATGGCTTCGATTTTTTTTTCATCTGTGTGTAACCCGTACTTGTCAATTGTGTATCCTAGGTAAGTGACACTTTTTTTGAAAAATTGACATTTCTTGAAATTAATCCTCAAACCATTTTCATCAAGCCGTTGTAGCACCGCCCTTAAGTTGGCTAAATGAGATGTCCTACATTTTCCTGTAACACAAATATCATCAGCGAATACGGCAACCCCCGGCAAGCCACTGAGTGTCTCTTCCATAATTTTTTGGAAATTTTCGGGTATGCACTTGATACCGAACGGAACGCGTCTATAAATAAAAGTACCAACGTGTGTTGTGATGGCTGTTAAGGCCTGTGAACCTTCCTCTAATAAACACTGTTGGAAAGCATTGGAGAGGTCTAGTTTAGAGTATTCTTCTCCCCCCCCTAAAGCGGCGAATAGTTCCTCGATTCGCGGCATAGGGTAATGATAGTCTTTTAGAAGCGGATTTATTGTGACTTTATAATCTCCACACAATCTTATATTACCATTAGTCTTTATAACGGGCACTATAGGTGTGCCATAGTCGGATCGCTCCACTTTGTATATCACGCCCTCGCGCTGCAGCCGTTCGAGCTCCCTCTCGACTGGTTGCCGTAACGCTAATGGTATCGGTCGTGCTTTCACAAAAACAGGTGAATCCTCTTTGAGGTGAAGCTTAAACTTTGACTTAAATGTTCCTAAACCTTCAGCAAACACTTTCGGGAATTCCTTACGCAACGAGGCCGCCATCGAATCTTCCTCGATTATGCTATGACATTCTACAATGCCTAACTTTAAATGTTTGATCCATGTTCGGCCCATTAGCGGCGGGCCGCCGTTTTCTATGACAAATAAATTTAATTTTATGTATTTATGAGCATAGCCCACGTTAACTACAATAAAACCGAGAGTTTCGATGACGTCTCCAGTATACGACTTTAACATAATTTGTTTACGTTCAATAGGAATTTTCGAAAAGTTTCTATCATAGTAATCTTTAGAAATTACCGAAAGTTTGCTTCCGGTATCAATCTCAAAGTCACATAAAATATTTTCCACCTTTAATTTTACAAGGAAAGGCCCATCACCATCACTACTAACTACTATATTATAAAAGTTACAACCTTCGTCATCAGAGTCCGATCCATTAATAAAGAATTGACTTTTCGTTGACTTCTTTGCGCCACTTTTGTTATCACTTTTATCACATACCGATTTTAAATGGCCCCGTTGACCACATGCATCACAGTTGTAGTATTTAAAACGACACTTTCCCACCGAATGGCCCACTTTACCGCATCGTGAGCAGGCGCGGTTCGGCCGGGGCGCCCTGGAGCCCCCGGCGCCCGCGCCGAGCCGGTGCAAGCCGTCGCTGCTGCCCGCCGCGCTCGCGATCGCGCCCGGGGCGCACGCCGTGGCCGCGTGCCGCTCCGCCGCCTCCAACGCTTGAGCAAGCTCCACAGCTCGCTTGTAGTCCACATCTTTCTCCGCGAAGATCCTCGATCTCATATCTTCATTGTACAACCCCGACACGTATTGGTCTCGCAAATTTTCTTCCAACTTATCGCCGAAGTTACATGTTTTCGCTAAATGTTTTAACGCTTGTAGGTATTCGCGAACACTTTCGCCTTGACGCTGCGTTCTTTGTCGAAAGACATGCCTTTCAGCAATTTCTGATCGATCTGGTTCCAGATGTTCTTTTACCAATTTAGTCAGATCCGCGAATGATTTTGATTCTGGAGTTGCCGGGGAACACAAGTCACACATCAATTCGTAGCACTCCGCGCCTACGACCGTCACCAACGTGGCGACTTCCAACGTTGCGTCGATGTCGTTCAACGCTATGAATTGTTTTACTCTTCTCACATACGCGTTCCAATTGTTATTTGCGAAATTATACGGTTCAATGTGTCCGATAGGCATTTTTAGTTAATGTTGTGCACACGCGTGGTTCTTTATAACAGCCAAGTCGCCAGTGTTACGTAAGGGCGTATCAATGAGACAACGGTTGACTGTAGACTGATTTATTATTCGTCCACCGTCGGGACGCGATATCGATACATGACAGTTGTAACCCCGAAATTGTTTAAAATAGATCCGGTTTAATAGCTAAAAATTAAAATCAATTGGCGTCAGTAGTGTGCCCTACCCGTCACCTTAACCACAAGTTTGACTCAAAGAACTAGGAAACGCTCGCATTAAAGACACAGTAGGTATGTGAAACAGATCTGACCGACTCTGGCGCAGCTTTACTACAGTGCGTTTCTCACGTCATTTTCTACCAAGCACAGTAAAACTGTGGAATCAGGTGTTTCCGTGTTAGCCGTGTGGTCCCCGGCAGAGTAGAATAGGCCACCCTCAATCTTACCGAGGTGTCGTAAAAGGCGACTAAGGTAAAGCTGCTGGCATGATCATCAGCACCCAGAGAAGGAAAACTCTGCATTTATATCAAAACCCTCGCCAACCCATCTGCCAAGCGTGGTGAGTATGGCAATTACCCCTCATGTGATTGAGGGAGGCCCGTGCCCCAGCAGTGGGGACTTAAATGGGCTGATGATGATGAACGCATATGTGATACCTCAGGTGTTGCAGATGTCCATGGGCGGCGGTGATCACTTTCCATCAGGTGTGCCGTCTGCTCGTTTGTCCGCTATAATTAAAAAAAAAAACAAAAAAGTATTAATGCATCTCTATAATATCCTCCAACCGATTACGGCTACGACTGCTCAATCTCAACGATAAACCAAGTACGCAGGATATATTATAGTGCTCAAGTGTGTGCGCAAACACAAGTGAACTCTCTATTACCTTACCCTCTTATTCCGATGGGGCACTACTGTGTCCCGGAGAGGGATCGGGCACAGGACCAACGGCTTAACGTGCTATCCGAGATACGGGGTTACAAGACCGCCAATTTATAGACTCCGGGCTGCCACTAAGAATTTCTTACCGAAAACTTAGGTATCTCTGGGCTGGGTGCACCTCAGTACCAACTTCTTCCGTTTGACCGCGTACAACGTAGGGCTGCTCGCATTGTCGGTGACTTGACTCTCTCTTGTCGACTTGATCTTCTAGCATTGCGGCGGGACATAGCTTCCCTCAGCATTCTATACCGCATCTATCATTGGGAGAGCTCTGAAGAACCGTTCGATCTACTCCCTGCAGCCGAATTCTTACATCGAACCACTCGCAAGCGATTGTCATTCCATCCTCTTCATCTCGATGGATGGCGGTCTAATACTGTGCGTTTTTCCCGGAACTTTCTACCACGCACCTCAGTTCTGTGGAACGGTTTCTTATTTCCCGACGGCTACGACTTAGGGACCTTCAAGAGAAGAGCGTACTCTTTTTTAAAAAGACCAGCAAAACATTAGCGATCTCCCTGATTTCGCGGACGTTCATGGGCGGCGATGATTACTTTCCATCAGGTGACTCGCTTGCTCGTTTGTCCACCATTGATGTATGGCTTACCGTACCTGCTTATTTTTTAGTACCCTATTTTTCATGTACCTATTCTGTAGACCGCGGTGCTGATTGCATACTAAGCACCTCATTTAGATTACTAAATGAGGTGCTAATATTAATTAGTAAAGTATCAGGCTATATACTGTGACTGTCCCACTGCAGGGCAAAGGCCTCCATCATAGAAATCAAGTCATCGCTACTATTATGGGATAAGGCTTAATCTCCCTCTTACCGAGGTGTCGTAAAAGGCGATTAAGGTAAAGCTGCTGGCATGATGATCAGCACCCATAGAAGAAAAAATATCTGCATTTATATCAAAACCCTCGCCAACCCGTCTGCCAAGCGCGTCGTGAGTATGGCAATTACCCCTCATGTGATTGAGGGAGGCCGTGCCCCAGCAATGGGGACTAAAATGGGCTGATGATGACCACGCTTGGCTAATCCGGATTGGTGATCACAAACCCGAGCTATGTTCGGAATTCGGAAAATACCTTTGCTCGACCTAGGAATCGAAACCAAGACCCCGAAATCACGCCCCGGTACTTAAACCACTAGACCAAGGGGACGTTTATTAATATTAATTAGCAATATTATTTTATGTGTATTTGCTGTCTCAAATAATCCGTAATAATAAATTAATATAAGGCACAAGAGTCACAAGTAGGCAGCCAACCTTTAAGCCCCCCTTTCCCCCGGATTGGGTCTCCGGTCCACTCACTCACGCAGCGAAACACAGTACGGTGCTGCTCCACGCCGTTTTTCTGTGAGGCTGTGGTAACACTCCGGTCGAGCCGGCCTATTCATGCCGAAGCGTTGCTCTCCCCCGGTAAATTTTTATTCGCCATCCCCCGATTAGAGCATTGGTGCTCGCGCTCGCTCGGTGGACAGCACACAGGACTAATGTTTCAATCCTGGAAGAACTGAAAATCAAACAGAGGTTATCGTCAACTGTGCAAATACGAATCCGCAAATATTTTGGCCACGTTTTTGCAACGAACACTCTATGGAGCGACTCATTGTCCAGGAACATGTGGAAGACAAGTGGTCGCAAGGGCGCTCACCAACACGTTGGACAGACCTCATTAGGGCTGTAACTCAGACATCCATTATCCAAAACTCCCGAGACTCTGTGGACCGCAACAAGTGGAGACACATCAAGCAAGCCGCATCAGCACACGAAAATGCTACATCGTCAACCATGATCACTCTGTCAAGAGTGAACGACTAGGAGGGGAGCTCATTATTCAAAAACAGTCAAGCATTTGCGAATATCTGTAAGCACATGTACTTAGTTCATCTAGGCTTCTAAATTCCAATAAACAGAACAATATATTTCTGTACAAAATCTATTTTCCACCCCATGCTCACCGGATATTCCATATTTGCCGAACAAATACGAAACACCGTTAGATTAAACACAACCATAATAAAAAATAACTGGTTTGCCACCACCGGAAGTACGTCACGTAACAAAGCTTAGCCGCCGGAAGTGGCCACCGCAGGATCAGTTTCGGCCGGAAGTGCGGCCATTTGCACGCAGATCTATTTCCGGCGGGTCTATTGAATTTCGCCGACGTTTTACGATGAATATTACGCTAAGCTGGCCTGAGCTGTGATTGTAACTAGGCTAGTTAAGGCTTTGTTGTATGGTTTTGTATTTGCATTATGCGTTGTATTTATAAATTGGTGATGAAATTTGTAGCGTGTCACTCAATTAGTATTAGTCGGTTATCTGCTATCCGTAAAATTATATTCACTAACAGAGTGAATTGGAACGTACGCGGTTTCCCTAAACCGCCACGTCGACAGTAGTGACACAGTAAGCGAGAAAGTTTTGACATTAGCCCGCGTTCGCGCCGAGACGGCACGGTATTTTATTTTTTTTACGGCACAAAACGCTAGTTGGTTACCATAAAACTTATGTCAAAAGTGTGGACCAACCAAATACACGTATTTCTAACTGTTATCCGGACTTTCTACTTCCTACGAACCCTCATGTGGCGATTGTCCACCGCCACAAATTAAGCATCGATCATTTAGTGTTTAGCCTTCGATTCTTATATTGGAGGGCCAGGCACACAGGATTACAATCCGGAGCAGATCCGGTAATTCCGGCGGTTTTTGGACCTACCGGATCCGGTGAAGCAAAAAGTAGTGTGATTGCGCGGCGCGAAAAACGCACAGTATTAGACCGCCATTCATCTAGAGGATGGGGATGGAATGACAGTCGCTTGCGTGTGATTCGATGCAAGAATTCAGCTGCAGGGAGTAGATCAAACAGAGCACTCCCATGATAGATGCGGTATAGAATGCTGAGAGAGGTTACAAGTATATCCCACCGCAGGGCTAGAGGATCAAGTCGACTAAAGACAGTCAAGTCACCAACAATTCGAGCAGCCCTACGTTGTACGTGGTCAAACGGAAAAAATTGGTACTGAGGTGCACCAACCTAGAGATGGGAGCAGTATTCCATATGAGACCGAACTTGTGCCTTATAGAGTTGTAACCGATGAGCTGGTGTGAAATACCGCCCGGCTCTATTAAGTACACCAATATTCTTTGAAGCTTTTTTAGCATTGTCTTCCAGATGACAACGAAACTGGTCATCGCTCGAAATGTCGATACCAAGGAGATCCCGATAGAAGACTTGACATCAAGGAGAGTGCCCTGAAAACTGATGGGCACAAAGGGACGTCTTTTAGCGGTTAACGCGCACACTTGTCTCTTGGAGGGATTAAAACGGACTAAATTAAGCAGACCCCAGTTCGAAACATGATTCAATATGTCTTCGACTCCAGACCCAAGTGTGCTCCGGTTTTCAATGACGTTTTCCGCAGAAATATTTGCATGTCCGGTATACAGTGTATCTCCAGTACTATCATCCGCATAGCAATGAATATTGTCGTGACCTCGACGTAACACTTTCTCCAGGATTTTCTTTCGTCAGCTTGACCTGTTTACAGCGGGGTGACTGGCATCGCACACTGAGGTGTTTAGCGTGGCACTGATCTGGTCTCACCATCGCGTTGACCTTCTTTTTCGCGGTCTTTTGCCACCAACTTGCTTGTTAGAAGCAGTTTCTGCAGGTGTACCCTCTTTTTATAGCGACGTGTCCGAAAAACTCGAGACACCATTTCAGGCATATGATTGAATCCAGATCATTTTAATAAACCCTATGTGTGTTCTACCGCTTGTATAGTGGTTTGTGCGCCGAGGTACTACTCAATTTAATGCCAACATTCGCATTTTACCACCGCACCGCCCACCGTCGTCAGAGCGTCCACTCTCACACACTGGAACCCAAATGGTCTCGCACAGTAAGGTTCCAGAGAAGAGAGAATTTCCTCCCGCGAACGCTCCGGAATGAGCTTTGCGCTTTGGAATGAGCTGCCATCAGAAGCTTAGAAGGGAATATAGCATCAGGCCGTGTGGTCCCCGGCAGAGTGGAATAGGCCACCCTCACTCTTACCGAGCTCTCACCCAGAGAAGGAAAACTCTGCATTTATATCAAAACCCTCGCCAACCCGTCTGCCAAGCGTGGTGAGTATGGCAATTACTCCTCATGTGATTGAGGGAGGCCCGTGCCCTAGCAGTGGGGACTTAAATGGGCTGACGATGACGATGATGATGATAGCATGAGGTTCTTCAAAACAGGAGTGTTAAGGTTTTAAAGGGGTCGGTAGCGCGTATGCAGGTTCTCTGGAGTTGCAAACGTCCATAGGCTGCGGTAATCGCTTACCATCAGCCCCACGCTTGTTTGAAACCGGCTTAGTAAAAATCTAAAAATAGTACCATTAAATTATTTTGCAGCCTAACAACCGATATTATGCCAACTGTATACATTAACTGTCGTGAATTCACACTCAATCAAAATGTAAATCGCGTAACGGTATTATAATGGCGTTTGTGCTGAGTTGGGGCGATATTTGGGGTTAGGGATGGGCGGTGTTGTGTGTAGTTTCGTGGTTTTGGTACCAGACGGGCTAGCACGAACTTTTCGAAGAATGGTAGCGTATACGTATCATAAGTTATTGGTATGAAAACTGAAAAGCTCCCTCTGTCCTACGTAAGCTTAAAACTATATTTTTTTGGAAGTTAATAATAATAATAATTCTCACAACATCTCATACATTGACCTGATTCCGTACTAAGTAGCGTAAGAACTTGTGTTACAGATATCAGACAACAGAGGAACACAAATATATACTTTAATACATATATTACACCCAGACACTGAACAAACACAAGTGTTCATCGCACGAATGTTTGTCCAGGGTAGGGATCGAACCCACGACCTTTGGCGTAAGAGGCAGGGTCACTACCAATTGCGCCATCCGGTCAGTCGGTGGCGGTCTTGTGGGTACAAGACCGCCAACTTCCAGACTTCCGTGCCGACAGAACTTCCGTGCCTCGGAAAGCACGTTAAGCCGTTGGCCCTGCGCCCAATCCCTCTCCGGTCGTGTCGCGCTGGTGTCCCATTGGAATATGAGGGTAAGGGAATAGAGAGTGCACTTGTCTTTGCGCACACACTTGAGTACTATAATATGTCCTGCGTACGTGGCTGATCGTTGAGATTGGCCGCCGTAGCCATAATCAGTTGGAGGATATTATTATTAGTTAAAAGGTTCGTCACCTTAAGGTAAATTTTCGCTTGTACGGCAAGAATCAGTTAACCGACATACCGTTTTTAAAAGAACCTCCTTTAAATCTGGGGGCACGGCCAGTGTCCCCGCCAAGTCGAGCAAACAAAGCGGCACGGCCGTACAATCCTTTTCTCGAAGTAATTCAGGCTGTTTTCGCCAGGCTTTTTCCAATTTTTGTGTAAAAATCGTAATGCGGTTAACAAAATACATCTATTTACCAAGTTTCAATAGTTATAGTTCTCATAGTTTTGGAGAAAAGTGACTGTGACATATGGACAGACGGACAGATATGACGAATCTAAAAGGGTTCCGAAAATACTTTTGCTCGACCCGGGAATCGAACCCCGGATCCCGAGATCACGGCCTGGTACTTAAACCGCTAGACAAACGGGGCGATACTAAAGTATAGTATATTTATAAATAAATAAATATTTTACAACATCACATACATTGATCTGACTCCGAGATAGGTAGCTCAACCACCTGTGTTACGGATATCAGAACCAACAGTGGAATTACAATTCAATAAATATAATACATTTTTTTGTAAATAAATATTTATAATACATAGAAAACACCCAGACCAATACAAACATAAGTGTTCATGCACACAAATGTTTGTACTGTGCGGGGATCGAACCCGCAACCGTTGCACCAGACGTAGCGTTCACTACCACTGATCCAAACATCGTCAAAATATTTAGTATCGAAACTCAATAATCCGGCAGCAAACTTGTACCAGATCCGTGATTATTTTTCAGCGCTAAAATTGTTTTCTTGTTTCCCACAATAATTCGTTTTCCCTAATTTATATTATGCTTTTAATTCGCGAAGTTTCAGCTAAGACGCGGCTTTGTTTCAGCCAATGCTTAATTAATGCTTTAGATACGTAGGGTAGGAAGACCATTTGTAGACCCAATGATTTTTAATTAATATTTTATTATGAACTGTAGGCTAACGCTTGACCACAATCTCAGCTGGTGGAAAGTGACGATGAGGTCTAGGATGTAACGCGTTCGCCTAGAAGATGCCTGTTCATTCTTGCCTTTAGATGTCCAGATTGTAGTGCTCCGGAAAAACAGACCTTGGCAAGGAGTTTCATTTCTTAGCTGTCCGCATTATGAACGTGGAATCAAATCGAATTAAATATGTTTTTATATTTTATAGATAAAATGTTGAATATTTTTTTTAATTCACTCGCCTTATTTGCTTTATAACATGCTCTATGAATAAAAGCCATATTCCACCTTATTATAAATCGCGATCTAAAGTTATTACCGTACTAAAGCTCATGCCATCCCGTTCCAACACGCAATATTAAAAGGGGCAGGCACGAATTATGATCCAGGACTAGCCTTAGTTCTCGATTAAAAGGTGGGATTATGTTTATTAGCCGTGTGGTCCCCGGCAGAGTAGAATAGGCCACCCACATCTTACCGAGGTGTCGTAAAAGGCGACTAAGGTAAAGCTGCTGGCATGATCATCAGCACCCAGAGAAGGAAAACTCTGCATTTATATCAAAACCCTCGCCAACCCGTCTGCCAAGCGTGGTGAGTATGGCAATTACACCTGATGTGATTGAGGGAGGAGGATTTGATCTAAACAGATAATTAGTAAAGTAAGTATCAGCTTACATACTGTTCCACTGCAGGGCAAAGGCCTCCATCATAGAAATCAAGTCATCGCTACTATGATGGGATTAGGCTTAATCACCACGCTTGCTAAATGCGAATTGGTGATCACCTTGTGATCACAAACCCGAGCTATGTTCGAAAAATTCGAAACGCACTTTTTGCTCGATCCAGGAATCGAACCAAGGACCCCGAGATTAGGTACCCCGAGGTACTTAAACCACTAGACCAACAGTCCTTTAAACGGATAAGTAGTTACTTAATTATTTGTTTTCCTTGCAGTCCAGATAGTGGGAGTAGTTATTCTATTCTTCTTGGATATAAAATAATAAATACCTCGTCACGTTATTTCAAGCTGTCAAACCTTCGCTTTGCGGATGATATTGTACTATTCGCCAACACATCCACAGAACTGGAAAACATGCTGAAAGAGCTAAATACGGCAAATCTTGAAGTTGGGCTACTGATGAATAGGTTAAAAACAAAAGTGATGACAAATGGCACAAAACGTAGGATATCGGTGGATGGGCAGGTTATGGACTACGTCAATGAGTAATCTACTTGGGCCAGATAGTCTCCTTTGAAAACAGGCAGGAAAAAGAAATCGACCGCCGTATCGATAATGCCTGGAGGGGCTACTGGTCCATGAAGGCTTAATGAAGGGCGACCTTCCTCTATCACAGTTATTTTATTATGTTAAAACAATTCGGCACATTGGTCTACCTGTACTATGTACACAACTGGTCTCGTTACCTCATTTTATACGATATGCAAATGAAAATGTATTCGGTTTGATTAACTACGCGACGGAGGTGTAATTGAATTGTTTTTATAAATATTAATGCGCCATAGACACACTGGCGGACAATGAAATTGGCGGCTTTTAAAATATTTCTCAACTTAATTTTCTTTAAGTAAAAAGATTACAACAGGACTACCATTGGGACAAAACAATTAAATAAAATTAAACTCAGTCAGTGCGTTATGAAACAAATTACCTTTTGATACAAATTGCACCAATCAGATCACTTTTGTATGTACAGGTATTTTTTTTTGGGTTGTATTTAACGTTCCCTCAAAATTCATAAATTGCTTACCTTTTTTTTAACCTAACCTTTTTGCTCACCAAGAAATACTTAGTGCACATGAAATAATAGTTTGATGTGCAATTAGTATTTTTGGCGTGCAAATAGGTAATTTTTAGAGAGTTGGTTTAATATAATATTCCGATTTTTTGTGAGATTAGACCCTTTGTTCCTTGGGGAAAAATATTTGTATTCATATAGTGCCAGATAAGAGAGACAGTTAAAAAATCACGGTGTATAGGTAACTTGCCTTTATCATTATGATTTATTATGATAATAGTATTGACTAATTTTTGCGGAGTTAAGTAGCATCTTGTACTTACATAATCCGCATCCAACCGATCAATCTAGAAATTATTGAAGGAGGTCTATGCTCTCAATATGTTGTTGAAATTAATTCTAGTTTCACAAATGACAATATCTGTAATAAATTGAAATCATTACTGCCCCCCGATTTGTCATCACTTCAAATTTAGTTGATTTATAATACCACGTTCCATTTTAACCAAATACCTATAGTAAGTTGTTGCAACGCCCTGTCGGTCTAGTGGTAAGTACCGAGCCGTAATCTCGGGGTCCTGGTGGCTTAATTTAAAGTCGTTCCGTAACGAAAGAGAATATATCTGTCGCATCCAAACAAAGGAGAAACACAGCGCGTGAGAAAGAGAGGGAAACTCTGATTCAAAATTAGGCTCTCTGGGTTCGATTTCCGGCTCGAACGAAAAGTATGTTTTGAATTTTTCGAATATAGCTCGGGTTTGTGATCACCAATCCGCATTTGTCAAGCGTGATGATTAAGCCTAATCCCATCATAATAGCGATAACTTGATTTCTCTGATGGAGGCCTTTTCCCTGAAGCGGGACAGTTTATATGCTGATACTTTACTTTACCTATAATAATAAATTGATGAAGTAATTGAAAGGCGAAATTAATTTTGCAAGAACTTTGCTTAGTGCTTTAACTTTTGTTTTCATCTATTTGTCAATAACAGTGGCCAGATTTTGGCCAGAAGTGTACACGCCCTAGATATTAAGGCAAAACTTTGTGCGCAAATTAGTTTTGATGAACCATTCATAGGATTAAATGTTAGCGGTGCTGTTTAAGGGATTTTTATTTATTTATTTTTGGTAGACTAGGATCTACATTTCTGATGTAGTACCAACATAAAAACAAGTAATTTATTTATTACTTACAAATCTTCTAAACAACATAAATTACAATACATGTAAATAAAAGAAATTATATAATAGATGAATAAAATTAAGTCAATTAAATAATTCGTATACCCATTACATAACTGTATGATATAGGTACAAAATAAATGAAAACATTAATATGACGTTCTGCGCCGATTTTCTAATTTATGTAAGTAGATACTACATACACTTTATTAAGTATATATAAAAAAGTAATAATAAGTAATTGTTATTTTCTAATACATAATTAATTATTTAGATTGTGAGAACATTGCAATGCCTTGTTAGGTGTTAAGTATTTAAGCTACACTGTATTACTCTTCGTTTCCAGCGCTCTTTTTTTCCGCGCTCGTGCAAACTCTGGAATGACCTTCCAGCCGCGGTGTTCCCTGATCGCTATGACATGTCCTTTTTTAAACGAGGTTTGAAAAGAGTCCTTCTCTCACGGTAGGCAGCGGCATGACTGTGCTCCGGCATTGTTGATGTCTATGAGCGGCGGTTACCGTTTACCATCAGATGGGCCGCAAGCTCGTCTACCTACTATAAGCAATAAAAAAATAAAAAAAAATATTTTAATATCTTTTGTACCACTTAACATGCAATAAACGATTATGATTATGATGTAGATAGATAGATAAATAATTAAATATACTTTATTGCACAAAATACACAACTTTAAAAATAGACATTACAGAAACTTAATAAAACATTTTCGGCGGTATGGTAGGTTTACATCAGTACCTATACTATATGAAAATCCCCTCCGGCTACATTGGCAACTAAGATTCACAACCCGATAAACAACTAACATTCTTTCTACTCAGTTGCCAAAGGCGGCCGAATTACTTAATATTTGACATTTATTGAATTTTGAATACGTTCCGAATTAATTACAAAAAGTATATTTTAAATCTACAAAAATTAAGTAGTACCTAAAGCTGTGCTGTCCATCCTCCATGCCCCTCTGAGAGCTTTTATATTAAATTTTTCACGTGTGTGTGTGTGTGTGTGTGTGTGTGTACGAGTGTGTGTTGACACACAAACACACACTCGTACACACACACACACACACACATACACACACACAAACACACACACACACACACACACACACACACGCTCGCGCGCGCGCGCGCAAAAATACACATAGACATGCATGAACACACGTATATAAAATACTATTATAATGATAATTCTATGTATAATAACACCAACGCTAGTTTATTGTATTTATTTTTATAGCAGTGCTCTTTCTATGGGTACATACAGAATACCAGCGTCGGGGTGGTGCGACACCCCGACACATGCTGAGTATGTGCCTTTTCGGTGTTTTACTGTGTACCGTCATTATTTTAAATGTTTAATGTTATTGTTATACACTGAATAAATATTTTTCTTTCTTTTTTTTCTTTCTTTCATTCATAAATGTTCTGTATGGACTTAAATTGAATAAAGACATTTTTGATTTTGATTGATTAAGCCACCTGAATGCGTCCTGTTATGGACGCGTGCTATAACAGATGCAATGGATACGTGCTATGGATGGTCTTCCTAGCAGCTGCGCATCTACATAGCGCATTTTCCACGCACAGCTACATAGCTTAGTATTGGTGGAAACGTTTTCAAGGTTTAGAAGCGAAGCATTCATATCTTCGTAGCATTCATAGCACATCTTTGGTGGAGTGGGATATTATGGCTACATACGAGTATGACCAAATAGATATTAAATCTGTTACAACTATTCTCCTGTCTGTACTAATGCGGAATAATAGTGCACATAGACTATTTATTAATCTATTTACTCTATCCTAAGTGAGCTTCATGACAACGTTACCGTGGGAGAGCCACGCTTCGGCAAGAATGGGCCCGCTCGACTGGAGTGCTACCACAGCCTCACAGAAAACCGGCGTGAAGCAGCACTGTGCTGTGTTTCGCTGCGTGAGTGACGGTACCGGAAAGGGGTTTAAAAGTTGGCAGCGCTATTGCGACTCCACTGGTGTCTTTATTGTCCATGGGCGACGGCAATCGCTTACCATCAGGTGATCCATCTGCTCGTCTGTCACCTATCGTATAAAAAAAGTTGAGGACTGGCGCGAAACCGCCAAGGACAGAGGAGGTGACGAGCTCCTGTGTTCCAGGCCATTGTAGTAAGTGTGCCGTGTGCCGCCACTCTTACCGAGGTGTCGTAAAAGGCGACTAAGGTAAAGCTGCTGGCATGATCATCAGCACCCAGAGAAGGAAAACTCTGCATTTATATCAAAACCCTCGCCAACTCCGTCTGCCAAGCGTGGAGAGTATGGCAATTACCCCTCATGTGATTGAGGGAGGCCCGTGCCCCAGCAGTGGGGACTTAAATGGGCTGATGATGATGATGATTTTAGTAGTAAGTATGTAAGTAAGTATCTGTAACATGTGACGTGGAATTAGTGAAGCTCATCATTCTAAGCCTGGTGGTCAATAAAAGTAGAACTCACGTTGCAATTACAACGGACACAATGGCATAGGATAACTTACTGGTCCGCCAGATGCTTCTTCACGCTTCGTTTGAAGGAATCCATATGACAGACGGAGGAAACACAAACTCTTGCAACGAGTTCCATTTCTTTATGGTCATCATTTCAGCCAATAGACGTCCACTGCTGACGTTTGGAACAAGGTCCAGGATTTGCAAAATCTGGTAATAAGCAATGCATGCATTTTTAATCATTAACGGATTGTCGATAACCATTTAACCATTTTAAGGCATGTAAAAATTATGCACCGTAAAATTTGAAATTATTACAACAAATTACAACTTGCGTGATTATGTTTTTTCTGAAAAGTAAGCTGAAAAATAATTATTAGTAGAGAGTACTCACACACACTCACTTGCTCTCCACTATATCAGCAATATTAATGCAATAATTATCATCTCTGTCATTCCCAGTTGCGTGTAAAACCGTTGCATCGGAGAACGGGGTACGCTTGGACCATGATCTAGGATATGGGAATTGCAATGAAGCGACTGCTATCTAACCTTCAAACAGGGGAACCAGACTAGCTGGACCAAGATTACTCGTGTAGAACATATTTTTGAAAAATCTAGAGGTGCATGCTCGAATCCAAACCTATGATCTTTTGTTTAGAAGACACCCTCACCCGCAAGCAAATGTCACACAATGTTTACCGAAAACTTAGGTATACATTTTAGGCTCGACTCGTGGATCGAACCCGAGACTTGCGCAGCCGTCGCTCCCACTAACCACTGCGCCACCGAGGCAGTTAGTACCTACTTTGGTACCGAAATACGTATTACACAATTATTTTCTCTCATGTAGAAATAAGTACAGAGAAATAGAAAAATAAGATAGATGATGAGTACCTACTAAAGTAAGTATTTATTACCCATCCTATTTTTCTGTACTTATTTCTACATAAGAGAAAATAAATGTGAGAAAAGATAAAATAATCTAGTCTAGCAATAACCCTCTTGCTAATCCGGTCCGTTCAATTACCTAGTTATCGTGGTCTTCATTTGCCCGTCCAATTTACGTCAAGCCTCGCGTAGTTTTTCTGTTGACATGCTCGGGTGTAGGGGTAAATTGCAGTGAGATGGCTTTTTCAGTCACCATCATAAGAGCCTATTAAAGCTCTTGGTAATTCACCTTTCGAGCTGGTCCAGATGAAGCGTTTTATGCAATTATGAACACGAGGCTGCCGGGGTGATATTACGGCCTTTTTTTTATTGGTCTCCCGGAGGAAAATGCTCAGAAGAAACCGACGTTTGCACCGGTAATAGGTGCACACTAGGCCGCTGGGAGACGGCCGGGTCGTGTGAGGCTCTCCCCTGGGGAGCTCCCAGGGGCCTACCCACTAAAAACCTCCGGGGCACTTCCTGCTACGCCCGTGTGGGACGGGCTACGGTGACCGGTGCGAAACCTTGTCCGCGACCCACCCTCGAAGGACGAGAGGCTCGCCGGCACGGCCTCTTAACAACCAGGTCTCGACAGACACAAGGCCTAGGGCCACTCCCATGGTCCAACACTGACCCTCTCCGAAAACGTTCACGTTGCTGGATTGCAACGCCGACGTTTCGGAGGGGACGACTGCAGGCACCCTCACAAACTCATACTCTGTCGACTGCAGGGCAGAATGAAGAGAGGGCACCCACAGGCTTCACACTCCAGACCCGAATCCCGGCTGTTCAAGGACCTCTGCTGTGTTGCGGAGACGGACGACAGGACAGGGAAAGCGGGGGCGGCAAGTCGTAGCCAAATATATCTTTTTTTTCTTTTCTCAACTCTGTAACATGATCAATATTTGAAAAGAATAACTACTGAGTTTCTTGCTGGTGTCTTCTCAGTAGAAATCGACATACTGAACCAGCGGTAGATGATAATATGTGTACCCATATGGACATTCATAAGTGTTCTGTATGGACCTAAATTTAATAAAGATTTTTTATCATTTATCCTGTGAAAAATTTGACGCTCCTAACCCTTAGATAAATGATAATAAAATCTTTAGTTTAGGCCTTACGTTGATAGATCAGTCAGTCAGATTTAGCAATAGATTTAGATTCACAAGATAAGTGCATAAGCTACATAACATTGGGATCCATGTCAATGTAATCGCGATCACTATTGCGATGTTGTCTCAAAAAAGAATAAATAGACAACTTTACTATTCGAATTCCTATACTGTATCCCTATCTCATATACCTACATCCAGAAAACCTCATAATAGATATCGTGAATGAAGTCTGTTAGCATGATAGCAACAAAAGAAGCGAAAAAAAACTACTGTTCCATAAAAAAAAAAAATATCCACCCGGCAATAATGTATGAATATCCAAGTGCACTGGAACGTATAGGCTTTCTTGTACCCCGTAGGCACATGGGAGGATCTAGAGGTAGCGTAGGCCCACGCCGAAGAATGCGCCTGATCACAACCACAAATAATGTGCGCACACGCCGCGCCGCCAACGCACCCACGGCTCGGGCACTCTCACTGCTCAACGACTTGCTAATGCATTTTCCTGACATAGACGTCCATAATGACAATTTAGGATTATTTCTAGAACGTGTTGTAACTTTTTTAAGTAAAAAATTATAGTAATTTTAATTTTATTGTAATCTAGCTTGTGTATACTTTGGTGTAATAGCACTGTAAAATACCAAGTTTTCTTTCTTAAATAAATAAATAAATGAAACAGCTGATATTTTTTCGCTTATTTTGTTGCTCTAACATGCTAAATGGACTTCATTCACGATGCCTATTAGTTTTCGGGATGAAAACGATAAAAAAAATAACGGTGTATTTGGCCTCACCCATGATTCAGCAAGTTTTTCACCTCGCCCTGAGTGGACCATGAACTTGCCACTTTTGACGTACCCATGACCCAGTTACGACAAAGCGGCTTTAACACCCGAAGTGTGGAATGTGGATCCATAGATAGATCATCGATGGGGTGGCATTCTCATTGTGGAATGCTCTGAATTCCTTGCAGAGTTCGACGTTGCTACTAGCGTAATGTTATTTTAATTACTTTTTAACCTACTTAAAAAAAAAGGAGGTTCTCAATTCGTATGTAAATAAATATTTTCTGCAAAATAAGCCGCCTTCAAAAACCAGGAAGTAAAAAGTGTAAAATAATATTTTTTAACACTTTAAACACTTCAAATAATATTTTATAACAGTACACTCGAGAAAAGGTTTTACTGAAGTCGGCCCATAATACCTGTTGAATAATTGAATGTTGTATTAAATTACAAGAAAGTATTGGGCGCCGACTTCGGTAAAACCTTTTCTCGAGTGTATTGTTATAAAATGACATTTCATTCTCACAACATCTCATACGTTGACCTGATTCCGTACTAAGTAGCTTAAGCACTTGTGTTACAGATATCAGACAACAGAGGAACACAAATATATACTTAAATACATATATTACACCCAGACACCGAACAAACACAAGTGTTCATCGCACGAATGTTTGTCCAGAGTGAGGATCGAACCCACGACCTTTGGCGTAAGAGGCAGGGTCACTACCAATTGCGCCATCCGGTCAGTCATTTGAAGTGTTTAAAGTATTAAAAATATTACTTTACACTTTTTAGTTCGTGGTTTTTGAAGGCGGTTTTTTTTTGCAGATTTTTTTATTTATTTTTAAGATATCATTTTCTATAGTGGCACGTACGTATATTTGCTCACCATAGCATGATGGTAAGCAAAAAAGAGCCGTTGCATATTATGGGATCACATCCGTTTTGGCTCTACCATACTTCGTTTTAACGAATCCATATTACTTTTGGACCGTGGGAGAGCCACTCTTCGGCATGAATGGTACAGCTCGACCAGAGTGATACCACGGGCTTACAGAAAACCGGCGTGAAGCAGCACTGGGCTGTGTTTCGCTGCGTGAGTACCGGAGCTTGGAGGCCCAATCCGGGGGAAAGGGAGTAATAAAGGTTAGCAGCAGACTTGTGACTCCAATGGTGTCGCAGGTGTCTATGGGCGGTTGAAATCGCTTACCATCAGGCGATCCGTTTGCTTGTCTGCCACCTATTACATACCTGTTCAGAAATACCATCGTTAGCAGTTTTTTTATGTGATGGGTGGCAGACAAGCATACGGATCGCCTGATGGTAAGCGATTGCAACCGCCGATAGACACCCGCGACGCCAGTGGAGTTACAAGTGCGCTGCCAACCTTTAAGCCCCCCCTTTCCCCCAGAGTTTTACTGTTTTAGTTGCACCTACTGGAAGATCCTTAAACAATTTCTCTGACACACAGTGTTTCCCCGTGACAGGACCCTACTGACACATCCTTTCCTAACTTCAGTGACTCATCGGTTTTCCGCCCGCCTTAGTAGGTACGCCCACACTCATTTTATTAGGCTGCGGGTGACTCAGGTATTACTCATGTCCAATTTAAGTAACACGAACAGGCGAGTAATATTTCCGTCAATAAAACCTATATTACCTTTTTGGTTCGTAATACATTTTTCCTAAAATTTTTAAGCATAATGTTTCATGGAACTGTTTTTTTATGCTAAAGGCGACAAACGAGCAAGCGCGTCACCTGATGGAAAGTAATCTCCGCCGCCCATCATCATCATCATCATCATTTCAGCCAATTGACGTCCACTGCTGGACATAGGCCTCCCCCAATGTTCTCCACACAGATCGGTCCTGTGCCTCCCGCATCCAATGGATTCCCACGATCTTCACCAGATCGTCGGTCCACCTTGTAGGAGGCCTGCCACGGCTGCGACTTCCTGTACGTGGCCTCCACTCGAGGACCTTTCCGCCCCACCGGCCATCTGTTCTTCTCGCTATGTGCCCTGCCCATTGCCACTTGAGGCATGCAATCCTTTGGACTATGTCTGTGACCTCAGTTCTCCTGCGGATCTCATCATTTCTGCTACGATAACGCAGGGAAACTCCGAGCATAGCCCTCTCCATGGCTCTCTGGGTGACGTTAATGGGTGATTCTCCGAAATTTGACCTTCCGGTTTCTTCGCGTCCCAATTCCATGGGCTCAAAAATATTGTTCAAATTAGTATTTCAAATTGAAAAACTTCTTCTGATTTCACTATAAACTTCTAATTTGAACAATATATTTGAGTCTAAGACAGTAAGTCTCTAGAGCCCTAGCCCTGCCTAACCATGGGTATAAATACAAATATAGATAAGATGAAGAGAGTTGCCAGTGTGGCAAGCGGGGAGATTCAGGGCAAAGGAATCTCCATACCTATAATGTATCAAGGCGGGAATTAACACGATATTTATTATGTGATACAACATTGTGTATATTTCGCTCGACGCTGCTAAAAATCGACAAGCGAATAAATCTGCAATAGCAGAACATCTACTGGAAATGGGAGTTAATCATTGGATGGAACTACATGACCCGAAAATCCTCTCCACCGATCGTCATTATCATACCAGGATAGTACGTGAAGCGATTGAGATCAAGAAGTATAAGACTTTCAATCGGGAGGATGGATTTAAAATATCATCGGCATGGAATCCAGTAATTAACAAGTGCAAACCCCGTGCTAGGTCGTTACTAACGCAAACAAACACCGATACTGTTAGTGTAGTGTGTCGGAGTAGCTTCACTGACAATTCACAGCCCGGTCCCAGCAGACGACGCCGTGCTCCGCCAGTCCGCTCGTGACCACGGCTGCTGTAACGTATCCGAAACGTCGAGCCAAATATGTGTGTACACAATGTTGTATCACATAATAAATATCGTGTTAATTGCCGTCTTGATTCATTATAGTTATAATGCAACGCGAAAAAGCGTCTCGAAAAATCTACTTTAGTTAATAAACTTTTAAGTCCATTTGCACAAGACAGAGGTCTTGTGCGGCTTGACGCTTCTGTCTCCAATTCTTGCAGGTCCGCATTCACTACGTCCTGCCAGCGATAGCGTGGACGCCCAACTGGCAGCCGATCAGTAGGTTGTCCGAGATATGCCTTCTTCGCGCCCCTATCTGATACCATCCTTTCGACACCCTTTAAGATTTGCGACACCCTTACAGGGTCCATAATGCGAACCTAACTATATTTAAGACCTGTATATACCATTATGAAGCAATAAATATTATGATTAAAATTATGACGTGGCCGAGCCATCGGGGTCTATGTCTCTCCCTCTCCTATTACAGTTCTTCAATTTCTGCGGTCTTCAGAAACCTCAAACTGACACAATTTACGTACGGGTAGATCTTTCTTGGGATCTGTTTTTCTGACTGTGCCATTAAGCACAAAATATTGCACAATCATCTAATAATTTGAACGCAAAAAAACTAGTCCACACTTTATTCGCAGCCATTCTACGGACCCGATTGGAGCTAATTTCGAATACACAGGCGAAGTTGAGCGGAAAGCAATATTGCGGAGATCGAAAACTGCGGCCGAGCGCTCGAGCGAGCGGAATTAGCCGCAAATGAGCCGCACACACGCAGACAGCCGGAGCCACTAGCTAGACTGACTGGTACCTATAGGTACCTATAACATGGCGCCTGTGTTGGGTGTGGATGTAATAAATAAATATTTCACAACATCACATACATTGATTTGACTCCAAGATAGGTAGCTCAAGCATCTGTGCTACAGATATCAGAACCAACAGTGGAATTACAAATAGGTACATTTAGTATTTTTCTTTTGTAAATAATACATAGAAAACACACATACCAATACAAAGAGACATGTTCATCCACACAAATAAACATTTGTGTGGATTTGTCACTTCCTTATAGCACTTTCATTACTAATAAAAGACGAAAAGATCTTGTTTGCCCTAAAATTTATAAAACACATCACTTCGCTTCTAGATTCTTTGTATATTTAGGCCCACTCTTATATAATAGACTAAACGGTACTTTAGATCTGTATTCCTTTACTTTTGCTAAATGCAAGCGTACCCTCCATGATGCTCTACTTAACATGTCATATGACGATACAGAGAAACTGCTTATTGTTTTAAAGTAGGTAATTTATAAAAGTTGTTGTTTTTTTTTACTTTTTTTACTTTGTATTTTTTTAGATAAATATTTTGTGATTATTTATGAGTACTTACTGTTATGTTTTAACATTCTAGCCTGAGAAACAGGTTCGCCTAGTTCAGGCATTTGTATTTATCTCCGACCTTATTCTAATAGGTTTAAATATGTATTATTCGTGTAAAAAAATTATTATTATCTGAATAAATTGAAATTGAATTGAATTGAATTGAATTGAATTTGTGTGCAGGGGTTCGATCTCCGCACAGTACAAACGTATTGTGCGGAGATCGACCTGCAACCCTTGCACCAGAGACGGCGTTCACTAGCACTGATCCAAACGGGTCGTCTTTGTAGGGCGAGTTTGTTTCTCATAGCGTCATTCCCGGTAGCTGTCGCTTTAAGACCCCGGGGTACGCCTAGATTAGACCTCACAAATGGGTGAGGTCTAGTCAAGGCGTACCCCGGGTGAAAAATTATTGAGATTTTTTGTGTCAATCCCTATGAGCAAAAATTATGAGCAGCGCATTATGCATGAGATATTTTTTACAAATTTTATTGGTAATTACTATTTTAAGTTGTTCTTCAGATTGATAGAGATTTTAACAGTGGGAGAGCCACGCTTCGGCATGAATGGGCCGGCTCGACCGGAGTAGTACCACGTCCTCACAGAAAACCGGCGTGAAGCATGCGCTGTGTTTCGCTGCGTGAGTGAGGGTACCGGAGGCCCAATCCAGCGGAGGGGGGGTTGAAAGGTAAGCAGCGCACTTGTGACACCACTGGTGTTGCAGGCGTCCATGGGCGGCGGTAATTGCTTACCATTAGGTGATCCGTCTGCTCGTCTGCCACCTATATCATAAAAAAAATAATATTAGAGAAAGTTATGTGTTATAAGTGATGCGTGATACGAAACGTTTGAACTCTCCTATTCACCTTCAGATACGGAATGGCCTATAATGGGGGCTACCTCGTGTGAAATATCCGCTAGATAGCGTGCTTGAGAACAGAGGTCCATCTACAAGCTGCTTGTGTTTTAGACGCCTTATGTCAAATTTTCATTTTACGAATAAATCAGCCAATGATGTCGAAGTTGGGCCTCGGTTCTCAAGCACGCTATCTAGCGGATAGCATGACTTTCAAAAAGTATTTCAAACTCATGGTAAAGTCTCAGTTTTTCAAACTCATGGTAAAGTCCCAGTTTTTCAAACTTATGGAAAGGGCACTGATTTAATATCGAGCCAAGCTTTTGACGCTAAACGCATCTTACTTCACAAACTCTACATCCTAGTCAAAATATTAGGGTTAAAGTATGAAAATGCCGTTTTTTTCTAGACACAACAAGATTAATAATTCCTATGAAAATCCAAAATGTTACCGTGATACATTTTTACGTGATATATTTTAACTGTTGATTCTGATATCCGTAACACAGGTGCTTGAGCTACCTATCTCGGAGTTAGATCAATGTATGTGATGTTGTGAAATATTTATTTATTTATTTATTTAACGTACCCCTAGATGACGATCGCGGTCCGCATAAAGTTTTGTAAAAAAAAAACTAATATATTTTTTTTGTTATTTTTAGGTTTTTTTTTAAAAAAAAAACAAATTTTGAGTGTATGTGCAGTGCAAATTGGAGTGATCTGGCGGCCCGTACAAAATGGCTCGGCGCGGTCCGGATGTGGCCCTCGGTCCGCTTTCTGGCGAGCCCTGGTCTAAACCATTATTCAAGTTTTCGGAGTCTGATAGTTATTATAATGGTGCGACTGTTGTCTGACCTTCACAACCCTTTATCAGGCGGGCTAAAAATTCGTACTTAAGATTTCGGTACGAAAGTCTTAGTGTCAGCGTCTGGCAGTTGGCGGTCTTGTACCACCGTGCCTCGGAAGCATGGTAAGCCGTTGGCCCCGCCTCCGATCCCTCTCCAGTCGTATCAAACGAGGGCCCCATCGGATTATGCGAGCAAGAGAAAGAGTGCACTTGTGTTTGCGCATACACTTGAGCACAATAGTATATATTCTGCGTACGCGGACTGGTACTGGTTTGTTGGGTCCAACGGGTACGCGAAAAATTCATTGATTCACGCCAAAAGCGGCCACTTTTGGCGGGAATCAATTTTTCGCGTACGAAAAAGGGACCCAGCATTTGTGCATGGTTATTTAACAAATAGTATCTATAAGTGTTAGCCAAGAGGTTGTAACCCCGAAATTGTTTAAAATAGATTCGGTTTAGTAGCAAAAAATTAAAATCGATTGGCGTCGCTATTGTGCCCTACCCGTCACCTTAAGTACGAAATTTAAGACATTATTTTAATGTCATCGGTGACAGACGATCACCGCCGCCCATGGATACCCGCGACACCAGTGGACTCACAAGAGCGCTGCTAACCTTTAATCCCCCCTTTCCCCCGGATAGAGCCTCCGGTACCGTCACTCACGCAGCGAAACACAGTACAGTGATGCTTGATGCCAGTTTTCTGTGAGGGCGTGGTATCACTCTGGTCGAGCCGGCCCATTAATGACGAAGCGTAGCTCTGTTACGGTTATTAAATACATATTTAAGCAATCGGTACCTACTTATTAATATTTTTTTAACTATACTTGGATCACTTAGATATGCCCCTTATACATATTTCTGGTTTGTAACAAGCGGTTTGTATGGCGGTAGAGTGGTTTATTTGCGGCCGGGTCTGGCGCTCGCCGCAGCCACAATTTTCGACATTTCCAACAAATAGATATTAATTTTCTAACCGGAACAATGTAGGGGTAAACCAGTAATTTATTTTTTAACCTTTCATGCTTACTAACATTAAAATAGTCTTTTACGAAGTAACGGAGTAACTGAAGTTTTTCATGTAAGTTGTTACTGGCAGACTGAGATCAAAAGTTCGGCTCTTAGTACTTACTATTTTTTGATCCGTGAGTATAATTTATATATTTAAATAAAATTAGCTGTCTAATAAAAAAATATTATTCAAATTATTCTTGTAGATGAAAGCGTAAGGTGACTCCTCCCCTCTCTTATCTATGCCGTGCCCGGCAGGGTCCATAATTGTACTGTACTATGTTATTACCACCTTTTGTAACATTATGGAGAGCAATAAAGAATATGAATATGAATATGAAACTAAACTAATGTTAAAAAAGTAACTAATAGTAAAATATCGCCAAAATGTGCTTTATGAACAATATTTACCATAACTAAAAGTTACTTATTAAAACAAATAGGCCGTCACTTTAACCATTTGGTTACAAATTAACTTTAACCAGTAGTTAACTTCGAATCACAAGACTGACTCTAACCCAACCCATCGACTATGGCTGTCTGAAAAAAAAGAATTGAATTGAAATGAAAGCCAGCAAAATTTACTGGCTAGAACGACTTGTTGGTCTAGTGGTACCGGGCTGTGATCTCGGGGGCCTGGGTTCGATTCCCGGGTCGAGCGAAGTATGTTTCGAATTTTTCCAACATAGCTCGGGTTTGTGACCACCAATCCGCATTAGGCAAGCGTGGTGATTATGCCTAATCCCATCATAGTAGCGATGACTTGATTTCTATGATAGAGGCCTTTGCCCTGCAGTGGGACAGTTCATAGGCTGATTTTTTACAGCAAATTTTATATTTTAAGAATGATTGCTGCTACAAATCTTTTAGGCGTTATCTAAAATGTGTAAAAAATATTGTTAAAGCTTTTACTGAATAAATTGTAGCCCACCTATTTAGCTTAGTTCTATTATCCCAGTTAATCTACCTGCAATAATTCCTAAAGGTACGCATTCCTATTTGCTGGCGTAGCATGCATTGCGGCAGATACGAGCTCGGCTGTTATTTTGCTCCGTGTTTGTGCACAATGGCGTTTATTAGGACTTGTTTCACCGCAGCACACGTTCCAATTGGTTTACAGCAATTTGGGCTACATTTGTTCACCTTTTTTCCATTAGCAAAATGTTAGGGGCTATTTAGGTACACTGGTGTGGCGTTTTACAAAAACAAGGAAATAGGTAGGTACCTTTATTTACAACCTGTGCGGATAAAAAAAATCCTATGGGATCAGAAATGGCGGCACATCTATTCACTTCTCGCTCGCTTATTTGTGTCTGTACTCGCACTCGTGGGTGTGCGAGCGAGAAGTGAATAGATGCGCCGCCATTTCTGATCCCATTCTTTATCCGCACATGTTGTATGTGTTAGACGAGCAGGCGTATTACCTAATGGCAAGCGATTGTCCGACCCTCCACCTTCTAAGGCCATAATATAATCCAACCGATTACGGCTACGGCGGCCAATCTCAACGATCAGCTTCTACAGGTACCTACTACAGTTATATTAGCCGAATCTGGGGAGATGTGCCGCGGATATTGCGTGTGGCTAAGCACATTGCACTCCAACGCGCCACAATCCTTGACTCCCAACAACTTATTTATATCATTCCTGGCACATACCACTCCCACTCCACTGGTGGAGTCAATCGCTGACAATCTTTTTAACTCGCTTTCCTCCCGAATTGAGCTTCTGGCACCCTCACTCACTTGGCAAAATACAGCGGAATGCTGCTTCATCCCGTTTTTCTGTGAAGATTTCGATCTATCCGCCCCGTTCATGCCGAAGCGTGGCTCTCTCACTGTCAAAACAGTTATACAAGTCAAACTGCTACCTTGGTGGAGTAGTGGCTTCGTAAGTGGTCCCGGGTCCGACCCTCGGGTCGGGCCAAAAATTTGTACCTAAATTTTCTTTAAGAAATTTTTAGTGTCAGCCCGGAGTATGGAAGTTGACGGTCTTGTACCTCCGTGCCACGGAAAAGCAGACGATGGTCCTGCGCCTCCGGTCGTGTCACGCTGGTGTCCCATCGGAATATGAGGGTAAGGAAATAGAGAGTGCACTTCTGTTTGCGCACATACTTGAGCACTACAATAATGTATTCTGCGTACGTGGCTGATAGTTGAGATTGGCCGCCATAATCGTAATCAATTCGAGAATATTATTATTATTTCAAGTCAAACGGTTCCGCTTGAAGAGGAATTTGCTGGTAGTTTTTCAATCGGTTGGTAGGTACTCTTGTTTCCTCTCCTCTAAGAGAATGAGGGAATTGTCACGTCACGTCATTTTTTGCCACGCCCCTCCTCATTGTGGAATTAACTTCCCGCAGCGGTATTTCCGGACCGGTACGACATTGAGATCTTCAAGAAACGAGCCTATACCTTCCTAAAAGGCCGGCAACTGATCTCCACTCCCTCTGGTGTGGCTGATGTCCATGGGCGGCGGTGATCGCTAACCATCAGGTAAGGCTTGCTCGTTTGCCTCCCTTTCTCATAAAAAAAATTGTGGTCACAAAATGCAGGTATTTTAATTTGAGGTACCTATGGTTCTGGGCTTCTTGAAAATGTGTCAATTACCAAGACCATTATCTCAACGTGTTATTCCCGGTTACATCCAAAGCCATCGCTTTAAAATCCTGGGTACGATTAAACCATGATCTAGCATTTGGTGAGTCTGGTAATTACAATGAAAGGACTGCCGTCTGACAACCAACGTACCCATATGTGTGTGATCGGTATCTTTAATACAAGCGCGTGTCTTTGAAAGTTTCCCGTAGCTTAGTGCACTAGCTTTTACCACTTAGCTCGGTTCTCGGCTGTTCCATAGGGTGGTTACAACGGGAAACCCAGTGATTGTCGTTACTTGATCACATCCAGTGATGTTTGGGAGTCCGGCCGTGGTTTCTTTTTATGTGATAGATGGCAGACGAGCAGATGGGTCATCTGATGGTATGTGATTGGTACCGCCCATGGACATCCAACACCAGTTGAGTCACAAATGCGCTGTCAATCTTTAAACCCCCCCTTTTCCCCGGACTGGGCCTGCGGTACCCTCACTCACGCAGCGAAACACAGCACAGTGCTGCTTCACGCCGGTTTTCTGTAAGGCCGTGGTATCACTCCGGTTCAGCCGGCCCATTCATGCCGAAGCGTGACCGTCCCACGGCATAACCAATATTTAGATATAGTAGTTGGTGACGCAGAATTAGTGGAGCGTAAATCCCAAAGCCTCGCTCACCGACGTAGAGTGGCCTGTCTGTCTATAGGTTTCTTATAGGATGCATTTTGGAGAGTGTTCGAATGAGCTTCACGACCTGATACCCCTTCTCCTTTTTACCACCGGACATTGCGGAGGACGAAAGGAATCCACCCTTACACTGTGCAAGTTCCACCAGCTCGTACTAAGCGTTTCGCTTCCTCTTTCTTGGTACGAACTGCTAAGGAGTGAAAAAACTTGCTGGCTTCTTTCTTCCCAGAGAGCTACAATTTGGGTGTCTTTAAGTCGAGAGTGAATAGGCTTCTTCTGGGTTAGCACGCTACATCTTAGACCTTATTGTCACTTTCCATCAGGTGAAATGAGGTCAAGTGCAAACCCATTTAATATAAAAAAAGTCCGTAAAATATATTGATTAGATTGACAGTTGTCACTTGACCTTTAATCTAATAGACTTATGGTTTATCACTATAATCAAGTTTCAAACCATAGATTTTTATTACTATAGGCCTAAAGATCATTTTTCCATGGGTGTCCTTGGGCGGCGGCAATCGCTTACCATTAAAAAAAAGCTGCTTTACTACTCGGTAGTTAAAAATTATGACTAGATTTACGAAGTTCAAAATAAATAAATATATTTTAAACAACAGAGCATGCCGTTGAGATCTCGACAGTTCTATCTTGGACTGTTGCCAGCTCGGAAGGATATCCTTACTAATAAATAAAAAGAATGTTTGTCTAATAAATTATTAATCCAGCGGAATGGGGGCTAAAAGATTGGCAGCGTACTTGTGACTTTACTGGTGTCCGTAATCGCTTACTAGCAGGTGATCCGTCTGCTCGTCTGCCACATATGACAAATAAGAAACGTATCAAATACTTCAATAAATTTTTGTCAATGGCAGATTTAGGTACTTAGTATTATAATAATAATAATATTTAACAACATCACATACATTGATCTGACTCCGATATAGGTAGCTCAAGCACCTGTGTTACGGATATCAGAATCAACAGTGAGATTACAAATATATACATATAATACTTTTCTTTTGTAAATACATACTTATAATATATAGAAAACACCTAGACCAATACAAAACAGACATGTTCATGCACACAAATGTTTGTACTGTACGGGGATCGAATCCGCAACCCTTGCACCAGAGGCAGCGTTCACTACCACTGTTCCAAACGGGTCGGATAGACAAAACGTTTATTCGCATTGTGTGATGTCATCTGTCCGTAGTATCCATAGAGTAAGATAAAATAGTCGTTACCTACATACTTACATGAATGAACATCTTTTAGGCAAACGCGTATCATCCTAGACCTCATCGTCGCTTTCCGTCAGATGCGATTGTGGTTAAGTATTAGCCTATTATCCAAATGGCTCGGTGGCGCAGTGGTTAGCGGTTCGCACTTTAAAGCGACGTCTGCGCAAGAGGTCCCGGGTACAAATGATTACCTAAGTTTTCGGTAAGAAATTTTTAGTGTCAGCCCGGAGTCTAGAAGTTGCGGTCTTGTACCCCCGTGCCTCGGAAATATAATAGAGAGTGCACTTGTGTTTACACACACACTTGAGTACTATAATATATCTTATGTACGTAGCTGATCGTTGATATCGGCCGATGTAGCCGTAATCGGTCGGAGGATATCATTAACAGTCCAACAAAAAAACTTAGGTTGAGATATCCCAACAGAAGCGATGATGGGCTGGATATAATAGTACATACACAGGAATACAAATAGATGGACAAGACGATCACTGGAGTGGAGACTACGGATGTATAAAAGACCACCGGCCGACCCCTATAATATTATGGGTGGATGACGTCAGACGAAGCGAGAGCAGGATCATAACAGACGACATATAAAAAATATCACGGAAGAATCCGGCATTCCCATATAGTTGGCAAAGATTTATATGGCCTCGCAACCAAGGAACTGTTGAAAGCTTCTGTGAAATTTATTTCCGCTCACTGGTCTAGAACGGTGAAATTTTGCGATGCAGAAATTAAAAGCAAGCATAAGAGGACAAAGGCTATGCGACAAAGGATTTAATAAACAGTTTAGTCATAAAATAGAAAAAAGGTTTTATATCTTCGTCCAGGAAATAAAAGCTTAATTGACGCATATTGTTATACAAATTATTTGTGTATACATATATACAACTAACTAACTAGGTTGGAGCAGCGACACGTAGTGAGTCTTGGCCTCCGATAATAAGAGCCTCCATCTCGGTCGATTCTGCGCCACCTCCTCGCAGTCATCTGCCGAGAGTCCGCGCAAGTCTTTTCCGACCTCATCCTTCCAGCGATATCTCGGACGACCGACTGGCCTTTTGCCATTAGGACGACATTATTATTATCATTTTATTATTATTTCATCATTATTATTATTTTGACATTAGGATACATATATACAACGTGTAAAAAAATGAGCAATAATACTTAAGGTAACGGGTAGGGCACACTAGCGACGTCAATCGATTTTAATTTTTAGCTACTAAATCAATTTTTCGCGTACGCGATAGACCCAACATTTGTGCATGGTTATTTAATAAATAGTTTAAGTGTCTGCCGAGAGGTTGTAATGCCCCGAAATTGTTTAAAATAGACCCGGTTTAGTAGCTGAACATTAAAATCGATTGGCGTCGCTAGTGTGCCCTACCCGTCACCTTAAGGGTGTGAAAATAAGATGATGATGATGATGATGATGATGATGCTCATATTTTGGTAGTGAAATCTTTACACGGTATATTTTCCCACCTTTAAATATAGTCACAATAAATTGGGCTAACAATCTGTAAAATACAACTGACATAAAATTTAGTACAAATAAAAACAAAATGCAATATTATAGAGACAGGAGAACCCTCCCCTGCCATAATCTTGTGCCTTTCGCACAAACTTTTAACTTATTACAAAACAATGTCTAAAGTTATTACCGTACTAAAGCTCATGCCACCCCGTTTTAACGCGCAATGATAAAAGAGACTGGAACTAGTTTTGTTCCGGGACTATTCCTAGATTAGCTTTTGTAATAAGGGGTTGGAGACGATTCCAGTGCTCCATTGGCGCGTCTCACCGGTCAGCAAGAGATCTTAAGGATAATTAATAAAATAAATAAATAAATATTTCACAACATCACATACATTGATCTGACTCCGAGATAGGTAGCTCAAGCACCTGTGTTACGGATATCAGAATCAACAGTGGAATTACAAATATATACATATAATACTTTTCTTTTGTAAATACATACTTATAATACATAGGAAACACCCAGACCAATACAAACAAACATGTTCATGCACACAAATGTTTGTACTGTGCGGGGATCGAATCCGCAACCCTTGTATCAGAGGCAGCGTTCACTACCACTGTTCCAATCGGGTCGTCGTCGGATGCTGTTCGTATTTTCAGGCGACGTAAGTGACGGCTGCGCTTGGTGTCCCGGGTTCGATCCCCGGGTCGGGCCAAAAATTTGTACCTGAGATTTTCTGTTAAGAAAGTCTCAGTGTCAGCCCGGAGTCTGGAAATTGGCGGTTTTGTACCCCCGTGCCTCGGAAAGCACGTTAAGCCGTTGGTCGTGCGCCCGCTCCTTCTTCGGTCATGTCATATTGGTGTCCCATTGGATTATTTGAAAAAGCAATAGAGAGTGCACTTGTTTTTGTGTACACACTTGAGCACTACAATTATCCTGCGTAAATGGGTAATCGTTGAGATTAGCCGCCTTAGCCGAAATCGGTTGGAGGATATTATATATGATGGCGTGATGGCGTGGTAAATTAGAACTATGAACTAAATCTAGACGAGAACCAATAGTTATGAACTATGTGGTATATGTACGACGACGAGGGTACTGCAGACTCACACGTGACATTTCAGGCCGAGTGACCACTGGCTGAGGCCGACCGCAGCGCTGCGGTGGCCGGCACGCGCCTGTCTCTAGCAAATTGCAAATGGGAAAGAGGATTCTCAAATTGCGACGAGAAAGCCAAAAAAACAAACTAGGTATTTTTTTCTACGTAAATGGTGTATAGAATTTAGGTAGGAATCTTCTCCAGCGTCGGCACATTTCGTACTCTTGAGGTTTTTTCCGGTAGACCACTTTAAAACTGTTTGCAGCTTGCTTTGTCTTTTGTTACAAATGATGCCCTTTTGCTGTTTTGCACCTATTTTCGTTTAAAAGTAGTAAGTAATGCGGGAGAGACCCCGATCGTACATAATTGACGACCCGTTTGTATCAGTGGTAGTGAACGCTGCCTCAGGGGCAAGAGTTGCAAATTCGATCCCCGCACAGTACAAACATTTGTGTGCATGCACATATCTGTTTGTATTCATCATCAGCCCATTTAAGTCCCCAATGCTGGGGCACGGGCCTCCCTCCATCACATGAGGGGTAATTGCCATACTCACCACGCTTGGCAGACGGGTTGGCGAGGGTTTTGATATAAATGCAGAGTTTTCCTTCTCTGGGTGCTGATGATCATGCCAGCAGCTTTAACTTAGTCGCCTTTTAAAGTGAGGGTGGCCTATTCTACTCTGTTTTTTTGTATCGGTCCGGGTGTTTTCTATGAATTATAAGTATGTATTTACAAAAGAAAAGTATTAAATGTATATGTGTATTTGTAATTCCGCTGTTGGTTCTGATATACGTAACACAGGTGCTTGTGCTACAAATGTGTGTGATGTTGTGAAATATTTATTTGTATATAATATTTCATCCCATTCAGGCGTCATCGTGTTTCAGAAGTAACAATAATCTACTTGGTGAGTTAGGCCAGCTATACACCTTAATCCCCATATGCATCACCCATCAGCAGTGTCCTTAAGAGAGGTGACACCAAAGAGGTGACATAAAAAGTCTGATAAACATACCGAATTTCCTTCGCTCGTTCTGACTTTATCAGTAAAGAATGTGTCTTTCAAACATTCGTAGGTTAAAAGGCGAACATGCTTGTTCGGATTCTTCTTTATGTAATAGGGGGCAGATGAGCAGACGGACCACCTGATGGTAAGCGATTACCGCCGCTCATGGACACCTACAACACCAAAAGAGTCACAAGTGCGTTGACGGCCTTTTAAAAAGGAATACGCTCTTTTCTTGAAGGTTTGCAGGTCGTATTGGTCCGGAAATACCGCAGGTGATAGTTCATTCCACAGTTTAGTCGTACGATCTTTCGAATCAATGCGTATTTTCACCACTAACTTGGTGAAGGAAATATAAAATTTATATTTTTTGCGGCTAAATTGACTTCGCTGCTTTTATCGTTAACTAGAGGATGATGATAATCAATAGTTTTTTAAATTTTCGCGTTTCTTTATAACTATAATTAATCAAGACTAGAATTAACACGATATTTATTATGTGATATAACATTGTGTACTCACATATTTTGTTCGACGTTTCGGCTACGTTACAGCAGCCGTGGTCACGAGCGGACTGTCTCCGCGGTTGCAATGTTATATCAGATAATAAATATCGTATTAATTCCCATTTTGATTAATTATAGTTATGATGATAATCAGCCACCATTATTAAAAGAGCGATATACTTAGCCTCCTTCTTGCAACTCCAGAGGACTTTTGGAACTCGATATGTCACGTTACCGTACGGTCGAGGAATCTGGCGCTTAACCACCTGAAGAGCAAACATCGCTTTGGACCGTGGGAGAGGCATACTAAGGCATGAATGGGCCGGATCGACATAGAAAAACGGCGTGAAGCAGCACCGTGCTGTGTTTCGCTACGTGAATGAGGGTACCGGAGGCCCAATCCGGGGAAATGATGGGCTTAAAAGTTGATAGCGCACTTGGTGTCGCGGATGTCCATGGGCGGTAGCAATCGCTTACCACCAGGTGATCCGTCCGCTCGTCTGCCAACTTTCACATAGAAAAATACCTTTTGCTTCAAATGACACCATTTTTGTGTTGCCCGTGCAATCGGTCTTCAGTTGAAAGATCGTACCTACAACTGTCTCATTTTTTAACAATATGTTCCATTCCTTTGTTTTACAAATTAAAGGTAGGACACTAGCTTACTGCCGCACTCAGTGACGTCAATTAAACTAAATATTCACTTAATTAATTATGGAAAGTCTTTGTGCGTGTCAATATTTTTTCTTCAGTACCAATTAAAGTTAATTTGACATCTCTGAGTGCGGCAGTTTAAACAATAAATTGTTTAAGAACACTGGACACTATGTAAACTTATTTTAAGTTTAATTTATGTAAAACCCACCTGTATTTCAAAGTAATTATATCTTCTAATTTTTTTTTATATATTATCTTTTGTCCGTGGCCCTCATCGGGCAAAGTACTTCTGAGGAACACGTGACAATATCTACATTCGAAAGACTATCGTAGACTATCAGATGGTAACACTATTACACGCTATTGCTAACTGACGGGTGACGGGTCCTCTGAAGCCGCGGTATGCCGCTGACCGCGCCGGTTCCCAGCAGAATTGCAATTTCAACATTTCTAAAACCACTGAGACTTTTGGAAAGGCTATTTAATTTTCTCTCACCCATAAACTATTATTAATATATAAAATATGTATATTTCTGCTATTCTCAATTTAATTTGTTAGACACTGCCTTCCCTTATTACGAATACGATATTTCGTTCCTCTACCCAAAAGTTGTCTGGAAGAAATCGCTACAAGCGATAAGACCACCTTATTGTACTGTCTGTTTATTTTTGTGCAATAAACAATATCTATTATTATTCTCACCGTTGGAGAGCCACGCTTCGGCATGAGTGGGCCGACTCGAGCGGAGTTATACCATGGCCTCACAGAAAACCGGCGTGAAGCGGCACTGTGCTGTGTTTCGCTGCATGAGTGAGGGTACCGGAGGCCCAATCTGGGGGGAAGGGGGGTATAAAGGTTAGCAGCGCACTGGTGATTGACTAACAGGCGATCCGTCTGCTCATCTGCCTCGATAAATTCGATTTGAAGTTGAATAAAAATGTCGTTGCTGTAAAAGCGCGGACCGCATTATTCATAGGGACGAAAATAAATTTTGCGAAAAGGAAATTCTTCTCCCCTAGCATACATCTTACCAGGAAGCTCAGAAAGGAAATTAATCAAAGAATGCAACATTCACACGCTCGGAAAACCTGCAAGTTCACAGCATAAATCGTGGTGTCCTTGAACATTATGTGAGAGCAACTACAGGTCCGAATTGGGTAGAGTTACCCATTTGAGTGAGTTATTGGGTCTATGTATTTGCGTCGGAATATTGATACTAATATGCTGCCCTGATATGAAAGAAGGCCGTTAAGCCACAAAATCACATTTTGATAAAAACGAGAAAAACATGAAAAAAACATTTTCTTGACCTGAACTGAAAATTTAACGACTTTGTTAATTGCAGACAGAATGAATATTAGATGAGATGTATTTAATTTGGTATAGTAAGTCAAGGCATGGAATGCCTTCCCAGCTCATGTGTTTCCTCCTTCATACAATCCGGGGTCTTTTAGGCGGGGCGTGAAACGGCATCTCAGCAGGCCATTAGGGTGAGGATGGCAGACACAATGGGTACTTTGTTAGTTCTTCTGTGCCTGTCAGCCTCATTTTTGGATTTCACAGCCGCTTACCATCAGGCGGAGTGAGGTCATCCTGATTGGCCTTTCTATAAAAAAAAAAGTAAGTATGTTGAAACAACACTTTTAGCGTATAAACAATACCACACTTAACATTTTTAAACTACTGATCATCACAGTTAAAATCACTTTGCGGTTCTTTAGCCAAATAATTGCTGTGACTGTATTATAGATTATGGCAAACCAAAAAAATGGTATTTAACCGCTAAAATGCTTAAGATAACTTTGGAATAATGATACTTAAAATACTGTTCGATGCGAATTTTTTTGCTCATTCGGAATATCTAAGAAAATGAAAATCGTAATTTTACACTTAACTGCCTTCTTTCTTATCAGGGCAGTATGGGTATTCCCGAAATGTTTAATGAACATTCTAAAATTAATTTTGGCCGTAACACCTAAATGAGATTTTTGTAAATATTTTACTAGATCTCGTCCCACAAGTTCCAACCAAACATATCTCATAGAAACTTCGGCACAATAATGAATAACTTGTCTGGAGTCTTCAACGTAGAATTTTTACAATCCAACGCTACACACCAACGATATGGGCTATAAAAACCCATTTTTACTTATAATTTAAATTAAATTATATAAAATCCTGCGTGCCTACAAGACAAACTTTAGCATTTTGACATTTCTCAATTTTAGTTCAATGCCCTTTGATTTAGTTATAGTGACGTCATGCGCCGTCACCATCATAGCGGTCGGTGTTTTAGCGCGTATATTTTACGTCAAATTTTTGATAATTTTTTTATAACATTTAGCAGGCATATTTTGCAGAAATAAAAATAATGCTTGATTATCTGATATATATAAGCATTATAAAAAATATTTGAAAAAATAGGAGAATTCCCTATTATATAAATAAAATTAATTACGTCATTTGAGGCATATCCACTTTATTCTTTTGCTGTATGAAATCAGTGTAAGTACCAAAATATTCTTATTTTTTTTTTATGAGAAAGTGAGGCAAACGAGCAAGCGATTCGCCTGATGGTAAGTGATCACCGCCGCCCATGGACATAGTCGCAGCGCGCGGTCGTCTAGATAATAATATATTTGAAATAAGATATGTTATACTTTATTATTTTTATTTAGTTAAATAAGCGACACTCATGTGTAACCGTGTCAAGGACAAACCGGCAAGGTTTTTATGACACTCTTAATTTAAATACTGTTATTGTAATATGTTAAAATAAATGGAAAGAAAATCACACCAGAGAGAGATGCGTTGCCGGCCTTTTAGGAAGGTAAAGGCTTCTTTCTAATATAATATTAATATAATATGAAAGAGTGGTACAAGTACTAGCAGTATAATAATAATAATAACCTCCAACCGATATCGGCTAAGGCAGCTTATCTCAATCTACGATCAACCACTTACGCAGTATATATTATAGTGCTCAAGTGTGTGCGCAAACACAAGTGCACTCTCATATTCCGATGGGACACCAGTGTGACACGACTGGAGAGGGATCGCGCGCAGGAACAAGGCTTTAACGTGCTTTCCGAGGGGGGTACAAGACCACCAACTTCCAGACTCCGGGTTGACACTAAGAATTTCTTAACGAAAACTTAGGTACAAATTGTTGGCCCGACCCAGGGATTGAGACCGGGACCTCTTGTGCAGCTTTAACTCACTGCGTCACCGAGACAGTCAATTGAATGGAAATGTAGTAACTTTAGTAAGTTATCTACCTAGTGGTAGATATAGACAGTAGGGACTATACATGAATAAAAGTATCAGCCTTTAAACTGGCCCACTGCATGTCAAAGGCCTGCATCAAATCAAGTTATCGCTGCTATGATGGGATTAGGCTTAATCACCACGCTTGCCTAATGCGGGTTGATGATTACAAAATCGAGCAATGTTCGAAAAATTCAAAACATGCTTTATGCTCGACCCGGGAATCGTACCCAGGACCCCTAGACCAACAGGGCGTTCTATATCATTCTATACATGAATAGACGACCATAATCATTCTGAGATGTCGACATCGTAAAGTAACCATGCGGCAACCAAGCCTATAGAATATGGTTTCAAAACACTAACACCACGTGAATCCAACAACAACCAACATGAACCCTCGATTGTTCCAGAAAACAATGCGAACATACTTGGACACCGACTTATTAGGCACTACGTAACGCCTTGTTTATTAAACAGACACTTATCTGGCTGTACGAGTACACTTGTAGCGAGATGACTCAGTTCGGACTCCACGGGCACCCGGAGGAAACAGGGAACCTACCCCCATTTCCACATATCCAGTACAGAAGACAGAGACGGGACCAGTTTTCCCTTTGCGTTTTCCATCTGCAGGCACAACGTCTCGACTTCTCGCGCTAGGTTTGTTTTTTTCACTTGCCTCAGTACTGGCCGCGCCACCGACGCGAATGCCGAATCGTACGTGTGCAGTGGAAAAAACAGTAAATACGCTGCCAAAATCCCGATTTATCAACGCAAAATCTGTGTTTGCCATCAACATTTGATTGTCTACCGCTCTAATAGCGAGTGAACATCATTAAATTCTAATTAGTCTTTGTTTTTTCCCTTTATTTTGGTTTTCGTTCCATTATTTTAGCCGGGAAAATGCCGGGTGGATGTCAAAATTTTGTGTGAATACGCAATAACGTACAGTGCTGTTCCTTGTTCAGTGGACTTTCTGAGGACTGGCTGGAAACGTTAGCAGAACGTTTCTTGTGTGTTTCGATTTGGTTTGTTTTCTTTTTTTCTGTTCGGCCGTCGAGGTGTTGTCAACACGTGTATTTATCGATCGCCGGGCGCGTGACTGAGGTAAGTTGGTTTGTAATTTGAAATTTCGTAGTCGTATTCCTTATTCGAATTGGAGTCACATCGGGCAATGGCACATTATTGTGCAAACATTTTATTTTTTGTCACCATCTTTTATGCTTATCAAGATAATTATTGATGCTGGAAAATAGGACGATAATTATGACATTTGACATCCGTGGAGGTCGATAAACAGCTGTGCCTCTTTACACATAGACTGACAGCTGTCAAAAACCAGCTAGTAACTTTGTCTTTTATGTCAGCGGAATACGACCTCTTTTCGAATAACCTTGTGACACACATGGGTCGCGTCGCTGCAGCGAAATAATACCGGGTTTGTTTATGTTATTTTTGTAAATACTTTTGTTTGAACTTAAAACAAAGGTAGGTAGGTACTTGGTAATACAGTACCTACGATGTAATTACGTTGTGTAACTTCGTGCACTGCCGTAAAATAAAATTGCATTACACACTTACGATTATGAAGACTACAAGTAGGTAGTTACTTTATGATGTTAGCGGAGGTGACTTTAGGTACCTATACCTACTTATAATAGTACCTCTTACTGGGACTATAGAATTTATAGTTACCACTTTCTCTTATTTAACTATAGGAAATAACCTATAAGCTATTATTATTTTTATTATTTGAAAGAAATGGGGTGAGTCTTGCGTCTCATAGCTACTGCGACCAGTAGATGATCTGTTGTGGCAGCCCCATAACCTATTACAGCACCTCATGTAGCTGCAGTTCCAGGATAAACCCGAGAACGGAGCTGACGGGGGAGCTTTTGATCTCATCTGCCGAGATCATGTGTGCTCCCAGGTGCCGGCTTCTGCAGCGGTGCAGCGCTATGCACTCGCCAAGGACGTGGATAATCGTTTCCTCGTCCTCGGGATAGAACCTGCAGATTTTGGTATCTGAAAGGCCCATGTTGTGCAGGTGCTTGTTTAATTTGCAATGCCCCGTGAGAGTCCGATTGAGTGCCCTAACATGTCCTCTACTCAGTTTTATTATTTCTACGCTACAACCTATAAGCTAACTTAGTAAGATTGTATGCAATAGATAAGTAAGTACCTTATTTCTGACTTTATTGAAGCGGTTTTTAAGATTAATTCAATGAAGAAGTGTTGAATCATCTTCTTTCCTTTCTAAGTTAATAACTTTATGACAGGGATGGCAATATTTTTAGCAGCTACTGTCGAATTAAAGCAGCCTTTGAGTTTTGTGCCTTAATTACTTATTGAATTATCGTCATAATCAATAATATTATTTTTTTCTACTTGGCTCCGTGGTTCAGAACGCGCTTTTCATGCAGGGGGTTCTAGTTTGAATCCAAGCATGCACCTCTGTGTTATTCAAATCGAATGATGAAAACATCGTAAGGAAACCTGTACGATTCGGATAGGCTTTGCTAAAGGGTTGTAAAATCAGACGGCAGTTGCTTCATTGTCATTACCAGACTCCCCAAATCAGTCGCTTCGTTGTCATTACCAGACTCCTCAAATCAGTCGCTTCATTGTCATTACCAGACTCCCCAAATCAGTCGCTTCATTGTCATTACCAGAATCCCCAAATCAGTCGCTTCATTGTCATTACCAGACTCCCCAAATCAGTCGCTTCATTGTCATTACCAGACTCCCCAAATCAGTCGCTTCATTGTCATTACCAGACTCCCCAAATCAGTCGCTTCATTGTCATTACCAGACTCCCCAAATCAGTCGCTTCATTGTCATTACCAGACTCCCCAAATAAGTCGCTTCATTGTCAATACCAGACTCCCCAAATCCTGAATCATGGTGTAAGCGCACCCTGGGGTCCAGAGCGACCGCTTTGGACGCAACCGGGGGATGAGATGATAAAAAATTGGACGAATCAGACCGCGATGAGGCGTAAATTTTAGCCATAGTTATTTTCATTTAGCAACAGCACAAAACCTTATTTGGTGGCAACAGACCCAAGTAAAATGACAGCTACTTCAGGCGTTTACAAAATGTATGCCATTAACATAAACCTGATTAGATTTTGCCCACACAACCCATCATATTGCACTTAACCTTTCAACATCATATGCGAAATGTGTTTCAAAATTTACTTAGGTTTAACTTCTTCTTTAGCCTGTTTCAAATAATTTTGTTGAAGTCTCCTCCAGTATTTTTTTTTGCCGTAAGTCGCAGAAAACATATGGATCACTTGATGGTTAGCGATTGCCGTGGCCCATGGACACTCGCAACACCAGTGGAGTCACAAGAGCGCTGCCAATCGTACTGACAATATTCAGCTGTATGTCTTAGTCTCTTCATAGTAATCATTATGAGGATTAATATAGATGCTGTAGTCGATATTATTACTAACATTAACCTGATTAGGTTCAGTCTACATAGAATTTAGGAGGGCATCATAGTAAGATGCTTATGAGCAAACTAAGGCGCCCATAATTAGGAGCGAGGATTATGCCGTAATAAATCATCCGATAAACTGCGTGTTCATTTTTTTCTATTAGTGATGGGCTCTTGGATATAGACTGAACTCAAAAAAGCCTACGATGGAGTCAGCCTACCCAGAAGTAGCATATTCACTCAAGCTATAAAAGATTGGGTTGTAGTCACTCGGGAAAACAGACGCGGAAAGGGCGTTCCACTCCCTAGCAATGCCCATCACGATGAAGGAGGAAAATAGTTCATGGGTGTCAGCTTCTGGTCAGATGGAATGGATGGATGGAAGGGGGTAGGTCAGATTTTTAAGATCTAATCGTCCCAGATTAATCTGGCAGAGAAGAGGGAAAGTCAGATTTTTGAGGTCATTCGTCCTAGCGTCTGACCTAATAGAGAGCAAATCAATCTAATGCTCAGGATTTGTGATATGAAAAAAACATGTTATTTTTAATTTTTATTTTATAGATTTAAGGAAAACTTACAGCTAAATATGATATACACATAAGAAAAACACGTATGGCCAATTATCCCTTCGGCCACATTGGCAACTAAGATTCACAATCAGATTACAAGTTACTTCAAAACATGGTGGATGACGCATGAAAACCATACAAGCACAAGAAATGGGCCAGATCATTGAGGTCAGATCGTCCTAGCTTCTAGTCTAGGGGGTGCAAGTCAGAATGTTGAGGTCATAATCGTTCCCGCATCTGGCCTAGGGGGAACGGAGTAAGTCAAATATTATCAGACAATATGTCTGATAATATTTGATCCGGCTTTTTTCGTGTAAAGGAGAATTTCCACTACCGTTTCTTTCAAAATTCTATCCGGGCATCAAAAAATCCTAATGAAAAGGATAATAATAACATTAGGCAAACCAATAACTAAACTAATTATATGCAATTTAATAAAATGAAAAAATGTAATTTAAATTTAAATATTGAATATACCGGAACACGTATTAATCAAGCGGACACAGTTAAATTTCTGAGTGTCAACATCGATAAAGACATCAACTGGAAATCGCAAATTGAAAATGTATGTGACAAAATTAATCGTTTCGTATACGTCTTAAAGAGACTTCGATATGTCACAGACCGCAGTACAGTTCTTACCGCATATCATGCATATGTTGCCTCTACAATACGTTACGGTTTAATGTTCTGGGGAAATAGTGTCGGCATGCATAAAGCTTTTGTGATGCAAAAAAAATGTTTGAGAGCAATTTATGGCATACCACCTTATCAGTCTTGTAAGCCTCTTTTCAAAGAACTGAAATTGTTGACTTTACCTAGCCTTTATATATTTGAAACAAGTAAATTTGTTAAGCATAATATGGGTCTCTTTAATAAAGCTAGTGACATTAATCCTCGTAATACAAGGAACGCTAATAAACTTGTTCTAAAATTTGCTCCAAGAACTACACTTTATATGAAAAATTGCTTAAATATGTGTTGTAAAATCTATAATAAAATACCTGAAAGTTTGAAAATGTTAAATAGTCCATTATTTGAAAGAAAATTGCATGCATGGCTGCTGGATAAAAGTTTTTATGATATTAAAGAGTTAATTGTGTAACCTCAACCCACTTACAAAATATTTACATGCCAATACATCTGGCGAAACATGTGAAACGATTTTTAAGAATTTTACTGTAAACACCATTTTATGTACCGTGTTTCGAGTGAATAAATAAATTGAATAAATTGAAATTGAATAACTAATCTTAACAATAATATTGTGAGCAAGCGAAGCTTTACTTTATTATTTAATCAAAACTGTTGACCTACATATTTTTCAATATACTTAAGCGGGATGATGAAATAGGTTTTCCTACACCGTCCAATAGTAAATATTTTATTGGAAAAATGCGGGATAAAATATTTAATAATATAATATTTCACAACATCTGACTCCGAGATAGGTAGCTCAAGCAATATGTTACGGATATCAGAACCAACTGCGGAGTTAAAAATATATACATTTAATACTTTTGTTTTGTAAACACGTACTTATAATACATTGAAAACACCCAAAACAATACAAACATACATGTTCATGCACAATATGGCCTCATGGCCATGTACCCTCAACTTTCCCTGGAGTCGCTCAATAGCTACTTCTCCTCGGCGGCATACGTGACCAAAAAAGGTAGGTAGGTAAAGGACTGTCCCAGAGACGATAATTGCTGCTTGATGCAAAATTTTAGAGAAGAACATGAGACGTAGGTACTAAAATTATGAATAAAGGAACACTGAGAAAATCACAATGTAGGCAACATCCGAAACGTCGATTTCACAATTCAAGATTGAATTGTACAGAATCAAGCACCAATTACAGGGCACCGTAAAATTAATTAGAATACGTATCGTACAGCGATCGAACCAATATAATCTTTTCATTTGTGGGCTGTGAGGCATGGGCTGCCTTGTATTGTGATGTGATCAATAAAAATCCAATAATATTGCTAGTACTTGTACGTGGATCACGATTACATTCAAGTATAATGGAACAAGGGCTTCACGCAATGTCGATCTTATATTTTAATAATACCGACTGTTGGAATTTGGAGCTGCGTACGAGTTTTTGGGGCGTAATAAAATGTGTTTTCTTCTTCTTCTTCTTCGGGCTCCTCTTTTCCCGTTACGCGGAGTCTGCTTTCCTGGTACTGAGGCGCCACGTATTTCGCTGTTATGTGTCGTCCTCTTTTCTTGTTTTGCCTCATTCCAGACGCACCCTTAGTAAAATACCGACCTAACTCAAAATTTTAATATAGATGCTAAGTGAAAATAGTATCGGCTAAAATCCAGGGATGAAAGGTCATCTAACAACAATTTTGAGTTAAGTAAATAGGTACACTCACATATGAACACGAGATGAAATTTGAAGTGCGTTATTTACTCAAGACTACTCAAGAATAAATTGCAAAGAATTGCTATAAAAATATCAACAATTTTGAGTTAGGTCGGTATTTTACTAAGGGTGCGCAGTATAAATACTGGTTTGTGTTTTATGACCGGTTCCCACCTGACATCAAGGTCTTCCTGGAAGACTTGAGCGCCGCCGTTGACCCATGTAGAGTTCTTCCGACGTCTGCTCTAATGAATCCTTTGACCTGAGACCTTTTCTCAGCCAAGGACCTCCACTCCAAGTACGCCGAAGAAGCGCCACGGCTGGGTTTGATACGGAGTTTTCTCTCCGTAATAAAATGTGTGTGACTGCAAATTTGAGAAAATGTTGGTTGAGAACGATCTCTATTCTGTCGCCCTCTGTTTAGGACTCTGTCGCACAATAGTTCAATTTTGACTTTACAATACCACCCAAATTAGATTTTTTAAATCTAACCATTAAAATTACTTACCTACTTACTTGTATAGCTCCTGATGTCACTCACTGCAAGTCAGCGTTTCGTCTTTGTGAGATTTGTGAGACCAAGCTTTTAATGCAGGAACCATATTTTTAAGCGATAAGCGATGATAAGTCAATGATGAACGCGTTTTCCATATGGGTGGACCGGGGTGGAATTCCGAGCATGCACCACTGGATTTTTCAACTCCATGATTCAGTTGGTCTGGTTTAAAAAGGTTGTGAAGGTCAGACGGCAGTCTTTTTATTATTATTTTTTATGCTAGAGGCGGACAAACGAACAAGCGTCACCTGATGGAAAGTAATCAGCGCCGCCCATGAACATCCGCGAAATCAGAGAGATCGCTAATGTGTTGCCGGCCTTTTTAAAAAAGAGTACGCTCTTCTCTTGAAGGTCCCTAAGTCGTAGCCGTCGGGAAATACTCCCGCAGCCAAACCGTTCCACAGAACTAAGGTACGTGATAGAAAGTTCCGCGAAAAACGCACAGTATTAGACCGCCATCCATCGAGATGATAGGGATGGAATGACAATCGTTTGCAAGTGGTTCGATGTAAGAATTCAGCTGCAAGAAGAATTCAGTCGCTTCATTGTAGTAATTACCAGACTCCCTAAAATCAAGAATCAAGGTCCAAACGTACCCCGGGCTCCAGAGCGGCAGCTATAGACGCAATTGGGAATTACACGCTAAGATGAGGAGGAGGACCATATTTTTCAAGCTGAAATTGTATAATAGCCTTAATGGTGAAACTAGAAGTTCTGATAAATTGTGTCCACACACATTTCACTATTGGGGACATCACATCACCTGTAAGTAGTAGTATATTTTGCTGGCCCCATTGTACGTATAAGAACTAAGTAGGTAGGTACTACAGCGTCATCTGCAACACGAAAGCATCTCACATTTATTGTAGTGATGTGACTCTACTCGAGTTCCGTTCAATTGACTCGAGTGGCATAGGGAAAAAATATGCAGTGAGGTCTAGTCCACAAAGATAACTTCACCCACCAGAGAGACACCAGCTTGGTAGGAGGGGTGCTTGTATACACTAATTTCTGACATACATTTCGTTTTTGGGCAGAACAGAATGGAACCCTTCAAAAATGGCTTCAACATCGTGCGTCAATGCGCCACGTGTGATCAAGTGGATGGTCCGGTGAGGCTATTGGATTCAATATAATAATACTATAGAGCGGTAGACCATTTGGTAGAGTCCCGCTCATGGATTTCATGTGGTGGCCCATGTATAGGATACAGTGGATTGTCTGATGTAGACCTTATTACTTACTTACTTACTCCCATGTCTCAGCGACCCAAAATGAGTCTTGGCCTCCAATATGAGATGTCGCCATTTGTCTCGGTCTTTTACAGCTTGACACCAATCTCCTGCCTTCAATTCTTGCAGGTCTGCATTCACTACATCCCGTCAGCAGTAGCGTGGCCGCCTAACTGGCCGACGACAAGTACCTAGTTTATCCGCGATATGCCTTCTTGGCGCCCCTATCTGATACCATCCTATCGACTCTATTATTTTCCAAAATTTAGCGTGCCTTGAACTATATTTAATGAACGCGGCTATTTGGTAAAGTAACTCAAATGCCTCAAGTGGAAATATTTGACTCGAGTAGCATCACTAGTTTCTCGTACAATATGTAGGTTGGTGTGATCGGCGAATGGCTCTGACGTAACATCACTGTTTACTCCAGTTGCACTGCTCTGATTCACGCAAGATCTTAAGGCGTTCCTTCATAAATAAAAATATAGTCGGGAACAACTTCACTAATGTTAAAAAAAACGCATGACTTTGAAAAATAATGACCAGTAGGTGGTCAAATCTGTAACTTGATTATATTATCAGCGTGTCATTTTCTTGCGTCTGAAGTCGTCGGATTTTGGGATACGCTATCTTTTTACATTACTGACGTCAAACGAGCAGTTGGTCAGGCACACCTTTTTTATGTTATTGGTGGTAGACTGAGCAGTCGGATCACCTGATGATGGATTGCTGCCGTCCATGGACTTCCGCGACAACAGTGGAGTCACAAGTTTAAACCCTCTTTTCCCCGGATTGGGCTTCCGGTAAAAAGGTGTGTTTAAAAAGTCACGTCAATTTCATACCTATCCTAACTTCGTCCTACTTTTAAAGGTGGTAAAAAGTCCCAAGTTCTAAAAGCTAAATTAAGTGCTCTAAAGTACTGAATCGCACACAAGTTGAAGATGAGTTTAGCGGGTTTATGGCCCGTGAATAGCAACTTCAGCGCAATGGATGGCAGTGATGAAATGAGATTGGTGACCGACTAGAAGTAATACAACGATCAACCGTCCCGTAACAAAATGGAACCTGTCGCATCAAAACGAAAGAGAGATTTCACTTTCTAAGACTCGCGAATATTGTTAATTTTCTTCTAAATTTTTTTTTTGGAAATATGGTGAATGTTTTTTTAATGGAGAAGTTACGAACAGTGAGAAGGAGTAACAAGTAGGTAGTTTTTTAAAAATAAAAACAACCGCCCTTTCAGTTAGATTAGCTAAGGGCTTTTTTATTCATAAACGTTCAATAAGCCAGTGTTAGCTAAAACAGCGTTATAAAGCGGTTTTGACGTATTAATAAACTAAACATTTTCACACATTTTTTTTCAAAAATAGAATGAATCTGCTACATAACAACGTTTTAGCACAAAAGAAGCCTTTAGCAATAAAGAAACCCTTACCCTCTTATTCCAAAACGTGGTTTAAAATAAGTAGAGTGATTAATACTGGGAATAACTGAAGAACTAGAATAAACATTGTTACAAAACTAAGTTATCGTTATTTAGTATATCAGCTATAATATTTAAGTTAAACCACCCGGACCCCTAGTTTAAAATGAGTACTAAAATAATAACCTCAAAATTTCGATTCAGTAACCATGACAACTTATCCCTGTGACAGTTCATTCCGTTTTACGCTAAAGTTATTTGTGAGAAAGTAGTCAATTTATTTTTGGGTTTTAATCCCAAAAATAGAAGCAATTCCTATGTATATTACTTGGCAACCTTACTTAGGTCAATATTTTAATCACAGTAGATATATACGCTAAAGTTTTAGTTTACAAAATGAATAATACCCTAAAGGGTTGGGGAATTGAGACTCACATTATATCCGCCATTTTAATTTTAGAATTTAAATTGCTAACATTTCATTCATTCATTCATTCATTCATTCATAGCCGTGTGGTCCCCGGCAGAGTAGAATAGGCCACCCTCACTCTTACCGAGGTGTCGTAAAAGGCGACTAAGGTAAAGCTGCTGGCATGATCATCAGCACCCAGAGAAGAAAAACTCTGCATTTATATCAAAACCCTCGCCAACCCGTCTGCCAAGCGTGGTGAGTATGGCAATTACCGCTTATGTGATTGAGGGAGGCCCGTGCCCCAGCAGTGGGGACTTAAATGGGCTGACGATGAACATTTCATTCACAAATATTCTTCCACAAACTGTCTCCTTCTTGGTCTTGCTCTCAGCGGCCACAAACGAAAACAACTCGCTAAAATACAATACATGTTACCGTGGGAGAGCCACACTTCGACATGAATGGGCCGGCTTGACCGGAGTGATACCACGGCCTCACAGAAAACCGGCGTGAAGCAGCACTGTGCTTGTGTTTCACGGCGTGAGTGAGGGTACCGGAGGCCTAATCCAGGGATAAAGAGGGGTTTAATGGTTGGCAGCTGTGACTCCACTGGTTTCACGGGAGGTGGCAATCGCTTCCCATCAGGTGATCCGTCTGCTCGTCTGCAAACTATCACATAAAAAAAAGTCTCAAATTTCCCTATTTTTTATGTGATTGGTGGCAGACGAGCACATGGATCACCTACTAGTAAGCGATGATCCAACACCAGTGCGTCGCCATTTACGCCGGCCATAATGCAAATGTTCCAGCAAACAGATGTTAATTAATTAAAACAAAACCAAACAAAAGGGCCATTGGGCCCAAGGGCGAACGGATATTCATTATGATTAACAACATCACGTGACAACCTGGTTACATGTTTTAATGCTTCGATTAACAATGTAGCATTAGATACCGTGTCACATACTAAACCCAAGTCTCATAATGGCATAGCCCTATCTAAATAACGCTTAAGATGGCGGGTAGGGCACACTAGCGACGCCATTTAATTTTAATTTTTAGTTACTAAACTGGATCTATTTCAGACAATTTCGTGAATACAATCTCTCGGCAAACACCTATACTATTTATTTAATACTTATAGTTAACTGTTTGGTCTGCTTTTGCACTCGAATTTTGGATTACCGCCAAAAGTGGCCGCTTTTGGCGTAAATAAATTTTTTCGCGTACAAAAACGATCCCGACATTTGTGCATGGTTATTAAATAAATAGTATAAGTGTGTGCCGAGTGATTATAACCCCGAAATTGTTTTAAATAGATCCGGTTTAGTAGCTAAAAATTAAAATAGATTGGCGTCTCTAGTGTGCCCTAACCGTCGCCGTAACTGTCCAGCACGGTAGTTACAACCTTATCTTAAAAGTGATAACGCACATAATAACTATGTAGTAAAAATATCTGGGTGAGCTTAAGTAGCATGTACTAATTTTAATGTAGTATATTCCTAATTTATCAGCATCATCTTGGCATCTCATTTCTGCCTGTTATTGTAGTAGAGGAAGTTCCAATTTTATAGAAACAACCTACCCATCTAAAATATTGAAATATATTGTTTGTTTTACATCTTTGGTTTTGATGTTCGGGTGCTTGAGCTACCTATCTCGGAAACAGATAAAGTTTGTTATGTTGTGAAATGTTATTATCATAATTAAGTAGCTTATAACTCGAAAACTAGACGCTTTTCAAGTTTATATGACATTTTCCATTTTTTTTTTAATATAATTTATCGATTTCGAAGGTTTTTATCCTTGGCCATTATTTTGAGAAAAAAATCAATCAATAGTGAGCCAAAAGTCCTAAACCCCACCTGAAGACTGTCGATACATTTTAAGAGCATTATTTACTTAAGAATAAACTGCAAAAAATTGTTATACCCAAAAAATACATATGAATTAAGCAGTTTCATCTTAACTGGTGGTGTAATATTTGTAATAAACATTTCCACTGGATATTTGTTGGTACATACCTATAATATTAATGAAACTATAGTCGGCTCACGGCGAAGCAAAAAGCACTTACAATGAGGCTTGTGCGTGGCAAAAAATGACGTGTAAACGCATGGTAGTGGACCTCCACCCATCCAGATGGTACGTACGGATGGATTTAGGCTAGATATCCGTATAATGAACTTAATTCCTGCCAAACACTATCCGTATAATGAACAGACTAAGCACTAATTCCTGCCAAATACCAAACGGCAGCTAAGCAGATCACAGCGGCGTCGCTGACCCGGCATATCCGCTTATCTCTGACTGCCGCAGTTTACCGGCCGCAACTCTGCTGCCCTTCTGAAATGAAAGGATTAGGATACACAGTTTGTAAAACATGTCTTTTGAATTAGTCAAAGTAGCTTACGACCCCATAGACAACAAGTGTAAATTCAAAACTATTCTGGAGTCAATAGGGATAAACTATAACATTAAAGAAGATCTTTTGACTTATACTATTTATCTTGGTCTCGGTCCAAATAATGGGTAACCTATGAAACATATGGCTCCGTATATGGAATGGCTCCGTTTGAGTTGCTTCAAATGAGGGTGCAGACTCGGTTTCTAGTTTTGTAATGATTCTATGTCTTTACTTATGACATTTCCATTTTTTTTTCTAGGCACAATAAGATGTATAACTCCTTAACATTAAATAGAGTTCAGATATTATTGTATTTATGATCCAAAAAAAAGTCTTGAAAATGACCCATTTTTACTTGACAGAATAATTGACGTTTTTATCAATAATAACTTTTTGATTAGAAAAATATTTTTTTCCGAAAAACTATCCTACACGTTGTCTATTAAATCACAGTTAATTATGGACTAATACCTAGTTACTTTAAAATTTAAAAAAAATGTTAGTTTGGAAAATACAACTTCTAAGTAAATCGCCATACAAAACGTCAATTTTATAGGTAATTTGAAAGTGCTGGCCAAAAAAAAACATGCCCTATTCTATTAGGACTTGTCCCCCTTATGTGCAAATGTCAAGATATGACATACCAAAACATTGTTAGTAAAGTCAATTAAAATTTATGACGATGTTGATATACTCATATAAAACCCAGGATATTGACCTGTAGCTTTGGGGCCGTCCTACAGAATACAGCAAAAATGTTTCTGGCCTATACTTGGTCCACAAAAGAATATTTCTTACTAATCCTTACTAATATTATAAATCCGAAAGTAACTCTGTCTGTCTGTCTGTCTGTCTGTCTGTCTGTCTGCTACTCTTTCACGCCAAAACTACTCAACGGATTTAAATGAAATTTGGTATACAGATAATCTAGACCCTGAGAAACAAACATAGGCTACTTTTTATTGCGAAAAGGGGGTTGTAAGGGGTTGAAAGGGGGGTTAAAAGTTACTTTTCCACGCGGACGAAGTCGCGGGCGGCCGCTAGTAGTTTTATAAAGACTTTATATTAGGTAGGTACCAAAGCACATAAAGTTTGATACGAAATACTTTCATCCAAAAAAAAGAAAAGACTCACACTTGACAACGAACCTATCAGAAATCCAGTCATGGAGCACTATAACCATTACTCGTGTGTGACTATCAGAAATCCTCTGATTTCGGGGAATTCAGAATGCAAAGGATTGCACATGGGCGCTTTAACTAACGCGTTATCCGCATTGCGGGACGTAATGTAACTGGACAAACGACTAGTGCTTATCTACTTTAGTTCCAATTATTACTTAGCTTACGTAAAATCTACAGTAAAATCGTGGTGAGTGCGACATAACTGTTTTGACAGACTGCAAAAATTTAACGACACGCAATCATAGAATTATAACAAGACTAGAAGGATAGTTTCCATACTGCTGTCACCTCAAATTTGAAGCAAAAATTTGGTTTTTCAAGTTGGTACTACGTACGTAGTATCAACATAAAAATCCTAAATTAATGTTACCAGTCACAACCCATTTCCCTAAAACATGGGAAATTGTTATTGTAGTAATTGTACTGGTTATAATAGTACCTAGAACAAAGCTTACAAGTATCTACCTAACTGTAATTATAAAATTAGTTCGCAAATAATTATAATCAAATTAAGGTAGTAAAAAAATGTTCAAGACATTTAAAATAAAAAAAGGATTTATGATTTTTCAAGCTTATTTTGAGTTCGCCATTTTATTCATGTCACAATTATGTATCTCTAGAATGAATTAAGTTTAGTATGGTTATTTTCGAAATTATACTAGAGATGATTGTGACAAGAATGGCGTCTGCAAATAACCTTGATACCATTGGGACACACCTTTGGTTTTTATTGAATAATTCTAAATTAAACAAGACAAAGCAATGTTTGATGATTCATTAAACTGTAGAGACACTGTTTCACGCTGTAAACATCAGTAGCAACCGATTAAAATTAATCAGTCAGAACAAACAAATCTTACAATAAAGTTGAAATGGGGAAAATATTTTTTTTCATTATCAGGCAACACTGAGCATTTTAATAAATCGTTTGTATTTTCGCTTATAAAACACAAAATACTATGAAATATTGGATGCTTTCCTGTGAAAAGTGATGTTATTACACTTCTTATGCTGTTACGAATCATTATGACAAAATTTAACAGTACAAATTATCATAGTAAATTAATTTTCGCGAGATGCGTTCGACAGGCATTGACATTGACGACTGCGGAGCGGTCCGGGCGTTTGGAGCCATACGGCTCCGTTTGAGATGCTTCAAATTGTGGGCACAGACTAGGTTTCTAGTCTTGTTATAATTCTATGCACGCAATAATTGCAACAATGATTGTCATTCCATCCTGATCATCTTGATGGTTGGTGGTGTAGTACTGTGCTTTTCTCGTCGAACTTTTTACTACGTACTTTAGTTTTGTGGAACGATTTGGCTACAGCAGTATTTCCCGACGCCTACGATTTAGAGAACTTCAAGATAAGAGCGTAGGAACTCCCTTCTAAAAGGCTGGCAAAGCATGAACATGGAGTACTCTCCCTTCTCAAGGCCGGAGCACCCCAATATCAGCTCCTCCCTTTTGACCGCGTTCAACGTCGACGACTAGAATCTCACTGTCACTTAGACTCTCTAGCCCTGCGGAGAGAAGTCGCATCTCTAAGTGTCTTTTACCGCCTTTACCATGGTGAGTATTCTGAGGAGCTGAGTTAATACCCGCTGCTGAATTTCACCACCGTTCTATACGCCGTAAACAAGGATTCCACCTATGCCATTAGGATGTGTGCAGGTCCACCACCGTGCACTTTTTACGGCATTTTCTGCCACGCAACTCCTGATTGTGGAATCAACTTTCCGTATCGATATTTCCGAACCGACATTGAGATCTTCAAGAAACGAGTCTATACCTTCCTAATAGGCTGGCAACGCATCTCCACTCCTTCTGGTGTGGCTGATGTCTATGGACGCTGGTGATTACTTACCGTCAGATGATCTGATGAATAATAAATTTGTCTGTCTTCGTGGAACTCTCACATGAGTGACTTTTTTTTGACATCATACTAATTGTCCATCACATCAGCGGGTCATTCCCAGTACAGCCAAAGCCGTAGCTTCAGAGCCCGGGGTGTGCTCGGATCATGATCCAGGATTGGGAAGTCTGGTAATAAACGAAGCGACTTCCGTCTGACTTTCGCCACCCTTAAACAGAGTAACCAGAACAACAATTAAGAAATTATCAGAAGCTTGCAGGTTTTCTCGTGATTTTTACCTTCATCGCCGAGTGAATTGTAGAAAGACGCAAATAGATTTAGCCATCGTTCAGACCAAACGTATTGTAGGCCGCTGACTGTGAGCGCGCGTTACGCAGTTTATTACTTTTCCATATAAATTGAACTTGTCGTTCACACCGAAAATGACTATACGTTTTTACGTCGTCCGTTGTCGCCGACTCTCAGTGGCCGATTATTTTACTACGCGTCTATGCGCGGCGGACGCGGATTGGCTGCGCGGACGCAGTTGCCGAATAGCGCGCCGCGTACACTTTAGCGTATTATCGGCTTGGTGAGAACGCGTACTACAAATTGAATCGACTTTCACACTGGGGCAGACAGTGAGAATACTCACCGTCAGCGGCGGACAATACGTTTGGTGTGAACGATCCCGTAGAGCAATGGTAGCTCAGTGGTTCAGAACGCGCCTTCCATACGAGGGGCCCGGTTTTTAATCCGAGCTGTACCTCTGGATTTTTAAAATCTATATGTGTATTTCTACCATTAGTTCGGCGGTGAGGGAAAACATCGTGAGGAAACCTGCACGTTTCGGATAGTTCCTGAAACGTGTAACCATGATTTAGTTGGTCTGGTTCTCCTGTTAAAGGGTTGCGGAGGTCAGACGACAGTCGCTTCACTGCAAATACTAGACTCCTCAATCCTGAGTTATGGTCTAAGCGTATCCCGGGCTCCAGAGCGACTGCTTTGGACGTAACCGGGAATAGCACTCGAAGATGAGAAGGAGATTTTTATTCACTGAGTTACATCTGCAACAAAACCGTCAAAAAAAAAAGTCTCTAAAATTCTACCATACTGGTCATGAAAATTTAATACGCCCTCATTTTAGGGCAAATAGATTATCTAGAGTTAAGTTCTGACAAAGTGTGTTCGTAGTAAGCCGAACGAGCTTACCGCACGTCTGAAAAGTTACACGTATGAATTTTGGCAACATTTCCAGTCATTTCTATGAACTAAGCTAAGACTATCGTTTCGTTTCCAAGTACGAATGGATACTTGTTGGCTTCTAATGGATTTTGGTTCTTTTACTGCGAGCAATGGTTCCTCTATTGAAGTGAAGCAGCACTGTGCTGGGTTTCGCTGCGTGAATGAGGGTACCGGAGGCTCAATCCGGGTGAAAGAGGGCTTTAAAGGTTGGCAGCACACTTGTGACTCCATTGGTGTCATAGATGTATATCAGGTGATCCGTCTGCTCATCTGCTACCTAACACAATAAAACAAATGATAAGAAATGACGTCTTCCGAACGGTAGGGTGTATGATCGAATTCAAGCGAGCACCTATGGATTTTTCAGATATTTTTTTTACGTGATAGGTGGCAAATGAGTATGTAAACCTAATTATAAGTGGTTACCATGGTCCATGGACACCCGCAGTAGTAGAAGAGTAACAGGTGCGCCAACCTTCTCCTTACACCCGGTTTGCCTGACTCCGGGCGAGTCGGGTACCCGACTTGGTATCCGACTCTCCCGGAGAAGTACAACGTAGGCGCTTCACACTGAATTTCTGTGATGCCCTGCTATCACTCTGATCGAGCACTTAATATTATGAACAATTAGCAAAAAAAATTGAAAAGTTACTCAAGTAAATTTTAGGACTCAAAGGATTTTGTACCGATTTCCTCTTGGATAACCTTCGATTCCGCCTACAGATTTCCTTATAACATGAACAGATATAACACAGCGTTGTATCTTTGTCGCATAACATGTTCGTAATATGATATCGGAATCGATTCCAAAGGCTTACGCGTTAGAGTGCCTCAGGGCTGAATATTAAGACCACCACTTCTACTTTGTCGTATGCAAAATATCCTGAATTTAGCTTTCGTAGTTTAATAGTGAAACAAAATATTTTAGATTTTCTGACTTTGCAATTAAAAATATTTTATAAAATAAGTACATTTATTTTAAATAACTAGCATGTAGTTGATGATAACATTGATAAAATTGCTCTTTGATTCTGATCTTTCTAGCAGTTTTACATAGTATATCTAGCGAAAGATTTTTTGCAAATTTTTGCATGTAGCGATATATATTTTTTGTTTAAAAACTATTGTTTCCTAATCAAAGTATTCTTCAGGACAGAAAAAATGCCTAGTGGTAAACTCGCAAGAATAAATCGAGTATTTGAGCGAGTTTTCCCCTTTGGGGAAAGATTTGGGCTGCAAAATGTCTTAAAGTTCGAATAAAAAGACATCTATCTATACTATTTTTAAAGAGGTAAATTCTACAGACAGCGGCAATCTGCAAACAGGAAACGCTTGCGAGATGTAATAGATACTTAGTGCCATCTATTTTGAAGAAGTAGAACTAATGTCTCAAACCGAAGTGAGGATGGGCCACTAGTCTGATATAAAACCTATACAACCGATATGACATGAAATTGTTTCAAAAATCCATATCCTTTCGGTACAATTTTGACTGACCGGATGGCGCAATTGGTAGTGACCCTGCCTCTTACGCCAAAGGTCGTGGGTTCGATCCCCACCCTGGACAAACATTCGTGCCATGAACACTTGTGTTTGTTCAGTGTCTGGGTGTAATATATGTATTTAAGTATATATTTGTGTTCCTCTGTTGTCCGATATCTGTAACACAAGTGCTTAAGCTACTTAGTACGGAATCAGGTCAATGTATGAGATGTTGTGAGAATTATTTTAATTTTTTTTAAAAAACAATATTTATTATGAGACCAACGACCGATATACGAATCATCGATCTTCGTCCAACCCCAATTCTTAGTATTACAAGTAATACAAGATTTGATTAAACGAGGCTTGTCATCGTTGTTTCTGATAATCCAAACCATAATGGATTTGCTGAAAATGGTGACAATTATCTAAAGATCAGGGCTTGTATTGTATTTTAGTCAGCATTAATTAAAGCAGCCACGTTGACATATTATTCTGTGAAGTGGTTGAAGGCAGTTTCAATTTCATTAATGATTTCGTGTTTAATGAGGCTTTCAATGAGGTTTGGGTGTAAGGATATTATTGAAGTAACTACATAATTATGTTATTTAATCTCTGTTCTGTGCAAACGTGGAGCTCTAAACCAAACTGTAATTAATATAATAAATAATCATTTATTATTAAAAAAATATATAAAAAATCTGTGGTTTTCGTTTAGGTTGACTGCCTCGTTGGTGCAGCGGGTTGTGCGTCACACTAAAGCGACGGCTGCGCTTAGGGTCCCGGGTTCGATCCCCGGGTCGGGCCAAAATTTGTACCTGAGTTTTTCTGTTCAGAAATTCTCAGTGTCAGCCCAGTGTCTGGAAGTTGGCGGTCTAGTACCCCCGTGCCTCGGTAAGCACGTTAAGCCGTTGGTCCTGCGCCCGATCCGTCTCCGGTCGTATCACTCTGGTATCCCATCGGATTATGAGGGCAAGGGAATAGACAGTGCACTTGTGTTTGCGCACACACTTGAGCAGTATTATATCCTGCGTAAGAGGTTGATCGTTGAGATTGGCCGCATTGGCTGGAGGATATTATTATTTTTTTGTTTAGGTAATATTTAGATGATTATGAGTACATACTCATAATCATCTAAAACTAATTATGAGTTTCATGGACTTAAGGTATAATATTAGGAGCTCTTTTTTTTAAATTTCAAACTACACAAAAAATAGTCTCAAAAAAACGAATTAGAAAACACTTTACTAAAAATTGTAAAATAATATAATGGTCTTCACTCACATGTCACTTTGTCATGAAAAAAATAAAGTTTAAAAATTAAAACCCGACTACCAAAAAAGACGCTCTAAAAATATATATATACATGTCGCATTGAGAACCTCTTTTTTTGAAGTCGGTTAAAAAGTACGAAACAAGAAAATTGTCACTGCTGAAATTATTATGCCGTATCGCCGTGGTCGTATGCCACATTGATTTTATTTTATTATTATAATGAATCTGTTTTGCTACAGTAGGTGGCATACAACCACGGCGATACGGCATGATAATTTCAGCAGAGACAATTTCCTTGTTTCGTACTTTTTAGAGAGTGTTTTTGGTAGTCGGGTTTTAGTTTTTAAACTTTATTTTTATTTAATATATTTTTAGTTATATAAATAAAGTAACATATTTGAAGAGTCCGCTCGTGACCACGGCTGCTGTAACGTAGCCGAAACGTCGAGCCAAATATGTGAGTACACAATGTTGTTTCACATAATAAATATCGTGTTAATCCCCGTATTGATACATTATAGTTATACTCAAAGTACCCCACACGGTATCGTCAAGCAATTTTTTTTTTGTTCCTTACTCTAAGTGCTTTAGAGAGAGAGCTGTGGTCAATTTAACGTGACGTCATGTTGCTTATAACCAGAAGACAATCAAGACTCTTCTAACAACACCTCATTTGTACAAATATGATAACTAATTTAGAAGTTATCAGGGAACAGATGAACAGCCATACAGATAAAAATCATAACCCTCCTTTTTGCTTCGCCGTAGTCGGGTAAAAATGGAGACATTGAAATTGACGTCAAATATATTCGTGCTTTTAAGAGTTGATAAATGTCTTTATATTTGACGCCGACTTCCGTAACTACAAATTCTTATCGTTTACATCCCGAAAACCTCATAATAGATTCATTCATGATACCTGTTATGATCGTATCAGAAATGATGAGATCCGCAGGAGAACTAAGGTCACAGACGTAGCCCAAAGGATTGCATGCCTCAAGTGGCAATGGGCAGGGCACATAGCGAGGAGAACAGACGGCCGTTGGGGCGGAAAGGTCCTCGAGTGGAGGCCACGTACAGGAACTCGCAGCCGTGGCAGGCCTCCTACAAGGTGGACCGACGATCTGGTGAAGATCGCGGGAATCCATTGGATTTGGGAGGCACAGGACCGATCTGCGTGGAGAACATTGGGGGAGGCCTATGTCCAGCAGTGGACGTCCATTGGCTGAAATGATCATGATGATGACCTGTTATGTGGTTTTCGAGATGTATATTTTCTTTTTATTAGTGTTTCAAGGCCCGATCAGACCAATCTTTATCCGTGGACAAACGGTATAACGTCAGATTTCTATAGAATGTCAGCGCTTTGCCATTAAATTTCATCATCAGCCTATCGCAGTCCACTGCTGGACGTAGGCAGAGGCCTCATATCACCTTGCATCACGGTAGCGAACGACTAGAGAGCCAATCGTTCGCCACCATGATCTATCCATGGCTAAGAAGCCATGGATGAAAGATCATCCAGCTCTTGCCAGCCATCCTGCGCAGATCGTCCCGCCACCTCTCCCCTACATTACGCGTTCTCCACTCTAATTATTATCGGAATAAGATTGGTCGAATCGGCACTTGGTCAGATTTTTCTCCGTTTTTTTTTATTTCATGTTATTTAATGTCTTATTTCTCCACCGGACATTTACCAGGTGTATAGCCTACAGTTGTGTACCTATGATTAAGCAACACATCCTAACAAAGTGTGGCAACACTTCCTCCGGTTTAATCTTGTATTGTTTGCCGATTACGTCGTTTTCGTGCTAGGTCAGTTTTTCCGTTGACAACTTTATACACGGTATTATGTTGTTGGAAATTATCAGCGCGTGAAACCTGTGTGATTTGTACATGGGTGGGGTAAACCAACAGAAGAACAAACGAGGAGTTCAACCTTATATGAAATAAGCTATTGAAGCAGACTCTAAAACATGTGCCCTGTGGCTAGGGGCGTTTAGAATACTGCCAAGGTATTCCCGGTCCGTCGTAAGAGATGATTAATATGGCCTCCGGAGTACGCGAGCATAACCACTATTGGGGAGTGGTGCTTGCTCAGTATAGGACATCAGAGAAGAGCTAGCGCGGCGAGCGCAATGGACAACATTTCAAAATTGCTAAGCTCTGAAACAAAAAATACCAATTCTTTGTTTACTTTTCCGCTGCTCGAATATATATTTATTCATTTTTTATATTGCTTATTTACTGAGAAAAAAATTAAAAACTAAAAAACGTAAGATGACGTCATCGGACGGCAGAATGTAAAATATTTCTTTGCTTAGCACATTATAGTTTTAAATTTACGTAATGCCAAACTCATGACATGTAACTGTCAAAAAAAAAGACAACTTGTCAACGTTGAATGTATGAATGACGTTGACAATGTTGACACTAGTATTATTTACCTTTGACAGTAGTACCTTTTTTTTATTAAAACAATGATAAGCAAAGGAATATCGCTGATTCAGCCGTCCGATGACGTCATTTGGCGCTTACGTCTATTTAGAATAAAAAGAATTTCAATAATTATTTTATGCATGAAAATGGACAAATTTTGAAAAAAGAAAAAATATGGGTCTGTTCATTTTATGTCTACTTTCATATAAAAAAACAATATGGACATGTTAAAAATTTGAAATGTTGTCCATTAGCGGTACGGTCCAGTCTCGGCTGTAGGGTTTCCGACCGTGATTGCTCTGAAATGGATACCTTAGGGGGTTTTGGTTAGGGTTTGAGTCCCACACACCATCTTGTTCCCTACATGTGACAAGGTTCCTTCAGGCCATGATAGTTTCCCTAGGAGAAAAAGACTCTAAAACATTCCTTCCTCCTCCTTGCGTCGTCTCAGAACTGAAGGTCGTGACCTCCTTTCTGCATCACTTTCTCTTGAATGGTTTTCATACGAGACCTCTCTCTCTCTCCGGCTCTCCAGCTCTCCAGCCATGCTTCGGCATGAATGCCGGCTCGACCACAGTGAAACCGCGACCTCATAGAAAACTGTGCTGTGATTCGCCGAAAGAATGAGAATGAATTACATTTCTACCATTATCTCGGCTCAACCGGAGTTAATAGTAGAAGTGCGCACATTTGAAAAATCCAGAGAATTCGAACCACGACTAAGGATACGCCCGTATGTAAGGAGCGTTCATATCGACTAAGCTACCATTGATCTGCTTAATGACAACCAACAATGAGGCAATTCAGGCCAACTCCACTGCAGCTGCGCAGTCGCACCAACAATCGAGTTGTGCAACTGCAAAGGTTGCAAGTGAGAGGAACTGCAGCGCCGGAAAGCTACAAGGTTGTTTATGGCAAAAAATACGTAGAAACATAAATCGATTGCAAGAAAATGTAAGCAAATTAAAATAGGCTATAGATTTTTACCCGACTACGGCAAAGCAAAAGGAGGGTTATGATTTTGACAGGCTATGTATGTATGTATGTATGTATGTATGTATGTATGTTCATCTGTTTCCACGTAACTTCTTAACTACTTATCAGAATTCGACAAATGACATATCATTATAAGCGTCTTGATCGTCCGCTGGTTATAGGCTATATGAAGTTTCACAAAATCTAATGTGGCGCCCTCTAGCGGACAAAACATACAGAGTAAAAAAATAAAGTTATGATAAATATGCCGTGTTTGGTATCATTTGAAAGCGCTTGAATTGTACATTTTGAATATATATATATATATTACTAGCACTTGGACACCAAAATAGTACAAATAAAATAAAAGTAAAAAAACTAAAACCCAACTACGACAAAAAACGTCGCTGAAAAAGTATAAAACAAGCCTTCGTTGTCAATTTATGCAATATTCACTATGTAGAGATAAAATTTCATGTTTGGAAAGGCGTAGTCACACGTTAAATATACTACCCTTTGACAACGTGTGACTGCGGATTTCCAAACATGAAATTTTATCTCTACATAGTGAATATTGCATAAATTGACAACGAAGGCTTGTTTTATACTTTTTCAGCGACGTTTTTTGGCTAAGGTGGCTAATCTCATATCTATCAGCCACTTAAAATTAAAAAAAAAGTTAAGTACGAGTATCAGCCTATAGACTGTCTCATTTCAGTTCAAAGGCCTCCATCATAGAAATCGAGTCGCTACTATGATTTTATTAGGCTTAATCACCACGCTTGCCAAATGCGGATTAGTGACCACAAACTCGATCAGCCACTTACGCAGGATATATTATAGTGCACAAGTGTGTGCGCAAAAACAAGTGCACTCTATATTTCCTTGCCCTCATATTCTGATGGGACATCAGTGTGACACGACCGGAGAGGGATCGGGCGCAGGACCAACGACGGCACGTGGGTACAAACCGCCAACTTTCCAAACTCGAAAAAATATACAAATTTCAAGGAGTTCAGTTCAGAACGCCCAGTTGGACTAGTGGTTTAAGTATCGGACCATGATCTCAGGGTCCTGGGTTCAATTCCCGGGTTAGCAAAAAGTATGTTTCGAGTTTTTCGAACATTGCTCGGGTTTGTGATCACCAATCCGCGTTAGGCAAGCGAGGTGATTAAGCTTAATCCCATCATTGTAGCGATAACTTGACTTCTACGATGGAAGCCTTTACCCTGCCGTGGGACAGTATATATGCTGATACTTTACTTTTTACTTTACAAGATTTCAGTGAAGGAACGATATTTGTAAATTCATTCCCTAAGGAGATAAAACGATCCAAGATTTGTATAAACTTTTCTGTTTTTGAAGCTATTTATGTCCTAAGTTAATCGCTTCAAAAAATCTTTACATCGTCAACCTCTAATAAACACAAGACACAATCCACACAAGGGTGGTAAAGATCAACAATAACACTAAGCTAATAACACTGCCTCTGGCAGTTCAAACATGCTCACCTGTTCACTCCGCACTAAATATTACAGCTGCTGGTGACTCACTACGAATGCCTACACAGCTAAATTATGCAACCCAATGGCCTACAATAGGGCTGTGCGATAGTTCACTTTTAACGTAATCAGAGCCTAATAATACCCTCCAATTACGGCTACGGCGACCAATCTCAACGATCAGCCACGTACGCAGGATATATTATAGAGCTCAAGTGTGTGCGCAAACACATGTGCACTCTCTATTCCCATATTCCGATGGGAAACCAACGTGAAACAACCGGACATGGATTGGGCCAACAGCTTAACGTGTTTTCCGAGGCACAAGGAGGTACAAGACCGCCAACTTCCAGACTCCGGGCTGACACTAAGAGCTTCTTACCGAAAACTTGGGTACAAATTTTTGGCCTGACCCAGGGATCGAACCCGGGACCTCTTTCGCAGCCGTCGCTTTAAAGTGCGACCCACTAACCACTGCGCCACCGAGGCAGTCACAGCACAGATAGACCGTACTACTGTAGTCTGTCTACACTGTATACATAATAGACAGGGGAACATAATAATAATAATTCTCACAACATCTCATTCGTTGACCTGATTCCGTACTAAGCACCTTAAGCACTTGTGTTACTGATATCAGACAACAGAGGAACACAAATATATACTTAAATACATAATATTACACCCAGACACTGAACAAGCAAAAGTGTTTATCGCACGAATGTTTGTCCAGGGTGGGGATCGAACCCACGACCTTTGGCGTAAGAGGCAGGGTGACTACCAATTGCGCCATCCAGTCAGTCCATATCGCCATAATACTTACTTTCAGAACGTGCACTACCTATTAATTACGATTTTCGCATCTGAGCTGCCTACTGGTGACTCTAAATTATTTTGGCACCTTATCACTCACCTTCCGAGTTAGAGAGTATAATACAAATAGCTACGAGTATTATGGCATGGTTTATACACCTTTTGGAGTCGACCGCATAGAATCTATCTAAACAATATTTCCAGTCAGCCCTATCTATCAGCTATATTAAAGTTCATACGACTTCCTACACAGCACGTATGCCTTCGGTCCTGTGAACTCAGTCATGTGCGTTATTGCGACACGTTTTAGACAAAACATCGTAACTCTTTGGAAACCAAATACACACCATTCAGGTGACCTAATGTTAGCCCATTCAGAACTTATATGTAATTCTTATTACAATGTAAGGGCAGCCACATGTACGAGTACATCAATGTCCTCCTACTCATAGGACCCTAGGGTACGCTTGGACCATGATTCAGGATTTGGAGAGTCTGGTGATTACAATACAGCGACTGCCGTCTGACCTTCGCGACCCTTTAAGGGGAACCAGACTAACTAAATCATGGTTACACATTTCCTCGCGATGTTTCCCCTCACCACCGAACTAATAGTAAAAATAAGCACAAATATTTGGAGGTCTAGGGTGTAGTGTAGTGACGATGAGGCTCATTGTCACTTTCCATCAGTTGCGATTGTGATCACGCGTTGGCCTATAGTTAAAAAAAATATAGGTGATTCAAGTAGCAATTGTCAGGGCACGTAGCGAGGAGAACAGACGGCCGTTGGGGCGAAAAGGTCCTCGAGTGGAGGCCACATGCAGGAAGTCGCAGCCGTGGCAGGCCTACAAGGTGGACCGACGATCTGGTGAAGATCGCGGGAATCCATTGGATGCGGGCGGCGATCTGTGTGGAGAACAATGGGGGAGGCCTATGTCGAGCAGTGGACGTCTATTGGCTGAAATGATGAAGTAGCAGCAGCAGAAGCAGTCGCTTAATTGTAATTACCAGACTTCCCGAATCCTAGATCATTTTCCAAATGAACCCCGTGCTCCGACGCATAGAGTAACTTATATATACTGAGATAGAGGCATCAGTCAGCTAGCCAGTGCTAGCGCCATCTAGAGGAAAACGACCAATACTCAACGGCCCATGTAGTACGGTCACCTACGAGAATAAGTCAGGGGAGATAAATAAATAAATAATAAATATTTCACAACATCACATATATTAATCTGACTCCGATATAGGTAGCTCAAGCACCTGTGTTACGGATATCAGAATCAAAAGTGGGATTACAAACATATACATAAAATAATATGATATAATATAAATAAGATAATATATATAAGATAATTAAACAAAATATAAGAATTATTTTATTTACTATGTACATTATAATTCCCAATACATTTTAGATCTCTGGTTTAAATCCCATACGTTCTAAAATTGGTAATGTGGGCACGGCCTTTGCCTCTTTTTGTGAGGACGTAATGTCCCAAAAAGAGGCAGCCGAGCGTCTAAGGGAGCAGGACTCTCTCGAAAACGCTCGTAGAAGGGCAAGGAGGGGAAGAAGACGGTGACCAGAGGCGCGTCTTCCTCCTCTCCGAGGAAGAGGGTCGCCGGCGCGTGGTACGGGGGTACCAGCACAGGCACTACACAGGCCTCTGTCTCAGCCTGGTAGGGACAGCCCGACGCTCCCGGTTGTCCCTATCTTTCCCCCCCAGGTCGGACCCGCAGTGTAAGTGGGCCCTCTGCCTGGGGAGGGACGTGAAGTAAGGTTCTTTAACCCGTACTCATGTCCCCTCCCCACTCTGGCGATGAGGGAGCGTCGCTGGGGTTTAGTCGGTATGCCTCTGGCCGGCTTCTCGCTAGGAGAAGCCTCCGCCAGAGGAGAGCCCGACATAACCCGTCTGCCCCCCGGCAGAAGGGTATGCATAAGGAGGCATTCCCCAGCGTCAAAAAAATAAGGCGGCTTGGGGAAACACGATTTACTAGCGCGATGTAAAAATGCATAGTGACATCTACCGAAACCACGCCGAACCATCTGCTTGATTGCTTTTTAAAGCTACATCTGCTATTTACAAGCTCCATCTAACGAAAACCGCTGAACTATTTTTCCCATACCTCTAAGGAAAAAAGTGCTAAGTGAATGATGCTCCGAAGTAGTAGCTTGAGACGCAACTTAGATTACACACTAAAATGTGAAGCAAGAAGAAGAAGAAGAATATGAATGAACTCGTTTACAAAATATGATAATGCAAAAACGCAAGTGTGCACCACTGCAGCTCGCGTGGTCATTCACCCTGCGCCGGGCGCATCGCACGCACGGTCAGGGTTACATTTCACTGTAACTGCATGTACTTAGGTGCATCTTTTGCACTATCTAGTTGTCCTCTTAAGGATATATTTTTCATAACCTTTAATTACCATTGCAATATAGTAAAAATAACGTTTAAAAACTAAAGCCCGACTACCAAAAAAACACGTTCTAAAAGTACGATATAAAAATTTAATTGTCTCTGCTGAAATGATTATGCCGTTTCGCCGTGGTCGTATGCCGCATTGATTTTATTTCATTATTATAATTAATCTGTTTTGCAACAGTAGGTGGTATACGACCACGGCAATACGGCAAAATAATTTCAGCAGAGACAATTTTCTTTTTTCATACTTTTTAGAGCCTTTTTTTTGGTAGTCGGGTTTTAGTTTTTAAAGTTTTTTTTAATTAACATATTTTTAGTTATGAAAATAAAATTACATAATTTGAAATGTGATAATAAAGCTCTTTCATTTGATACCCCACACGGTACTGTCAAGCAATTTTTTTGTTCCTTTTTCTAAGTCCCCTAGAGGGCGCTGTAGTCAATTTAACGTGACATTATGTCGCCTTGAACCAGGAGACAACTAAGACGCTTCTAACGACACCTCATATGCTCAAATAGGATAACTAGTTTAGACGTTATTAGGGAACAGATGAACCATGCGTACATACAGGTCAAAATCTTAACCCTCCTTATTAAATCGCCGTAGTCGGGTAATAAAGGGTACCTTTTGTTTAGTCAAAATACCTTTACCTATTTTTTTCGATAGGTATTTGGATCTAATGTAAATCATCTTTATAAAACGTGTTAAAAAAAAGCAATAATACTTAAGGGTGTGAAGATATACCGTGTAAATATTTCACAGCCAAAATACTCAATACATCATTTATTGCAAAACCATAATGTACAATAAGATGTTACAATAGTAATGGAACAATGTTATGGACCCTGTCGGGCACACAAAATTAGGTTTAGGAGAGAGGAAGCGCTTTTATAATAAACTTTAATTTGAATTAAATCATAAAATAAAATACCTATATATGTATGATCAGCAAAATATTCATTAGTGTTGTAGTAACTTTTATCAATTAGGTTGTTCTTTAATTTTTTAATAAATATTTTATCATTTTTTTCATTCTGTAGTATGTCTGGTAATTTGTTATATATTTTTACAGAGGAACTGAAGGTGCTTGTGGAATTTAAATATGAACATCATCTGAGTAAAACAAAATCAGCTGTTTCATACATTATTAACGCGCGGATATTTTATTTAGTATTTATTTTTATTTATTTCTTTAAACCTTAAGTTCCTTACTTAGTTTACAACGGCTGGTGCATCCTTTAAGCCTGACAAAGCCTGTGTCAGGAGGCACCGCTCTTCAATAGTATGGTATGGAACAACCCTATTTTTTTTGCTGAGATGATAGCTCATTTTTTGGCAATGAAGTCCTTACACGGTATATTTTCACACCTCTAATTATACTTCGTTTGGCTTCGTTCTCGAGATTGGTAGAAAACACTTGTAGTACCGCGTACCGGCTAGCCATTCATTCTCTTCGAACGAAGCATCTCGTCTAATTATGATTGAACATCGCTTAGGTAAGTTCGTTTAATCATCAAGTATTATTGCTCGTTTTTTTACACGTTGTATATATATATAAGTAGGACCTGAGTGACTAAGTTAATGTGAAAATTGTACTTATACGTTTAATTTAAAATAAACAGAAACTCATACCGTTTTTGTAAAATCACCATATGAAGGAGTGAAACAGAAGGTGAAATTCAGTATAGGTATTTGATAATTAGTAAATTAAGAAACTTTTTTTTAATTCTATTTTTAGTTTAGGGACTTTAACCTTGTGTTATGTCAGTCCCATCGTATCCTAAACATTATTATTACAATTTAAGAGATATAGTTAACTACGTTACATGATATCATACATCATCATCATCGTCAGCCCATTTAAGTCCCCTCTGCTGGGGCACGGGCCTCCCTCAATCACATGAGGGGTAATTGCCATACTCACCAAGCTTGGCAGACGAGTTGGCGTGGGTTTTGATATAAATGCAGAGTTTTCCTTCTCTGGGTGCTGATGATCATGCCAGCAGCTTTACCTTAGTCGCCTTTTATGACACCTCGGTAAGAGTGAGGGTGGCCTATTCTACTCTGCCGGGCATCACACGGCCTACGGTTACATGATATATTTATATTAAATAGACACTATGTACGTACATAGTTCAATCACCGATGAAGAATCAACTCACACACTAGTTTAGCCGCGTCTGATGCAGGTTCAGCCAAAATTGATTTGAACACCCCTAAGTCAAAGTGTTTAAGATGCAAGTTGTTCATCAGTGATCAACGCTGTGTTTCATTTTTGACACACTCCATCAACCAGTGTTGCACATCTTCCACTTTATTACAGATATTACAATTTGGGGAGTCAGATTTTTTTCATCAGATTAACAAACTTGAAATTGATGTTTGAGCACGGGTTTGGAATATAAAGGTGACTTTTGAACTTTCAACCCCTAAGGGGTAGTTGCGTGGGTTAGAAGTTTGAATGAAGACTTGTAATAAAGTACTAAAACAGCGTGAGTAACGCCGTGGGCGTAGTCTAGTATATTCATAAAAGGTGACAGCTGACATTGATATCGAAGTGTTTGTTGACATATGTGCCGTATCCTTATTTGACTGCCTCGGTGGCGCAGTAGTTACTGGGTCGCACTTTAAAGCGACGGCTGCGCAAGAGGTCCCGGGTTCAATCCCCGGGGCGGGCCAAAAAATTGTACCTAAGTTTTCGGTAAGAAATTCTTAGTGCCAGCCCGGAGTCTGGAAGTTGGCGGTCTTGTATCCACCGTGCCTCGGAAAGCACGTTAAGCAGTTCGTCCTGCGCCCGATCCCTCTACGGTCGTGTCACAGTAGTACGGAAGTTTGAGGGTAAGGGAATAGAGAGTGCACTTGTGTTTGCTCACACACTTGAGCACTATAATATATCCTGCAGTACGTGGCTGATCGTTGAGGTTGGCCTCCGTAGCCGTAATCGGTTGGGATATTATTATATCTTACCTTGTCTCTCCCGCACGCGTTCCGCTAAAGTCTTTCTCTGTCTCATGCCGAACCACGCCGAGATCACAATTACATACGCGCTACAACTAAATCTGTGATACGCGCTTATGTCATCTGAAATTTACAACCCTTTAACAGGGGAACCAGACCAACCGAATCTGGTTACACGTTTCAGAAGCTATGTTTACTCACCGCCGAGCTATTGGTAGAAACTGAACTGAACTGAACCACTGAGCTACCATCGCTCTGTGATGATTACTCATCATCATCATTTCAGCCAATAGACGTCCACTGCTGGGCATAGGCCTCTCTCAATGTTCTCCACACAGATCGGTCCTGTGCCGCCCGCATCCATTGGATTCCCGCAACCTTCATCAGATCTTCTGTCCACCTTGTGGGCGGCCTGCCACGGCTGCGACTTCATGTACGTGGCCTCCACTCAAGGACTTTCCTCCCAACGGCCGTCGGTTCTCCTCGCTATGTGCCCTACCTATTGCCACTTGAGACATGCAATCCTTTGGGCTATGTCTGTGACCTTAGTTCTCCTGCGAGACTCCGAGCTCAGAGCCTCCTTAATCAACACATTGTAAGCGGTCACATTTCGGTTCCGTATGTCATCACTGGCAACTAACACGCAGTAAATACTTTTGTCTGAAGACACTGCGGTCGATGGGCCGCAAATATGTTGCGTAGCTTCCCGAACGCTGCCCAGCCGAGTTGGATTCGTCGATCCACCTCTTTCTGGATGTTGGATATACCAAGCTGAACTTTTCGTCCAAGGTAGATACATTAGTGTCTACCACAACTTCCAGTGTAGAGCTTCCAACCTGTACAAGAGTGGGTACAACATGGGGTTGATTACTAGAAGTGCATAAAACCTATACTAAACTGTGTATGTACCTAGATTACTTTAGGTTTTATGTAATTTTAGTAATCATGTACCTATGTAATATCAAAGTGGGTCTTCATCATCATCAGCGCATTTAAGTCCCCACTGCTGAGGCATGGGCCTCCCTCAATCACATGGGTAATTGCCATACTCACCACGCTTGGCAGACGGGTTGGCGAGGGTTTTGATATAAATGCAGAGTTTTCCTTCTCTGGGTGCTGACGATCATGCCAGCAGCTTTACCTTAGTCGCCTTTTACGACACCTCAGTAAGAGTGCGGGTGGCGTATTCTACTCTGCCGGGGACCACACGGCGAAGTGGGTCTTACACTAGAATAAATAATGTATGTATTCTAGTGTAAGACCGACGTTGTGATCAGATAGTAAGAACAAACAATTATATCTGTTTGCCTTTGTTATTAAACATCAAAAGCCATACAGTTTAAGTTAATCTTATTTGTTTGGATGCAGTACACCAGCTGTGTTGATTTTGCAATTGATAACAAAACGACGTGTCACTACTGATATGACGTAAAATATAAGGAAGTTCAGTCTAAGGGTGCGTCTACTTTGGTGTTGCTTATCGATAGCCTACTATCGATAGAATTCCTGGTTGTCAATAGTATCGGTACTATTGATAGTAATATTATATCAATACTATTGGTGACGCTTATACTATCGATACTATTCAATAATAGTTTAGTGTCAGATACTATCGATAGTAACGGACACATTTAATCAGGCAGCAATACTATCGAAACATAGCTGACTATCGATAGTGTCGGGCATTAAACTATCGATACTATCGACTAACGATATTTTTGTACTATCGATAGTCAGCTATGTTTCGATAATATTGCTGCCTGATTAAATGTGTCGGACATTAAGTAATCAATTGTATCGATATTATAAGCTTTTAATAAAAAAACGTCGATACTATCGATAGTTTTAAGAAATAGTAATACAATCGATAGCATCGATAGGGACACTATCGATAGTTCCGCAACACTAGTCCACATCTCACGAACGCGCCGCGAATGCGCTGCATGCCGTGAGCGGCTCGCGAGCTGCCCATACATCAAGTAGCCGCACCCTAAAATGTATTCATATTCATACAAATATGAATCAATAAGCCTATGGCCATCCACTGCTGAACGTATACCCCAAGAGCGCAAACCAACCCGGTTCTGAGCAGTCTGCATCCAGCTCACACCAGCCAGATCTTTCTCAAATCGTCAGTCCATCGCGCCGCAGGGCGTCCAACACTTACCCACGTGGCGACCACTCCACACCAGTACGTGTCGACGCCAACTTTCATCAGTACGTCTGGAGGCATGACTAGCCCATTTCTAGTTCAGTCTTTCACGCAGCCGACCTACTCGCAAGAAGAGGATCCGATATGGTCCCTGTGGGACCGGAACCGATCCTCCCCTTTTCCTCATAACTGGTTGAAAGGTAGAATTCTAGATCATACTAAAACCCTACACAACAACTATTGGAGCTGTATGGAGCCATGCAGACAGGCGAAACTAACCCTACCGCAATTGGATCCCCGTCTCTCCAGACAATTTTTACAACTCAATAAGCCAAACCTCCGTTTAGTGACCAGTGCTCTATCGGGGCATGGCAGTTTTAACAATCATCTGTTCCATCTAGGTGTTACAGACAGCCCTCTATGCAGAGCATGCATGGAGAAGGAATAAATAGCCGCTCATTTACTATTAGAGTGCATAGGGGTGGCCAACAACCGGGAACACTACCTAGGAAACCCAGGCAGTCTCCAGGAAATCTTCAGCAACACCAAGGCGTTGATAGGTTTCCTTGAAGAACTCGGCTGGTTGGAGTGACTACCGCCGACTTCACCATCCGCACGCGAAATGGGCACCACTGATGCCTGATTATGGAAAACGTACATACAGGTCTGTAGAAGAAATTTTAAAGTATATACTTTAAAAACAAGTTCCAAAGGGAACATTTATAAACCATTAGAAGCATTATTTAAAATAATATTTACATTGAAACTTCTTAAAATTCAGCACACATTTAAAACTGGAAAGTTCCAAACTTCCACTGAGTTATCGTGAAATTCTCCCAAATTCAAATATGAGCTTTATGTAAATAATATAAGGCTTCACATCAAATAACCTTACCTGGCTTCAGTGAAGTTTGGTGAATTTTGCCGCGAGATGTGGAACTTTTCTCTAGTTGTACGAAAACAACATTAGGAAACAATAGGGTTGGTTATGAAGAATTCTGGAGTTGTGTAACCCTGCTTACGTGGTATACCACGTAGTTACGTACCAAGTTGAGCAACAACTCAGAATCTCAAAAGTGAATGTTTAATTTCTGAAAGAGTTTGCTAACGGGTATATTTTGTTTCTTGTTGATTTGATAACGAGGGCCCGCAGTGTAAGTGGCCCTCCGCCTGGGGAGGGACGTGAAGTAAGATTTTTCAACCCGTACTTATGTCGCCTCCCCACTCTGGCGATGAAGGAGCGTCACTGGGGTTTAGTCGGTATGCCTCTGGCTGGCTTCTCGTTGGGAGAAGCCTCCGCCAGAGTTGAGCCCGACTTAAGGAGGCATTCCACAGCGTTAAAAAAAAAGGAGTGTACGAGCTACTTCGCACAGACCAACTCAGCAACAACCTACATGCGGCGCGCCTGTCCGACGGACCGTCTTCTTGCTCCGTCGGTACTCTACACCGACAGCACACTAGCAAATAATTTTTAATGTGTTATTAAAGATAAACGTTGTATATAAACAACTAAACTACTAACAATCAACAGATTTCAACCGTTTGTGTTGGGTCTAATTTCTTCCGCTGCGGCCAAGAAAACTGCGCTTGACACCTTTAGCCGTAATTATGATCAGTCGAGTGAGCCTGCTCGACTGGCAGCGGTTCCCTTCCTGCCCTGCCCTTGCCCTGAATCTCCCCGCTTGCCACACTGGCAACTCTCTTCATCTTATGTATATATGTATTTATACCCATGGTTAGGCAGGGCTAGGGCTCTAGAGACTTACTGTCTTAGACTCAAATATATTGTTCAAATAAGAAGTTTATAGTGAAATCAGAAGAAGTTTTTCAATTTGAAATACTAATTTGAACAATATTTTTGAGCCCATGGAATTGGGACGCGAAGAAACCGGAAGGTCAAATTTCGGAGAATCACCCATTAACGTCACCCAGAGAGCCATGGAGAGGGCTATGCTCGGAGTTTCCCTGCGTGATCGTAGCAGGAATGATGAGATCCGCAGGAGAACTAAGGTCACAGACATAGTCCAAAGGATTGCATGCCTCAAGTGGCAATGGGCAGGGCACATAGCGAGAAGAACAGACGGCCGGTGGGGCGGAAAGGTCCTCGAGTGGAGGCCACGTACAGGAAGTCGCAGCCGTGGCAGGCCCCCCACAAGGTGGACCGATGGTCTGGTGAAGATCGCAGGAATCCATTGGATGCAGGCGGCACAGGACCGATCTGTGTGGAGAACATTGGCGGAGGCCTATTTCCAGCAGTGGACGTCTATTGGCTGAAATGATGACCCATTGACGAAAATGTATTTTAGTATGTAGGTAACTATTGTGGTAATTCCTCATTGCAACAATATTCATTCGAAAGCGAATTCCATTGTAAAGTCAGATTTCTAAGCAATAGGTACAGGATGCGGATATCAAGTTACAGCGCCAAGAAATAGTCCCTTGAAAGGCAAAAACTAGAAGTGCAATATGAAAGTACAAAGTTTCGAAACTAGGAGAAAGTGGCAATTTAGTTTCAAAATCATGGGGCAGTAGCCTGGGTTTAATCGTCATATTTTCTTAATAAACAAAATGACATCGGGCAATTGTTCTATTTAATACTACAGTTATCTTTATGTTTAGTATTAGGTACCTATATTGATTATACGCTGTATATTTATACCATAATAAATACATACCAGAAAAGCTAGAGAAAATGGTCCCAATTTTATGCGTAGAAAACTCAAAAGTGGGTCTAAAGATCAACACAAAAAAGACAAAACTAATGACCAACTTTAAAATAGAAGCCATACAAGTTCTTGAACTTGTATTGCCCTTGGGCAACCACTAGAATATGTCGACGAGTTACTACTTAAGCTACTTAGGACAGATCATATCCACTAAACTAAAGACCAAGTAACAAAGAAATAAATAAGAGAATTGCTATTGGCGTGTGTCAATCTTCCGAGTACTAAAACAGACCCGAAATCTGTGCATGGTTATTAAATAAACAGTATAAGGGTTTGTCGAGAGACTGGAATCCCCAAATTGTTAAATATATGTCTGGTTCACGAGCTAAAAATTTAAATCAATTGGCGTCGCTAGTGTGCCCTACCCGTCACCTTAAATGCTAACTTAAGGATTTTAGGTACTTTCCCTTCATGTCCCATAGTCGTGAGACGCCCTATTATATGATAATCTCGATAGCACAGATTTTTTATTTTTTATGTCATCGGTGTCAGACGAGCAGACGGATCACCTGATGGTAAGCGATTGCCACCGCCCATGGACACCTGCGAAACCAGCGGAGTCACAAGTGCGCTGCCAACCTTGCCATCGATAGTCTACATTCGTTTCTCACCAACAATTAATTTGAGATTCACCGAAAAATGTTCTTTGGGGGAGAATGATTGTTTTCAGCAGCATAATGTTGTTGAATAAAAATTCATGGTAATTAATTCTAAGTCGCTCTGAAATTCATATTTTACGGATATCCTGGAGCTAATGAATATTTCAGAGGGCCTAAATCTTTCATCACCTGACGGATCCACACTCGTCTTTAACTACAGCCTGTGCTACAGGCATGTTTCTACCTAAGTATCTGCTCATATGCGTGATTCCCGGTTGCGTCCAAAGCTCTGGAACCCGGGGTACGATTGGACCATGATTTGATTCTGATAATTACAATAAAGCGACTTCCGTTTGAATTTCGCAACCCTTTAAAGCCACACCAAACCAACTGAACAATATGATTTTTTTGGGTATAGCAATATTTATTTTAAGGTGACGGGTAGGGTACACTAGCGACGCCTTTCGATTTAATTTTTAGCTACTAAACCGGATCTATTTTAAAAAAATTCGGGGTTACCTCTCGGCAAACTTTTATACTATTTATTAAATAACCATGCAAAAATGTTGGGTCCAACGCGTACGCAAAATAAATGATTCACGTCAAAGCGACCACTTTTGGCATCAATAAATTTGTAGCGTTCAAAAACGGACCCAATATTTGTGCATGGTTATTTAATAAATAGGATAAGCTAGTGTGCCCTACCCGTACCTTAAGTAAATAACGCACTTAAAAAAATTTCGACAGTCTTCGGGCGGAACTCGAGCCCACGATCTTTTGCTAACCGGGCAACTCTGCTTTACCAACTAAGCTATGGGAGAGCTTGGTATGTCGACGAATTTTGTTTCGCCGTAAGAGCTTTGTGTCGGATGGATGTCGTGTTCTTATCCACTGAGCTCCATCGCTCAAACCACCCTTTCTACCCACGCGAGTACAACCTGTGCGGATAAAGAATGGGATCAGAAATGGCGGCGCATCTATTCACTTCTCGCTCGCACACTATTTGCGTCTATACTCGCACTCGTGGGGTGTACTCGAGTATAGACGCAAATAGTGTGCGAGCGAGAAGTGAATAGATGCGCCGCCCTTTCTGATCCCATTCTTTATCCGCACATATTGTATCTCACATTATTCAATATCCGGATGATACCATATTTGATTCCCCGTCCTTGAAGGTTCTATGGCGTCACTTCAAACAATGGTAATCAATAACTTTATCACTTCAGACATACAGGTCTTTGTTTTAGAATACGTAAGGGATAATTAGGGACAGCTTTGGATGTAACTGGAAATTTCACGCTAAGAAGAGGGAAGTCGGTTACAGTCACAAATAGCCTAGAATGGACAAAATTTCATCTTTTTAACATGTCCATATTGTTTTTTTATATGAAAATAGACATAAAATGAACAGACCCATATCTTTTCTTTTTTCAAAATTTTGCCATTTTCATACATAAAATAGTTATTGAAATTCTTTATATTCTAAATAGACGTAAGCGCCAAATGACGTCTTCGGACGTCTGAATACAGCGATATTCCTTTGCTTATCATTGTTTTAATAAAAAAAGGTACTACTGTCAAAGGTAAAGAAACTAGTGTCAACATTTTCAACGTCATTAATTCATTCAACGTTGACAAGTTGTCTTTTTTTTGACAGTAGCATGTCATGGGTTTGGCATTTCGTAAATTTAAAACTATAATCTGCTAAGCAAAGATTTTTTTTACTTTCTGCCGTCCGATGACGTCATCTTACGTTTTTAATTATTAATTTTTTTCTCAGTAAATAAGCAATATAAAAAATTAATAAATATATATTCGAGAAGCGGAAAAGTAAATAAAGATTTAGTATTTTTTGTTTCATAGCTCATCAATTTTGAAATGTTGTCCATTGCACCTCACTGGTTGCATTAGTGGACCTCCTCAGTAATCAGATCGTCATCTGTTATTGAGTTACGCGTTCCAGCTGTTACGTCACTGTATTGTATCGTGCTTGTGACATCGTCAGAAGGCAAAGGAGTTATGCACTTTTTTACCCACGACCGTGAAGCGTAGGTACCTACTTAGTCATAGAAAATTAACTTAGACAAAGATAAATGCTGACTACTACCTCGCGTGCTATTGGTTACGAGCTACGCACACATAAGCACATGTGTTGACAGTGATCTCGGGGTGGTCAGCATTTAGAGTGAGACATTATACTGAAAGTGTGCGAAAGAGACACGATCTGATATTACTGCATACCGCGTAGGTCAACAAACTTCAATATCAATATAGGTAGGTATATAGATAGGTAGGTATAGGCCACCCTCTTACCGAGGTGTCGTAAAAGGCGACTAAGGTAAAGCTGCTGGCATGATCATCAGCACCCAGAGAAAGAAAACTCTGCATTTATATCAAAACCCTCGCCAACCCGTCTGCCAAGCGTGGTGAGTATGGCAATTACCCCTCATGTGATTGAGGGAGGCCCGTGCCCCAGCAGTGGGGACTTAAATGGATGATGATAAAATCATATTATGACATACCCTTACAACTTACTACAATTTATTGACACTCCATAAAAACAGTGAAAACAAGCCTTTATCACTCGTGGTCAAACGCCCGAATTCTCGATACGGATTTAACATTTTTATCTCTTCCGGCGTCCCAATAAGAGTAATAAAAGGGGATGTGTAAAGCAAATTGAATTACGTCCTTACGTCTCAGCTCGTTTGATAAAAAAGATTGAATTACACGCCTGTCTGTAGAAACGTTATTGTCAGTTCGAAATGTTGTTTTATATTTCAGCATTTTCGTACGTATTTTTATTATTGAAAAAATAGGCAGATGATCTTGCGTTCCATTTGATGGCGATGCCGCTGTCTACTGTGGAAGTAGAACTCTTTTCAGATATCATTTCAAAAAGGATATTGAAGTGGCGTGTAAATAGCCTAACTCGAACTGGAGTTCTACCAGCCGCCTGGAGGCGGGGAGCTTATTTCGCACGCGGAATATGAGTAGGACTCGGGAGCAAAGACTCACTTACCTCGGTAATGCCTGCAGATCCGCTCCTCCCTTCTTTCAGGCGACGCAGCCGTTCCGAGCACTACACGAGCACTCCTAATCACAGTCTTCTAATAGGGTATAAGACTAAGCTCAAGATTTTACAAAATATAAATATTTTATCAAAATATAGCTCAATATGTGATAATGGCAAAAATTCTCAATTAAAAATATAACGTCTAGCCGGTTTTTTCGGTAGCGTGGTGAGTATGCCAATTACCCCTCAGTGATTGAGGGAGGCCCGTGCCCCAGCAGTGGAGACTTAAATGGGCTGACGATGACGATGAGTGAAATACTGTAGGTACCGTCTTTGCGTTTAGTATATCAATCAATTTTACCCTTATTACGTCTATGAATATAAGCAAATTGTCCTTAAACGTTTTAGAACATTTAACAGTTACTACCTACTAATTCTTTAGGTCTAGAATTAACTGTCATTATAATTCAAAAAGGCATTTAAAAGCTTTTACAAGTCAACTTTAAGGCGACGGCTACTAAACCGGATCTATTTTTAAAAATTTCGGGGTTACAACCTCTTATACTATTTATTAAATAACTATGCACAAATGTGGACCCAACATTTGTACGACGAAAAATTGATTCACGCTAAAAGTGGCCGCTTTTGGCGGTAATCAATTTTTCGGTTACAAAAACGGACCCAACATTTGTGCATGGTTATTTAATAAATAATATAATTGTTTGCCGAGAGGTTGTAACCCCGAAATTGTTTAAAATAGATTCGGTTTCATCATCATCAGCCCATTTAAGTCCCAGCAGCTGGGGCACGGGCCTCCCTCAATCGCATGAGGGGTATTGCCATACTCACCACGCTTAACAGACGGGTTGGCGAGGGTTTTGATATAAATGCAGAGTTTTCCTTCTCTGGGTGCTGATGATCATGCCAGCAATTTTACCTTAGTCGCCTTTTACGACACCTCGGTAAGATTGAGGGTGGCCTATTCTACTCTGCCGAGGACCACACGGCGTCGATTCGGTTTAGTAGATAACAATTAAAAACGAATGGCGTAGGGCTACCCGTCGCCTTAAGCATAGCCTCAGGACATCTATTACACAATTAGAACTCGGCTTTGATCTTGGTCTTTTGGACTGTTTATCATTCAGCCACACTAAGGTCGTCATATAAACTCATTGACATTGCACGGTGGATTTATTTGGTGATGATTCAGTTGGTCTGGTTCCCCTGTCAAAAGGATTGCGAAGGTCAGACGGCAGGCATTTCATTGCAATTACATTCCTGATTGCATGGCTTCTAAATTGTTCACACAATTACACAGCTAAATTTTCACAGCTTTGGACACAGTTGGGAATTACCTACACGTTAAGTTGTGATGAGATAACCATACTCATTCTAGTTTCACTGCGTGAGTGAGGGTACTGGAGGCCCAATCTGGGGGAAATGGATATATTGGTTGGCAGCGCACTTGTGACTTCACTGGTGTCGCGGTTGTCCATGGACGGCAGCAATCGCTTACCATCAGGTGATCCGTCTGCTCATCTGTCACCTATCAATGTGCATGTGCATTATATTAAAGATCATCTTAGCGTTTTGTCCCAGTTGCGTCCCAAGCTGTCGCTTCGGAGCCCGAGGTTCGCTTTCCTACTTCGACTCCTCCACTTCGCATGCCTAGTGGTCAGTTTATTAGCACGCACATTCATCCTAAAAATATCAAGCCACACCTTTATAGAGAACTCGGTTTAGTAAATATTTCGCAACATCAAATAAGTACATTGATCTGACTTCGAGATAGGTAGCTCAAGCACCTGTGTTACGGATATCAGAATCAACAGTGGGATTACAAATATGTACATATAATACTTTTCTTTTGTAAATACATACTTATAATACATAGATAACACCCAGACCAATACAAACAGACATTTTCATGCACACAAATGTTTGTACTGCGCGGGGATCGAACCCGTAACCCTTGCACCAGAGGCAGCGTTCACTACCACTGATACAAACGGGTCGTCAAAAACAACTGACACGAGTCTTTGCGATTATCAGTTGTAGCTAGTATGGGAACCTTTGATTATTTGGACCTTCCAAAATGAAATAAAAACGGATTCTATTAATCGGTAGTTCAGTCTATAAAAAATATACTAATTATAAAGAGGTTGATCGCATATTGTCATGTCTTCGCCTCAAGATTTAGATATATAAAAGGTAAAAGTAGTTGCCCTGCAACACTCGGACGTATTCGCACCTAGTTTCTCGGTATCGTAGAAAGAGAGAAAACATCCCCTCTCTGTCGTACGACACCGGCCGCCAGCACAGCTCATTCCTGTCCGTGCGCGCGCGGGGAACGCACCTGGTGAAAAAAATATCATGCCTAAAAGAAAATCGGAGCAATCAAAGGAAGAACGATCGCGTCGGAAATTAAAAAGATATGAAGAAAAGTTAAAAAAATCACATCATGGTGAAGAGGAGGACGAAGGTACGTGTTATCTACTCGTAGGTAGTTATCAACGTAGTTTTGTGTTTCAAATGCACTATTTCTCATCCTGGATCTAACAAGAGATGTTAGACAATGGAAAGTTACATGATTCAATCTGTTTGAATAAAACTTATTCTACCGCCCAGTGAGAAAGTTAATTTATTTTATTATTTAATTAGTGCAATAATTTATGTGTCCCGATCTAACACGAGATGTTAGGCAGTGGAATTTAAAAGGCGTTTTTGCTAATACGAATATCGTGTTTTAGGTGACCCGCCACCATTACCGAATGAGTGCATTGAACAAATGGCATTTCTGTCAGAAGCGGATCCAGTTATTCTTCAGCAAGGTGAAGATTTATCCGCTGAAATAATGGAAGCTATCGTCCCTGTGCAGGAACCACCTATACCTCCCTCGGCTGTAATGGACCACGAACCTTACGATCCAACAGCTTCAACATCGACTGACCCCCAGCCAGAAACATTTGATCCCGAGTTGTTACAGGCGTTAGGGGAATTTGTACCAGAAGCAATGGAGTGGGGTGATGATATTAATGATAATTTAGCTAAGATATTGGAACCGATACTAAAATCCGGACTTAAAAAGGAGGCTAAAGAAGAACTTCATAAAAAATACGTATTGCCCAAAAATTGTCCTTTATCAAAACCTTGTATACTCAATCCTGAGATTGCTGCAGTTTTGCAAGAAAGTGCAAAGAGCAGAGATTCAAAAATCTTACATAAACAAGACCAACTAAGTCGGATTTTGTCAATACTCGGGAAAACCATTACGGGTATTCTCACAAAATCGCAAGAAACAACTGCGACCCTAAAGCTACTTAGTGATGCTATTAAATTAATTGCAGATTCTCATTTCAACGAAACTGAAACTAGGCGTGTCCTTATTATTCCAATGCTAGAAAGATCATTCATCGAATCCTTTAAGGATCGCAAAAGGGATTCTCACCTTTTTGGTGATAAACTTTCTGAGTTTATCAAATCATCGACTGGAATAGGGAAAACTAAAATTTGAACAAATTCGTTAAAGCGGAGCACTTCAAAATGGAGGATATTAAGGTCGCGGCAAAATTAATAACACCTGATTGCTTTATGGTTAATTTGGATTTAAAAGAGGCATATTTTTCTATACCTATTGCTGAGGAACATAGAAAATTTTTGAGATTTTATTTTAATGACGTTCTTTATGAATTTTTAGTACTTCCCTTCGGTCTTTGTTCTGCTCCACATATCTTCACTAAAGTAATGAAACCCGTTTTAACTTACTTGAGGTCACGTGGTTTTAAATCGGTACAATATCTTGACGACAGTTTGCTTATAGGCGATTCGTACAAAAAGTGTACGGATAATTTAAACGAAACGATTAGCATCTTAACTCGTTTAGGTTTTGTAATAAATTACACAAAGAGTTCTTTGATTCCCAAACAGTCGTGTCAGTTTTTAGGCTTTATAATAAATACAAATAAATTTACACTAGAATTACCCACCAAAAAGAAAAATGACATTTTATTGCGTGCCAAAACTATGATAACTACAAAATCTATGTCGATACGCCATTTTGCACGATTTTTGGGAACGCTTACAGCAGCTTGCCCAGCAGTTGCTTACGGCTGGGCACATACTAAATCCCTGGAGAGAGCAAGATTTAAAGCATTATCTCAGAATAATGATGATTATGATAAGACAATGAATGTTTTAAGTAATTTATATGATGATTTAAACTGGTGGAAAGAAAACATTTCATACGCATCGAAGGCGTTAAAGCCTAATAATTTCCAACTTGAAATATTCACTGACGCGTCTATGTTGGGTTGGGGGTCAGCTTATAATAATGAGAAGATAGGTAGATCATGGAATGAAGGGGAATCTAACCACCATATAAATTACTTGGAACTTCTCGCTGCATTTTTTGGACTTAAGTCTTTTGCGAGTAATTTACGCAATTGTGACATTTTGTTACGCATCGACAATACTACTGCGATTTCTTATATCAACAGGATGGGTGGAGTGCAGTACATTCATTTAAACGATGTTGCAAAAAAGATTTGGACATGGTGCGAAGATCGAGGAATACATATATATGCTTCCTATGTCAAATCTTGCGAAAATGTTGACGCTGACATTGAGTCTAGAAACATTGATATTGAATGGGAACTGGATGCGAATGCTTTTATGCAGATTACAGAAGTGTTTAATTTTCCGGAGATTGATCTTTTTGCATCGCGGGTCAATGCAAAATGCGCCAAATATATCTCTTGGAAAAGAGATCCATTCGCATTCAATGTCGATGCTTTTACGAATAAGTGGAATGCATTTTTTTTACGCATTTGCTCCTTTCTCGTTGATTTTGAGGGTATTGCAAAAGATAATTATAGATCAAGAATAGTAATAGTGCCCATTTGGCCATCACAACCGTGGTTTCCCATGTACAAATCATTATGCCTAGGGCAATCAATAATTTTTCCACCTTGTAAGACATTACTTTCATCTAATTTAAGGGAAGTACATCCAATGCATCAGCATCTTTCCCTGGCTGCGAGCGTATTATCCGGCAAGCGTTTACAGCGAGACAAGTACCTGAATCCGCATTAACGGTGATGTTTTCGTCTTTGTCGGAGAATACAAAAAGCCAATACTCATCTAGTCTAAAGCTCTGGTGGAACTATTGCCAAAGGAGGTGCATTGATGTACTGGATATACAAGTTTATCATTTGTTAGATTTTCTATCGGAATACTTAGGGAAAGGATCGTCATACGGAACTCTGAAAAGCCATCGTTTGGCTTTATCACTTATTTCTAGAAATAATTTGAGTCAAGACGACCGCATTAAAAGGTTTTTTCGAGGGGCGTTCAAATTGAGACCAACCTTTCCCAAGTATTCCTGCACTTGCTATCCAGCTATAGTCTTAAATTATCTTGCCAATATGTATCCAAATGAAACTTTACCTTTAGACACTTTAAGTAAGAAATTAGTAATGATTTTGGCTTTAGCTACTGGTCAAAGATGTCAAACCTTATCTTTAATCAGAATACCTAATATTACGATTAGTGATCTTCGTATTGTTGTTTGTATTTCCGATTTGATTAAGACTTCAGGCGTAGGTAAACGCTAGCCTACTTTGGATTTACCTTTCTTTCACCAACGTCCTTCAGTGTGTCCAGCCAGGACTTTGATTGATTACATGGACAAAACATCTTCGATCCGACCATGTAATGATGATAAACTTATTTTGACTACAAAACCCCCTTATCATGGAGTATCGTCACAGACCATAGCTCGCTGGATTAAGCAAATCATGTCGTCTAGTGGTATCGACACTAGCATTTTTACTGCACATAGCACTAGACACGCTTCTACTTCAGCGGCTTTAAGAGCGGGCGTCAGTGTCGATACCATTAGGCGAACAGCAGGATGGTCGGATCAGTCATTGGTGTTTGCGAATTTTTATAAGCGGCCTATTATGGAGCCAAGTTTACGATTTGCTGAAGGAATGTTTGATTAATTGAATATTTTTGTGTTATAAATTTTGTTATCCTTATATAAGTAATTGAGGCTAAATATATGATCTTGTTTAAAGAAGTACCAACACACTTTTATTTATATTTCAACACTGACCTTCTCTAAACATCTACCTTTTATATATCTAAATCTTGAGGCGAAGACATGACAATTTGATGATCAAACGAACTTACCTGAAGTGAAGTTCGATCTAAATTGTCATGTCTTCGACGAAAAGATTTAAGTTCCCTCCCTCCCTTTGTAATACTAACCCAATGTCATTGTTGAAATAGTCTCTAAAGAGAATGAGCTGTGCAGGCGGCCAGTGTCGTACGACAGAGAGGGGATGTTTTCTCTCTTTCTACGATACCGATAAACTAGGTGCGAATACGTCCGAGTGTTGCAGGGCAACTACTTTTACCTTTTACATATCTAAATCTTTTCGTCGAAGACATGACAATTTAGATCGAACTTCACTTCAGGTAAGTTCGTTTGATCATCAAAGTAAACGTCAATGCTTATAGGCAAACCGAAAAGACGAAACACATGCGCGATGCAATCGACTCCCACCGCCATCTATTGATACTGACCTTTTTTTTTTTGTTGACCCAGGAGAAATGCGTTACGCATACCCATCCGTCTGTAAACGGATGGGTTATGTCGGACTCTTTTCTGGCGACGGCTTCTCCTAACGAGAAGCCGGCCAGAGGCATACCGACTAAAACTCCTGGGACTCTCCCTCATCTGTCCATGGGTGGGCGAGTGACATGGGGCCAAAGCTCGGAGCCTTTCACCACGTCACCCCCCGGACAGAGACGCCCGCCTACACGGCGGGCACGGCACTTCTCCCCCCGGGGTCGGGGGGAGGGATGGGGACAGCCGAGAGAGTCGTGCCGTCCTCACCAGGCGTAGGAGGAGGTCCGTGAAATGCCGGTGGTGGGGTTACAGCCCCACGCACCAGCGGACCTGCTCCTCGCAGGGGAAGGAGACGCAAGTATTGGCGTCGTCTCCTCCCTCTACGTGTCTTGCGGATCCAAGCTTCCACTATACTGCCAAGGGAGAGGTTCTGGCCGACCTTCGCCACCAGTGCCTGGCGCTGCTGGTCCCACGACGGACAATACACGAGTGTATGATCCGCCGTGTCATCAGCAGCGCCGCACTCGTGGCAGGAAGGAGCCCCCTCTCGGCGGATGTGATGCAGGTAATGACCAAAGCAGCCATGCCCGGTCATCACCTGCACCATCCTATATGCGGCCGCTCGAGCCACCGGTCAAGTACTGGGGCGAGCGCGTCCGATATCCGGCGATTAAACTCAGACCGCCTGAGGTCCGAGGCCCAGAGAGTAACCATGTCGTCATGGCACTCTTCTCTCACCGCCTCCCGCTCTCGGGGGCAAAAGCTTTCGCCCCTCTCTTTTTTGTTGGCTGACCATTTGTATATGGCCTCCAACACCTCCGCCTCCAGCTCCCAAGGAGCGTCTCCCGCATATTGATACTGACCTAAGTTAAGTCCCGAAACCACCCGAAACGCCTTTATAGGTCTACCGCTTCCACCGGGACCCGATGGTGATGACATGGCCAGATATCTATTTCCCACGTAGCTGTTCGGAAAGCAATTATGAAGTATTCAATTATATCAAAATATATACGTTACAGCATTAAGATTTATTGCTAATTTACTATGATATACGAGGTTTGAAAAAAAAAAAATAAAAGGAAGAGTTCTTCTCTCACGGTAGGCAGCGGCATGACAGTGCTCCGGCATTGTTGATGTCTATGAGCGGCGGTTACCGTTTACAATCAGATGGGCCGCAAAGCTCGTCTACCTACTATAAGCAATAAAAAAAAAATAATGACATTGTTTTATCACCTCGTAGGTAGGTACTTTAGCATGACTTACCTATGTAAAAATATATATAAAGCGTGACAGAGGTGTAAATGGCACTAATTTCGGGGGACGTGACGGAGGTTTTCATTTCAATCAAAAAGTAGTCTTTATCAATTAAATTTTACATCATGTATTAGTTCATCTGAAAATTAGTACGTTAACGAATATTTAGGACAAACTATTTATCATTTGGCCGATGTGGCCGTGTGGTGCCGGGCAGAGTAGAATAGGCCACCCTCACTCTTACCGAGGTGTCGTAAAAGGCGACTAAGGTAAATCAGCTGGCATGATCATGAGCACCCAGAGAAGGAAAACTCTGCATTTATATCAAAACCCTCGCCAACCCGTCTGCCAAGCGTGGTGAGTATGGCAATTACCCCTCATGTGATTGAGGGAGGCCCGTGCCCCAGCAGTGGGGACTTAAATGGGCTGACGATGACGATTTATCATTTGTATTCTGTTATATGATTGACTGACCGGATGGCGCAATTGGTAGTACCCTGCCTCTTACGCCAAAAGGTCGTGGGTTCGATCCCCACCCTGGACAAACATTCGTGCGATGAACTCTTGTGTTTGTTCGGTGTCTGGGTGTAATATATGTATTTAAGTATATATTTGTGTTCCTCTGTTGTCTGATATCTGTAACACAAGTGCTTAAGCTACTTAGTACGGAATCAGGTCAACGTATGAGATGTTGTGAAAATTATTATTATTATTTTATAAAAGTTAAATATTGATTTGTAAGTTTGGCTCATTGTCGATAAAGAAGAAGAACGACCCAGGTACGAGTACGCTAGAATATTTCCAATTAACTGCTTACGCATCGTACCTAATAAATTATTTGTGTAAAAGTTTCTCAGGCCTAATAATGTGTTCGTAAATAATTCAAAGCGTACCTCAGAATTCATGATGAGAACACGCACTAAGTATGTTAATAATTTCTAAACTTTATCCATAAAGATGATTTAGGATTTAATTTATCGTCACTAGAACGCCGTATCATGATATACTCGTAATATGGGGACTTCTAATTATTATACCTGTGTAGGTAGATGGTAGAATTGATTGCTTCGGTGGCGCAGTGGCTAGTAGGTCCCACTTTAAAGCGTCGGCTGCGATTGAAATATAGATTACAAATTGCAAATAGAGACGCTAAAGAAAACTTGTTAAAAAATAAAGAGAAAAGGAAACAACATTATGACAAAAATGATAATCAAATAAAGTACATTCCAAATGATATTTTATTAGTGAAAAATGAAACAGTAGGAAAATAGAACCTTTGTATAACGGCCCATATTTAGTAGTAGAAGAACAAGAGCCAAACGTTGTAATTCTAAAAAATGGTAAAGTAGAAATTATTCATAAAAACAGAACAAAACCTTTTGTAAACAATGATAAAAAATAAGTTTATTTACTTTAATATAATACAATGCATTGTACTTATATACATACTTATCATGTTATGTTAAATATCTAGGTACCTACGATACCGTTAGAATGTAATAAGTTACAGTAGACTATTTTTGTTGATGTGATTTATAGTCTACATAGATTATAAGTTTTTGCGAAAATATGTAAAAAAAAAAACTTTTTTTTTCCTTTTTTTGCCCCGATGGTGTAGTAGGCAAATCTATAGTATGTAAACGATGTTATTGTATTTAGTGATACACAATAAATCGGCCTGTCGTGGAACTCGGTTGTTTTGATTCGTCCCCCCTCTCGCCACACCTCAGGGGTCTTAGTTTCGAGCGCTTGCTTTTTAAACATGAGCTTATGTTGTTATTGTAGCTTTGGTGGCATATCCTCAAATCGATTTCGGCTAAGGCGGCCAACCTCAACCAACGCAGGATATATTATAGTGCTCAAGTGTGTGCGCGAACACCAGTGCACTCTCTATTCCCTGACCCTCATATTGCGATGGGATGACTATGACACGACCAAAGAGGGATCGAGCAGCAGGACCAACAGTTTAACGTGCTTTCCGAGGCAGGCGTGTATATGACCGCCTACTTCCAGACTCCGGGCTGCTACTAAGAATTTCTTACCGAAAACTAAGGTATACATTTTTGTCTCGACCCGGGGATCAAACTCGTCGCCAACGAGGTACTTATTTCGGTGGCATAGCAGTTAGTGAGTCGCACTATAATGCGACGGCGGCGTTTCGGATCCAGTTTTGAGTATTAGGTTCGGGTCAAAAGTTTGTTGAACTTCAGCTTTTCTGGTAAGAAAAAAAACATTATTCAGGCCGGAAAGCACTCCTTTGTAAAAGGCAGGTAATGCATCAGCAACCTCTGATTTCGCAGATGTAAGTACATGTGGAGCGCATCATCCTCCAGCCCTAGTCCCAGGTTATCTGGGGTCGGCTCAGTATGCCTTCCTTTTTCATATGTCCCTGCCATTCTTCATCGAACCCTTTTTCCATCATGTCATTTTTCACACAATCCATTCATCTCTTTTTCGGCCGCCATCTTCTGCTATTTTCGCTCAATGAGCAGTTTTCCAGTAGGTATTTATCATCGTTGAAGTTACTCGCGAGATGGTGTAAGCAGTCTCTATAAATTTCAGGTTTTGGATGATATATCCTATACTCCCTAATTTATGGGAAAATTTCTCACGTTTACCTATTATTTCAAAGTAACCATTATATGTTTGGTTACATGGAAAATAACACTTTATACCAACCACGTTAAGTGGACTTAAAATAAGTTGTAAAAAAATGTCTGCCATGGCCTATGGAGATATTTTTGATTGCTGCCCGTTTGAAACTGGACAGTCTGTCATTAAATATTAGGGGTTCATTTTTGTTGAATATTTTAAAAAAAAATATATTGTTGAATAAAACCTATTCATTCATTCATGGGTAAATGAATATGAAATATGGCAACACTTTAAACGCCGCGACCAATCGCTGTAATTTTATACTGATACGGGTAGCGCCATCTGTTATCACATTAGAGAAACCGACTGACTAGTGTCATTGGAAAACTCCTCATTGTCACCTCTAATATAGAAAAATCAATAGGGGCTCCCATGCAACTTTCCATAAAAAAGTGATAATTAAAAGTGTTTGTACATACAATACTATCGAAACTACCTCGGTGGCGCAGTGGTTAGTTAGTTCTTCTTACCAGAAAAGCTCAAGTTCAAACAACTTTTGACCCGAAAAAATACTCAAAACTGGACCGAAAGAAAGAAAAGAAAAGAACGAAGAAGAAAACGCCGCCGGCGCATTGTAGTGCGACTAACTAACTAGATGGGATGATGACATTCGAAGGCTGGCTGGTGTGGGCTGGATGAGAGTGTCCGAAAATCGGGAGCAGTGGCGTGCATTAGGGGAGACCTATGTCCAGCTGTGGACGAGTGTGGGTTGCTGATGATGATGATAAACTAACTAGGTACCTACCTTCTATGCCACCGAACTGACTGTCTCGTTGGCTCAGTGTCCCGGGTTCGATCCCTGGGTCGGGCCAAAAAAAATTGAACCTAAGTTTTCTGTACGAAATTCTTAGTGGCAGCCAGGAGTCTGGAAGTAGGCGGTCTTGTACCCCCGTGCCTCGGAAAGCACGTTAAGCTGTTAGTCCTGCACCCAATCCCTTCCCGATCGTGTCACAGTAGTGTCCCATTGAAATATAAGGGTAAGGGAATGCAAGGAGGAGAGTGCTCTTGTGTTTGCGCACACACTTGAGCACTATAATATGCTACGTATGTGGCTGATCGTTGAGATTGGCCGCCTTAATCGGTTGGAGGATTAGTACCGAAAACTTCTATGTCGACTCCTCGACTCCATTATGCATTTTCCCGTTTATTTTTCTATCTTTTGTTTTGATTTTTATCAATTTCTCACTGTTTGATCCAACAGCATTTTTGTGGCGTGTAAAGTTAGCTGAATCGTTACCGATTGCACCTCCCGCTTTCAATTCAGAACTGAATTTTTATTCAGCTTTGCCGTTTCAGTAATAACTTTTTATTCTCATACTATTGTACTGGTAAAAAAGTTGTGAAAACTGCTTGACTGAATTTTTCATAATTCAATTACACTATTCTTGCAAAATTTGCTATCTACCGTCTATAAATTTCACTTCATCGTCATCGTCAGCCCTTAATTTCTCCTACATCATCATCATCATCATCAGCCCATTTAAGTCCCCACTGCTGGGGCACGGGCCTCCCTCAATCACATGAGGTGTAATTGCCATACTCACCACGCTTGGCAGACGAGTTGGCGAGGGTTTTGATATAAATGCAGAGTTTTCCTTCTCTGGGTGCTGATGATCATGCCAGCAGCTTTACCTTAGTCGCCTTTTACGACACCTCGGTAAGAGTGAGGGTGGCCTATTCTGCTCTGCCGGGGGCCACACGGCACAAAAAATTTCACTTACCCCTCAAAATTGTCTGATTGCTACGATTTGTCTTGATTTGTCTTGAAGATCCCCGAGTCGTATCCATTAGGATATGCTGTTGCAGTCAGAACGTTCTACAAAACTGAGGTATGTCTGTATCTGTATATAACTACGGAACCCTAAAGTCATAAGACGTATACGTCTTACGACTTTAGAGTTCCGTAGTCAAATGGCAAAAAACGGAACCCTTATAGGTTCTTCATGTCTGTCTCTCTGCCCGTCTGCCCGTCCGTCCGTCCGTATGTCACAGCCACTTTTTTCCGAAACTATAAGACTTATACTATTGAAACTTGGTAAATAGGTACATGTATTTTGTTAACCGCATTACAATTTACATAAAAATAGGAAAAAAAAATTTGGGGGGATCCCTGTAATTAGAACTGAAACTCTATTATATTTCTTTCCTCTACCCAAAGGTTGTCTGGAAGAAATCGCTACAAGCGATAAGACCGCCTTATTGTACTGTCTGTTGCTGTTGTATCATGCTTGTATTTTATTTTTGTGCAATAAAGAATATCTATCTATCTATCTATCTCTATTTTTTTTTCATCAAAGCCGTATCTATGGATAGGTCTTTAAAAATTATGTTCAGGTTTCAATTTTTTTTTCTAAACATAATACTTTACGCAAGAGACGCTCCCAAAGTGGTAAAATGTGTCCCGAAAAAAATTATAAAACTAAAAAATATATGATAATATTTTTTTGTAATTACCATGTAAACTAACCATGAAAATTGTTAGTTTGAACTAGATCTAGTAAGTAGTTTTTTTTAATACACTTTAAATAAATAAATACATATTTCACAACATCAGGTTTTTTTTATCTGATAGGTGGTAGACGGATCACCTGATGGTAAGCAATTGCCACCACCCATAGACACCCTCAACACCAGTGAATCACAAATGCGCTGCCAACCTTTGAATTCCCCTTTTCCCTGGATTGGGCTTCCGGTACTCCAACGTATGCAGTGAAACACAGCACATACACTTCTTCAAGCCAGTTTTCTGTGAGGCTGTGAGAAACGCACTGACGGTCCATCCATTAGGTATATGTATTTTTTTTTGTTAGCTCGAGTAGTCCCACTACTGGGAAAAGGTCTTCTCTAATTGCCTCCACCTTCCTATTCAGTGCCAACGTTCGCCAGTTAAGAGTGTATTCGACCAATGATGTCACGCAATGGCAGCCTGTAGATGGCCGTCGTCCAAGAGGCAGGCCGAAAAAGAGATGGCGTGACGACCTGGACCAGTGCTCTCGTAACTGAATAATGTATAATTTACAAACATAAATTCCTAATATAAATAAAAATCTACAAAATCCTTTGGTTTATGTAAAACAAAAACCACACCACAGGCAAATTAAGGGTAAGCTGGCTGCATCGCAATGAAGATAGTAATTCGATAACTGCAATTCTGAAAGCTTGAAGCCTAACAGAGTGGTTAGTGTTGTAACAGACTCGAAACTACGAAGCGATTTCAAGACTCGACAAACTTGAAACTAAAAAGCGAGTTCAATTCGAGACTGGATTATTTTACGTTTTTGTGGATGACAATTCAAATGAGTTATATTATGTGTGTTTACAATATGTTTTGTTTGTTCAAACTTCATCATCATCATCATCACCATCAGCCTATCGCAGTCCACTGCTGGACGTAGGCCTCTCCAATTGTTCGCCACTGTGATGTATCCATGGCTTCTCGCATCCAGCTCTAGCTAGCCATCTTGCGCAGATCGTCCCTCCACCTAGCCAGAGGGCGCCCTACATTACGTTTGCTAAGACGCGGTCTCCTCTCTAGAACTTGTTTACCCCATCGGCTATCGGTTCTGCCGCTAATATGGCCAGCCCACTGCCACTTAAGCTTGCTAATCGGGTGAGCAATGTCGATGACTTTGATGTTGAAACTTGTTATTGTTTAACTTTTAAAACGAATTAATATAATCTGGTCACTCTACCAACCACTATTACTATTGTTCGAAAAATGGGTAGATATAAATAGGATCGTTAAGAAACTCGACTTTTCGAAACTTGTCGAAACACAGCATAGTGCTGCTTCACGCCGGTATCACGGCTGTCAAGCCGGTCCATTCATGCCGAAGCGTGGTTCTCCCACGGTCTCTGCTGTACGACTTACCAGGATACCCAGTAACGTCGTTCCGTGTGGAGTCGCATGTTGACAAATAACTTAAGTGGTCACACTCACGTACGCCATAGGCCCGTTTAGTCGCCACTTCGCCACCTTCGACAGACTGGGAAAACTTACAAACCTCTCCCAACAATTGAAACTCGAATTTGCGCATCACTATTCCACGCTCCATAATATTGTTACGCTGCTGTGGAATTTCCCTATCGTCTCTATACAGGGTGATAAGGATATTATTCTATTATCTATTAAATGGAACGCTCTTCGAATGAAACGTTATTGAGTGCATTTTATTGTTGTGCCGTCGAATGGCGATGGCACAATGACGTCATCAACAGAGCGCAAATAAAAGATTTATTTAACGACTCCGATTTACGGTTCGGATGACAAAATAAAAAGGAGAATGGGAACAAGCAACTATAACGTTTGTATTGACCATTGTTTATTGTTGTGGAAATCGACATAGAATGTTACTTGTCTGAAGTTTCAATGAAAATTAATTTTAAAATTAGGACTGGCCTTTTTTTCTTGTCGCTGGGGAATGCCGCCGTCCCGTAGTACACTGGGCCGGTGTCGCCGCCCTTCGGCGGCACATACGGCGACATAACTCTCCTGCTGGGGAGCAGGAGGGTTATGTCGGGCGCTCCTCTAGCGGGGGTTTCTTCTGACGAGAAGCCGGCCTGAGGTATACCGACTAAGCCCTAGCGGTTTTCTCTCATCACCCTTAAGTGGAGAGGGGTCATGGGTTCACAAGGGCTAACCCTGGCACCATGACCAACTTAGGATGCCAGGCGGGTTTGGTTTGGCTGGTTTTTTTTTTATATGAGAGGTTGCAGACGAGCAGACGGATCACCTGATGGTAAGCAATTCTACCGCCCATGGACACCCGCAACACCAGTGCTGTCACAAGTGCACTGCCAACCTTTTCCCCTTCCCCCCCCATTGGGCCTCCGGTAACCTCACTCACACGGCGAAACACAGCGCAGGCGCTGCTTCACGCCGGTCTTCTGTGAGGCAGTGGTATCACTCCGGTCAGTGGTATCACACGTACGTCAAATGTCGTGGGTTAATTTCCCGCTAAATGTTAGTGTGACGAACATTTGTGAGTTTTTAGTTTTTGGGTTACAAAATTTTACGTAGTTTCTAAAAAACTATGTACAGAGACAAAAAAGCTTAGTAAATGAAACAAAAGCTAAGTACAATTATTAGCTACAAAAACGAACCTTGCTCTGCCAAAACTAAGCATTCATTTACTGAAACAGAAACCTGTCACAAATTCCTATTTCTCACAAAATCCAGTTTCGGAATCCTTCCTTTTTTGATACCAACAAAAGCCTTTCAAATCCGAATCAAGCCGGTACATGCATGGTAGGGATGTTACGGATGTGATGGGAAAGGAAATTTTGTGAAAAGGTAGTTTAGCTAGTAAGTATTCTTGTGATTCCGCTTTACTCATCCTGTATATCAGTTTCTTGTATTATTACAGACTATTTTTCTTCTTCTTCTTTAGCCAATTTCATCCTCTAGGGTAGGTAGGCCTTCTTCAGTTTATGTCATTTTTGTCGATCTAGGGCGGTTTCTATCTACTTTGTTCCTGACAGCCTTTTGATGTCGTCATATCAATGCATTTGGGGTCTTCCTCTTGGGCGTTCTCGTGGTATAAGGCAGTGGTAGAGTGGAAACCGAGGGCCGGTTTCCACTCTACCACTGCCTTATACCACGAGCCGTGTTTCGCAACGTCACTTACTTTGCTCTGCTCTCTGACCCACTCTTTTCTTGTTCTTCCTGAAGTTTGTGGAGAATATCCTTAGTAAGAACCCAAGTCTCAGCTCCATAACTGAGTATTGGTAGGATACACTGGTCGTTAATGCGAGGTTTTTGTTCAGCCGTGATATTCATTTAATGCGAATTCAAGCATTGGAATAGGCTTGAGATGTATTGAACAGAGACCTTACCACGAGTTTGAAATACTATCCTCGCTATCCAAAACTATTGCTCTGTCCCTTTCACGTGCACCACAATGAAAGGGACAAAGCGATAGTTTTCGATAGCGAGAACAGTTTTTCAAACTCATGGTAAGGGTACAGATCTTATGTTAACTAAACATACTCATTAGTGTACGTATACTATACCAATATAATGGATGATCTATTGAAAATACAAAAGTATTTAGTTAACTTTATTGTCTTTCATTTCTCTCTCAGGGCACCACTTTACATAGCGACCCTGCCAAAAGTAGATTCACGCGCGCGGGTATTTTGACACCGTCACCCGCCGACCGATTTTACTAATATGAGATGTGAATCATAAAACATCGTGTTCTCGGGACAATGCAAGAATCAAGTGATAAAATTATTCTTAATACATTTTGTAACAGCGAAGCCCACGTTAGCCTTTTGCGCCTATTGATTTCATTGGTTTGGTTTTCCTTTCCCATAACTACCTCTTGACCAAGATCTTTTTTATGCTAGAGGCGACAAACGAGCCAGCAAGTCACCTGAAGGAAAGCAATCATCACCGCCCATTAACATCCGCGAAATCAGAGCTTTCGCTAATGCGTTGCGGCCTTTTTAAACATACGTGTACTTCTCGACTTTTTCTATGGCAGTGCCACTCCAAAGTATTATATATAGTTCCAAATAATTTTGGTTATAGATATTTATTATCAGAGGCGAAGAATCACTATGGGTCGCTGCGTCAACCTAGTTAGTTTGGTCATTCTTTTTTTGCTAAAACGGACGATATATATCAATAGGACATATAGATCAATATTAACGTAACATACCTGAATACTCGTATTACTAATGATTTGTGAAACGACTTAATGTTGATAAGATACCATTTTACCTATTAGCTATCTCATCATCATCATCATCATCATTTCAGCCAATGGACGTCCACTGCTGGACATAGGCCTCCCCCAATGTTCTCCACACAGATCGGTCCTGTGCCTCCCGCATCCAATGGATTCCCGCGATCTTCACCAGATCGTCGGTCCACCTTGTAGGAGGCCTGCCTGGGAAAGTCCGGACGGCGTTACGAAAAATGAGATTGACTTCATCATGTCTACCAAGACCCGGATATTCAATGATGTCTCAGTGATCAATTCAGTGAACACTGGAAGTGATCACCGAATGGTAAGAGGCACTTTGAATCTACATGTTACATCCGAAAGGTATCGACTGATTAGCTATCTAACGAGTTAAAATTTATCCGAGTCTTTTATTTCGGTTACGGCGACGTATGATTTTTTATTTCAGATATCTGACAGCTTTGGTTTCGGTTACGGGGCTTAACATCCCTGATGCAAAGCTCGACTGGAATCCCCAGTATGCAAAACACCCTAGTAGAATCTAACCAGCACCATTCAAATGAAGATCGTTATTCGATAACTACAGATTCAGACCCAGACCCAGACAGGTAAAATGGACAGAGTTAGTGGCCACTGGTATTCTGGCTGCCTAATCCATGAGGGAAGGATGTTTAAAGGTTAACAGCGTACTTTTTTTTTTCAGAATAGCCAGACACTTGATCACAATCTCACCTGATGGTAAGCGATGATGTGGCCGAGGTTTTTTTATAGAAATCTTTAGAATAATTGAAGACATAAATATGTTTATTAAAATATGGATATATTCTTTAAACTGATTAAATTAGTTATTATCAAACTAATGCTTACTTATCACTTTAAAAAACTCTGTCACTACAACCTAAAAACCTCCCAAAATAATTATAAATTGCCTTCACAAAAAATACTGAAAAGTCCCGAAACCAAGAATTAGACAAATTACCCCAAAGTTTATCGTTTGCTCTGACACCAAAAGAAAAAAAAACCAACGCCGAAAAATTAAGTGCCCTCGACAAATCGCCGGAAAACACCAAAGGGGCGAATTAAACACTTGATAGGGATGACTGGAGTGACATCGGAATAATAATGAAAATATGATAAAGAATGAAATTTCACTCAACATGATTTTAGTGAATAAATGTCACGACTTGAGTTCAACCGAAACCGGGATCGCAAGCGCAGCCGTCGCCTTAAAATGGGACCCACTAGCCATAGCGCTAAAAAAGCAATCATACATTCGACGACCCGTTTGGAACAGTGGTAGTGAACGCTGCCTTTGGTCCAAGGGTTGCGGGTTCGATCCCCGCACAGTACAAACATTTGTGTGTATGAACACGTCTGTTTGTATTGGTCTGGGTGTTTGTATGTATTAAAAGTATGTATTTACAAAAGAAAAGTATTATATGTATACATTTGTAATTCTGATGTCCGTAACACAGGTGCTTGAGCTACCTATTCGGAGTCAGATCAATGAATGTGATGTTGTGAAATATTTATTTATTACCTTATCTTATCTTATCTTATTTATTTGTAAAAACACAGTTTGTCTAGTTCCCACAATCCTCGGAGCACAAACTTTCAATTTGAGTAGTAATGTAACTCAAACTCATAATGTTTACACAGAACATGCGTTTATTTATATGATAGATGGCAGACGAAAAGACTGATTACCTGATGGTAAGCGATCGCCGCCGCCCATGGACACTCGCAACACCAGTGGAATCACAAGAGCGTCGCCAACCTTAAAATCACCGTTTCCTCTGGATTGGGCATCCGGTACCCTCATACACGCAGCAATACCTGTGTAAGCACACTGGGATTGTGCTGTCACAAGGAAACGGAGATGGAGTATACGGAACGCGTCTAGGAGAAATACGATACAATATACTGTCTAGCGGGTAACTCAACAAACTGCGATATCAACGTTCAGATAATTCCTTGTTTTGTGTCTCTATTTTGTGACTTGAGTGTCCTTTAAATCGAGTCACACCACTACCGCGAATCGGGGCGAAATTCGAAGACAAACAATCTACGGGGCACTTATTGCCTTCTCGAATTACCTAATAATAATATCTGGAGGTAGGAGATGATTGATAGAGTGCCCCGGCGCCCTCGCCCGGGGGACCATTTAGTTACGTAAGTCGCAACTGCGTGTGCAAGGATGCGGACAGATAAATATCGATAAAAATATTTTTTTAATATGGCTCTACCCAAAGATAATTTGCCAATGTCAAGTAACTTATTGAGATATAGCGAGGAGAAAAGACGGCCATTGGAGCGGAAAGGTCCTCGAGGGGAGGCCACGTACCAACGTGGACTGGACGTGGACATGGACCGACGATCTGGTGAAGATCGCGGTCATTGGATGCGAAAGCACAGGACTGATCTGTGTGGAGAACATTGGGCGAGGCCTATGTCCAGCAGTAGCCGTCTATTAGCTGAAATGAAGGACGCATTAGCCACCTTTCTGATTTCGCAAATGTTCATGCATTTTTTGTGTGATAGTTTTAAGACTACGTTCGACGCTGGACACCTAGCTGTATGATGCCCTCCACATTGCAAAAGATAGATATAGATGGAGGTCTATCATAAAGAGAAAATTGACTGCCCTCGGGAGGAATCACGACCCGCAGTATTGAGAAAACGACTAGAGGAAGCAGATAGATCATCTGATGGTAAGCAATTGCTGCCGCCATTGAACACCCGCAACAGCAGTGGAGTCACAACCTTTCAAGTCAGCTTTTCCCCGGTTGAACCTTGGGTATCCTCACTCACGAAACGCAGTGCTAGCGCTGTTTATGTGTCACTCTGGTCGAGCCGCCACATTAGTACCGAAGCTTGGGCTCTCCCTCAGCTTAGATGATTGATAGAGGCGCTTCCGCCCGCAGGACTATTTAGTTACGTAATTCGCGATTGCGTGGGCAAAGAGGCGACAAGAGAAATATCGATGAAATTTTTGTGAAATGTGATATTGCAGAAAACTTTGCTCGTAGTAGAGCTACGCTTGCCATGAACAGGCCGGCTTGACAGCACAGGGTTGATGGAGGTCCATAGGTGGCGTCCCTGTGCCGGCACTGTCATTGGCACCTCCACTGCTCGTTGGGGACGGCTCAGCTCTTCCGGCTGTCCCCAACCCCCCTCCTCCCAGCTTGAGGAGGGGCGTGGCCGCACACCCCGTGTAGGGGTCTGTGGGGAAGTGGGGTTGCGGGGAATAGCCTTGTGCAGTTCCAGTGACTCCATTCCATACCCACGGGTGGTTGAGCCCCGGGAGTTTTAGTGGGTATGCCCTCAGGTCGCTTCTTGTTAGAAGAAGCGGCCCGGAGGGTGAGTTTCACAGTACCCTGTCGCCCCCCGGCGGCAGGGTCTGCGTAATGCATTTCTCCCGGGAAACCGAAAAAAAAAGATCCATAGGAGGCAGAAATCGCTTATGATCAGGTGATCCGTCTGCTTCTCTGACACCAATCACATAAATAAAATATTCTTCTGTCATCGTCATCATAATTGTCAGCCCATTTAAGTCCCCACTGCTGGGGCACGGGCCTCCCTCAATCATATGAGGGGTAATTGCCATACTCACCACGTTTGGCAGACCGGTTGGCGAGGGTTTAGATGTAAATGCAGAGTTTTCCTTCTCTGGGTGCATATGATCATGCCAGCAGCTTTACCTTAGTCGCCTTTTACGACACCTGGGTAAGAGTGAGAGTGGCCTATTCTACTCTGCCGGGGACCACACGGCACTTCTCTGACACCAATTACATAAATCAAATATTCTTCTGTGGTATCGATAAAATTCAAACAACATCCCTGCCTATCCTTACTTTTCTCAAGCAAACTTACAATTCAGCGGAGTAGGCTTTCATTTATGTAACACTTTCTTATCTCAGACCGCCTTAAGGGTTGTCTGTAACGGATGAATACCTAAATTCTGCCAAATTCGGGCCCCGCTCTATGGGGCTTACACAAAAGAAGGGGCGAAAATTTCAACCCGGTGAAATTCAATTTTACTTGCGATTTTAAGACTCCAATTCGTGGGTATTCATATTTTTGAAGTGACTGTGTAAATGTGCTGGAATTGCTTTCGCATTGGATTTCATTCATAAGTTGTTGCGAAGAGATGTTCACCTGAAGGGGAATTTAAAATTCTATGAAGAAAATTTGCTACATTATGATTTGTTAGCGACCAAATGGTGTATGGCCAAAAATTACTCGTAGTAATGCTTTATTAAGAGTACTTTTTGGCCATAATTTAAACATTTTAATAATTTGCTTTTTATTACAGTTTTTTTAAACTTGATGATATACATCATTCCGGTAAAATTTTATTTTAAATTATAATGTTATTTTTCGTTTCAAGCTCTTTCTCAGCTCTGAACACCGGAAAATAACAAGATCCGTAAGTTTATCAATTTACTGGGAAGTTTATAAACTTTCTAAACGGGAGATAAATTGTATTATATTACGTCCACATTTTCGTACATTGATAAACATACTGAACTCACTAATAAAAATAAGTACGCAATATCCAAACGCTACACGCAATCTGATTGGCATTGCCACTGTGATGATTGACCAATCAGAGAGCAGTGTGTTATTTTACGCATTTCAAAGATTCGTTTATTTAAAATAGTTTCAGTGATTGGTCGAACCATATAAAATTTTACGAATAGATTTCCGTAATTTTATAAATTTACCGTGTAACGTCGGAAATTGATAAATTTACGAGAGTGTGGACGTAAAATAATACAATTTAACTCGCGCTCAGAATCCTACGAATGCTTATAAACTTCCTAGTACATTGATAAACTTACGTCTCTTGTTATTTTCCGGTGACATATACTTGTAATACCCCTGTTGATTCTGATATCCGTAACACAGGTGCTTGAACTATCTATCTCGGATCATTACGGTCAGATCATTAACGGGTATTACGCCAAGCAACTGAACTTAGCAGTGATGATTACCACACCGAGTAATTCGGGAATCTGTATGCATTCTGTTGAGTTTGAGCGTGTGTTTATATGACATGTTCATGCACACAAATATTCGACTGTGGATAGAACCCGCAACCCTTGGACCAAAGAAAAGTATTATACGATTAGATTTAATCATTTAGCCGCGTGGTCCCCAGCAGAGTAGAATAGGCCACCCTCACTCTTACCGAGGTGTCGTAAAAGGCGACTAAGGTAAAGCTGCTGGCATGATCATCAGCACCCACAGAAGGAAAACTCTGCATTTATATCAAAACCCTCGCCAACCTGTCTGCCAAGCGTGGTGAGTATGGCAATTAACCCTCATGTGATTGAGGGAGGCCCGTGCCCCAGCAGTGGGGACGTAAATGGGCTGATGATGATGATGTTGAGATTTAATCATGGTTGAATCTAGGATTATATGTGTATATTTGTATTATTCTGATATTCGTAACACAAGCGCTTGAGAGCTACCTATCTCGGAGTCAGATCAATGTATGTGATGTTGAGAAATATTCATTTATTTATTAAGGAGTTATATACATCTTACTATATATTTTATTATATTTCGTTGCACTGCAGTTGGGGCATTGTTAAGTTTTTTTATGTATTAGGTGGCAGACGAGCAGACGGATCACCTGATGGTAAGCAATTGCCACCGCCCATGGACACCCGTGACATCAGTGGAGTGACAAATGCGCTGCCAACCTTTAAACCCCCCTTCCCCCGGATTGGGCCTCATGTATCCTCACTCACACAGCGAAACACACAGTGCTGCTTCACGCCAGTTTTGTGTAAGGCCGTGGTATCACTCCGGTCGAGCCGGCCCATTCATGCCGAAGGTAGATGTGTTCCCTGAAAGCTATGATCTGAACTTACTCAAGAAAAGAGTGAATAGGATGTTACTGGACAGACATACTCCATCCTCGGCCACATCACTTACCATCAGGTGAGATTGTGGCCAAATATCTGGCTATTCTAAATCTTGCCCACATAATCCGATGGGACACTAATGTGACACGACCGGAGAGGGATCGGGCGCATGACCAACAGCTTAGCGGTTATAATAAAGGAGATGCCAGATACCTTACTACACGTAAATGGTAGAATAATAGCTTTATTGATAGATATAGGTATGACGTTTCACATTCTATCAAAGAGAATAATAATCACTACGTTATCAACCTCATATACTCAACACTTCCAACTCATACCAGCCTTATTTTCATCATTACTAGTGGCCCGTCCTCACTTTGTTTCGGGACCAAACCAATAGATGGCGCTGCGCATCAATTACGTCTCACGCGCTTCCCCCTCCGGACCCCGTCCCCCGTCAAGAACCGGAAGACGGCCAGCAATGGCTACACGGGTTGAGAGAGCGACTGAGGGAGATGTATAAAATAAATAAACAACAGTCGGAAAAAGAGCATCCTGACATGCATCTCTATGTGACTGATCACTGAGACTGTCCCTATCCCCACCCCTCCCAGAAAGGAGTGCGCTAAAGAGCCGCAGGCTTTACCAAAGCTCGAAGACCGCCCCAACTGCACCATGTCGGGAGGCCTCCCATCCAGCAGGAGCGAGCACCATGCCGAGACAGGCATGAGAAGACGCCCGGGTAAAGGGTTTACCCCAAATCCCGAAACGCACAAAGTACGAAGAAGACAGCAGCAATAGTCGGTTTACCTATAAACGTTATCGTGGTCTTCAGAACTCACCCCTTTTTTAAATAGTAAAGATAGATATACAAACCTATATTCATAGGTAGATTATACTAATCAAAAAATCTCATAAGGGATATTTTCATTTTATATTTACGCAACAAATTCACGTGATCGCCGGTAGAGTGGTTGCCCAAACCTTAATCCACTCACATCTGAAAGGTTCTAGGGCAATTCTCGTATATTTATCATGTTTCATGGTAACACAGAACATTTTTTGTACAGATGCGAGGAGAATTTCTAACGATACATATCTACAGTTAACTTATTACAGCATAGTTCTGAAATGCGTGGTAACTGAAAAGTTTATTTCTTACTGACTCGCGGAAGACGGTGGAGAATTTAATTCATTAATTATGAATGAGATATGACAACGAATTCCACGAGTATTTGGCTGGAGTATAACAGATACTTACCTCACCAATTTGAACAACTTAACTTAACTTAACAGACAGCCGTTGGGGCGGAAAGGTCCTCGAATGGAGGCCACGTACAGGAAGTCGCAGCCGTGGCAGGCTCCCCACAAGGTGGACCGACGATCTGGTGAAGATCGCGGGAATCCATTGGATGCGGGCGGCACAGGACCGATCTGTGTGGAGAACATTGGGGGAGGCCTATGTCCAGCAGTGGACGTCTAATGGCTGAAATGATGATGATGAACTGTCATTATATCATTATCTATAAACGAATGAAATACCGTCTGTCGCATAGTGTACAAATAAATAAATAAATCATTTGAAGACAACAAAGATATCAGCCATAAATTAACGTGTCACTTATTAAAATTTTAAAACAATACTAAAAATTAAACTTTCTTGTTGCAGGTATGATAATAAGAACATTAAGCACGAGTAAACCCATTGATTTACAGTAAGTAATTCGCTCTATATTTCTGGTAAAAATATGCATACCTATCACATAAGCCAGGGGTTCCACAGCATAACATTTTGTAAATGTTTTATGTCTATTATTATTAATAATATCCTCCTCCACCTCCTCCTTGCGTCGTATTCCTCAGTGCTGAGGGTCGTTACCTCCCTTCTGCATCACTTTCTCCATTATGGTTGGCTTCCATTTGTTTCTGTCTCCGGCGGTGTGTAGGGCGCTATGTAACGTTGAGTCGAGTGTGACGCGGATCTAGTCGGACCAATGTATGGGGCTGCGGCCACGAGGCCTTTTCCCGTCTACTTTTCCGGTCACGATGAGCTTCTCGAGATCACTATCTTTCCTTGCAACGCGACTGAACTATTCGAGGATTCTGCGAAGACACTCAGATCGGACTCAGGAAAAATATAGTAGGGAGAATATTCATACTTTCTTCTTTTGTTAATTTGTGCGTCACGCATTTTCTACCTTGCGGTGATAGAGTTATCATTATATTTAGGCTGCTACACAAAATTATCTTTATACATTGTAACCTTTGTGATATTATGATGCGAAAGTCATATATTGCGAAGTTTCATGAAAATTCATTCTGTAGGTTATCCGTGAAACAGCAACAAAGTTACATCTTTACAAACTTTCGTTTCGTCGTATCGCTGAAAATATAAGTAAGAACTAAATAGATAATAGGTTATATTTTTCGATCATGTGATTAAAACAAATAAAATAGAAAATAATTGTGTATCTGTATGAATATGTAGGTACCTATCATACCTACTTTACGTACGAATAGGGATTCGTATCAGTTCAAAACGTAGGACAAAAAAGATTTCGGGTAATCATGTGATTCAGGCTTGAAATGTATAACTAAGCCAAGGACCATTATTATATACCGTATCTAATCTGATCGGTAAAATTGGCTGCCGAAATATCGGATGACATAAAAATAATCGAGTGATTTTCGAATGAAGTCTGATATGAATCGAGTTTCACTAGCTCACTCGAACCGCATTACTCTACCGAAAGATACCCACTCCGTCTCCTCATGTTTACCTTACGCATTTGGTTTCGAGTTCTATAATCGGTTTTACATACATTACGCTCACACAATTTACCTTCCGAGAACTGTGTGGCAATCCTGATAAGAGCCTTAATGGAAATAACCGTCCTTACTGATACCGATAAATGTGCCTGTCTCGGAGCGATAATAGGGAATATATTTATATGTGGAAATGCAGAAGTTCTCCTCTATAGCAATACTAATGATCCGCCCATACTAAGCGTCGTTTCGGAATATCAGTTCCACTTTATACCAATTTATGGCGCTAGGTGTTGTTAACATCGCACAAAATTTTGTTTTTGGATTACCTATTAAGCGATGCCGCTGTCCATAGGATTTATTTCTTTCTAAATAGTATAAAAAGTAAAGTAAAGTATCAGCCTATATAATGTCCCACTGCAGGGCAAAAGTCTGCATCATAAAAATCAGGTCATCTCTACTAATGATGGGAATAGGCTTAATCACCACGCTTGCCAAATGTGGTTTGGTGATCACAAACCCGAGCTATGTTCGAAAAATTGCAAAAACACTATTTGCTCGCCCTGGGAACCGAACCCAGGACCCCGAAAACACGGCCCGGTACTTAAACGACTAGACAGATAGGGAGTTTTTTAGTAAGGGGCTTTAAAGGTAGGCAGCGCACTTTTGACTCCACTGGTGTCGCGGGTGACTATGGGCAGCGGCAATTGCCTACCATCATCCGACTGTGACATACGAACGGACGGACAGACTTGACGAATCTATAAGGGTTCCGTTTTTGGCCATTTGGCTACGGAACCCTAAAAACAGTGATTTTTTAAACACCCGAAAAGAAACGTGAAGTGTAGGATGTGGAATGTGATTGGCCAATCGAATTCAAAGCTATAACACTTATTACTGTCTGACTGCGCGAGCTAACTTTTTCGTTTGGTCATGCGCACGCAGTATTTCAAGACGAAAGTCTTCAATGCGTGTGTGTTGCCAGTGATGACATACGGAACCATGTGCCTATTAAGGAGGCTCAAAGTCACCCAGAGAGCAATGGAGAGGGCTATACTCGGAGTCTCTTGCGTGATCGTATCAGAAATGATGAGATCCGCAGGAGAAGTAAGATCACAGACATAGCCTAAAGGATTGCATGCCTCAAGTGGCAATGGGCAGGGCACATAGCGAGGAGAATAGACGGCCATAGGGGCGGATAGTCGAGTGGAGGCCACGTATAGGAAGTCACAGCCGTGGCAGGCCCCCCACAAGGTGGACCGACGATCTTGTGAAGGTGAGATCATTGGGGGAGACCTATGTCCAGTAGTGGACGTCTGTTGGCTGAAATAATGATGCGCACTCCGCCCCCAGCGTCCCGCTGACCATGGGAAGGTCGACTTTGTAAAGCTAAAATAAACTATTTGGTCCAAGGGTTGCGGGTTCGATCCCCGCACAGTACAAACATTTGTGTGCATGAACATGTTTGTTTGTATTGGTCTGGGTGTTTCCTATGTATTATAAGTATGTATTTACAAAAGAAAAGTATTATATTATTTGTAAACCCGCTGTTGGTTCTGATATCCGTAACACAGGTGCATGAGCTACCTATCTCGGAGTCAGATCAATGTATGTGATGTTGTGAAAAAATTATTATTATTATTATAAAGCTGTATCTAGTTGATGCCACGCTACTTGACTGACCCCGGCCTTATCGCATTTATTGTAACTGTCGAAAATGACCAAAGTAATTTTGTCTACGTTGTTACCCACCAAAGAGGTTTTGTGCTAAAAAATGCGTGCGGTGGTTGCAAGGATAATAAAGTTTGTACTCCAGATGAGGATCAAAGCGTTAAAATATTTAAGTAGTACATCTAAATTTACTTTCGGTTTTACCTAGAAATATATATATATTTTTAGCCGTGTGGTCCCGACAGAGTAGAATAGGCCACTCTCACTCTTACCGAGGTGTCGTAAAAGGCGACTAAGGTAAAGCTGCTGGCATGATCATCAGCACCCAGAGAAGGAAAACTCTGCATTTACATCAAAACACTCGCCAACCCGTCTGCCAAGCGTGGTGAGTATGGCAATTATCCCTCATGTGATTAAGGGAGGCCCGTGCCCCAGCAGTGGGGACTTAAATGGGCTGATGATGATGATCATTTTCGATGAACTATTTTCACCTGATTTAGATTTATCTAGTTTTTGTCATTGGCGACTATTTTGACAACAAACAAAATGTCGGACAAAAGTGAGCCAAAAGTCCCAATCCCCTTTTTAAAGTGAAGCTTTGAAAAATCGCGTTACCTATGAGTACGTAACTTGCAGAACTGTAGTAATGTACAGACGGCGTCAGGTCAAGTAATCCCCTCGCAGTGCAAAAAATAGCACTTGTGTCGCAAACATAAGGACGTTCAATCAACAAGGGCAAACTCTAAGTGATGTCTGTACTATAAATTTACTGCAAGGTGACAGTTTAAAATCGTATATCTTTTCCTGGCCTCACGCCTATTGCTGCAGTGTAACAAATAAAGGAATCCCTTGGCATGTAATTTTTTAGTCGGCCACAGACTATTTGTTTGGCAAAGAAAATTGCGATTATACGCCAAAACAACGTGGGTGTAGGGTTGATGGGCTTGCGTGTTTTGCTACGAACGGCCCTAGAGAGATTTAGAAAAAAAACAGCTTTTTTGGTTTTAAGCTTAGGTTGTTTGTTGCTCTGTGGATAAAACCGATCGCCTTATGAACGACTAAGCCTCACATCTCAGCGTATACTTGGACAATTCATGATTTGGGGAGTTTACTAATGAATGAATGAATGAAGAATGAAGTAAGAATATGAAACAGGATTATTTTTTATGGTTAAAAGGACAAATTTAATTTAATTTTTTTACTAAATACTCCCAAATTTTTGCTAAATAGTTATTATTAAATGTTATTGAATGAATAAATATTGACGGATTGTTATAGGGCATAAGAAAGTTATATTGAAGTGATTAAAATTCTTTTCGGAAAAGTTTGGTAATTACATTAAATGACGAAAGCGACTGCAGTCAACCTTTTTACGGAAGACCAGACTGGTTCATGGTTACAGGTTTCAAAATGTATCCAAAACGTGCAATAAATTACATTTTTTCGTTAGTTGTCGAATGTTGCTATGTAACACTTGGCTACGCTGGTAAACCAAAAGTTACTACCTGTAGTCTACTACCTTATGGATGCACGGTGATACCACGGCCTCACAGAAAACTGGCGTGAAGCAGCAATGTGCTGTGTTTCGCCGCTTGAGTGAGGGTACCGGAGAGGCCCGATCCGGGGGAAAAGGTTGACAGCGCACTTGTGACTCCACTGGTGTCGCGGACGTCCATGGGCGGCGGCAATCGCTTACCATCAAGTGATCCGTCAGCTGTTTTGCCAGCTATCACATTAAGAAAATACCTCTTTTTCTTCTTCTTAACGTCATTGTTCCAGTTGCGTTTCCTACTGCAACTCTTCCACTACCCATCTAGTAGTCAGTGGATGCACGGTACCTAGGTAAGTATCACATAATGTTTGTATTGGTCTGGGTGTTTCCTATGTATTATAAGTATGTATTTACAAAAGAAAAGTCTATTATATGTATATATTTGTAATCCCACTGTTGATTCTGATATCCGTAACACAGGTGCTTGAGCTACCTACCTCGGAGTCAGATCAATGAATGTGATGTTGTGAAATATTTATTTATTTATTTAATAATAATTCTTCACGCAAAAATATACACAGATAATAATCAAAACCAATAACTACAACACAAACTAAACCCAATAGATTACAGACATCAATTACAATAGTAATCCAGTCCACAAAACCAATTAAGTCAAATAATGCTAATGAAAACACGCCCGGGACCCTAACGGGATTGAGCCCCGTAATCGCGACCTCAGTCTAGTTATAACAACCCTTTCATCAGATCCGGCCTCGGAGGTCCCAAGGACGTTGTTATCAGTAAACTGTAGCACAATATAAACATTAGCCGTGGGGGAGACATGCTTTGGCAAAGGGCTGACAGAAAACCGCCGTGAAACAGTGCTTGCGCTTCGCCTAGTGAGGGTGCTGGAAGACCATTGTAATGATAAATAAAGATAAAAAAAAACAATTTAGATCCATACAGAACACTTATGAATGTCAAAACATATACACACATGAGTATTATCATCTACCGCTGGTTCGGAATGTCAATTTCTACTATGAAGACACCATCAAGACACTCAGTAGTTACTCTTTAAATATTGATGATGTTACAGAGTTTCAATTGTGAAGAGAAAAAAATACACTTATCAAAGTTAATGAACAGACTACTACAAATAACAACTCAAGACTAATCGATTAACATGACCAAGAACGCTTATCATTTAAATAGTCTTGTACAGTATAGTGACTTTATTAGGGAGGTTTTAATATGAGACTTCAGCACCCAGAGAAGGAAAACTCTGCATTTATATCAAAACCCTCGCCAACCCGTCTGCCAAGCGTGGTGAGTATGGCAATTACCCCTCATGTGATTGAAGGAGGCCCGTGCCCCAGCAGTGGGGACTTAAATGGGCTTACGATGACGATGATGAATATGAGACTTAAACATATCCAGTGATAGGTTAATGACATTTTGTGGGGGCTTATTGAATATCTTAAGGTGACGGGTAGGGCACTCTAGCGACGCCAATCAATTTTAATTTTTAGCTATTAAACCGGATCTATTGTCAACAATTTCGGAGTTACAACCTCTCGACAAACACTTAAATAACCATGCATAAATGTTGAGTCCGTTTTTGTACGCGAAAAATTGATTACCGCCAAAAGTGGCCGCTTTTGGCGTGAATCAATTTTTCGCGTACGCGTTGGACCCAACTTTTTTGCATGGTTATTTAATAAATATCATAAGCGTTTGCCGAGAGGTTATAACCCCGAAATTTAATAGATCCCGTCGCTAGTGTGCCTACCCATCACCTTAATACTTAAGCCAACAAATGATCTACCGATTTTATGAAGTCTGAGGATTGTTTATTTCTGTATTCAGGAGAAGTGTATGTTTATTAAGACTATGCTTCGAGAAAAGGATGGTACGAGTACGGCTATGCCGCTTTTTTTGCTCGACTTGGTGGGGGCACGCCAGTAACTATCGGATAGCTATCGGACTTTTTAGCGTAAGGGTACCGAAGAATTACCACGGTAGAACACAAAAAAACCGGTAGAACACAAAACAACCTGCACTCGTCACCGACTGAGTAAGGATGGTCCCAATTTGGGAGGAGAAGCTTGCAAACGTACTTGTGTCTTCAGGTGTTTCGGTGTCCACCAACGGCGGCCACAGAGTAACTTATATGATCGCTTGCCGCCAGGTCTCAATCAGTCTGCCCGTCTGTCACCGTTGTTTTAAAAAACGCCAAGAACGCATTTTTGGTGACCGAACATTTTGGTGCGTCGGCCATTTGGTTCTGTAGACAAAAGGACGTCTTTTTTTCGGTTTTGCTGGTGAAGTGCTGTAACTACCTTGGCGTATATGCGTTGTAGAAAGAGAGCTAGTACGTTAATTTACTGTATGAGTAAGACCTGAGGGTTTCAATTTGGTTTGGTTGGTCAAGCACTGTTTCAAGGACCCTGAGTAATAAAAAAATAAAATCAAAATCGGTTCATCCGTTGGAGCTACGATGCCACTGACACACACACACACACACACTTATAAATCTCTCTTCTTTTTTTTGTCGGTCTCTCATAACTGAGGATCGTGGTTACTGTCATTTAAGGTATTCGGAGCATACACCTCCGGTACACATTTCGAATGCACCTATTCTGTCTCTCTCTTTCTCGTATTGTCCATGTCTCCACCCCGTAGTCAGGTCGGGCATATTAGGGCCTTGACTTGACTAGACTTATAACACCCCGTCGTTTTTTCGTCGGGGGCTCAAAATGCAAGAAGAAGACATTGTGGGACCATTATCTATATATGTGAAAGGAGAACCTGAATGACTAAGGTACGAGTATTGAGTGACTAGGAATGCACCCACAGCCCAAACTACTGACCTAGAAACTTGAAATTTAGGCAGGGGTTTCTTTTAATAGTCAAAGTGAGCAGCACTAAGCAGGGATTTTTAAAAATTCAACAATTCATTAAGGAAAAAGGGGGTTTGTATAAAAGTCCGCCGAAAATTTGTGTTTAGACTAATAATTGAAAAATAAAAATAACTCATTAAAAGAGAATCACCCTTACAGGGGGTTAAATAGGGGGAGCAACGAGGTTATTTTAATGTGAGAATCTTGAAAATCATTATTTAGGCTCCTAATATTAAATCAAAAACAATTTGTCTTAATATTTTTGTAAATTCAACCCCTAGCTAGGGGATTAAAAAAGGGATCTTTCATGCTAACATCTATGTATGTATGTAAATTTTCACATTCCTAAGAATTTGAAAATTTGTACTGATACGTATAATTTAAAATAAACAGAAATTCACTTCAACGTTTTTAGAAAATCACCCTTTGAATTGTTGAAATAGGGGGTGAAATGCAGTATGGGGGTTTGCTAATCAATAAAGTAAGAAACTGAAAATTGATGTGACGGGTTTTGAATAATAAAGTGACTTTTGAACATTCAATCCCTAAGGGGTAGATCCGCGGGTTCGAAATCCGAATGAATGAATGAATGAATATACTTTTATTGCACTCAAAATAAAGTATGAAAACTTAAAACTAGATATTACAGGATATGTACAACGAAGGCGGCCTTATCACTATGAGCGATCTCTTCCAGGCAACCTTTGGATAAAGGACACTTGATGAATTGATTGAAGTTAGTCTCTAACTAGACTAACTTCATTCAGACTTCAAACCTTTATTGCTTTTGTATTAAAGACTAAAACTGCGTGAGTAACGCCTCGAGCGTATTTTAATCGCCATTACTACATTCTTCTCCGTCAGAGCGTTGACGCATGCCACTCATGTTAATGTGGCAGATTGTATTTCTGTACTACGACCGACATCTTGGCGGAGATAAATAAATTCCGGATGCTCATTTCATTTGTATTCCGACTGGATACGTTTTTACTGGATCCACTGATGTATTGTTGTATATAAATTATTACTCATAAACATAATGTAGCAACGCTGTAAGAAGCCTCTTTAGTGCTTACATATTTCTTCTTTGATCCCTCAATCTGTATCTTTTTTTATGTGATAGACAGACGGATTAGCTGATGGTAAATGATGCGACCTAATACTCGCAATACCAGAGTTACAAGTGCGCTGTTAATGATTGAACCCCCTTTCCCCCCGATTGGGCCTCCGGTACCCTCACTTGGCAAAACACAGCGCAGGCGTTGCTTCACTCCGGTTTTCTCTGAGGCCGTGCTGTCACGGCAGCCGGCGCGTGGTACGGGGGTACCAGCAAAGGCACTGCACTGTCCCTAATGCCTCCCCCCCCCACCCCCTTTGCCTTTTTTATTACTAAATACCTTAGATGAATAACTCCTAAATGGACGGCCTTTAGTCATTAGAGATAAAACTTTACTTCGCCGACACACACATGAACGAACCATTTTTGGCCATTGGGTGTCTTCACTCATAATTTAGTTTGAACTAATTCCGTACGGTCGTACTTTATACACTCCCAGAGGTGAGCTAATACGCTCAAACATTTATGAGACCTCAGGTGACGCATTCTACTCTACGCAAGCTAGCTCCGCCTATAGATTTGAATGAATGAATGAATATACTTTTATTGCACTCAAAATAAAGTATGAAAACTTAAAACTAGATATTACAGGATGTGTACAACGAAGGCGGCCTTATCACTATGAGCGATCTCTTCCAGGTAACCTTTGGATAAAGGACACTTGATGAAGGTGTAGGGCGGTGCAATCTTAAATATTTATATACTTACACAGAAAGTTTAAATGTAAATACATAAATAAAATATGAATATACTAATACATACAATATATATAATATATATGATTAATAAATAGATAAATATAGCAACTAAAATAATAACAATGGATCCCAAAGCAGACGAATGATTCTCAGAGGACAAAAAGAGATGGGTGAGAGGAAGTGGGAGCAGTGGTCTCAAAGGTTCAGGAAATGTGATTTAATTTGGGCTTTAAAGATGGGTAGGGAATTGGATTGCCTGATTGTCAGAGGTAAAGCATTCCACAGTCGGATAGACTGCACGGTGAAGGATTGGGAATAGGATTGAGATGAATGAGGAGGGAACTTAAGATGGAGAAGATTTGTATTATTTGTGGCGATTATGATGCATTAAAAAAAGAACTTCTGTGAATCTATACAGGAAAGTATTAAGAATCTTTTGAGATAAAATTATGTCGTAATTTCTTCCTACAAGTAACCTAAGTTTTTGTAATTACTAGAAAAGGCCACTATCGGCAATAACAAGAATTATGGTTAGTTGTGTAAAGATACTACACAAGTAGTCTCAATAAAATATTACTACTTTTCTATATGGATTCACAGATATAATTTTTAAAAAAATGTCTCATAATCGTTACAATTAATACAAATCTAATGCGTGTGGGCTGCCAGTGATGACATACGGAACCGAAATGTGGCCGCTTACAATGTGCCGATTGAGGAGGCTCAAAGTCACCCAGAGAGCAATGGAGAGGGCTATGCTCGGAACTCTCTGCGTGATCGTATCAGAAATGATGAGATCCGCAGGAGAACTAAGGTCACAGACATAGCCCAAAGGATTGCATGTCTCAAGTGGCAATGGGCAGGGCACATAGCGAGGAGAACAGACGGCCGTTGGGGCGGAAAGGTCCTCGAGTGGAGGCCACGTACAGGAAGTCGCAAGGTGGACTGACGATCTTTTTTTTTATATGAGAGGTGGCAAACGAGCAGATGGTAATAGTAATCTTATCGTTATGGTAAATAGTAATAAAGTCCTATAATAGTCATGCCGCTCATGGGTGTCCATGGGCGGCAAGAGTCGCAAGCACAAGAGTAGCAACTTAGACTACCCCAGTGTGGGCCAAAAGCGCTTATGACTCAGTCATAAGATTTGTTTATATCGATTGAGGGGCAAAGTAATTTGTATTCATATACGACATATATTTGGTAAGCAGACATGTGAACACTGACAGACTGACATACAGGATGTCTTCTTAGAACCAGAGTGTGGACTTTGTCTATGAAACCCAAGTAGGTTTAACAATAAGCTCTTTTCGCCATTTTTGAAGGTATAAAGAATGCTTCGTTTCATCTTTTCCTACTATAAAATAATCATTCCGCCGGCCATGGTCACCGACACCAGTAGAGTCACAAGTGCGCTGCCAACCTTTAAAACTCCCTTCCCCAGATGGAGGCCCTATCTGACTCACGCAGCGAAACACAGCAAAGTGTTGCTTTATTTATTATTCGTTTTTTAGATTTTCGCGGTGCATTATAACTATATTAAATTTATTAAGACGGGAATTAACACGATATTTATTATGTGATACAACATTGTGTACTCACATATTTTGCTCGACGTTTCGGCTACGTTACAGTAGCCGTGGTCCGCTCGTGACCACATAATAAATATCGTGTTAATTCCCGTCTTGATAAATTAAAGTTATTTTTTATAACTATTACTAATTTATCTTTATATAATAATATTTCCTTAGTTCTAAACTATAGATTATCTTTATTTATTATAATACTAAAAAGGACCGCATCAGAAATGATGTAATCCGACAGAGAACCAGAGTCACCGACATAGCCCACCGAATTAGCAAAATGAAGTGGCAGTGGGCTGGTCATATTAGCCGCAGAACTGACAGCCGTTGGGGCCGTAAAGTCCTTGAGTGGAGACCGCGACTCGGTAAGCGTAGTGTAGGACGCCCTGCGACAAGATGGGATGATGACATTCGAAGGCTGGCTGGTGTGGGCTGGATGAGAGTGGCCGAAAATCGGGAGAAGTGGCGTGCATTAGGGGAGACCTATGTCCAGCAGTGGACGAGTGTGGGTTGCTGATGATGATGATGATGACTAAAAAGCAATTTAAGGGTACATCAATTTAACTAAAGAACTAACGAACACTCCATTTTATAATCCATTCTCTCGAATAAACATGAACACACGTACTTGCCTATCACTTAAATTACTTTACGATTAATTCATCATCCGCAAATCGATCAAGAAGTTAAGCCTAGTTAGGCACACGTTTTGGTCGCGCGCCAAGAAACGGCAATATTTTATCCACATTATCGGACGCCCGTCTGGATTAAGGTACAGTCAGCAAGTTATTAGGCTTACGACACAGTCTGTGTTGTGCTTATGATGTGTAAAAAACCGTCAAGTGCGAGTCGAAAGGGCGACGCGAGCGCGAAGATTCTGCTCCAATTTTGTAAATTCTCCTGTGCGTTTCTCAAGAAACTTTCTACCTAACGCGACAAAACAATGGCTGCCTGTGTAGCCATACGTAAGTTTCATCATCATCATCGTCATCATATCAGCCAATTAGACGTCCACTCCTGGACATAGGCCTCTCCCTATGTTCTCCACACAGATCGGTCCTGTGCCGCCCGCATCCAATGGATTCCCGCGATCTTCACCAGATCGTCGATCCACCTTGTAGGAGGCCTGCCACGGCTGCGACTTTCTGTACGTGGCCTCCACTCGAGGACCTTTCCACCCCAACGACCGTCTGTTCTCCTCGCTATGTGCCCTGCCTATTGCCACTTGAGGCATGCAATCCTTTAGGCTACGTCTGTGACCTTAGTTCTCCTGCGGATCTCATCATTTCTGATACGATCACGCAGGGAGACTCCGAGAATAGCCCTCTCAATGGAGAGCAATGGCTCTCTGGGTGACTTTGTACGTAAGTTTATTATAGATAATTGAATTGCTGCCGACGCGGCAGAGAGGCTGATAGCTACAAAGTATAGGCATCTATCCGGTACCTACTACTTTGTAGCTTTCGGCAAAACCCCGTGGGCCTCCGAGGCTCTTTCTTTCTTCCGTGACTTAGCTAAGCGTTTAGTCAAAGCCACGGGCGAGCCAAAGGCAGGCATCTACCAGCGATCCAATGGGATAATGCTACCAGCAAATTGGGGACACTGTCACAGGGACCTACTTGGTTTTAACTTTCTTCTTAGTTTTATTTAGGTCTCAGTTATTGTCCTAATTTTCTTAAGTGTCTGTTCTTTTGTTATTTTTTTTTTTTCAATTGAATGTGTTTGATATTAAGGTTAAAATCCATTGAAGTTTAACAGATTTGTTTTGAAACTCATATTGCTGATGAACTAATACAGCTTGTTGAGGATCGACGGCTGGACCGGCCTCTTTTTAAAGTTCATGTTTTTTTAAATAAATAAATACTTCACAACATCATATACATTGATCTGACTCCGAGATAGGCAGCTCAAGCACCTGTATTACGGATATCAGAATCAACAGTGGGATTACAAATATATACATATAATACTTTTCTTTTGTAAATACATACTTATAACACATAGAAAACACCAAGATCAATACAAACAGACATGTTCATGCACACAAATGTTTGTACTGTGCGGGGATCGAACCCGCATCGGGTACTACCACTGTTCCATTCGGGTATACTTTTTTACTGTTTTTATGGTCTTCTGGTTTAGTTCAGTACTGGGCCGTGATCTACTAACGGTCCTGGGTTCGATTTTCGGATTGAGCAAAAAGTATATTGCGATTGCCTTTGCCCTGCAGTGGGACAGTATATATGCTGATACTTACTGTTTTGATATATTATTGTTTTGTTTATTATATCTTATGTATTCGCCTCCCTCCATCTAAAGTCGAAAATATATAGTTTTGCCGATATCAGAAAATTTATTGGCATCCCCTTTTACACCGTTATTTTTTCGTATCGTTAACATTCCGAAACCAAATAATAGAATTAGGTATATTTAGAATGTTATATCAACAAACAAAAAAAAACAGCTGTTCCATACATTATTGTCGGGTGAATATTCTATTTTGTTTAAAAAAATGGCGTATTTTTTTTATTGGATAGAGGGCAGACGAGCAGACTTATCACCTGATTGTAAGTGATTCACGTCGCCCATTAACACCTGCGACACCAGAGGAGTCACAAGTGCGCTGCCAACCTCTTATATAGTGCGCTGCCGATCTTGTATACAGTCCAATCGCCACAAAGCTGAAAGTTGATTTCTTCTATGAACTTTTAAATACAAAATTGCGACGATATCACACAAAAAACTATTACACAATTTTGAGATTAATATTTACGTCATCGACCGTGCAAAGCTATCGACCTGTCGATTTTTGTGATTGATCGTCTTTTGTTTACAATAACGGCAACTATTTTTCAGGGTATTTCCACTGAACCTTTCAGCCTTTTCCACTTCGGAGCTGTGATTTTATTTGTGTCCGGAAATTCAATTTAAATGTAAACAGGATTTTGTTACGAGAATATACTGCACTGCACGTGCGACTGGTAATTTTTTCCAGGTTTTATTATGGTGTTAGTGGAGTGGTCGGAGGAGAACGAAGTGGGAGTCACTGAGGCACGATGCACTGATGATTTGAGAAATATGGCTGGAGCGAGTTGGACGAAACCTCTTTCTTCCACCGGGTTCTTTTGTGTTCTTTGAAGGAGGCCTACTTTCAGCAGTGAATAGTGATAAGCTGATTTATTGATATTTAGACCTCCTTATCTTAGCGTTTGATTCCCGGTTGCGTCCAAAGCTGTCGCCTGTGGTACGCTTGGACCAAAATTCAGGATTTAGGGAGTAAGAATGGTAATTACAATGAAGCGACTGTCGTCTGACCTTTGCAACATTTTTACAGGGGAACCAGATTACTGGACCAACTGAATCTGGTTTATTGATTATCTTTACTGGTTTACTGATTTTGCCGCGCACAGCGGTAAGCCAGCAGAGGTATCCTATCGCTACCTGGCCCAACTCCTGGACAGCCACCCCGAACACCCGTTCACGCGCGAATACACCGCCAAGTCCAATAAGTTCAAGCGGCTGGCCGCCCACTACCAGCCCGCGGTGCAGAGTTGAACTATATTATGTATTTGTATTCGCCGTGTGGTCCCCGGCAGAGTAGAATAGGCCACCCTCACTCTTACCGAGGTGTCGTAAAAGGCGACTGAGGTAAAGCTGCTGGCATGATCACCAGCACCCAGAGAAGGAAAACTCTGCATTATATCAAAACCCTCGCCAACCCGTCTGTCAAGCGTGGTGAGTATGGCAATTACCCCTCATGTGATTGAGGGAGGCCTGTGCCCCAGCAGTGGGGATTTAAATGGGCTGATGATGATGATGACTCGGAATTTGGATTAACGACATAAGTGGCCGTTTGTGGCAGTAATTCAAATTAAGAATAATAAAGGAAACCAAAAAGTGAAGAATAAGTATTAAATAAATAGCATAAGTGCTTTCCGAGAGGCTGGGGCTTAGAAATTGTTATTAAGATATACGGTTTTGTTTTTAACAATTTAAATCAATTGGGTTCGCTAGTGTGCCCTACCCGTCACCTTAAGGTATCTCGGCTAAGCGTCTTATATCAGAGAAAAAAAAATTCTAAATTATTGTCTTGTATCTGGGTGTACTAAAGCGATGTGGGTGTCGTCATCTAGTGATCAGTGTTATCTGTCTAACGCAGTCGTTTATTTTATCCTTCGTCTTTTTATAAAGAGATAAGACCTAAAGACAACGATATATCTTGTATAGGTAATCCGAAAAGACGATTTTTTATCGAAAGACGAATCCTCCGTTTTTATTGTGTTAAAAAGTTTAGCAAAATAGCTCAATAGCACTTGTGCGATGTAGTCAACATCCAGCGCCATCTATTAGTATAATTTAGGACCAATGGAAAAATTAGGTCCTGAAACGGAGTGAAGATGCACCACTAGTTATAGATGAAGTTTTTCTTCCAATCCATCATTGTATATGTTTTAGGGCGCTAGTCTTAGTTAGCCAGTATCGACAAACGCTGGTCGCCTATTTGACACATTATTTTTTCAATGTATAGAGTGTACGCCATCATAGAGGTCCCTCGATAGATGACTCTTCTGTCATGAGTCATGTCAACATTCATCATCAGCCCATTTAAGTCCCCACTGGTGGGGCACGGGCCTCCCTCAATCACATGAGGGGTAATTGCCATACTCACCACGCTTGGCAGACGGGTTGGCGAGGGTTTTGTTATAAATGCAGAGTTTTCCTCCTCTGGGTGCTGATGATCATGCCAGCAGCTTTACCTTAGTCGCCTTTTACGACACCTCGGTAAGAGTGAGGGTGGCCTATTCTACTCTGCCGGGGACCACACGGCAATGTAAATATTCAAGGGATATAAAAGTTTAGTTCCGTATTTGGCCACGGGTCTTCTTTCGTGGCGTGAACTCTATATGTCTTTTGAGTTTTGTTTGTTTTCTGTGTACCATCTCAATGTTTTTTTCTTCACTGTCTGTTTTTCTAATTTTGTTTGAATATTAAATATACAAGGAAAAGTAATAACTAAATGAACATAGGAGGTAATGAATTACAATCTCAGGAATAATTTATGAAATATGACGTCAAAATAATTTAAATGGAAATAAATCAGAATGGATGAATGGAGTTATCAGAATTATTAAAAGTACCTAGTACTCCTCTATAGGTACTATAAGAGTAAACACCTTTCCAAGAGAAATGATTTTAATTTGCTTCTAAAACATAAATGATAAATAGAACTTTTAAGATCTGTAACGGTAGGGAAGAAAACTTGACCGCCTTATAAAGTGCACAATGTTTGATAATGTCAGACAGAATTGAGTCTCAAATTTTGAAAGTCCTTTTGTCTTGTGTTTTTTCTTTTATGTCTTTCGTCCTCCGTTTTTATTGTGTTAAAATGTTAAGCAAAATAGCTCAATAGCACAAGAACATATAGGGATGGTACCGTTAATAATTTAAGCTCCTTGAAGTAGTCCCGACTGCTGCCATATACAGACCATTATTCTGATTGCTCTTTTTTTTTATATGTGAGAGGTGGCAGACGAGCAGACGGATCACCTGATGGTAAGCTATTCCGCCGCCCAAGGACACCTGCAACACCAGTGGAGTCACAAGTGTGCTGCCAACCTTTTCCCCTTCCCCCCCAATTTTAATTGTTAGCTATTAAACTATCGGGGTTACAACCTCTCGGCAAACACCTATACTATTTATTTAATTACTTATAGTTAACTGTTTGGTCTGCTTTTGCACTCCAATTTTGGATTACCGCCAAAAGTGGCCACTTTTGGTGAATCAATTTCTCGCGTACAAAAACGTACCAACATTTGTCCGTAGTTATTTAATAAAATAGATCCGGTTTAGTAGTGAAAAATTAAAATCGCTAGGCATCGCCAGTGTGCCCTACCCGTCACCTTAACGTAACCGCTTACTTATTTGTACACGAATCTCCAATCGCACCTGATGGAAAGCGACGATGAGGTCTAGGATGATACGCGTTTGCCTAAAAGATGCCTGTTCACTCTTGCCTTAATGATGTCCAGACGCCTGCCACTCTCCACCCTGACAGATGATTATGGGCCCAGCACGCTTCCACTGCTTCTTCGTGGATTAGAATCATCTTCACCGCGAATTTCCATAAATGATAATCAATCGTATCTTTTTTTTTCTTAATAGATTTATGGAACAAAAGAACATAAACACAAGAAAATTAAGACAATAACTAATAAAGAAAATCAAGCTAAAAGTAAATAAAAAGGAAGTTAAAGAAAAGTAGGTCCCCGTGGCAAAATCCCCAAAATGCTGGCAGCATTACCCCGCTGGAGCGCGATGGAAATTCGCTGGGCGAGGTAGCTGCCAGCTTTTGGCTCTCCCGTGACTTCGTCTAGACGCTTAGCTAAGTCACGGAAGAAAGAGAGAGCGTTGGAACCCCACGGGCCCAGTGTTTCAACACCGAAAGCTACAAAGTGGTAGGCACCAGATAGATAGAGCTTTCAGTCTCTCTGCCACGTCAGCCGCAGCTCCGGCACTCCTCGTTGTCCCGGGAAGATGAGACGGTGCCAGAGTGTCGACGTTATAACTTTTTAGTTTCTCGACGGGAAGTAGACTTCCGTTGGTAGCCATCTTTTTTCAATTTGGAAAAATCCATCAAAAAAACTTTTCTACAAAAAACGCTATACTAAAAATCTGGCGATCATAACCAGTTAAACTTCATCGAGGAAGCTTCTCAAAAATGGTTCACTCATTCATCCTGATACAAAACCTCATAAAGTTCGCGTGGCAAAATCTGAATATCATGTGTGGTGTCAATCGCTCCACACACGGTATCGCTATTTACTCGCGTTATCAGGCCTCGTTCTCTGAACCACTTATTACGCAGCCATTTGCTGTGGGTACATTTGTGGCCCAAGTTATAGGCTCAGCTGGTGTACTCCACCGAGAATATTAAGTAGTCTGTAATTACCATACTTACCACGCTTGGCAGACGGGTTGGCGAGAGTTTTGATATAAATGCAGAGTTTTCCTTCACTGGGTGCTGATGATCATGCCAGCAGCTTTACCTTAGTCGCCTTTTACGACACCTCGGTAAGAGTGAGGGTGGCCTATTCTACTCTGCCGGGACCACACGTCTAGCAAGCAGTGGTTGTCTTTACACAAAACGTTAGGTATTACAATTTGAACCAATATAGTTTAGGCCCTGCATTGATAGATCAGTCAGTCAGGATTTGCTTATGAATGAATGAATGACTGCTATCGGCGTACCTATTACGATGTGAAGAAGAAGACTTTCAATTATATTCCAACGTATATCGCGTCACTTAGACCGTGCGTTGCCTTGTTTGCCATCGGCTTTGTCTTATCGTGGTTCCGTACTGACCCGTAACTACGTATGAAGTTCTTGTTAGCGCGAAGAAATTTTCATAATATAAACTGAGCCACACTCGTGGATTCTGTTAAGAAATTCGTTAATGAGATTTCACTCTTTTTCTACTCTCACATTTTTGACGTGGAAGAACCAAATCATCATCATTTCACCCAATAAACGTCCACTGCTGGATATAGGCCTCCCCCAAAGATCGGTCCTGTGCCGCCCGCATCCAAGGGATTCCCGCGACCTTCACTTGATCGTTGGTCCACCTTGTGGGGCGCTTGCCACGACTTCGACCTTCCTATACACAGCCTCCACTCGAGGACCTTTCTGCCCCATCGGCTGCGGCCGTCTGATTTCCTCGTTACGTAAAGTATTCTGAAAGTCCGCTGATGAGAATGTCCAGTGAATAAGAACATACACAACGGTAGGTCGTAGGTTCGAATCCCAGCACAAAAAATCGTCTTCTTAAATATGTAATTTGTCTTTTGCAAAAACTTGTTCTATCTACATCACTTTGTTCACAGACTATAAATAATGTAGATAATAACGTTCAATGTAGATAAACAATCGCCTTTATGAAAAAAATTGATACCCAGGTCGAATATAAAAGTATGTTTCGAATTTCTCGAACAAAGCTCGGGTTTGTGATCACCAATCCGCATTTGATAAGCGTGGTGATTAAGCCTAATTCCATCATAGTAGCGATGACTTGAATTCTATGATAGAGGCCTTTGCCCTACAGTGGGACAGTATATATGCTGATATTTTATACCCATACACCAATTTACTACCTAAAGTGACCTAAAAATAGATCTCTAAAGAATTCCGTTTTAATTACGTCGCGCAAGCCACCAACAAACTTTAATAGCGTAGGCTGGCTCTTCGTTATTATAGTTTCATCCAGCCTGTTCTTGTATATTGGGCTTCGTTGGGACTAGAGTCGGGCTTTAAAATTTATAACCTTTATATTAACTTGTTAAAATAAAATAACTATTAATACAGCTATAAAAAGTTAGAAACAAAGTTAAAAGTTATTTTTATCAAAGTTGTTATTTTTAACAAATTTGTTAATATGTAACACAGTTGTTATTTTAATATTTGTTATTTTCAACGACTTGATTATTTTTAACAGGTTTGTTAATTTGTAACACAGATATTATATAAAAAAAAATCTGCGAATTGGTTATTTTTACTAAGTTGTTATTTTTAACACAGTTGCTTTTTTTAACAAAGTTGTTATTTTTTAATAAATTTGTTATATTTGACCATAAATTTATTATTTTTCACCATAAATTTGTTATATGTAACCATGACCCCCCCCCCCCCCGCCATAGGGGGGGGGGGGGTCAAGGTTCTAAACGATAGAAAGGGCCATAAAAATTTTATAGCGCCATTTTATCCGCTGAGCTACCATCGCTATGTTATAGTGGTATACTATATAACTCGACCTGATGACGCCTGTACATGGTTCTATCGTTCTTTTATTAGAACCATACAGCTATTTGTTAAAGGGACCTAAAAATAGGCTTCTAAAGATTCCGTTTCAATTATGCTTCGTCGCTCACGCCGGCATCAAACTTCCTCGTTGTATGGTAGCGTAGGCTGGCTCTTTGTTATACCCAAATGTATATCAACACAGAGCAATACCTACTTTTTATCTGCTGGCAGTATGTGTATAGATAATATAGTAGGTATGGCTAAGTGACTATCTCTTAGTATCTGGATACTTCAGCATCATCATCATTTCAGCCAACAGAAGTCCAATGCTGGATATAGGCCTCCCCCAATATTATCCACACAGATCGGTCCTGTACCGCCCGCATCCAATGGAATCTCGCCACCTTCACTAGATCGTCGGTCCACCTTGTCGGAACCTTTCCGTCCCAACGGCCGTATTTTCTCCTCGCTATGTGCCCTAGGCTGCCCATTGCCACTTGAGGCATGCAATACTTTAGGCAATGTCTGTGACCTTAGATCTCTTGTGGATCTCATAATTTCTGATACGGTCTCGCAAGGAAACTCCCAACATAGCCCTCTCCGTTACTCTCTGGGTGAACTTGAGCCTCCTTAATCGGCACATTGTAAGCGGCCTTTAAATAACATCCTACAACCGATTCACGACCCAGGATATATTATTATAGTGTTAAAGTGTGTGCGCAAATATAAGTGCACTATTTATTTCCCTACCCTCATATTCAAACACCAATGCGACACGACCGGAGCGGGCCTACGTTTATTATCTATGTCAAAGTCTCTTTACATTTGCAACTTGTAATAACATTTTCTACATTATGAATTCCGTACTTGAAAGATCCAATTCTGAGCCCAGGGACGTATGTTCTAATGCTTGTAATAAATCTTTCTCATTATTTTGGCAGCCGTTTTTCGCCTTTCTCTTTTCGCTAAATCGTGAACTTTTGGCTAGCTAACAAGAATATCTCGAGTGACTGCAAAACACAGGATTAAGCGGGTGATTTAGCGGAAGTTGAATCTATACACCGTTATTTTTATATATCTCTATACTCATTATAGATATCCGGAATGAAGTCCTTTAAGCATATTAGATCAACAAAATAAACGAAAAAAATTTCGCTGTTCCATACATTATTGCCGGGTAGATATTTCATTTTATTTATTTATTGGCACACAAAACAGAATAACATCAAAATTAACAAATTAAATATTTTTAGGCCAGACATTATCCCAAAAATGTTCACATCATGACATCAACAGCAATGAGACTAAATAAAAATGTCTACTATTTAAAAAAAGCAAACCTTAGATCTTAAAATAATAATATTACAAGTAACGTGCGGCTACATTGGTCTAAATTATACACTTTTGGAGATATTTTTATTGCTGCCCGTTTGAAACTTGGCAGGTTGTCATTAAATATTTCTATGGAATTATAATTATTTATCAGGAGTTCATTGTAGAGGCGACACTTTCTAACTACAGGGTTAAAGTATGATATATTGTTTTTATACGTTAAAAGGGAAAAGGTATTTAGGATACCGATGTCTTGGTTTGGTGTTAAAAGTGATAAAGGAAAGGAGACTCGGGGAATCTTTATAGGAGTGTATAATTTTAAAGAGATTTACTATGTCATGGTACGAGCGACGAGTCTGGAGCGATAGGATATTAAATCGTTTTAGTTTCTCTTCGTATTTGTATGGAATGGCTGTTTTTTTTCGCTATAATCTAGAGTCGCACTTATTATTACTTAGTAGTTACACAATGAACAAAACAGAAATGAGCATAAAATTATCAAAGTGTAATAAATAAAATTTACAGTAAACTGACTTAACTTTACTTGTAAAATTGACTTTTTCTCACTTTTACCCAAAATTTTATGTCAACGGACAGCTGTGTACCACTTAGCTTTTATTAGTCTTGACAGATGAACAGTTAAATGGAAAAGTGATCCTAGGGTTCTGTATATTCTACGAAAACCATTTCAGTGGTGAATTGTCTTTTTTTTATTTTTATGTTATTTTATGAGTAAAAAAAAAGAAACATCAAAAAGTAACAAACAATGTTAAATTACGCTTCTAAAAAACCGCATAAATGGAGTGATTCCGATGAGCCTTGTTGAGAGGCATCTATTTTTTTTATTTGAAACTGCTGTGTGAGCACGTTTCCGCTTACGCGTATGTTTCGCTGAACTTTCACTTGTTTGCTTTTTCTGAATGGACGCCTGGATAAGTTGGTGATTCTGTGAAGCTTCTTCATTGAAATAAAAGAGCTTTCGCAGAAGCCTTTTTAGTCGAGCTTCGGAAGAAAATGAATTAACTACATTTAAGAAGAGATGGGCCGCCATTTGCTTTCGTATTTATGGAAGTGGGAGGTATATCTGTTTCATGTATTATGCATTTATTCTAAGCAAAATGAAGGCGATTTTTTTCTGTATAATGTAATGTTAGAACAAATAGGGTGTGAAATGTAAGCAAGTATATTGTCATATGTCAAGAATAATATAACCATTTTTTTCTATGTTTAGTACTGGAGAGGACGCAGCATCTTTAAATTTATCAGAACATTCACTTAGCTGAAATACATTTTTATATGAAAAAGCTTTTTACTAATCATAAAAACGTCCTTAGAAAGAATGATTAGTCTTCCAGAAAAAATGCTAACTTGAAACCGTGCTTTAGCCTATAAAAATATTTAGAAACTACTAACTGTCTAGTGCTAAGATCATCATCCTCCTGCCCTTTTCCCAGGTTATCTAGGGTCGGCGCAGTATGTTTTCCTTTTCCATACGTCCCTGTCATTCATTATCGAATCATCCACCTCTTTTTCCATCATGTCATTCTTCACACAATCCATCCATCTCTTTTTCGGCCGTCCTCTGTTCCTCCACCCACTTACACTTAAAACTCATCACTTTTTTGGTAACATAAGTGTCTAGTTATATGATACAAAATAAAAACTGCAGTGCCATTTACTAGAAGCAGAGGAACACATCCCGCATAGTTACTTTAGCAAATGGACAATACGACCAAAAAATATTTTACTATTTTTAAATGCTTTTCGAATTAAGAAAGAAAAAAAATTTGACACGTATTTTTTAGTTTTCATTAAATGTGTGTTTTTATTGAATAAAAAAAAGGTAGATAAAATGCAGGAGGTGACATAGCCCTTAGGCTCTACGTAGGTGATGTCTTTGCTAGACAATAAAAAAGTTGACTGTCTTTGTCATTATTCACTACTCATTGTCAGCCATTTTCTTTTTTCTCAAGTCACCGTGAGCAAAGGCGTCATTAATTTGTCATACCGAGCTGTGACATCACACGGGGATTTTTAGATTTTATTTAATTTCATATATCTTTTAAAAAATTCTAAAAAAAAAATTTCTTACAATCCTATTTTTAAGGCTAATCTAGAAAACAGTATTTTTCATTTTGTAAAAAAAAATGTCATGTGGTCCATTCACGGTTCACTTAGGTAAAAAGTGTTTTTTTATGCTAGAGGCGATCAAACGAGCAAGGCAGTCACCTGATGGAAAGTAATCAACGCCGCCCATGAACATCCGCGAAATCAGAGAGATCGCTAATGTGTTGCAGTTCTTTTGATGTTAAAGAGCTGAATTATGTTCCGTTATAAACCCATCTAGTTCAGTAAACATTATTATCAAAGCAAAATTAACGGAAAGGTATAACAACAAATTGATAATCATTATAGGAACACATATAAATAGAAAATCGAATTTCCTTTGGAAGTCGGTCAAAAACGTTAATAATTCGTTTGTAGAGTTAAATGTATATGTATGTTAAATTACCTCACTGATCAAATTAGTGACTTATTTGGTACTTTCGAAGCAAAATACTGATATCACTTATGAAAATAATGATATTAGTTCAGTAAATGAAAATAATAAGATAAGTGATTGAACGGGCTTCGAAGTTTTAGACTACTTGTATCAGGAGCACTGAGAAATATTTTTTTATGTGATAGGTGGCAGACGAGCAGACGGATCACCTGATGGAAAGTGATTGCCGCCGCCCATGGACACCTGCGACACCAGTGGAGTCGCCAGTGCGCTGCCAATCTTTGAGCCCCCTTTCCCCTGGACTGGGCCTCCGGTACCCCCACTTACGCAGTGAAACACAGCATAGTGCTGCTTTACGCCGGTTTTCTGTGAAGCCGTGCATCCATACCTTAGTAGACTACGGGTAGTAACTTTTTGCTGACCAGCGTTTCCAAGTGTTACTAAGCAACATTCGACAACATAAATAAAGAGTTCTTAGAGATAAAGAGTTCTTTATTGGCCACAGAACACAAATCAAACATGAGTGACATAAATACAAGTATGACAAATTCTGTAGCCAACAAGGCCCAACCTCAGCATTTGCTGCAGTGGCCTGAAGCCGCTGCAGCGCTGGTTTTCAGGCAGAGCCTTGGGCGACGTACGTGCACACATACATAACATACAATAGGAAGAAAGAAGAAGGACAAAACAAGGAAAAATAATAATAATAATAAATAAAAAAAAACAATATTAGTACATATCCAATTCCCTACCCATCTTTAAAGCCCAAATTAAATCACATTTCCTGAACCTTTGAGACCACTGCTCCCACTTCCTCTCACCCATCTCTTCCTGTCCTCTGAGAATCATTCGTCTGCTTTGGGATCCATTGTTATTATTTTAGTTGCTATATTTATCTATTTATTAATCATATATATTATATATATTGTATGTATTAGTATATTCATATTTTATTTATGTATTTGCATTTAAACTTTTTGTGTAAGTATATAAATATTTAAGATTGCACCACCCTTCACCTTCATCAAATGTCCTTTATCCAAAGGTTGCCTGGAAGATATCGCTCATAGTGATAAGGCCGCCTTCGTTGTACACATCCTGTAATAACTAGTTTTAAGGTTTCATACTTTATTTTGAGTGCAATAAAAGTATATTCATTCATTCATAACAGGAAGAAAATTTAAGGTGCCTAATAAACAATTATCTTATCTTAAAATAATAGTCCACAAGTGTGTAAGATAAAAACGAAGCAACACATAGCAATGAAAAGAAATAGAAATGTGTAGATATAATAAACAAAATTAGATAATGATACTGAAGACATATTATGTAGTACATAAAATGTAATTTGTTGCACTTTTTGGATAAATTCTGAAACCTGTAACCAAGATTCGGTCTGGTTTCCGTATCACTCCGATCGAGCCGGCCCATTCATAAAATAAAAATCACGGTCAGATTAATAGTAAAGTTTCACTACTCATTTACTCTCTACTATCATATTACTATTCACTTTAACTCTTCTATTACATGGAGCATCACTGAGGCTCTCGTTTTTTTTTCAATGAACTAATTCATTAATTTATTTTTGAAGACTGGTCTAGCACCATAGTTCGAACGCCGATTATACGCAAAGGGTTGCGCGATCGATTTCCGCACCAACCTAAATGTTTATTGATGAAACAGATATTGGTGTTGGGTTCAGGTGGTCCTACTGCCTTTGTCCTACCGATCGGACCACGTGAACTTTTTTTTCCGGTTGGTTCGATTAATCGGATTACAAGAAGTCCGCTTCGTCCTACCGATCGGATGCTTGGTGAGGTAGTACCTTTCTTGTTTCTGGTTTTCATTGTACAAGGGAAAACCTTTCTTTAGGACCAGGAGAATAAATTATGCGATGTTGACAATCTCAAATTCAATTCATTCAGAAGCTACACAAGTACGTGTAGTCATAACAATAATTTGTATCAAATAGATCGCCTCTGTTGCCAAGAGTAGAAACACATTCGCGACCAGAAGTGGCATTGTATGCTAAACGATATGTTATAGTGAGTTATCGTATTGTTCTGAATAGGACCCGGATTTGGGGCTTCGTCCATTGTGGGATAGATATCATCTGGAATAGTGATGACGTTACATACATGATACATATTATGTATGAATCGTTTTTTTAAGATTGATTTTTGTTAAATATTTATATGATCTTGGGAAGACGAAATTCAGGAAGAAATTTCTGGAATAGCGGATTCAACTTTTTATGTTTGAAATGTCAGATTGCTTTTAATTGAGGAGGAGTTGAATAAAATAAATAACGTTTTAACACAGAATCTGTAGCGATAATAACGTTTTACGCTAATCCCATCCAGTGCTTTGCAAAAAAGAACTATGTCACAATTTTTATTGTAACGTTTCGCTAACAGGCGTCTGACTCATGAACGTTTTGCCAATAGAATGTTCAATGTTTTACCAACATAATATTTTGCCATCAGAGTCATCTAACTACATTAATATCGAAGAGTTCGTTGACCTACGCGCGAGACAATACCGTTTGATACTGGGTGACTATTTTTGTCCACATTTCGAGACCCATTCGACAAATGACCACGCCGTGTGGTCCCCGGCAGAGTAGAATAGGCCACCCTCACTCTTACCGAAGTGTTGTAAAAGGCGACTAAGGTAAAGCTGCTGTCATGATAATCAGCACCCAGAGAAGGAAAACTCGGCATTTATATCAAACCCTCGCCAACCCGTCTGCCAAGCTTGGTAAGTATGGCAATTACCCCTCATGTGTTTGAGGGAGGCCCGTGCCCCAGCAGTGGGGACTTAAATGGGCTGATGATGATGATGAGCCCGCCCAGATTCGAATCGTGTCTCTTTCACATACGTTATTTATTTGTCTCCGTCTCATGCCGAACCATGCTGAAATCACTGTACCTGAGGATGTGTTTGTGCGTAGCCTGTTTAGCACTAAATATAGCAATGCGTTGTGTCTATCTATTTTGTGCTCGAGTGAAGCCAATCGATACGTCGGGTCTTTTCTACATATAGTATAGTATCCTCCGACCGATTTCGGCTTAGCCGGCCAATTTCAATCAGATATACTTCTCAAATGTGTGCTGAAACAAGTGCATTCGCTATTCCCTTACCCTCATAATCCGATGGGACACCAGTGTGGCACGACCGGAGAGGAATCGGGCGCAGAACCAACTGCTTAACGTGCTTTCCGAGGCACGGTAGTGACCGCCAACTTCCAGACTCCGCGCTGACACTGAGAATTCCTTAACAGAAAACTCAGGTACAAATTTTTGGGCCGACCCGGGGATTGAACCCGGGACCTCTAGCACAGAAGTCGCTTTAAATTGCGATGCACTACCCACTTCGCCAACGAGGCAGTCTATATAACGATAATTTCGAGCTCCAGTAAGGAAAAAAGCATTCAACTGTTTGTTATTACTAATTTACATTGAACAAATACTTCATTTCACCCAAGATGTATTTCACAGCCCAAAAAATATGTCAAAACAAAATACAGATGAAATATAACAGCTAACGTGAAACCGTCTTTCGTAATTATTTTTACATTTCCTGTTTCATATTTCGCAGGCTCCAAGGCTATTTGTCTCCAGAATTATTTTAAGATTTGCAATTCAAAATAAATTTACTAAGGAAAAACCTTCAACGTAGGATGATCTTGGGAAGGCGAAAATCTGGAAGAAAATTCTGGAATAGCGGATTCGACTTTTCATATTTGAAATGTCAGATTAAATTAATGGAGGCTTTTGTTGAGTTGAATATAAATAAATAACGTCTTAACACCGACCCTATAGCGATAAGAACGTATTAAACTAATTGCCATCCAGTGTTTTGCAAAAAAGGACTATGGCACAATTTTTTTTCGTTTTTGACGTTTCGCCAACAGACGTTGAGCCATAAACAATTCGCCAATAATATATAAATTAAATATTATCGCCGATAAATCATTTATTACTCTGTTCACAATGTTGGCTTATTTACATGTTACTAAATTGTAGATATTGTAGCTAATGTTAAGGTCAAACCACCGGCGGCCTCCTCGTGAGGCCCTTTCGGTAGTATTTTTGATCTGTTTGAAGCTGCCACCGAAAGGGTCCTGGCGTCCCTGGGCAACGGCGGCTAACAGCTGCACACACACGGGAGGTCTCCTGGAGTCGTTCTGTCGACCCCCAGTTGAGCCCCCTCGGGGCCTAGGACCGGCCTCACAGTTTGGGGAAATCCCTCTCCTGTGGTCTTTTTTGTTCTGGGCCCGGGGCCCTGTCCGGCGTCACCTCACACGTAGTTGCGTTTTGACGTGGACCCCACCAGAGTGGAGCGCCTTCGGGCGCAGTGGCCGAAAGCCCTTGTTCGGAGTCCAGCGTCGAGTCTTCGAGCCACGGGACTCGATAGTTGGATGGAGTTGCCAACTTTCCCGGCTCCGTATTCGCGGCGGCTTCACTTTGAAGCCTGCGGGTTTTATTTCTCCAACCCACTTTGCACTGCAGCCAGCAGTGTATGGGTGGGGAAGGGTACCCGCAGTCCGTCTCCCGGTGGTGTTTGTACTACAGCCAGCAGTGTGGGTGCCATTCGGGGGCCGGTGTTTGGTGGGCCGTGGGAGAGGCCCTGGGTCCGTTGGACCCGAGTGTGGAGAGAGGCCGTACTCGCGAGCCTCTTTCACCCTGATCGGGTTCGCGGTGACTTAAAAAGGTTCGTCCTATAGCCCGCGTTCCCGCTCTGAGAGTTTCTCCTGGGCGAAGGATGGAAACTGTCGCAGAGAGTTTAGTGGGTATGCCCCTAGGAGCACCCCAGGGGAGAGCCCCACACTACCCGGCCGATTCCTAATGGCCGGGTGTGCATAAAGCGATGCCGATCAACGGCCCGACGCCGGTTTTTCTGAGCCGGCGGCCGGCATTCTCTCTGCGTAACTAAAAAAAAAGGGTCGAACCGCTTAACAAATTAAAAAAAAGTTAGTATGGGAAATACAACTTCTAAGAAAATCGCCATACAAAACGGCAATTTCATATGTAAGAACCTAATATGCAACATTAGCAGAAGAACAAAGGATTGATGGCAAAAGATTATGTTGTTAGAACATTGAAGCATTCTGTTAGTGAATCGTTCATGGGTCAAAGTTTTCAGCTCACAAAATTAATATAAGTAGATACAGAAATCGGCTCTAGCTGACTTGTTGATTGATATTGATGTCGAAGAGTTCATTCACCTACGCGCTAGGCAGTATATCGTACTGTCTCTGTCTCATGTAATTAACTGCCGCTATACAGCCACGATCGCAGCTGTTATGTCACCATACCGCGTGATGCTGCTTAAAACATCTGTTATAGATGAAAATGCCTATCTATCTATCTGTCTCATGCTGAACCACGCCGAGATCCTTGAATTATAAGTAATTATTTTTATCAAAAATATTCTTATCTTTTTATTCTAAGGAAATATGAGGTGACTTTTGCGTACCTTACAGAAACATTAATTTTTCCCTCTTCCGTGTTATTAATTTTAATGAACAACTTCCTCTTAAGTAACTCGATTTTTCATTTGAAAAGGTTTGGTCGTTTTTGAAATAATTGACTTCCAAATGTACCAAAGCAACACGTTACCTTCAAAAAAGTCCAGGCAAAGTGAGTGCAAAAGACTGGTTCTTTGATTTCAAAAGTGTCGATACCTCAGACTGCCAGCCAACTCTACCATTTAGGTTTTAATTGCGTTGGCATAGAGGTGAAAATCGAAGTCGCAAATTCGGAAAAAAAAGGCGAAACAGTCGATGTGCCAGCTTCGGCTTTGTGGAGCTGTTCTCTAGTAGGTGGGTTTTTATCAAAAGTGCCTTAGGGGACAGGACAGGTATGTTCTCTATGTACGTACAGCCTCAGATCAAAGTATCCTCGTTCATGCGTCGTTTGTCCTCAGTGCTGAGGGTTGGGAGGCTCGGTGAGTAATTTTTTCCCGGACTATCTTCCGCCAGTTCACTCTATCCTCGGCCGCGTGGATCGCATAACAGACTGTGCTGTTTAAGGTTGAGCTGATTAGATCGGACCAGCGCATGGGGCTTCTGCCTCTAGGCACAGTAGATATATACGCAACCAGTATGGACACTTAGAACAAACGCTCGATTACGCACGCACACAGACGCACACTTTACACGGATTCTAAGGTCCCATCGGAGTACAATCGTAGGAACTAAATTCAGGGTTGTCGGGTTTACTCGAGTGCCGCTTCTTTTATTTTGGTAGAGAAAATAAGTAGATACAATATTATGTATGTTATCAAAAATGGTTTCGGATTTTAAAGTGATATGATTGGGGGGAGGGGGGGGGAGTGATATGGGGGATGGTGTGACCTCACTATGTGTTGGCCCCATTGGTGTTGCGAGTGCCCATGGACGGCGGCAATCGCATACCATCAGGTGATCCGTCTGCCTGTCTACCACCTATCACATGATAAAAGTTCTAAGTTACAGTCGGTCAAATCATGTTTGTCATTCGTTTAATCACATGTCAAAAGATAGTTAACCAACGAAAATACAACATTTTTAATTTTCGAACGTTCAAATTTTCTTCTTATTTTTATTTCGAGAAAATTTGGTGTCAATTCCGGCCAGAACAGCGAGCCTTTTTTACCGTCTCTATTGTCTCGTGTAATACGTTTCCTCGTTCGGAACGTTCCGTTTCAGCAACAGATTTCCAACATTTGCTTTTTCAGCAGTTTTAAAAATTCAAGCTGAGCTTAGTGGAACGTTCAGTGACGCTTTCGCGCAGAACAAACTTCTTGAGATACAAAAATGTGAATTTCAAAGTAAACGTAGTACGTAGATTTTTGAATTTTAATATTTGTTTTTTTTTTGTTGCAGGTATGTACAACATTGATTTGCAGTGGCAAGTTATATTAGCAAAAAAACGGCCAAGTGCGAGTCGGACTCGTCCATGAAGGGTACCGTAGCAGCAAGTAAGATATATGGAAGGTAAATTGCGCTTAGATAGGATATATGGAAGGTTTATAACGTATTAAAAAAAAAACTACTAACTATATCTAGTTTAAACCAATTTTCGTTGTTAGTTTTCATGATTATGTACATCATATATTTTCTTAGTTTTATAATTCATTTATTATAGAAGTTGGGGGGACACAATTTACCACTTTGGGAGCGCCTCTTGCGCAAAGTATTGTGTTTAGAAAAAAATGATGTTAAAAACCTCAACATCATTTTTAAAGACCTATCCATACCCCACACGTATAGGTTAGATGAAAAAAAAAATTTTTGTGTTTCAGTTTCAAGTATGGAGACCCCCCAATTTTTTTACTTTTCCCAATTTTTGTATAAAAACCGTAATGCGGTTAACAAAATACATCTATTTACCAAGTTTCAATAGCATAGTCCTTATAGTTTCGGAGAAAAGTGGCATTGACATACGGACGGACGGACAGACAGACAGACAGACATGACAAATCTATAAGGCTTCCGTTTTTTGCCATTTGGCTACGGAACCCTAAAAAAGGTAATTTTATATTGACCTCGTAAAATGGCGTCAGGTCCTATAGTGCGACCACGATCAGAAGGCACTTCAATGATATTGGCATCAAGGGTTTTGTACAACATTTTTTCAAGGGAAAATGTCAAAACAATAGTTCCGACTTTTGCCACATGTTAAATAACCATGGGGCGACTTTACATCAACGGCAGGGTTGGTTTTTTTTTCGTGAATGTCAAAATGACAATGGTTTTTACAGAATCTGCAGACGGATCTATCCAAGGAGGTTATTATAACTTTGTGGGTCTATCCCATAGAACCAGAAAAGCGCGCATTATACGGAATGTGCCATTTTTGGAAAAAAAGTTACAGAGTGTGAAAGAGATCTAACCGGCCCTGACGTAGATTCTATATGGGTGTGGTAAAGAAAGAACGTCGCCCAGCACGTACCCCCAGTACTAACGGCTTGGCGCAGTTTTTCAGTATGGCTTTCTATGAAAAGTCACAGTCTGTTTAGGGTGCACGTCTATGGTTGTGGAGACTTTAGAGTACCTAGCTATTAAACTGTGGAGTACCTAACGATTACTAGAGACGTGGCCGGCGTTTGCTCCTCGGCAGAGATGAGACTTTTCTATTTCTTTTCTTCTTTCTCAGGGCGCCTTGTCGGGTGTTAAATAATAACTCCGGACTTTTAGTAATACTTTTACTTTCCAATGAACTTAAATATAAAGGACAATCTGTCTTACATCTAGTATTAATTCGTGGATTCTACGCTAACGAGTACAATCGCGCAAGCGAGCAGGCGCGCGAACAGGCGCGGCGCGATCGTGGCGCCGCTGGGTGGCCAAACGTGGCAACTTGGCCTGAGGGGCTTTACCATGCGCGCTACAGAGACTAATTTTTAACTTTCTCTACGCTTTGGGGAGATACCGATGAATTATTTATTTTATTAACGGACTTTAAAAAAAATTAGGTTCTCAATTCAACATGTATGAAGTATGTATATTTTTCATGTTTGTTCGCCGATTACTTTGCCATTTATGAACCGATTGAGATGATTCTTTTTCATTTGGAAAGAAGATAGTCTCGGATGGTACCATGATCAGGATATCAGGATCTGATGATGGGATCCTGGAAAAATTGTGGGGAACTCTCAAATTTTACAGGGACACGTAATGTTTTTGTATCTTTTTTCAAAACTGCATCAGTATTTACGACTGATTGTATTATTTTTTTGGATCTGCTGATGATGGAAGGTCAACTCAACGGTAAGGAGTTAAAGGATAACTCTTTCAATACTGTATTTACAATTAGTTTGTTAGTTATTTGGCGGGTTTGGAAGGGGGAAGGGAGGGTGGGACTGCCAAAAAATGAGACACTAAAAAGCTTGAAAAAACATTTTCTAAAAAAAACCGCCTTCAAAAACCACGAACTAAAAAGTGTTAAATAATATTTTTATCACTTTATACACTTCAAATAACATTTTATATCAGTACACTCGAGAAAAGGTTTAACCGAAGTCGGCGCCTAATCTCTGTTGAATAATTGAATGTTGTATTAAATTACAAGGCGCCGACTTCGGTAACACCTCTTCTCGAGTGTACTGTTATAAAATGTTATTTGAAGTGTATAAGTGATAAAAAATTTATTTAAATTTTTAGCTCATGGTTTTTTAAGGCGGTTTTTTTTCGCAGAAAATTTTTATGTTGCTATTACGACAGACAAGCATTTTGGCATCCTTTTCATGAGCGGCGGCAATTGCTTCCTATCAGGTGATCCATCTTCTCGTCTCCCACCTACCTATCTCATAAAAAATAACTTAATCATGGTTATAGGTTTCAGAAATCATCCGAAACGCGCCATCACGATGATTTGAAAAATCCCGCGGTACATGCATGGATTCTAACCACGATCCTTTGCAAGGAAGGTGCGTTCTTATCCACTAAACTACCATACTCTTATATTTTTATTTAAAAATACGATATAAAAACTGTTAATTACCCGTCATCCGGTCACCCATTCAATTTCGAAACGTGTCATGCTCAGCTAACTATCGAAGTTTATAAGCTGCACCCGACTCAAAAGCTACTTATAGAAAATTGAAGAAACTTCCGAAGCGTTTCCAAGGGAAAAAACTTGGTGAACTGGCATTATGAATATCTGAATCAGCGCTAATTACAAAACTTTAAGGTAAATAGTTGCTTTCCAAACTCTTTTCTCTTTCAAGCTCCTTCCTCTAACAGATAGGAGTTTAATATCTAGTAGGTTAAGTACCTACTAGACCTACCTTTTTTACCCGACTACGGCGAAGCAAAAAGGAGGGTTATGATTTTGACCTGTATGTATGTATGTATGGTTGATCATCTGTTCCCTCATAACTTCTTAACTAGTTATCATATTTTAACAAATGAGGTGTCTTTAGAAGCGTCTTGATTGTCTTCTGGCTAAAGGAGACATGAAATCACGTTAAATTGACTACAGCGCCCTCTAGAGGACTTAGGAGTAAGGAACTAAAAAAAAATTGCTTGGGGTATCAAATGAAAGAGCTTTTATTGCACATTTCAAATATGTAATTTTATTTACATAACTATAAATATGTTGAATAAAAATAAAGTTTAAAAACTAAAACCCGACTACCAAAACACGCTGTAAAAAGTGCATCCACATTGATTTTATTTTATTATTTTAATGAATCTGTTTTGCTACAGTAGGTGGCATACGACCACAGCAATACGGCATAATAATTTCAGCAGAGACAAATTTCTTGTTTCGTAATTTTTAGAGCGTATTTTTACCCTTACATAAGCATGTAAGGGTATCTTTTATGTGATAGATAGCAGACGAGCAGGCGGATTATCTGACAGTTAGCGATTGCCGCCGCCCACCCGCGACACCAGTGGAGTCACAAGTGCGCTGCCAACCTATGACATATCAGGGTTTTGATTTGTTTTTTTTTCAGTCGCCGCAGACCTGTCGTTATTCAAGTTTTTGTTTGATAATCTTTGGAGCTAAGATGCTCCAAATTCCAAAGGTGTAAAACTGAGTGAGTGCCAAAGGTGCGCGAAACAGATATTTTCCGCCCGCTTAAGCGCGCAGAAAGAACCAAGCCGTCCTTTTTGAATAGGTGTGATAAAAAATGTGTTTCTTTGTACAATCACTCAAAAACTGAGTTTCATTCCCACAAAGTTTATGAAATACTAAAAATGAAACTGAGATAGCAAAATATTCTCCCGCCTTTTCTAACCGATTTATCTATGCCTACGAGAGCCCGAGCGCGCCCCTGTTTTTCATCTGTGTACTATTTTTTTATTCTTTTCGTGCCATCCGCTCATTTCCTGCCAGCAATTGTCTTCTTTCAATTGCCGTGTTCGTAGTTCGTAGGCTGTATAGGGTTGTGCCTTTGCCTTTTTTCTTTAAAAAAAAAAGATAGAAAACATTTATCACAACACAGGACATACGGCAGTTGTAAACACAATTTGGCAAAAATAGGAACAAAACAGATAACAACAATTAAAAATACATCACACTCAGCTTAAATCACGCCCCAAGCAAAACAGACAAATGCCATGACACTGGTTTTCAGGAGACCAGCTGAGTGAGCGCTACGGACTCTTGTCGCATAAGTGTAGTTTATGTACCTAACGTGTATGTGAGTAATGTTTGGAGCTAAAGACTCCATCCTTATTATGAAAACTGTTATAGCTGTTATAGATTCCTTGATGACGGTACGGACATAAAGGAAAAAGAAGAAAGATGAAGTCAAATTTTTGTTAATGAATAAAGTGTTTGCCGTCAAACAAAGTAAGTATATCAAATTGATAAATGGATTAAATATTCATAGTTTGTATTTTATCTATAAGTAATAGATAAAATCCCCCCACCCCCCCGCGCGCTTGATAGGTACTCCTGAACTAAGCCATCCATGACCGCATGACCGCCGCATAGATCCATCGTTGGTAAAATTATTTCAAGAGGTAATAGAGTCAACCATTTCATGACCTTGTTATTGCAGTTTCGTCCTTTTGATATTAAGAGCTTGAACTTTTACCTCTTTGTTCACTATTCATAGTTAATTTGGAATCAGCAAGGTCATGATCCCTAAGCGATGTATGTAGCGCTAACGCGAACACTGAACGGTGACCGGAGATCGCTGCACTAATTCATTGCTCATTTTTGGTTCAAGTTACAAGCGGGGATCCGCAACACATTCTGTCTAGATAGAGTTTGAAGAAATGAGCTTATTCTATCCTTAAGTAGCCGGCAACGCATCTGTGATACTTAATGTATTGAAAAGTCTACCTATGGGCGACGGGAAACACTTACCATCAGGTGAACAGTCTGCTCGTTTCTCCGCTATAATAAAATAAAACGCATTTCTCCGCCTTTCAATGCGTGTGTGTTGCCAGTGATGACATACGGAACCGAAACGTGGCCGCTTACAATGTGCCGATTAAGGAGGCTCAAAGTCACCCAGAGAGCAATAGAGAGAGCTATGCTCGGAGTCTCCCTGCGTGATCGTATCAGAAATGATGAGATCCGCAGGAGAACTAAGGTTACAGACATAGCTCAAAGGATTGCAATGCCTCAAGTGGCAATGGGCAGGGCACATAGCGAGGAGAACAGACGGCCGTTGGGGTAGAAAGGTCCTGGAGTGGAGGCCACGCACAGGAAGTCGCAGCCGTGGCAGGCCCCCCACAAGGTGGACCGACGATCTGGTGAAGATCGCGGGAATCCATTGGATGCGGGCGGCACAGGACCGATCTGTGTGGAGAACATTGGGGGAGGCCTATGTCCAGCAAGTGGACGCCTATTGGCTGAAATGATGATTTCTCCGCCACCCTTTCATATAAATACAAGTGGCAAAAAGTGCTTACTATACAGTGTGCCCGTATTTATAGTTCAAAAAATATTGAGATGCCTCACAACGAGGCTAATTTGAAACACCCCCAGTATGTACCTATGTTCCGCGATAGTTTTCGAGTAACAAAATATAATATTTTTTGTAGTATTAGTAGTAGAGGCACTATTCGACTTAATGCCTGACATCTGCATTTTACCACCGCTCCGCCCGTCGTCGTCAGAGCGTTCATCCTCACACATTGGAACCCAAATAGTCTCGCACAGTACGGTTCCAGAGGAATTTCCTCCCACAAACGCTCCGGCTGTGGAATTGCTGTTTTCCCGGGGGAATAGTTAATAGGGGAATAGATACTCTGGAGTTGCAAATGTCCATAGGAATACAGTAATCACTTACCATCAGGCGAGCCGCACGCTTGTTTGCCAGCGACGTAGTATAAAAAAGTATGAAACATTACGGACACTGTAAGGCATCTTAAGAAACATTTTTGGACCACTGTATAGCCGCCCTGTATAATATAAATTCATACGCGTACATTCGGTTTTACTGACAAACTGAGGTCAGTAAGTGCGTTATTCACTTAAGAATAAATAGCAAGAAAAAAAATTTATATATATTTGCATTGGTGAAATGAGGGCTCTCTGAGGAATGAGGAATGAGGAATCTCTTTCATGGTACTGGCATGTAGTGTGAAGAAAGGAAGAACCCAAAGTATGTATGTAGTCCATGTAGTGTGAACCCAAATAAGTGAAGAGTATAAATGTTAGTGGGTAGAGGAACAGAGGATAGCCGAAAAAGGGATAGATGGATTTTGCAAAGAATGTCATGGGAAAAGGGGTGGATAATTCTATGACGAATGACAGGGGCGTATGGAAAAAGAAGACATACTGCGCCTACCCGAGATAACCTGGGAAAAGAACAGGAGACCTATTTTTGATTTACTCGTATGACTTAGCGTCGTGACGAGCGCACGATTTCTACTGACATACGAAATTCCGCATTTTTGAATCGTTCGTCTGCAACAAGTGACTCGTTGGTTGAGTAACTTAAAGCAAACGGTAGAAGCAACGTCAAAATAGTTGTCGATAGCAACAAGCATAAACAAAATATTATAAATTTCAAACTTTGATTTGACTGATTTTGACAGACACAAAGTGACATTCATAGTTTTTTGTGACAAAAAAGCGAAGATTTTCATATTAAATAGTCAATCGTTTTGCGTGCCGTTTTTAATTCGGAATTTACCGGTTTTTGTATAATTCGGGTTAGAATGCCAATTTACCGTATTATAATGGCAAAATCGAAATCGAACGATTCAAAAATACGGAAAATCGGCTTCAAGCGACTTAGAACAAGATATACGTCGCATGCGACGACGCTCGCCATACGAGTAAATCAATAATTAAATTGAAAATTTAAAAACCCCTGACACAACTAAAGCTCTTTCATTTGATACCTATATTGAGGCAGTTGGAACAACAAACAGGTTATTCGTCATTTTCTGACGGCGGCCTTGTTGGATTTGATTTTTTTTTTACAATTAATATATTCTGCTAATCAAGCCCTTTTATATGATACCCATATTGTGGGAGTTGTGTTAAAACATAAAATCCTAATCTTTGTGTCAGCGGCCATCTTGGATCGATTTTTATCCAACATAGCTAAGAACACTCCCTCCTTATTCATCTTTCAAACAAAAAAAAAACAAAATCAAAATCGGTTCATTTGTACGGGAGCTACGATGCTGTAGACACACACACACACAGACACGTCAAACTTATAACACCCCGTCGTTTTTGCGTCGGGGGCTAAAAATAGGTCTCCTGGAGGAGGATGATGAAATTGCAAAAAAAAAATCTGTAAAAATATCAAATACTGACATAATTCCGTACTAAGTAGCTTAGGCACTCATGTCACGGATATCAGGCAACAGAATAATTTATTGTATTACAATTGAAACCCAAAAACTAAACCATCACATGAATGATTGTCTCACCAAGTGACTTTATGACTCCTCTAGTGTTGCAGGTGTCCATGGGCGATGGTAATAGCTTACCATCAGGAGATCCATCTGCTTGTCTGCCCCCTATCTCTTTAAAACTCTTAAGAGCTTATAACTCAATCCATCTTTCAACCTTAGCTCGACCTCTTCGTTAAGTGGACGCGTATTTATAGCCAATAAAGTACCCTAACGAGAAACTAGTACGAAGGGATTTTCGTCCATTTTTACGAGAGCGTGTAATGAGCAACCCTTAAGTAAGGAGTTGCATTGCATTCAATCGGCTGAATAGCGTAAGGACCTATAAAATTCCCTCCAGTTAATTCGGTGATTGCATCGTCCTGGATGCTGGATTTAATATGTGTCTGCCTTGGTAACGTAGTGTCTAGTGTGCCGCACTTCAAAGCGACGGAGTCGCTTTCCCGGTGCGAACGCCGGGTAGAGCCAAAATTCGTATCTGAGTTTTCTCAGTGTTCTGAGAAGCCTGAAGTCTGGAAATTGGTGGGCTAAAAACACTTGTTGTTGCTGAGTATCTGTGTGTCTTGTCATTTTTTTTTATCTATGTAATTAAAAAATATTAAATATTTTATTAGTAATATTTGTAGTAGTGGAATTTTTACTACAATACACTTGTATATCGCAAGCACTTTGCGATCATATTAGTGTTATGTTACGTTAGGATATTAATATTTAATTTTTTCAGTATTTTAATAGGCTGAGATGTTATATAGATATCGATACGATAAAATCTTTTATATAGGTAATAATTATACTTAAAACAGTCAGACAACTTACTTCTTCGTTAGACTCTTTTCATTAATGATGGTAGAGGAAAGGGCCGTATATATGCAACGCCCGACAAAAATTTTAATAGCGCGATGCAGGTTCACTTATTTTTAAACGCAGTTTTTCATCACAAACCTGCTATCCGAAAAAAAAACTCACTAAACATTTAAAGCAACAATTAAATAAAATAGAGCAGTATTAGTTCTAGACTCGAAGAATATGATGATTTTTTTTATTAAGTTTGCTTGTATCGTCCCACTGCTGGGCAAAGGCTATCCCTAAGTTTTTCCATTGATCTGTGTCCAATGCCCTTACTTGCCAATCTTGGACATACTTGTAAAAATCTTCACACCATCTTTTTCTGGACCTACTCCATAGTCACCGCCCATCGGTCCGCCGTTATTGAGTGACGATTTTCGTCCATCTTGCGGGGCCCATTTTGGACACATGACTCGCCCAATCCCATTTCAGTCTGTAACAATAAGGATAAAGAAATAATTCATACCTACAACATCTCATACAAAGATCTGCTTCCGTACTAAATAGCGCACTTGTGTTACGGATATCAGACAACAGAAGAACTACAAATATACCTATACTTAAAGTATATAATACCCAGACGCTTAACAAACACAAGTATAAATAGAAAGAATGAAACATTCACACAAAAAATCCATACAAGAGTTCATTTTGGGCTATTTTTACGTTCAAAACGCTACTAAAACCAAGTATAATAGAGATAAGAACTGACGAATATTATTACACAGATGTCAGAGTCATTTCTATTATTAATGCGTAGAGACCAATCGTCCTTCATTTTGAAAACGAGTTTAGTCGACCCTTTTTGTAGGAAGTACATTGTAGAGTCTATATAAGAACCATAGAGCTCTCAATTTGATTGGTATTTAGAAGATACAATTATTAATATTCTGGTCAGTAATTCGTTTGATTGATTAGTTTTATCTATTCGTTATCACTACAATCTAATGATTGTATTATAATTAATATAAAGCCAGTAGATATTCTCGTATTTACACAATGTTGTATGCTTAAGAAAGAGACGTAACATAATCAATTTGGATAAATATACTTACATAGAATTTTAAATACAATGTTTTGATACAATAGAGTTTATACATAATATATAATCCTTCTAAACCATAGGTGGGTTAGTATGATTATATTTATAAAACTATTAGGTTATATTATTATATTTAAATAGAAAAAAATGCTGGCACTGTATTTAATTAAATTTTTAAAATCCCTATCTTCTCTCATTTTTAAATTGAACTTTTTATTCATTAATACATTTAAGTTTTTTTTTTATTAATTTCAGTATTTATTTTAGTTTTAAATTGGTAATAAAATGTAGTAATTACATTTCCAAATATTAATTGACCTAAAATGGTTTATGCTTATTTTTTAATGAATAAAGATTAAACAACAAATTACGAAACCACCGCATCCATAAAAAAACATTATCACTGGGGCCAAAAGTTCTGCCGCTACGAACTAGATGGCGTTACCGTTGACTTTACACTGCAAAATGTATGGAGGATATCCGCGCACTTTTTACATTTCGTATTTTTAAATAAATATACAGATGAATGTCTAAAGAAAAGTATACAGTTCTGTTGTTGAAGAGTTGCTTTAAATGTTTAGTCAGTAAATTTTTTGGATAACAGTGGTTTTGTTATGAAAAACTGCGTTTAAAAATAAGTGAACCTGCATCGCGCTATTAAAATTTTTGTCGGGCGTTGCATATATACGGCCGATTCCCTCGCCTCTGACGGGGAGTCCGTTTCTACACAGTGCGTCAGTGGTGGCGGTAGGGCTGATCTAACTCTATCGCCAACGGTGTCCCAACTTGCCAGAGTGGGCAGTTGAGGAAGTTCTCGCAGGCAGCACTATGGTCGGGGTGACTGCACGAGGTTTACGCACGAACGTTGCGCAATGGAAGGCTGAATGCCGCATTCGAGGCCCGCTATGGGTACTGTGAAACAGGAGTCGTCAGTAATGTAGACGCTCGGTTATAGCGAGGGGACAAAGGGCCTCTCAACACCACTGCTGTAGAAGATTTGACTCTCTTTTTGACTTTGAATGTCGATCCAGCGGGGTAATGCTGCCAGCATTTTGGGGACATTGTCACAGGAAACTACTTTGTTTTAACTTTCCTTTTTTTAATTACTTTTAGCTTAGCTTTAGGTCTCAGTACCTATTTATTTTTAATATCCTTTTTTTTTCTTATGTATAAAAATATTTTGTACAAGAATTTTATTCGTATTATGTTGAGTTACACCAATAAATTTTTACTAATAAATTTCCAATATCTTATTACATAGATTATCTATCATCATTATCATATATACAGTGTACAATTAAGGCGGTCTTATTTATGAGAGCGATGCGATCGACCAGGCAACCTCCGAAGGTTGCCCGAGCAAAGAGCATTAGATGGAAGTGATGAGGTGCAATTTATTCTGGTAAGTACATATATGTAACTTAAAAAAAATATTGTTCATAAAATTTTCAGGGACGACAGGCGTAGTGTGTACGATTCCCGCACTGAGACAAAATGTTAGTTATATGAAACATATTTATTTGTATTGTGTCAAATTGGTTGGTATTTTGGTTTTTTTATGTGATAGGCGGCAAACGACCAGACGGATCACTTTTGTTATTCAAGGTGACGGGTAGGGCGCACTAGCGACGCCAATCGATTTTAATTTTTACTTAACCGGATCTATTTTAAACAATTTCGGGGTTACAACCTCTCGGCAAACACTTATACTATTTATTAAATAACCATGCACAAATGTTGGGTCCGATTTTGTACGCGAAAAATTGATTCACTGCAAAAGTGGTCGCCTTTGGCGTGAATAATTTTTTTTGCGTACGCGTTGGACCCAACATTTTTGCATGGTTATTTAATAAATAATATAAGTGTTTGTGCAGAGGTTGTAACCCCGAAATTGTTTAAAATAGATCCGGTTTAGTAGCCAACATCTAAAATCGATTGGCGTCGCTAGTGTGCCCTACCCGTCACCTTAAGGGTTTCATGGTATGAGGGGAGGCAGTGGTTTAGGACTAGGATTGAATAATGAATGGAATGGTGATAGCTGTTATCAATAATTTATTGATAAAAAGTTAATCAGTAATTTTAAACTAAATTGGGTTAATATTTTATGTGTCATTTTAGGTAGCTTTTTATTAATTTAATCTCAATAGGTATACACCTTTATTTATCATAGTTCACCTAGATCTCGAGAACCTTATATAAGTATCGTGAATAAAATCCGTCTAGAACGGTGTATTGACATTTAAATAATAAAAAAAGGTAAATATTTTTTAAAACCTTTTCAGTTTTTTTCAGCGGCTTATTTTTTTTGCTAAAAAGTTTTTTAAGCTACATAGAACGTTGGAAAGAAAAAAAGACTTATCTATTTGGGTAAATTGATAAGTTTCCTTGGTTAGAGCAGATGGCTCACCTGATGGTAAGCGATTTCCGCCGCCCATGGACACCCGCGACACCAGTGACTTTTAAACCCCCCTTTCCCCCGTATTGGTCCTCCAGTATCCTCAATCACGCAGCGGTAGCACAGTGGTACCTCACGCCCGTTTTCTGTGAGGCCGTGGTAACACTCCGGTCGAGCCGGCCCATTCATGCCGAAGCGTGGCTCTCCCACGGTCAACATCATGCTTAACTGGCCAAATGGAGCCAAGGGGACAAGGTAACTGAGTCCTTACGACCTTGAAGCTGTGACGTAAGAGGTTTTAGAGTTAGAGTACTTTTTTTTTAAGAGAAAGGCAGGCAAAAGAGCAAGTGAGTCACCTAATGGTAAGCGGTCACCACCTCCCATGGACATCAGCCACACCAGAGGGAGCGGCGATGCGTTTCCGGCCTTTTAATAAGGTATAGGCTCGTTTCTTGAAGATCTCAATGTCGTATCGGTTACTTTTAATACAACTCACGCCGTTTGGGTTAAAAACTTTCGACTTAGTCGCAATAAACGAATATTGCTTCAGCTACTTAGTAAATAATCAGGCTGCCTCGTTGGCGCAGAGGTTGATTCACTGCAAAAGTGGTCGCCTTTGGCGTGAATAATTTTTTTGCGTATTTACATTTACATACATACATTTTTGCATGGTTATTTAATAAATAATATAAGTGTTTACGGAGAAGTTGTAACCCAGAAATTGTTTAAAATAGATCCGGTTTAGTAGCCAACATCTAAAATCGATTGGCTTCGCATAGACAGGAAATAGTCCAACGAATTACCAGAAACATCGTGAGAAAACCTGCACATCTGTCCTCTCGATGCTTATTATTTTTTATTTAAAACTTAATTGCACATAACGATCCAATAGGCGAACTTAATGCCCAGAGGCATTCTCTCCCAGTCAACCTTTGCTTCACCGCTACCGCCGAGTGGATGGTAGAAATTTGCACATAGATTTGCAGAAATAAAAACAAATTTGTACATTCGTCGTCCGCGTCCGCCATTACGTAGCTCTCGAAATACCGCCACAGAATCATTTTTTTTAGTGTGGCTTCTAGCCCGTCATGGATAATTATGAACTGATATGATGACACTGGCCGGTTTTTGAACTGAAACTCTTTGATTATTTTTTAATTGCGAAATTGAACTGTCCATATAGCACACAGTAGTTCACAACTGTCACGAGCTTTCAATTCAATTCAATTCAATTCAAATAATTCTTTATTTGCATAGGCTTGTACACAGCACTTACAAATCGTCATACATTTGAATGACTTAAAACTATTTATAAGTACTTATGTATAATTTACATGTTAATACATATATATGTTGATACATAAAATATACTAAAGAAATAAATAAACATAATGCGATTCTACCACCGGCTCGGAAAGTTGTTTCTGGTCGAGAAGATCCGGCAAGAAACTCGCCAGTTACTCTTTTTAATCGCCAACTTTTTTACAATGGTTTATTAACTTCATACCAATTCATACAGTCTAATGCAACACAAAATAGAATGAAGCAAATTAAAAGCTAAATATGAGGTAAACCGAAGCGGACCAGTCCCCAAAGGTGGCACCTGTTCACAAGTATGACGTATGTGTCAGCCATCATTTCACTCAACCATATTAGAGGGAATGTAATGACCCGCCACATAACGCCACCACCTCAGAGACATTTGAGTGAGCATGACTACTTAGGTTCTCCTCATAGGTCACAAAGAGTAGTAGTTACTTAATCTAATACTAATAAACTGCAGGACGAGGTGTACAATAGTAGGTGGTTAGCATCTTGTCAATTATTGAATAATCAATATAAATCAATTTTATACAGTAATAAATGCTGCTAAGCCTAATTTATTAAAATTCAGTAATTATATAATATTAATGATTTTTGTTAATATATATGAAAATGTTACAAGTGTGCAGGCATGGAGGTCATTATGTCCATGAATCCTTATCATTTAAGTAGTCTACAATTTTATAGTATCCTTTACTCATTAAACAGGCTTTCACGTGAGATTTAAATTTATGCGTTGGTAACTCAATAACATTTTGTGGCAACTTATTGTACATTTTAATACTTAGACCAACAAATGAATTATTAATTTTTTTAAGTTTCAGATTTGGAATCGCGAGCTTGTGTTTATTTCTAGTGTTAAAACCATGACAATCAGATTTTTTCTAAAAAATATCCATGTTCTTTCGCACGTACAAAATACAGTCTAAAATGTATTGAGAAGCTACGGTTAAGATGTTAATGCTCTTAAATAATTCTTTTAGCGAATCGCGAGGTCTAAGGTTGTATATGGAGCGGATGGCCCTCTTCTGCAATACAAATATAGTCTGTATATCAGCGGCAGACCCCCACAACAAGAGACCATAAGACATTACACTATGAAAATAACTAAAATAAACCAATCTCGCGGTTTCAATATCGGTCAGATGTCTAATCTTCTTAACCGCATACGCGGCGGAACTAAGTCTTCCCGCCAAGGCTGCGACGTGGGGTCCCCATTGTAATTTGGCATCCATGGTAATGCCAAGGAAAACTGTTGAATCAATGACTTCAATACGTTCATTATTCATAGTGATGTTAGTATTGACCTGTCTTACATTGGGCATTGTGAATTTTACACATTTAGTTTTCTTAGCATTAAGAAGTAAGTTGTTAGTGGTAAACCAATGGAGAACTTGTGACAGAGTGTCATTTACATCGTCAAACGTACTTTTTCTTCGGTCAACATTAAAGATCAACGAAGTGTCATCAGCAAATAGCACTACCTCACAAAGGTCTTGTGTAAAGTAAGGAAGGTCATTTATATATATCAGGAAAAGCAGAGGCCCCAATATCGATCCTTGGGGCACTCCCATCAATAGAGGAGTGCCTGAAGAATATGTCCCATTAATGTTTACTTTCTGAATTCTATCAGACAAGTAAGAATTTATCAAACTTAGTGAAATCTTGGACACACCATAATGAGATAATTTTAACAACAACGTTTGGTGCGTAACGCAATCAAATGCTTTCGATAGGTCACAAAATACTCCAACAGCATCCTGCTTGTTTTCCCATGCATTAAAAATATGCTTGATAAGTGCAACTCCTGCATCAGTTGTTGACTTACCTTTAGTGAACCCAAATTGTTTATTATGAAGCAGGTCGTTAACTTTAAAATGAGACAGCAACTGAACGAATATGACTTTTTCAAAAATCTTACTCAGTGCTGGTAATATAGAAATAGGCCTAAAGTTAGAAGGATTACTTTTATCACCTGATTTGAATAACGGTATGATTTTGCTATACTTCATTAAGTTAGGAAATTGGCCTTCGTCAACACATCTGTTGAATATCATTGACAAATGGGGTGCGATATGCAGTATTATATTTTTTAAAATGTCTACGGATATTCCCCAAAGATCTTCAGTTTTTTTTATATTTAGATCTTTAAAAGTTTTTACTATTATCTCAGGTGTTACATGGGTAAATCTGAAAGGTGTTTTACATTCGTCAACTTTTGCTTTTAGCAAGGCTTTGATTTGGGACCCACCCAAGGTTGAATGTCGTGTAGCAAACTTTCGCTATAAAGAGCTAATATTTTAATGTGTTAAAGTCATAATATTTACCAACGACAACTTTACTTTTCTAGAGTCAACCATGTAAAAAAATCAACTTGAGCTAGGCCATACGATCATCACGAGTAATAGGCTTGTGTGCTAGGTCAGAGATTGGCAGATTTTTTGAATAGCATTGAGAAATAACGGCAAAAATTTCAGCTGGAAACCTTATGTATTATTTTTGTCATAAGCCCTTAAAGGCAAAGTTAAACAAGAAATTTTTTAAGTCTTAAATTTACGAAATATTTATATAGCAATCGATATCCTATTCTATTTATAGCAACTTTTGTTAAGAAACCATTTTCATAAACGCACTATTTCATATATTTATCGAACAAAGCTATCTCGCGATGCGCCCAAACCCGTGAGGGCTGACGTCACGCCTCGCGTCGCTGTTTGTATGGAGCGTTTTGGGCAAGTCTATTTTATGTGATTCTGAAAAGGTCCTATCTCGAAGAGTTTCGAAGCTAATAAATCCTTTCTAGCGCCGATGTTTTCAATTTTGTGGGGTTCTTATATTATTAACAAGAGAAAAAATAGGACACAAGCCTATTGTTACGTGGGTAATAACTTTTAGGCCGTGTGTTCTGTCTATATAGCAATATTGTTTTTATTTGTTACTGACACTGACTAGAGTAACACAATATAATTATGTTCGTAATTAGAAAACCGTACTTAATGATAGCTAATGTACACGGGACAAAACGCAGTTATTATTATATGTAAGTAGCGGTTTGTAACGGTCGTGGTCACAAGCGGACTGGAGGTGCACGGCGTCGTCTGCTACGCCCGGCACCCTGAGAGGGTATCCGAAGATTCACAAGCCGGGCGTAGCAGACCGTTGAAACGCGGTCGAAACGTCAAGCTGTGTATGCAAGTATATGCTATGTGTATGTAAGTATATGCTACTACGAGTATATACTTACATATTATAATAATAACCGCGTTTTGACCCGTGTACATTAATTATTTGTAAAATGCAACGCGAAAGTTTAAAATATTACGTAATGATAGCTTTTTGCAAAGAGGTTATAGGTTCAAGGGTCGATTAGTAAGACATTTTATGTCTTAACTTGACATTCAATATTATTAACCTAGTTTCGACCTTACTGCATTATGAATGTTCTAACGACATTTAACGGAAATGGGTCCAAATTAAAGCTCGTGATTGTACGTAAGTATGCACGTGTGTGAAAAACTCAGGCACGGATAGCAAAACATTCATGAAAAATGAAATTTCTTCAATCGATACTCACCTTTATATCCAACATGTTTCGTTCAATATTAAATAAGAGAATATTAAAGTCTGTTTGTACATAGACCCATACGTACCTAACTAAAAAAATGGAATACAAAGTGTTTTAAACTTTAGCACTTAAGTAAATTTACGGTAAGTAGCTAAAACTTGCCTTACTTATTTCTCGCCTTATTGTCGTCTTATTTACTGTGTTTTCATTGTTATCTCTGTCATTGAGGCGTGAAGGTCAAAGCCGAATATAATCTTAAGGCGACGGGTAGGGCACACTAGCGACGCCAATCGATTTTAATTTGTAGCTACTATACCGTATTTATTTATAATGTACTTTTTAATAATATATTTATTTAAATATATTTATATATATAGGTATGTATATAATGTAGTTTTTTTTTTCCTTACTAGTAACTTAAAATTTTCATTTCGCCGCACCGCTGCACTTTCTGCATGACCCAAAGGTTGACTGGTAGAGAATGCTTCTTGGCATTAAGTTCGCCTTATTGTATCAAAATTTGTGCAATAAAAGTTTTAAATAAATAAATAATACCGGATCTATTTTAAACGGTTTCGAGGATTCAACCTCTTGGCAAACACTTACTGTTTATTAAATAACCATGCACAAATGTTGGGATCAATGCGTACTCGGAAAATTGATTACCGCCAAAAGCGGCCACTTTTAGCGTGAATCAATTTTTCGCGTACAAAAACGGACCCAACATTTGTGTTTGAAAATTTAATATATAGTATAGTATTTGCCGAGAGGTTGTAACGAAATTGTTTTAAATGATTAAACACTACAAATAATGAGGTTATAATGATAATAGGGTATAGTGATAATGAGGTTTAGTAGGTAAAAATTAAAATCGAATGGCGTCGCTAGTGTGCCCCACCCGTCACCTTAATAGTGTATTCCCCGTAACGTGTTAAGTGGCACGTTATCTTTGAAGGTCGAGGAAAAGCTTGATGCCAAATTATTGTTTTTAGCTATAGAACTTGTGGTTTCTTCGTGTTTAGAAGAGTAAATAATAGAAAGAAAAAAAGTTTTTTTTTATTATTTTGGACATCACAAAACTATATTTGAGAACGTCAGCGTCAGATCAAGTTACCCCCCTGCAGTGGAAAAATAGCTCTTGTGTCCCGGACATAAGGACGGTCCAAAGGTCAACAAATGTAACTCGACGTGCCGCCGTGTTTACAACATCAGTTTCATTTACACTACAAACAAAAAAGAATTAAGCATGCATCTTACAAATATGATTAGTAAGACTTTGTTAAGGTGACGGGTAGGGCACACTAACGACGCCAATCGATTTAAATTTTTAGCTACTAAATCGGATCTATATTAAAAGATTTCGGGGTTACAACCTCTCGGCAAAGACTTATACTATTTATTAAATAACCATGCATTAATATTGGGTCAATTTTTGTACGCGAAAAATTGATTCACGCCAAAAGCGGCCACTTGCCGGTAATCCAAAATAAGAGTACAAAAGCAGATCAAACAGTTAACTATACGTATTAAAGAAATAGTATAAGTGTTTGCCGAGAGGTTGTAATCCCGATTTTTTTTTTAATATATCCAGTTTAGTAGCTAACTACTAAAAACGAATGGTGTCGCTAGTTAGGGCTACCTGTCGCCTTAAAGAAAAGCACCGCATGCGCCAGTGCGAGAAACAATCAGCGCCGCTGAGCTAATGGCGTCCTTTTACTTCCAAAAAACGACCCAGTTCTGCTGGACATAGGCTGCTCCAAATGTTTGCCACCACGATCTTTTTTTTTTAATTTTTTATTGTAGATAGGTAAGCGTTTGACCATATTTCACCTGATGGTAAGTGATAATATGGTCTAAGATGGAGCACGATTACCTAGAAGATACCTATTCACTCGCGCTTTGAAAACCCCCAAATTGTAGCTTCTAGGGAACAATTCCTCAGGCAGCTGATTCTACTGTTTCGCAGTACGAATAAGGAAACAGGATTCAAACCTCTTTGTGCGGACTTTTGGTATTTATACCATGTACCGATCTATCTTTAGATACTCGCATCCAGCTCCAGCCAGCCATCCTGCGCAGATCGTCACTCCGTTTGGCCTGAGGGCATCCTATACTACGTTTTACCGGAACGCGGTCTCCACTCCAGAACTCGTTTACTCCAGCAGATTCTGAAGCTGACATAAATATAATATAATAATATTTCACAACATCACATACATTGATGATCTGACTCGGAGATAGGTTGCTCAAGCACATGTGTTACGGATATTACAACCGACAGCGGAATTACAAACATATACATGTATTACTTTTTGTAAATATATACTTATATATAATACAAAGAAAACACCCAGACTAATACAAACGAACAATTTAATATAGAAGCATCTCGCGGGCAAGTAGGTATGGCATTCCCGACGGAGGTGATGCCTTGACATCGCTTCCGTTGTAATTGCAACTTGGGCTCTTATTTTGCTTATCACCAGGCTAAGGAGAGCCAATATACCGAGTCACTATAAAAAAGAGTCATGTTCATGCATGCATGCATGCATGTTCGTACTGTGCGTGAATCGAACCCGCACCTTGCACCAGGGACAGCGTTCACTAACACTGATCCAAACGGGTCGCTCGAAAAATCTATATGGCTGACTTTTTATAAGGATTCGAATTAAAAAGCGTTGAATAACATTTTCCGTGGCTTTATTCACCCTACCAAGGGTAGGCAGGGTGAAAGCCACGTTCAGAAAATAAATAAACGCAGAATGAATAAATAGCCTGGAACTAGGGCATTCCTAGTACAAGTAAATGACGATGGAACTACGTAACTTACTGAGCAAATAGGTATGGCTAGATACCTAATTGGATGGCATACAATGGTATCTAATTCACCGTAAAATTATTAGTCGTTATGTATATATGAGTAATGTAACTGTTCCGTATTTAGCCTAACTTGGTTAAATGGTATATAGCACAATAATATTTTATCTTTTTTGTTTTCGTTTCTTTTAAATTCTAACGTATTTGGGAATGTCTTGCTAATCCTTGGAACGGAACGCGCCCGCAACAGTGCTGCCAACGGCACATTTTTCAAACACAAGTTTCCGACATCTCCTACCGATCGACATGGTCGCCGCGCGCGCGATTCTAATTTCAATACTTATAATAAAGACAATACACTGGCGGGAATATTCTGTGATCTGGACTTAGTACGGTGGTGCGGTGATAGCAACAAGAACCAGCCCCTTTGGATTTACAGTCTCCCTGAGACAGCACACCACGCGGATGCTTGGATGACCAGGTTAGTCAAGCTTTCCCAAAACATCGCGGTCCTTCGAATACCTCTTTCCGAAACAATAACTATAGGGAACATTAATTATAGGAGTAACAGTACTTCTTAAGGAAAATAAAGTTCGAATCACAGATTTAATGTAGTTCAAACGCATGACACCAGGCAGCACTGTCGATGTGAACGTTCCCTATTTACAATGATTATGACCTGTAGAAATCTACAAATACAGTACAAAAAAATCCTAAATTAATTAATTAATTTCCTATTTTTTTCTGGTAATTAACTTACTTACGTACTAATTAGTACGTAAGTAAGTTAATTACCAGAAAAACCAAGATCTGCGTCTACAAAACTGTTATTAGACCGATCTTGATGTACGGTTGTGAAACTTGGACACTGACCCTCAAGATTAGGAGTAGTTCCTCATAGCTGAGAGAAAAATATTCTGGAAAATCCTCGAGCTACGGGACATGGAGGCTACGAACAAAACGTGGAAACAGAAGATCTTGTGGCTGAACCAAATATAATGGGCGAAACGAAGTCATCGAGACTGCGCTGGCTCGGCTACGTGATGAGGTGAGGATGAAGTCAGATCGAGCTGCGAAGAGAGCATACCTGAGTCGACCAACTGGCAAGCGCCCGGTAGGACGCCTCAGGTATCGCTGAATAGACCAGGTCGAAAAAGATCTTGCCCGCCTACAACGGCGGAACTGGTGACAGGTGGCCGAAAACAGACCGGAATGGCGAAATCTCGTGGCTCGATCTACTTCGGGTCGCTGAGGCAGCGTAGTATGTTAGTAAGCAAGAAATCTGCACTTCGATTCACGCATTATTTTTCATTAGATTGCATAAGTTGCGTTCCATTTCACAGAAACTAACCGAAAGTAGGTTCCACGATAAATGTTTCACTAGCTTACCGTAAACTAACTGTACTTATAACCTGTGACGTCACAGACAGTTTAAGGTCACGATAAGGACTCGGTAACCTTGTCTCCTTCTCAGGATCGTCGTTTTCTATTTAGATTCTAAAACGAATCGCTATTTCCGTTATTTGTGTTTTAAATATGCAGACGCTACGTGTGTGGCATTTTGTGTCCTTTGCGTGATACATGGTGTATTAATACCTATTTAGATATTTTGTACCATTTATCTACTTATTTTGAAAAAAATATAGTCATTATTAAAATTTAATTAAAATCTTAGTATCTTCCCAATTGTTGTACCTTATGCCCCTACAAAATTTCGAATGAAAATTAAAAAATATATTTACGATTCCCATAAATGATTTTCACATAAAATATTATGTTCGACATATACAAAGAAAAATAAAAAAAATTATTTATTTTTTATTAGTGGCCCGCCCTCACTTCGTTTCGGGAAATTAGCTCCTCTTTATGCCAACAGATGGCGCTAGGTGACGATGACATCGCGCAAGTGTTTATTTAGTGTTTTCGGATTACCTATAAGCATTGCCGCTGTCTGTAGGATTACATAATCATTCCCATGCAGTAATGTAAAAAAGAGGTGGATGGATGAATTATGTGAAGAATGACATGAAGGATAAAGGGGTGGATGATTCGATGTCGAATAGCAGGGACGTATGGAAGAGGGAAACATACAGCGCTGACACCAGATAACCTGGGAACAGGTCAGAATGATCATTCTCATACAGTTGTGTTTTGAGAGTAAAAGTATAGTATCAGCCTATAAACTATCCCACTGCAGGGCTAAGGCCTCCATCATAGAAATCAAGTCATCGCTACTATGATGGGATTAGGCTTAATCACCACGCTTGCCAAATGCGGATTGCTCATCACAAACCCGAGCTATGTTCGAAAAATTCGAAACATACTTTTCGCTCGACCCGGGAGTTGAACCCAGGACCCCGAGATCACGGAACCGTACTTAAACCACTAGACCAACAGGGCGTTGTGTTTTTATGATGACCAACAGGGCGTCGTGTTTTAAGATGATTTACTGAAATTAAGTTTATTTTATTTTATTTTTATTATTTATGTTTTGAGATGCCCCAGAAAGTAATAAAATAACCTAGTTGGCAGCCATCATAGATTTGAAAAATCAGTGGTGACTGCTCCGATTCGAACATGATATGACATCGTGGCTCTCCCACGGCCAACTAAGCTACTATCGCTCTCGATACACCCTGTACCTATGTAATAAAAAAGATGTTGAACCAAAATTATCTCATATACTTGTAGGTATCTTATACCAACGACCCCGCCAAAAGGTGACCTCAACCTTAACACGTTTAGTCCTAGACTTAACCCGAATCTAGATTTAAGTTAGACAAATATTATATTAGGTTAAGCGGTCCAGACAACTTTTCTTTTCTTATAAATGGTCCTCATTAATCATATAAGAAGAGGTTGGTATAAAAAAAACATTTTACTGTTAATATATCATTTTTATTTGACGTCACAGTAATAATTGAATGTTGTCGTAGTAATAAAAATTGACGACCTCGCTGGCGCAGTGGGTAGTGTGTCGTGCTTTAAAGCGACGGCTGCACTTGGGGTCCCGGGTTCGATTCTCGGGTCGGACCAAGATTTGTTCTGTTTCTTTTTTGTTTTTACATTATAGCGGACAAACGAGCAGAGGGCACACCTGATGGAAAGTGATCACCGCCGCCCATGGACATCTGCAATACCTGAGGTATCACATATATGTTGCCGGCTCTTAAGAAAGGAGTACACCCTTTTCTTGAAGGTCACCAGGTCGTATCTGTTCGGAAACACCACGGATGACAGCTGGTTCCACAGTTTTACTGTGCGTCTGTTAAGAAATTCTCAGTGTCAGTCCGGAGCCTAAAAGTTGGCGGTCTTGTATCCCGTGCCTCGGAAAGCGTGTTAAGCCGTTGGTCCTGCGCCCGATCCCTCTCCGGTCGTATCACACTGGTGTCCCATCGGATTATGAGGGCAAGGGAATAGAGAGTGCGCTTGTGTTTGCGCTCACATTTAAGCACTATAATAAATCCTGCGTAAGTGGCTGATCGTTGAATTTACGCCTTTTAGTCGCCTTAGCCGAAATCAGTTGGAGGATATTATTATAATAATAAAGAACAGCCGAGTCGAGATCGCGCACAAAAGGTTCCGCACCATTATCTTTATAATTTTAAATACTAGAGAGGTTCTTACCTATTATGTGTTTGCATGGGAAGTTGCAATAGGTAAAATATCCAGTCACCCCCTCCAGGATATGGCTCTGTAAGCGGGCCATCGCCTGGGACATGAGCGATATCATGTCTCCTCCCCACTCTGGCGTAGCTCCGCAGACGGGAGCACCCCTGAGGTTTTAGTGGGTAAACCTCCGCTAACGCAGAGGAAGTCCGACATAATCCGTCCTCCCCCCAGGGGACGCGTATTCGTAACGCATTTCCTCAGGGTTAAGACAAAAGAAAGAAAGAAGGTAAAATATAAAATATCCAGGATTTGGGAAAGTCTTGAAATTAAAATGAAGGTGCCGTCTAACCTCCGCAACACAGGGGAACCAGACCAACTGGTTCACGGTTCATCATTTCAGCCAATAGACGTCCACTGCTAAACATAGGCCTCCCCCAATGTTCTCCACACAGATCGGTCCTGTGCCAACCGCATCCAATGGATTCCCGCGATCATCACCAGTTCGTCGGTCCACCTTGTGCCTGCCAGGGCTGCGACTTCCTGTACGTGGCCTCCACTCGAGGACCTTTCCGCCCTAACGGCCGTTTGTTCTCCTCGCTATGTGCCCTGCCCATTGCCACTTGAGGCATGCAATCCTTTGAGTTATGTCTTTGACCTTAGTTCTCCTGCGGATATCATCATTTCTTATACGATCACGCAGGGAGACTCCGAGCATTGCCCTCTCCATTGCTCTCTAGGTGACTTTGAGCCTCCTTAATCGGCAGATTGTAAGCGGCCACGTTTCGGTTCCGTAAGTCATCACTGGCAACACACACGCACTGAAGACTTTCGTCTTGAGACAAGTGGATCACGGTTATACTCATCATCATCTCACATATTGTAGGTATCCACAAATTTGAGAAGCGATCCGAGATGTACAGGTTTCCTCATGATTTTTTCCCTCACTGCTGAGCTAATGGTAGAAATTTGTACATAGATTTGAATCCCGAGGTGCATGCTCGGATTCGAACCGCACAACCCCGTGGCTTTATTTTGAGTGAACTAAATAGGTTACTGCAAACCATGTGCCGTGTGGTCCCCGGCAGAGTAAAATAGGCCACCCTCACTCTTGCCAAGGTGTCGTAAAAGGCGACTAAGGTAAAGCTGCTGGCATGATCATCAGCACCCAGAGAAGGAAAACTCTACATTTATATCAAAATCCTCGCCAACCCGTCTGCCAAGCGTGGTGAGTATGGCAATTACCCCTCATGTAATTGAGGGAGGTCCGTGCCCCAGCAGTAGGGACTTAAATGGGCTGAGGGTGATATCCACATGGTTGTCCTGTAAGGTTTCTTACTCAACTTTTTTTGTTCACTAACATAACTAATTTGTAAGTAAATGTAAATTTACAATGTATGGTTAACAACTGGTTTTATCTCGTTTCCATGTTGATAGGGTAAAACGACTGTTTGTTGGCCAAGCTGATAAGCTGATGGCGACCTTATTGTGACCTGAACTGATAAGGAGGACTATCCCAGTATTTGTATAAATAACTTTTGCTTATATGAATCATAATATGACCTACCTACACCGAAAGTGCGTTGTCTTGTTGTCCCGCACAATGTTCTATGGAGCTTTATATTGCGATGTAATCGACAACTAGCGCCATCTATTGGTATAAAGTGAAAATAATGTCCCGAAACGAAGTAAGGGCTAGCCCTTACTTCGTTTCGGGACATTATTTTTTATTTATTAGGGGGGATTAGCTAAAGTACTAGTACTTTAGCTAATAAACCGATTTACTTTTTTTCCTCTGCTATGAAGGAAGAAGAAAAGCGCTTTGTACGCAATTTTATACGGGGCCTTTATCCAGCAGTGGACGTAGGTATACTGGCTGAAGTGATGATGATGATATATGGGGTATTTTTTATCGGTCATCGGACAAGCAGACGGATCGCCTGATGGTAAGGTGTCCACTCAACACCAGAAGAGTCACAAGTGTGCTGCCAATCTTTACGAGTCGAGAAACATCATGAAGATTTAAACCCTTCACGTTTGTTTTCACCGTATTGGGTCTCCGGTAGCCTCACTCACTCAGCGAAACGGTACAGACGCTGCTATACGCCGGTTTTCTGTGAAGCCGTGGTATTGCCGAGTATCACTCCGGTCGAACCGGCCCATTCATGCTGAAGCGAGGCTCTGCCACGATTATGTAAAAATATTTGGCATGATTGGGCAGGCTCGACCGGAGTGATACCACGTCCTCACAGGAAACCGGCGTGAAGCAGCACTGTGCTGTGTTTCGCTGCGTGAGTGAGGGTACCGGAGACCCAATCCGGGTGAAAGAGGGTTTAAAGGTTGGCAGCGCACTTGTGACTCCACTGATGTCGCGGGTGTCTATGGACGGCGGCAATCGCTTACCATCAGGCGATCAGTCCACTCGTCTAACACTCGTATAACATAAAAAAAAATTGCAAAAACATGTTTTACTTTTTAATTTACCAAGCCAATCAATGATCAATGACTTGCCCGCGGCAATACGACGAGCCCAGCCAAGCGTTGACAAATTTGTGCTTCCACGACGATTTTTCATAACAATTAATACGGAAACCTATTAAATATTTCGCTTAGGAGATTAATGAAGGCCGCCCCAAAATAACCGCTGGTCATAATCTCTTGTTTACGACAAGCTAATTAATCGGCCTGACTGACCGGGAGTTAGTGTTGCCAGGCTGCTTGTTTGTCACCTATCATATAAAAACAATAAAAAAAAACTACTACTGAACTCGGCATCGGATTTTGTAAGACGTGCTTGATTTTGTATAAGTGCCTAGATGAAACTATCGTACGGATGGGGGTGGAATTCTAGTTTACGGCGTGTAGTACTGTGGTGAAATTCAGTATCGGGTATCAACTCAAACAACTCCTCGCAACACTCACCATAGTAAAGGCGGTAAAAGACACATAGATATGCCTTCTCTCCGCAGGGCCAAAGAGTCTAAGCGATCAGTGAGATTCTCGTCGTCGACTATTCGAGTTGCACGATGTTGAACGCGGTCAAAAGGGAAGAGTTGATATTGGGGTGCTCCGGCCCAGTGATGGAAGCAGTACTCCACGTGAGGCCGAACTTGTGCCTTATAGAGCTGACGGCGGTGGGTAAGCGTAAAATATCACCGTACTCTACCGAGGACACTCAAATTTCTTGAGGCTAATTTAGCCTTATCCTCCAAATGTAACATGACCTTATTACCTTAACTGTCTTATCGCTTGTCAAAAGCCTGCCCAATTCTCCATAGCTTCCTTCTATTCTTCTTTCTTTCTTCTATGCTCTCTATTCTTTGCTAGAGTTTGCCAACTAAAACTAAACACAAAAAATAAAGATCAATTGAAATCTGTCAAAATAAGCTATATTTTATGGTTTACTAGAGAACACATACGGACGACACGAAGACAGACGGACAACCAGAACCAGTTTAGGTACTTATCTTTTTCATTTTCGGGTTGCATCTAAAATTAGCAACTAATTCCTAGCTCTTAAGACCTATTTGTGACGAGAAATAAATAATTTATTTATTATTTATGAAATAAACCTTTTACTTTTTTACTTTTTACTTACTATTTATTTTGAGGTAAGCCCTAATTACACGGACATGGAGACGTTTCACCCCAAATGTTCTATAGATATCTCTTTCAATCAATAGAGTCAACCATACTCAAACATAATTTTATAACACCCAGACACAATCTAAGAAAGATAAGAGTGGGATCGATCATCATAGGACCAGTCAAAAGTGGAATCTCGGTCTAGGCTGGGAAGTAGCAAAAAAAAATAATGTTCTGGGTTACGGAAACGGAAAATACGTTATGGGTATTTAATGTTTATGTTACTTACAACCCGATAAGTAGTAGTACTCAATTATTTATACATAGTTAATCGCCCATACCTATTGATAACACTCCGTTATGAAATGTTCTTAAAATATTTTTTTAAATTTAGCAGCAATTTTTACAAAGACCCAGTTGGCAACACTGCTGGGAGCTCAAACATTTGTTTCAGCTTGTTACGACTTTTTAATTTGATGGACTGGGGATTTTTTTCGGTCCGGTTTCCTGGGCATTCGATTCGGTAACTTTTTAAAAAAATGTTCAACGTTTATTATATTCAAACGTCATTTAGGAAACACATTAATTCTATTTAAGCATAAAGTATTTGTTAGTTTATAATGTTGTATTTAAATTATGTTTTAGTGTTATAAACTTTAACATATTTAGGTACAATTTATCTCTTTTTAATTTGTTTAATTATTTTATTATTATTTTTCCTTATTAAATATAGCACCACCTACCCCTCTTCTATTATTAAATGTCCTTTACCCGAAGAAATCTTTGTCTGGAAGAAATCGCTTTCAGCCATAAGATCGCTGAAGTTATACACAAAAATTCTTATATTCGTATACTTTGTGCAATAAAGTTTATCTATCTATCTTTGTGCGGGTAAGAGATTTTTTATATTGATACAGTATATTGGCTCGCCTTAGCCTCATGGTACGCATAGGAGAAGCAGCAGAAGTAGGAGAAGAAGCAGCACTGTGCTGTTTCGCTGCGTGAGTGAGGGTACCGAAGGCCCAATCCTGCGCAAACGGGTTAAATTTTGGCAGCGCACTTGTGACTCCATTGGTGTTGCGAGTGTCTATGGGCGGCGGCAATGGCGATCAGGCGATCCGTCTGCTCGTCACCCACCTATCACATAAAACATGTTTATATGTAACATGTTACGAATATAAGATAATAACAGGGGAATTACAAATATTAAAAATCCAAAGGTCCATCCAGAATCCTAACGTATGATCTCATGTATTGGTGCATTCTTATGACTGTACTGGTGTCGAGGGTTTCCATGGGCGGCAATTGCTTACCACCAGGTGATCCGTCTGCTCGTCTCCCACCTATCACATAAAAAAGGCATTACTTCTGTTGGTACTGGTATAATGGCCCGCGAGATGCTCCTTCACGCTTCGTTGAAGGAGGAAATACCTACGCCGACGAGTTCCATTTCTTAATGGCACGGCAGAAATAGGAACTGCCAAAATGATTAGTCCGTGATGGAAGTTCTTCCACGGTGTTATTTTTTTATTATTATTATTAAGCGAGCTAGGCGGTGAGGGTAAAACATCGGGAGGAAACCTGCATGTTTCAAATAGTCTCTGAAACGTGTAACCATGTGCCAGTGGTTCCCCTGCAAACGGTTGCGAAGGTCAGATGGCAGTCGTTTCATTGTAGGTAATTAACAGACTCCCAAGGGTCGTCCGAGATACCGCTGGAGGGACGAAGTCGCCAAGGACCTCAAAGCACTCAACGTGCACGATTGGGCGGAATTGGCACAGGACCGCAAAAAATGGCGAACTTTGACGTCGGAGGCCAAGACTTACTTGGATCGCTGAGCTAGCGTAGTAAGTAACAGACTCCCAAAATCCTGAATGATGGTCCAAGCGTACCCCACTTTAACGCTATGATGAGGAGAATAATCAGCTAGGGGTATGCATGCGTAGCCTATTTATCATGCGATGTAGGCAGCCTGGCTATTCATTTTGTGTCACAAGGTTGTCCATGAGCCTTAATTTCTTTCATCCCTAATCTGTCCGGCACTTTAGCCCAACATGGCCGGATTAACATAACAATGAGAAGGCACGCGATAGCAACAGGTACACCTTGCCTTACCCTCCGGATGTGAGAATGAGTCCATAAATAGTCCAAATGTGGTCTTGAACATTTTAGCGGGGAAATATTGAGAAAGGTGCTCGTTCTTTGTTTGTTGTTGTTTACTTTTGTTTTGTTGTAGATACCTACTTCCATAATGTAAGATCATGTTCCTGCAGCGGTATTATCATACCGGTACGACGAGCCTACACCTTTTATTGTTGAGAATCGACAGCTAGAAAAGCATCTTTTGATAGTAGCACAGTATATTGACTCATTGGGCTCAGCTGATGTTAAGCAAAAGGAGAGTTAACTACAGCGGACGCGATGGCATGGCATCGCTTTCAATGAAACTGCTATATTGGCCCACGAAACGCTTTTTTGCTTAGAGTTTTTTTGATACATTTCAATCCACAGATTAGTAGGTCCGTGCCTTTATTTATTGGTTTTATACATAATTGCTTATAGTATAATTTATTGTCATAGATAGCTATGGAATCCTTCAAACTAAGCACATAAGGTAAAAAAATGTTTTTTTTACTATCTATACAGGGTGTATCTTTGGACATTTGCATTCCTTTAACCACGTGTTTTAACAAACATTCTGAACAACATTTGTTCTACGAATTTTCGAAATTACTCGAAAATTTTTCGGACTCCCAATACAAAATGACCAAGTCACGTGACCGACTTTGTATGAGAAGTTGAATTTTTTTTGTACGAATTTCCAAAGGTCATAGAACAAATATTGTTCAGAATGGTTGATAGAACACGTGGTTAAAGGGATGTAAATGTTCACAGATACACCCTGTATATAGATAGATAGAAACATTTTATTGCACAACATACAAAACTTAAAAACATAGACCGCCTAAATTATACATTGTGTCTCTCAATGTATAATTTAGGCGGTCTTATCGCTGGGAGCGATCTCTACCAGATAAACTTCGGAAGCCTTTCATGTGGTAGGTATGTAGGTACTCTTTTTAATTGTCTATTTTCATGATACAGGGGGCAGACGAGCAGACGTATTACATGATGATATGCGATTCCTGCCGCCCATGGACACCTGCCACGTCAAAGGAATCAGATGATTTAAACATCATACCAGCACCAAATTCAGTTCAATCCCCTACAATCTTTTTTAATAGGCTAGCGCATCAGCATGCCTCCTGGTGAGCCGGATAACCATGAGTATCGGTGATCATTTACCATCAGATGACTTGCTTATTTAATATCCCCTCTTTATAGTGTTCGATCAAGATATTTTTTGTTGAAATTGGAACGCCATGTGGTCTAGGCGGCCATTGCACGTCTACTTACCTCATCGAATTAATATAAAATACCACTTTATACGAAAAGAAAATCTAAAATAAATTGGTCTTTTGACTATCATCTTAGAGGAAAAGTGGTGGTCAGAAGAACAGCACTAATAACTTGGTAATATTTTATATTGATAAGGGACAACCAAGTACTTTATGTAGTTGGTGTAGCTAGAAAATTGGCACAAATTACAAAATATATTATTGGAATATCGTCAAGAGGACATTATATTTTTTAAAGCAATCTTTTGCAACTTATTATTAAGTAAAAAACGAACTTATAAAATTCACTGCGTGTCAAGCTGGATTACTAAGGTTGGCTCTCGCCCGGTCATACGTAGATTCAAAGCCTGAACAAGAGATGGCATTTTTAAGTGCGTCATTTATTTATTATACAAAATGTATCACAATATCCAACTTACAGCATTATATAAGCAAATTACGTGTCAGTAACACACCCGTCCGCGCCGTAGCATAGAACGAGTGTCATCGACACACGTAGGGTTGCCAGTTAGAAACGAGCAGCCGGACAATCCAACCAGTTTAGCCATTATAGCAATAAAGTCATCGCTACTATGATGGGATTAGGCTTACTATGGATATTACTGATGGAAAGTGATTATAAGGTCTAAGATATAGCGTGCTTACCCAGAAGAAGCCTATTCACTCTCGACTTTTTTTTTATCAGCTAATAAACTGTCCCACTGCAGGGCAAAGGCCTCCATCATAGAAATTAAGTTATCGCTACTATGATGGGATTAGGCTTAATCACCATGCTTGCCAAATGCGGGTTAGTGATCACAAACCCAAGCTATGTTCGAAAAGTTCGAAACATACTTTTGATCGACACGGGAGTCGAACCCGGGACCCCGAGATTACGGCCCGGTACTTAAACCACTAGACCAACAGGGTGTTTACAGGTTTAGCCAGACATTCGTTAAAAAGGTAGACACACAAAATGTTATTCATAGTATTCATTATAAGAAAGCGGGAGGACAAGTTCCTCTTCGGAAGGCAATACCAGTGGAGTCACAAGAGTGCTGCTATTCTTTAAACTCACTTTCCCGTATTGGCTCACCTAAGAAACATAGAACAGGCGCTGGCTGCTTTTCTACTGTTTAAATGTAAAAAAATAAAATCTGACAAAATTCAGATAGGTTGGGCAACGTCTACTTTGGTCGGACACGCAATCAAAAAGCCTTATTATGTCCGGCTTTATCCAGATGACAACCCTAGACACACGTGGTGCTGACAATTCAATTTCGTCTCCGAATTGAGTATTTGTTGAGTTGCGATGATAGTCGGGATATTTAGTGCTCCTGGATTTGTAGAAATTATACTGACGACTATGCCATTAGCTCGAGGGTTACGGAAAATATTGTAAGGAAACCTGCACTTTTCGGATAGGTTCTCTAATGAGTAACCATAATCCAGCTGGTCCTTATAAAGGGTTGAGAAAGTCAGACGTAACTTCAGTGTAACTTACCTGACTCCCCAAATCCTGAATCATGGTTTAAGAGTACCGCGAATTTCGAAGCGAGAGCTCTGGACGTAACAGAATAGGGAATTGGACAACAGTGAAAATATCAATTCGATGGTTATTAACTTAAAAGGAAATTCTTTATTAAGTAGTTTAACCCAAATATTATATTAAAATATAGTGTAATCTTTTAAAAATATTATTGGTAAAATGCAGAGTAGAATAGGCCACCCTCACTCTTATCGTAAAAGGCGACTAAGGTAAAGCTGCTGGCATGATCATCAGCACCCAGAGTAGGAAAACTCTGCATTTATATCAAAACCCTCGCCAACCCGTCTGCCAAGCGTGGTGAGTATGGCAATTACCCCTCATGTGATGAAGGGAGGCCCGTGCCCCAGCAGTGGGGACTTAAATGGGCTGACGATGACGACGATAATACAAATAGAAAAAGTTAAGTATATAACGCATTTGCCTTAAATTATTTCCACCACTAGTTATCGCAGGCTATGTTGATTCTAACAGTATACATTCTGTTTTACTATATATCTAAACTGGACTGCGCCCACGGCGTTACTCACGCAGTTTCAGTCTTTATTACACAAGTCTTCATTCAAACTTCAAACCCGCGCAACTACCCCTTAGGGAAAATTCAAAAGTGACTTTTTTATTGAAACCATACATAAATGTTAATATTCTAAGTTTTAAACTGTCTAATTGACATGACAGCTGTCGTTTTATATCTATTATTATGAGGTTTCTAAGGTTTGTCATTCTTCCAAATTTTAATCTCTATTACCGTTGACATGAGGATAATTTTTCTGTGACATCAGTAGCTGTCGCACCCCACGGAAAATACTGTGACAGGAAAGAAAAATTAAAGATACAATGTTAATTATTGTTCTTTAAGTAGGTAGATAGGTAAGGTTCTTTAGGAAGGACATGATTTCATCTCGTCTTCTCATAGGTTTGTGCACTCGTAAAACTGAGTTTTACTATCATAAAATCGAAACCTAAGTCAATGAACAATGCAACTATACGCCAAGCAATAAAACTTGTCAGCTAATTTTGCGCCAATCTAATTAAACTTAGCGACACAAACAAACTAGTGTAGTAGGAGGTTGATTTGTCAACAGTTTATCGATTGAACTCATTATGAAACGTATTGGAACAACACTTGAGATTTCGATTTACATTTCTTTACAATTTTTTGTGATAGGTGGCAGACGAGCAGATGGATCATCTGATGGTAGGCGATTGCCGCCGCCCAAGGACACCCATAACAACAGTGGAGTCACAAGCGCGCTGCCAAGTTTTAAACTCCCCTCTCCCCGGATTGGGCTTCCGGAACCATCACTTACGCAGCGAAACAGCACAGACGCTGCTTCACGCCGGATTTCTGTGACGCTGTGGTATCACTCCGGTCTAGACGGCTCATTCATGCCGAAGCGTGGCTCCCCCACGGTCAAAATGATTGTTGCTCACGACTTTATTCACGTAAAATGATTACTTTAGGGAGGAGTCCTATTTAAATGTGATTTTGTGGACTTCCATACGACCTATTTACCCCCAACTTTATTATTACCAAACATTATCATCACACCAGGTGCTACTCATCTCTGTTTTTATGTAAACATTAGGTGGTTATTTTGACCTACTTTTACTAAGGAGCTATATTCCCATAATCACATAAATATAATATAAACAAAAAATACCTACACGACCAGCGATTTCATTTAGACAGCCTTTATTATTTGGTAATGGTTAAATCTTACATCTTAGAAGTAGGAAAATACCTAGTCAAATTACGCAATCGTCGATGATGGATCTACATCGATGTTCGAAGATCGATTTCTGGTTAGATTTGCTTTATTTCTAAGCACTTTTTTACATCGATAAACATAATCGATAAACGTCATCGATTCCCCATGACTACAACAACCGGTAGAACAACACAGCTGGCACACGCTCCAGATAGCAACCGGTTTTCGATTTTGCGACGAACGCAACCGGTTGCGCAACCACGTCTCATTGGTTGACGCGTGGTTGACAGCGCACACCGGTTTGTGACATACGGTTCTGGTGTCTGGCGAACATGGTTGTAGGTTATCGAATTTCATGTAACTATCTTAACTGGTTGAGCGGCCATGTCTCATTGGTTGACGGCGCACATCGGTTTTTTCATATGGTTCTAGTATCTGACGAACGCCATTTTACACTATAGAATTTTAGCTAATCATAACCAGCGCACCATCCATGTCTCATTGGTTGACTCACATTTGACAGCGCACACCGGTCTGTGACAATTCGGGTCTAGTGCCTGGCGAGCATGGTTGTAGGTTATAGAATATCAAATAACTATCGTAACTGGTTGAGAAGCTGTCTTATTGGTCGACGTATGCTGTTAACCAATGAGATCGTATACCACCTGCGGTATACAGCTAAAAATATTTTGCAATATTTAATGTACTTCAGCAAAAATTTCTCATTGGTTGATGATATCACACCGGTCTGTGACATACGGTTATAATTTCTGGCAAACACGATTGTTTGTAGGAAGAAGAATTTCAAATAGTTTATCGTTAACATTTCACGAATATACATAGCACGAAAATATATCTACGGCTTTAGTGATTGGCGAACATTATAAAAAAAATTAATCGTCTAGAAACAATTGAATACGTGCAAACCTATACCTAAGCCACCTTATTATAAATATCGATTTAAAGTTATTACACTACCGTAGCTCATGTTATCCCGTTTCAACACGCAATGTTAAAAGAGTCTGGCACGAGTTTTGTTCCGGGACTATCTTTAGTTCGCGATTCGTAATAAGTGGGAATGAGTGTCCTCCTATTTTGTTATATTTCCTGTGGCGGCAATTGCTTATCATCGGGTGATCCATCAGCTCGTCTGCCGCCTATTACATAAAAAAGGGTTATGGAAATCGTATTCTGATAAGAAAATAAAAAAAATGTGCACCCAGATCATAAAACATGAATAAAATGAGAAATATGGTTATGGTATTTAGTATCAATAAATCATCATGTAACTTACTAGTTAATTATAGTGGATGCACGCCATAAAGTCCATTGCTTTTATGCAACAGAATGGAATCAATACTTTGATGGTCACGCCCTACTTCCGCCATGTTTAAAACGCTTTACCTTTTTTTAATATATTATTATTACGTAATTTTTAAATTATTTCTTCTTTTTAACGCCCGACGCAAAAATGACGGGGTGTTTGACTGTGTGTGGGTCTGTGTGTCTGTCTATGGCATCGTAGCTCCCGAACAAATGAACTGATTTTGATATTGTTTTCTTTGTTTGAGATGAATAAGTGGGAGTGTTCTTAGCTATGTTGGATAAAAATCAATCTAAGTTGGCCGCCGTCACAAAGATATGGATTGTATGTTTTAACACAACTCCCACAGTATGGGTATCATATAAAAGGGCTTGAGTAGCAGAATACATTTATTGTGACAAATTACAAATCCAAGATAGCCGCCGTCGCCGTTCTTAAATTTTCAATGTACATTTTGTAGAGAACATTTGCTGTTTACCTAAGTTTTCAAGTGGCCCTATCTTTGCGTGAACGCAGTTTATCAAACGGCAAATGCAATGAATTCAATAAATCGCCTCTGAAAGTTTAATAAGTTGTAGGTACAGAGGTAACCTAATTTAATCTTCAGACTAATTTTATTTTTATTTACAAATCGTCATACATTTGAATGATTTAATACTATTTATAAGTACTTATGTAATAATTGTCATCCTAATATGAGGAGGTGTACTGTAGAATAGAGTATTTAGCTATAAGGCCGTAAAAGATTTTTTTCGTCATGGCAGACAAACGAGCAGACGACTCACCTGATAGTAAGTAATTACCGCCGCCCATGGACATTTGCCGCGTGTCGCATCACAGAGGCAAAATTAACAAACTTTATTATCATTTAGTCAACGCGACGCGGAAAACGCTGCAAACGTACAGTTCATCGAAACAATTTTCGCTGGAAAAAATATAACGCAATCTCTTACTTCTCGCTGCGAACAGAAAAAGCGTCATCCCATCGCTTAAATTTTCGTAAAATTAAATTTTTGTTTCTCATCTCACGACGGACTTGCCAGAACTCGGATTCACAAACAACGTTATCGCCAAGAATTGTCCGAGTTTTGTTATTAACTTTCGTGTTAGACTTGTGTAGTTCCTAAAAGAGTGGTTCAGTAATAACTGCTCAATTAGTTAGAGCATCTTATTTTTTGATTGATGATGTGTCTGCAGACGAAAGAATAAGCGCGGAAAAAGTGAAAGAATATATTAAAATAAATAAATAAAAAATACTAATCAAATTAGTGCACTTTAAAAACAGATTTTTTGAAAATGACAACTCCTGTGAAGACAAGTAAAAAAATATAAAAACTAAAAAGGAGGCTGTCCTCGACACCTACGATGGAACGAACTTACCCAAAAGTAGCCTAAAAAAGTATATAAAATGCGTCGTAATTATTATTTAACATACATTTGGATGCAAAATATGCTGCAGGTTCAAATCCTTTATCCGGCGTATGATTAATATAATTCAGTATTATGATACAATTCAATTAGTAATTCTTTGTCATTATAAATTTCTGTATTATATAGAACTTTAATTGAACGAATGATGAAAGCTATCTAATTTTTTAACAACTTACCTATTAAACTCATTGATATAGTTCATGAGAGTCACTCTTGTTAGTTTAGTGAACTGTTCGGCGCAGGTCTAAATCGCTTTTCCTTCATCCATTTTGTCTCCCGTGGGACTGATACTCTGTGTAAGGGAAAATATTCTTTTGAAATTAGTTTCGTTATGTGATTTGGGGCTTTTAGGGGGTTTTGTAATCACCTACACGTTTTGTGTGCAAGTATTTGGTTGTTTTCGTTGATTCCAAGAATGGCTTGTTTGTTACCAGTATTTTACTGTGAAGCCATTCTTGGAATCAACGAAAATAAATAAATCCACGCATTTTAATCGTAAGTTTTATCTAGTTTCTATTTTTGTTATCCCGAGTAATCCTTCAACAGTATTGGACGACAAACATTTAGACTATGTAGTCAGTTATCGATACTAGTAAAGGTATTTTTTCTCTTTTATATTTTTTTTTCTAACTCAACTCATCGTTCATCCATTTGTTTTGCGTTTTAATAAAACATGCACTGTCAAATACGGTGACTTGGTTCTGTCTTTTAATATTTTTTATATTCCTAGTATGTTTCGTTAAATAGATCTTATGTTAATTTATGAACTAATATTTAGTTATCATAACTTTCTGACACAATGGCTACGGATACGGTGGACACAATGAATACGGTGTCAAATATGCCGTGTGGTCCCCGGCAAAGTAGAATAGGCCACCCTCACTCTTACCGAGGTGTCGTAAAAGGCGACTAAGCTGCTGGCATGATCATCAGCACCCAGAGGAGGAAATTCTGCATTTATATCAAAACTCTCGCCAACCTGTATGTCAAGCGTGGTGAGTATGGCAATTACCCCTCATGTGATTGAGGGAGGCCCGTGCCCCAGCAGTGGGGACTTAAATGGGCTGACCATGACGATGATAACTTTCTGAATTATTAAAAAACATATAATGTGTTCTTCGTTTCTGTCGTATTCAATTTCGACTGACCTAGCGAGTGACTTACCAATCTATGAACTACATCGGACCTGCATACGCGTTCTAAAACTCTAAGAGTCAAATCTTAGAATTCTTGTGAAAAAAAGTATATGTATAGTCGTTTAGGTTCTAACGAAAAAAAAAGGTTCTAACAATCCGACCAATAAAACCTTTAAAATTACGGGAACTTAACAGCACTCATCATCATCATCAACCCACACTCGTCCACTGCTGGACATAGGTCTCCCCTAATGCACGCCACTGCTCCCGATTTTCGGCCACTCTCATCCAGCCCACACCAGCCAGCTTTCGAATGTCATCATCCCATCTTGTCGCAGGGCGTCCTACACTACGCTTACCGAGTCGCTGTCTCCACTCAAGGACTTTACGGCTCCAACGGCTGTCAGTTCTGCGGCTAATATGACCAGCCCACTGCCACTTCAGTTTGCTAATTCGGTGGGCTATGTCGGTGACTCTGGTTCTCTAGTCCTAACAGCACTGAATTCGTCAAATGACCTATCCTACGTGTAACGTGTATAACTAGTTACGTGGTGTTAGAACTTAAACTACAATGTACATACATATTATCACTCGATATTGCCAGAATTAATTGTGCCTGGGCGAGCAGAATTTATTATTCCTGGACTACCCACATACTTATTTTCATGCTTAACACATTGACTGCCATCAAACCAGACACAAATAAACATTTATTGTTTGTCAGTCACCGGTGTCCCCCATGGCGCCCAAAACCTTAAAGCATGCTACTTTTGAGCAAGTGCTACGTAGTAGCATGTGTGAACGTGCTAATAATAAGCATGCTAATTTTGAGCATGTTTTTGAGCATTTTTATTTAACATATTTTTAGTTATGTAAATATAATTACATATTTGAAATGTGCTAAAAAGCTCTTTCATTTGATACCCCACACGGTACCGTCAAGCAATTTTTTTTTAGTTCATTACTCTAAGTCCCCTAGAGGACGCTGTAATAAATTTAACGTGACTTCATGTTGCCTATAACCAGAAGACAACCAAGACGCTTCTAACGACACCTCATTTGTTCAAATATGATGAAGAATGATGAACATACATACATAAATACATACATACATAGCCTGTCAAAATCATAACCCTCCTTTTGCTTTGCCGTAGTCGGGTAATAAATTTCATGACGTTCACCGATCGTAAGCCCCGTGTGTATTCCGCTTGTCGCGTGCGCCGGCGCACGTCCAGCCGTGACGCGCTGATAACACTCGCGCTGACACTTTCATTGTTTGAGAACGTGTCTACGTGTGTTGTCAATGTTGATTATTGAACTTAACTAACATACATTATGAATTGGTCGATTTTTTAAAGTTGTGTTTTTAATGTCTAGTGTACACCTTGTACTCGTAGACAAACACTCGTACTCGGCATGATTGGGCCGGCCCGACCGGAGTGATACCACTGCCTCACAGAAGACCGGCGTGAAGCAGCGCCTGCGCTGAGTTTCGCCATGTGAGTGAGGTTACCAGACTCCCAATGGGGGGAAATGGGAAAAGGTTGGCAGCGCACTTGTGACTCCACTGGTGTTGTGGGTGTCCATGGGCGGCCGAATTTCTTACCATCAGGTGATCCGTCTGCTCGTCTGCCACCTCTCATATATATAAAAAAAACGTACATTACACATGTACATTAGGTGCAAACTTAGTAATTTTGGCGTGCAATTAGTATTTTTTGTGAGTTATAATTAGTGATCGCTTAATCAGGCGCTTATTTATTTAAACTTAGCAATAGAGATAAAATGGACATGACTTTTTAAATTAAATTTATTTAAAAAGATGACATAATTCAATTTAATATAAATCTTACAATTAGTTCCATTGAAATTTACACAGCAGCACTGTGCTGTGTTTCGCTGCGTGAGTGAAGGTACCGATTAGGTGGTAAGCGATTACCGCTGCCCTTGGACACCCGCAACACCAGCAGAGTTACAAGTGCGCTGTTAACCTTTAAACCCCCCCTTTCCCCGGATGGGTCTCCGGTACCCTCATGTAGCGAAACACAGCACAGTTCTGCTTCATGCCGGTTTTCTGTGAGGCCAATGGTGTCACTCCGCCGACCCATTCATGCAGTAGCGTGGCTCTCCCACGATACAAAATTATTCGATACAAAAGGTTTGCTCCAGTATATTTTACGCCACAGTCCAAAGGCCAAAGGCTCATTATGCAAAACATTCGCGTAGTGCCAGTACGTCACCATCCTAGAGGACACTGTCTCCCAAAGCGATTGCGGTGGGGACCCCAAACTTGTTAAATGGACATTCTAAATTTGAACACGTCACTCCCAAAGGCTTAGGAACTGGGGCAAACGATGCGTCCTTCCCCAAGTTTGACACATCCATATTTGTGGGGCGAAACACTTTAAACGATTCGTAAGTTCATAAATCAATCTCACTTTTTATGTTAGGTGGCTAATGAGCAACCAGATCACCTTATTGTAAGCAATCACGGTTACCCATGAACATATGATATCTGTGGAATCGCTATGCCAAAAGGAAATAAAAGAGTTGTTAGTATTAGCTAACTATCTTCTTAATTTTAAAATTAAATGAATTAAATTATCATTTATTTCATGTTATTATCCATACATTGTTAGTACATAGTCTTAATTTTATGTTAGTAACATTCAATTTTAATTTTTGATTAAAGGTATGGTATTATATTCCATCTCAATTATTAGGTATTTCAATAAAATTTCATCATCATCATCATCAGAAACCCACACTAGTCCACTGCTGGATATAGGTCTCCCCTAATGCACGCCACTGATCCCGATTTTCGGCCACTCTCATCCAGCCCACACCAGCCAGCCTTCGAATGTCATCATCCCATCTTGTCGCAAGGCGTCCTACACTACGCATACCGAGTCGCGGTCTCCACTCAAGGGCTTTACAGCTTACTCAAGGACATCAAGGGCTCACGGCAGGACTAGTCCACCGGTTCAAAGTCGCTCAAAGAGCTATGGAAAGGGCTATGCTCGGAGTATCTCTGAAGGACCGCATCAGAAATGATGTTACCGGATCGGATTACTCGGGTTTGAACCACGACCCCCCGCATGCAAGGCGTGTTCTTATCCACTGAGCTATCATTAAATACTCACTGAGTATGTCACAGTATTAGCAGTTATCTATATTAAGGATGTATATCTTAGTATCTCATCATCATCATCATCAGCCCATTTTATTCCCCACTGCTGGGGCACGGGCCGCCCTCAATCACATGAGGGGTAATTGCCATACTCACCACGCTTGGCAGACGGGTTGGCGAGGGTTTTGATATAAATGCAAAGTTTTCCTTCTCTGGGTGCTGATGATCATGCTAGCAGCTTTACCTTAGTCGCCTTTTACGACACCTCGGTAAGAGTGAGGGTGGCCTATTCTACTCTGCCGGGGGCCACGTGGCTCATCTTAGTATCTATTGTTGAGTATCTCTACCGTCTTAATATGTGTAAATATTACGCTAAAATGCCGTTAACCTGCATTTCGTTCAGTTTAACTTTTCAATCTCACTGCTTACATAGTATTGGCGCCATTTATCGTTGGTCGCACAGTCGGTTTCTTGCGGCTAAAACCAATTGTTTAATAAATATTTGCGGGCTGAGTCAGACTGCATTGAATGCATTTAGTGCTGTCTTACAACGGGTCAACAATCTCTTGGTAATGGAAGCTTGGTGACTCATTCCTGTTAACGATTCCTTGTTCTAATATTACTATAGATAAACCCTCTTATTCCAAATTGTGGTTTAAAATAAGTAGTGATATTAATACTGAGAATAACCGAAGAACTAGAATAAACATTATTACAAAACTAAGTTTAACGTTATGAAGTATATAAACTATAATACTCAAGTTAAGCCACCCGGACTCCTGGTTTAAACTGAGTACCTACTAAAATAATAACCTCAAAATATCTAATTAGTAACCATGACATCTTTATTCCGAGTTTATCCGTTTACACCAAAGCTATTTGTGAGAAAGTAGTCAACATTTTTTTTTGATTTTAATCCCATAAATATAAGCAATTTCTATACATATTAATTTGAAACCTTAATTTTTTGTTGCTTAAAAACAATTCTAAAATATTTTTACTTCATACTACAAAACAAAGTTATGTAAAATGAATATCCCTGAACGAATGATTGAATGATTCGATAAATTTTGACACTCTCCTGCGGTACTAAGTGGTCTATGGTTAGTCGAGGATTGGTAATAAAAATTTAAGAACTAACATTGTGGCAGACGAAAAAAAACGCGCATAAAAATAGTGAAAGAATATTATTAAAATAAATAAATAAAAAATTAAAACCAAATTTCCAAGCAAGATTTTTACGACAAGAAAGAAACAAAAAAACCGGCCAAGTGCGAGTCGGGCTCGCGCACAAAGGGTTCCGTAGCAGCAAAGTCCAAAATTACAGTTAAATCAACCTATCTCAAAAACTATAAGAGATACTTTGATCAAACCAAAAATCGTTGAAAGAGTTAATTAGCATGCATCACCTCTATTTTTTTTAGAATTTTATACCCGGTAGTTATAAAAATAGAGGGGGGGGGGACATACTTTTTACGACTTTGAGAGCTGATATCTCAAAAATCGTTCACTTTAAGAAAAATGTTTTTTAGAAAACTTTATATCATTTTAAAAGACCTTTCCATTGATACCCCACACGGGTATGTACATCGAAAAAAAAATTTCATCCCTCAGTTACATGTATGGGGGGCCCCACCCCCAATTCTTTTTTTTACTATTTAGTGTCATATTTTTGTAGCGGTTCATACAACACATATTCCCATCAAATTTCATCACTGTAGTACTTATAGTTTCCGAGTAAATCGGCTGTGACAGACGGACAGACGGACAGACGGACAGACGGACATGACGAAACTATAAGGGTTCCGTTTTTGCCATTTTGGCTACGGAACCCTAAAAACAATGACAACTTCTGTCAATATAAGTAAAAACATTATAAAAAACTAAAGAGACCCAAGGAGTCTGTACTCGACAAACATTATTCCGTAATAATCATGAACTTGCTTGTTTAGGATTAAAGGGTTCTTCAAATAGTCATGTGTGTTAAACCTTTGTTAACTAAAACGCTGTTAAAAGCAATATTCATTCTTTTTTCGAAAATTTTGTATGAGCATTTTTTGTTTTAAACGGCAAAACTACTCTTTAACACCGTTTTAGCTAAAAGTATATTCAACGTTTATGAATAAAGCCTAAAATGTTGAATGAAACCCGTGTTAAACATCGCCTCCGCTGGTTTTGCGGAGTGAGTGATGGTATCGGAGCACAATCGAGGGGAGGCTGAAAAGGCGCAGTACTTAGCTAAGACGTTGGGCCTATATATCTATATTTTCTTCAAATAAGTACCGTAAGTCTAATAATGATTGAAAGGAGACATTTCTATTCCACTGTAGATATATTCTAAAGCAGCATGGACACTACGAACAACGCTCGAAATGACGCACGCGCACAGACACACGTCTTTACACGGTTTCTAAGGTCCCAACCGCATTAATCTGTGATCCCATCGCAGTATATCGCAGGAACTAAATTCAGGGTTGTCAGTTTTACTCGAGTGCCGCTTACTTTATTTTGATAGAGTAAATAAGTTATAAAAAGTAAAAAAAAAAGTTGTTCGGATATTTAAAGTGATGAAGGTGGTCTACACAGTATATACTGTGGCTATACTTACACAAATTATACTGCAGCATGAATAAAAAATTATTGCTAGGAAGAATCTTATCATTATAATAATGATGCAACGGTCATAACCAAAGGTACCTATTATTTTTTAATTGCTTTAGAACAATAACAGGACAAGTGGAAGAATAATGAATTATCTATACGATAGAAAGAAAATGATTATCGTAAAGGAAGATGTATTATTATAAATGTTTGTATCACAATTAAAATGTTACTTCAAGAATCAAACAGTTTTTTGTTTTAAATGACACAATCTTTGTGTCGTGCGCGCAAGCGATTTTCATCTGAAAGTGGTTAAGAGCTAGATTCCTCGACCGCACATAATATTTTGAGCCACAATATTAACACTACAGCTTTGTAGATTACGTCGAACAAGAGGTAGAACATATCTTAGAACCTAGTCCAATACTCCAGCTCACACGTCCTTTGTCCATGCGATACTCTCGGGCACCCAAGAAGCCGCACCCTGGGTAGCTACCACATCTGTCCCGGAGGATGTCAAGGCTATCGCTCCCAAGGTCATTATACGGTTTATGCTGACCGTGCGCCTCGGAGCCGATCTGTAAGTGGGAGCGGAGGTCACAATAGATCAAATATGGTCGCAGTGACCACTCGGCAACGAACGTTTTCCAGAACTTCGAATAATAAATACTCCAGATAATCCTTAAGATGTTTACCTACAAATCCCAGGCCCGTACACAGCGCACAATAGCTTCAAATTCGCTTCGACTCTGTGTCAATGGAACAGGAATTATTATTCAATGTTGTGTACGTGTTAGTGGCTAGTGAACTATTGAGTCGAGATCAGCGGAGTGGATTCAGAGGCAGCAATATATTAGTGTTTGTTAAAAATACAGGTCTCTGGTGGCTTGCTTCTAGGACGTAAGTTGAAAACTTTGAACAATAATAACAGAAATATGGGAAAATAGTTGGACAGCAGGACTCAAGCCTTGCAGATCGTGTTAGTGGCTACTGACTATTGAGTCGAGATCAGCGGAGTGGATCCAGAGGCAGTAATATATTGAATTTGTTAAAAATACAGGTCTCTGGTGGCTTGCTTCTAGGGCTTAAATGAAAGCTTTGAACAATAATAACAGAAATATGGGAAAATAGACGAACAGCAGGACTCAAGCCTTGCCGATAGATTTATCTAGACGAATGTTCTTACAATTTGCTCTAAAACGTGACCTCTAAATTGTATCAATAGATTGCGCTGGCTCCGCCCAGCGCAATCTATTGATCTGTATTGATTTATTAAATTTGCTTTGATGTGATGATGATGGATGACACGAGCAGATCACCTAATGATAAGCCGCCTATGGTCACCCAAAATAGTATTATATAAAATTGCCGTTTTGTATGGCGATTTTTCTAGACGTTGTTTTCCTTAGTAACAATTTCTTAATTTGCAGGCTAAATATTAATGCTACTATTTCATTATTAACTGTGCTTCAAGGGATAACGTTAAGGAACGTGTAGGATAGTTTTTTAGCAAAAAATATTTTTTATTAAAAAAGTTTTGTTTGATGAAAACGTTAATTCTGCCAGAGTCATTTTTAAGCCTGTTTTTGCATCAAGAATACAGTAATATCTGATTTTTATTTAGTAATAGACCTTGAAAGACCTTAGAAATGTAGTCGTTAATCAAAATAAAATTATCATATGATGACTTTTTGCTTACTAAAAAAGTTATTCATATTATTGTGTTTCGAAAAAAGAACAGAAATTTCATACCCCTATTATTTGATTTTATCCTGTCGCGGTACTATATTGGTTTTCCTCTACAGTCTCGTACGGTTGTTTCTTTTTCCGAAAGCTAAAAAACAATCGCAATACTAACACTGTAAATACACATCAAGTCAACATTTCATATGTTGACTTGATGCTACTAAAGTTGATGCATATATACAAAAGTAAATTTAATTGATCTGATCATAGATTCTATGTCCCATACCACCAGTAATCCAAATCAAAATCAAAACATTCTTTATTTGCAAAGGCTTGAACACAGTACAGTACCGTGTGTGTACAGAGTAGAATAGGCCACCCTCACTCTTACCGAGGTGTCGTAAAAGGCGACTAAGGTAAAGCTGCTGGAATGATCATCAGCACCCAGAGAAGGAAAACTCAGCATTTATATCAAAACCCTCGCCAACCCGACTGCCAAGCGTGGTGAGTATGGCAATTACCCCTCATGTGATTGAGGGAGGCCCGTGCCCCAGTAGTGGGGACTAAAATGGGCTGATGATGATGACGATGAACACAGTACTTATAAATCGTCATACATTTAAGTAATTTAAAACTATTTATAAGTACTTATGTATAATTCTGTGCGTCCTGTGAAAAATGGTACAAGTCGACTTATATCGAATTTGATTTTCTACTTGCTACTTCATGACAAAAAAAAATCTATTATGCTGTCTGATGAGACAGAAAAATATAGGATTTTATGCATGTCTGAACAGACAGAAAAATAGAGGATTTTTTTGTGATGAAGTTACAAGAAGAAAACCAAATTCGACATAAGAGGACTTGTACCACTTTTCACAGGACGCACAGAATTTACAAGTTAATACATATATATGTTAATACATATATAAAAAAAAAACAAACAAACATAATTCGATTCTACCACCGGCTCGGAAAGTTGTTTCTGGTCGAGAAGATCCGGCAAGAAACTCGCCAGTTACTCTTTAATGAGGTAATTATGATGTTACCTTTAAGGTGACGGGTAGGGCACACTAGCGACGCCAATCGATTTAAATGTTTAGCTACTAAACCGGATCTATTTTAAGCAATTTCGGGGTTACAACCTCGAGAGGTTGTAACCCCGACATTGCCGAGGCAAACACTTATACTATTTATTAAATAACCATGTACAAATGTTGGGTTCACTGCGTACGCGAAAAATTGATGACCGCCAATAGCGGCCACTTTTAGCGTGAATCAATTTTTCGCGTACAAAAACCTCCTCCTTTTTGCTTCGCCGTAGTCGGGTAAAAAACCAATAATCAAACTCGGTCAAAATATTTGTAAAATACAGACAAGGACGTAAAACTCTTATTTTGGTTTTGTGTCTGGAGTTAAAAATAATCCTACGTGAAAAGCTAAACGTTTGTCGAAAGGAAATTCAATTTTCACCGACACATGTTTTATATTATCTCCATCCACCACAAACGAGATACAAATCAACAATAATGTACGTAGAAATTTTTACGATGAATTTTCGCTGAGCTCCAAGAAAAGCATACGAGAGCTATCAAGACATTCCCAGGAGACCGCATCGGGATTGGATTGAATTTCCAAAGTCCCATCTCTTTTCTACAATACCCTGTGGTGAATAGGGTAAGCGGGATGGGGATATTTCGTTTTAAACGTTGTTGGTAAAGGCTAAGTTTGTTTAGACGTTGAATGTCTGTTAAAAGGAACGATTTTTTTTTACGTGATAGGTGGCAGACAAGCAGGCGGATCACTTGATGGTAAGCGATTGCCGCCGCCCATAGACGGGTGTGTATAGGCGACACCAGTGAAGTAAGGTGACGGGTAGGGCACACTAGCAACGCCAATCGATTTTAATTTTTAGCTTCTAAACTGGATCTATTTTAAACAATTCCGGGGTTGCAACCTCTCGGCAAACACATACTATTTATTAAATAACCATGCACAAATGTTGGGTCTAACGCGTACGCAAAAAAATTGATTCACGCCAAAAGCGGCCACTTTTGGCGTGAATCAATTTTTCGCGTACAAAAACGGACCCAACATTTATGCATGGTTATGTAATAAATAGTATAAGTGTTTGCCGAGAGGTTGTAACCCCGAAATTGTTTAAAATAGATCCGGTTTAGTAGCTTAAAGTGAAAATCTATTGGCGTCGCTAGTGTGCCCTACCCTGTTTCCTCCGGATTGGGCCACCGGTACCCTCACTCACACAACGAAACACAGCACAGTGCTGCTTCACGGCGGTTTTCTGTGAGGCAGTGGCATCACTCCGGTCGAGCCGGCCCATTCATGTCCACGTCATGTCATTCATGACTTGTCGTATGAGTTATTCAATTCGTGTGATATAGGTACATACTCGTGTGTTCTTATGTTTTTTTTAAGTTTCCCAATTTCTAATACAACAGTTAAGAGTAACTAACTTAAGCTTAATGAGCCACGCTTCGGCATGAATAGGCCGCCTCGATCGGAGTGATACCTCGACATCACAGAAAAACGGCGTGAAGCAGCACTGTGCTGTGTTCTGCGTAAGGGAGGCCTGGAGGCCCAATCCGGGGGAAAGGGGGGTTTAAAGGTTGACTGCGTACTTGTGACTCCACTGGTGTCGCGGGTGTACACGGGCGGCGGCCATTGCTTACCATCAAGTGATCCATCTGCTCGTCTGCCACCTATCACATAAAAAAAATCCGAAACACAAAACGCTTGCGCGATGTCATCGACACCTAGCGCCATCTATTGGTATAAAGTAGAACTAATGAAACAAAGTGAGGGCGGGCCACTAGTGTCTAATAAGAGGAAAACCTTGACAATATCTTTGATTACAAATTACGGTCATTCACACCCATCTGCCGAATCGTAGGACCAGCTTATTGCATAACTGGTGGTAGGCCTTGGCTCGGGTCAGTAACCGATATCTTCCAATTGAAGCAAAATCGATTACCATAATCGATTATATGTCGATTACGATCGATCATTGAAAAAATTTGAACATACTTACAATCCTTATGACTAATAGGACTACGTAGCACATCTACTTACAACCTTGTCTGTCTACCCAGCTGTCTGGGTAGACACACAAGGTTGTAAGTGGATGTGCTCTCATGCAATGTCCACATGTGTGTCTCTGTAGACGACCAGGAGACCTATTTTTGATTTACTCGTATGACTTATCGTCGTCGCATGCGACGTATGTCACACTCGCCTTCTATTTTCCTTATTTTGGAATCATTCGATTTCAATGTTGTCAATATAATACGGTAAATTGACATTCTAACCCTTCCATGTAGAATTTTACAAAAACCGATAACTTTCGCATTGCAAACGGTACGCAAAAACCATAGACTGTTGGCTGAATATGAAAATCTTTGCTTTTTGCCACAAAAAAAACTATTAATATCACTCTGTGTCAAGTATCAAAATCTGTCAAATCAACATTTTGAAATTTATTATATTTTGTTTATGCTTGATGCTATTGACAACTATTTTGACGTTGCTTCTACCGCTCGCTTTAAGTCACTCGACCAACGAGTGGGTGGGGTCACTCGTTGCAGATGAATGATTAAAAAATGCGGAATTTCTTATGTCGAAGGAAAATCAGTAGAAATCGTACGCTCTCGTCACGACGATAAGTCATACGAGTGAATCAAAAATAGAGTTCCAGATAATGGTTGCAGGAAGTTGTATAATGCTGGGCTGGTGCAGGTCAAATTCGTTCAGCAATTACAAGCTTTATTATTTTATCTTTTTTATGTGATAGGTGGCAGACGAGCAGACGCATCACCTGGTGGTAAACGATCGTGTAAAAACCATCAATACACTCTGTCCTTATCTTAGGGTGTAATTCCCAGTTGCGTCCAAAGCCGTCGCTTTGAAACCTAGAATACCAATACCAATACCAACCACTCCACTACTCCAAGAGCCAACGCCTAATTCCAATTATATTTTCATCACATCACATACAAGGATCTTTTTTATATATTAAATGGGTTTGCATTTGACCTCATCTCACCTGATAGAAAGTGACTATAAGGTTTAAGATATAGCGTGCTTACCCAGAAGAAGCCTATTCACTCTCGACTTTTTTTTTATCAGCCTATAAACTGTCCCACTGCAGGGCATAGGCCTCCATCATAGAAATTAAGTTGTCGCTACTATGATGGGATTAGGCTTAATCACCACGCTTGCCAAATGCGGGTTGGTGATCACAAACCCGAGCTATGTCCGAAAAATACGAAACATACTTTTCGCTCGACCCGGGAATTGAACCCAGGACCCTGAGATCACGGCCCGGTACTTAAACCACTAGACCAACAGGGCGTTCCCTCTTTCTTGACTCTCGACTTAAAGACACCCAAATTGTAGCTCTCTTTGAATACAGAAGCCGGCAAGTTGGTCCATTCCTTAGCAGTTGGTACCAATAAAGAAGAAGCGAAACGCTTAGTACGAGCTGGTGGAATTTGCACAGTGTAAGGGTGGATTCCTGTCGTCTTCCGCAATGTCCGGTGGTAGAAAGGAGAAGGTGGTATCTGACTTAGAGATAGGTAGCACCTGTGTTACAGATATTAGAACCAACAGCGGATTTACAATTATATACATGTATTACTTTCCTTTTGTAAATACATACTTAGAATACCCAGACCAATACAAATAGACATACACAGATATTTGTACTGTGCGGGGATCGAACCCGCAACCCTTACACCAGAGGTAGCGTTCTCTAAGTACCACTGATCCAATCGTATCGTCAAAATAAGTAGAGATTCGTTATCAAAAATATCGGCTTATTTTGCAAGCCCTCTAACAGCTTGTTCAATGATTACTTGCCTATATTTTTAAATGTTCAATATTGTTCATGTCATCACTTTTCCACCGTTATTACACAATGAAAATAATCTTATCTTTAAAATTCCCGACTTATCCTTTATATTTGAAATATCAAAAGATTCCAATTCCATTCTTACATTCGTATTATATCCAGAGTCGGATTTCTATTTTAAAATCTAGATCTTTGAACCCCTCAAGATCTAATAGAGCTAATCCAACATCTTCAAAGAGATCTCTAGGGGTTCTCTAAGGGGGCGATCTAGCTGCAGTATGTTACGAATTTAGTGTTGTTCCATTTGAGCTGAACGGGACACAATTCATTCATCAACGGGACACTTTTCGACCGTGGGAGAGATATGCATGAATGGGCCGGCTCGACCGGAGAGATACCACGGCCTCACAGAAAACCGGCGTGAAGCAGCACTGTGCTGTATTTCGCTGCGTGAATGAGGATACCGAGAAAGGGTTTAAAGGTTGGCAGTGCACTTGTGACTTCACTGGTGTCGCGGGTGTCTATGGGCGGCGGCAATCGCTTACCATCAGGTGATCCGTCTGCTCGTCTCCCATCTATCACAAAATGTACAAGGATCAGGACAAGTGCAGGATGTATCCGAAGCTTGTACATTTTGTTCTTCAATTCGGCATTGATGGTGGCTATATGCGGCAGTTTCCATAAGATGGGCCACATGTTCATCTGCCTATAATAAAAAAAAACAATGCAAACCCGCGGTCTCTTGGGACAGTCTTGAGTGGTCTCGTACACTTTTCTTGGAGCTTAGCGATATTTCTTCGTAAGAGTTGCTAGATATTTTGTGGCAAACGGGACAAAATGTACAAAGATCGGGACAACTAACAGGACGTATCCGAAAGTGCAATGGCTTAGTTGTATAATAAATAAATATAACTTACTAATTATTTCAGCAAAAATATTTATTTATTTGTTATTGATTATTTGGTTATTATTGAATTTCTGAATAAGATATTAATCAAGCATTTATGATTTATCAATGTGTGTCATGTTTATATTAGCAAAAAAAAGTTAATTATTTATTGATAGAATATTAATAAAGTGAGTGAGTGACTAATTTGAAGCGATGACTTTAGACGTTAAACACACGCTCAGTTGAAAAAATAAAGGGAAACAAAAACGACTGATAAGATATAAATTAAGATAGGTACTAATTTCTAAAGATACATACAGACAAGAGGAAAGTTTTAGTGTCCCATGTAGGTGAATCGGGACGTCCCGTGGAATTTAAACTTTGCAACACTATAAGAGAATCCTTCAGAATTCCAGTGAGGTGTATTCCAGCTTAAGGTATTATTCGATTGCCTGAGTGATCCTCTGTTCTCTCTGTTGATTGATGGAAGCCTTGATTGCGATACAATGTTAGCAAGAATCTTAGGACCTACAACTAAACATTCATGAACATGCTTACCTGACACATACACACAAAAGAAAGTATTTTTATGTGATAGTTACCAGACGAGCAGTATGGAATAAAAACTCTAATTCTTAAAAATGGGACACCTTTTGTTTTCATAATATTATGTCAAAAGTTTAAACCATTTTTTGATCCACAAAAAGAGTATTGTGGATTAAAAAATGGTTTAAACTTTTGACCAACCAGCATCAAAATGTGTTCCTTTTGTTTTCAAGTTCAATTTCGTCCAGCACTATTCTAATTTTGAATTCAAGGAGAATTCAAAACTATAATAGACGTGATTACACAATAATATATTGATTTGACACGTAAATTGTACTATGAGCAGCTTTTCGCACTCACAACAAGGTCATCAGTCACCTAGTCCCAGCACTTCAGTGAACTATGCTTGTTTACGATTTGCTATAAATAGGTTTATATCTCACCCCCGTTTCCTTTTCCTCACAGTGACGATATCGCACAATATACATAATAGGATATGACATCAGTGTGGCACGCGAGCGAAGTTTAAATGCTACGCTGATTGGGTTTGATGACCCGGTAGTGTTGTGCCGTCTGAGTCAGGTGGCCAAAATAAAAGAAATCATATAAAAAATATATGAAAAAGAAAGAAAGTACAAAATATATAGACAAAATCACGGCTCTAACTGACATTGATGTTGAAAGTTGTCTGGTAGAGATCACTCCCAGCGATCTTGCAAGAAGCCAAATGCCAAATCATTGCCAAACTCTGAATCATGGTTCAAGCGTACCCCATGATAAATGAATTAATAATGGCAGTACGTAAAGCCACACCTTTGTTTATACCATCTCGGTGGCAAAGAAGTGTGCGACTCGCCTTATGGCAAGTGACTACCGCAGACAATGGACGTCTGCAATTCCAAAGGACTTGCTTACGCGTTGCCTGTTGTAATGTAGCCTCTATGTTAAATAGGTACTGGCTATATTTCTATTAGTTTAATTGATATTCCATTTACTATTTTGTATCTAGACTTTTACTTTTCTATTGTCACTTCTTCCTTCCTTTCATCTTGTTTGACAAGTAAACATTTCAATCTTCAACAGTGTTTTCTCTAATTTTATCACGTTATCAGCACGAAGCTTTACAAGCGAGCTAGCTGATAAATATAATATTAGTTGTGTTGTTGTACTATGATTTTCACGAAAATATAGTTCGTCGAATCTCGAAAAAAAAAAAATTGTGCTACGTCATTGTGCAAAATGCAAGGTAGCGGGGATAGAGTGTCCCCAGGCACAAGCAGCAATGCAATGGGAATGGGAGCGATCCGTATGCTTTCCGGACGGGAAGGCTACAGTGCATGGAAGTTTAAGATGCGATTTTACTTACTGCATGAGCAGCTGTGGGAAGCTGTTGTGGGTTATCCTGATGGAGATGAAACCCCAGAGTCAACGAGAAAGCGTAAGGATGAATTAGCACTAGCCAAAATCTGCATGACTTTAGATGGAGGAGCCATCACTCATGTGAGGAGTGCGGAGAGTGCTAAGGCCGCTTGGACGTCGTTGCAAAACGCCTATGAAGATAAGGGCATGGGCAGAAGGTTAGCTTTAGAACGTAAGCTTTACCGATATTGTCTTGAAGAGTTTAATACTATCGAAGAGTATATAAATGCCGTTATAAGTACCGCTCAAGATCTCGCTGATATTGGTAAGAAAATCGAGGATTCTTCTTTGGCTGCGATACTATTGGGAGGTCTAACGCATAACTTCGATCCCTTGGTCATGGCTTTAGAAAATTGTAATGTTGAGGTTACCACGGTCATGGTAAAGGCAAAACTGTTGAATGAGATGTCGAAAACCAAGCCTTATGATTGTGAGTCTGCGTTGCGTTCGAAGAAAGGTCAAATTATTCAACATAGTACCAAGACGAAGAAGAAGAAGGAGGTTGTATGTTTTGATTGTCACGTACGAGGTCATACTAAATACAATTGCCCCAATAAGTTGAAGAATAAGCATGATTCAACATCAATAACTGCCTTGGGAGTAAATGGTAATAAAGATACGTGGTACATCGACTCTGGAGCTACTTCTCATATGACTTCAAGGTCTGATTGGCTGACAGAACTCAAACCGCTGCATTCTGGCAAGGTGACCGTCGCTAGCGGAGAAGCGATAGATTCCGTGGGAATCGGAACAGTTTCAATCAGTACTAATAGTAGTATCGACAAGATTAGTGAAGTTGTACTTGTACCTAAATTGAACACTAATTTAATTTCGGTTAAGAAAGCAGTCGATAAAGGTTTATGTGTACTTTTTGATAATACTGGCTGTAATTTTTTGATAGAGATTATTTCTCTTATAAAGGTAATCCTGTTTTACACGGTTCAGTACATGGCGGGCTTTATACATTAGATGTTAATATTAACAAAAATGTAGCTCTTGATGTGAATTCTGACTGTCATTCTGCAGATTCTCAAGTTCAGGCTGTTGATGTACGCACTAACCGTCCGTCTCAATTTCAGCTGTGGCACAAGCGGTTAGGTCATCTTTGCAGGTTTGACATGAATCTCCTAAGGAATGGACGTGCAGTTGGAATGGATTACTCAGCAGTGGATAAGGAGCCATGTATACCATGTGTTGAAGGGAAACAAGCAAGAAAACCCTTCACGGTAAGTGTGGATAAGCCTAAGAGTACAAATTCGTTATTGGAATTGATCCACAGCGATATTTGTGGACCTATGTCGGAAAATTCATTTCAAGGTAAGAAATATGCGTTATTCTTCATTGATGACTTTTCTCGACTTACTTTTGTTTATTTCTTGGCTTCTAAGACGGAAGTAAAAGCAAAATTTATCGCTTTTCAGTCTTTAGTCGAGCGCCAAACAGGAGCTAAAATTAAGGCATTAAGAACAGACTGCGGAACAGAGTATGTTAATGAACAGTTCTCTAGTTATTTACGTTCTAATGGTATTGTGCATCAAACCACAGTTCCACACAGTCCGCAACAAAATGGAGTATCGGAGCGTTCAAATAGAACGATTGTGGAAAAAGCGCGGTGTATGTTAGCTGGTGGTTTTCTTAGCAAAGCCTATTGGCAGGATGCTATAGAAGTGGCAACGTACCTGAAGAATCGATCCCCGCATAGAGCTCTAGATCGCCTTACTCCTTATGAGATATGGTTCGGCTCAAAACCCGATTTGAGTCACTTACGAGTGTTTGGCTGTAGAGCACTAGTACACATTCCAGATTGTCAAAGGAAAAAGTTGGATGTGAAGGCTAAACAGTACACTTTTGTTGGATATTCGGAAGATCCAGGTAATTATTACTTCCGAGATGCGAGCTATCCGAGAAGACTCTTAAAAGCTAGGGATGTTGTGTTCTTCGAAGATGCTTTCTCTGATTTGAAAGGTGATAATCCTGCAGGCCAGTTTTCTGTTGATCCCCCTGCAGTGATGGTATTCTCAAACAGGAATGAAGCGGAAGTTCAAAATCCCATTGCTGGTAGCTCTGGCACTTCTACTAAGGTGAACGTAGAAGTTGCACAAATCGATCCTGATCCAGAAGACCCTATTTCTGATGAAGAAATTCCCCACGATGAGGAGGATATTCTCGAAGAACAGGTTTCTACTGATGAACCTACTTTCCAAGGAAGGTATCCCTTAAGGAATCGATTAGCGAAAGATAAAGGTTTTGTGTCAGCAAGCTATAGTTTTGATGAGCCTGAAACCTTCAATCAAGCTATTCAATCAGAAGATAGAGACAAATGGATGGGTGCTATGAGAGATGAATATAGATCCCTCATTAATAATAAAACATGGATTTTGGTTGATAAACCTGATGGTCAAAAGATAATACCATGCAAGTGGGTATATAAGGTAAAGAAGGATGCAGAAGGTGCAGTTGCGAAATATAAAGCCCGGCTAGTAGCCAAAGGCTATAGCCAAACCGCTGGTGTGGATTATACAGAAACCTTTGCGCCAGTAATTCGCAATTCTTCGTTACGTATGATGTTTGCACTTGCAGCAAAATTAGGCCTCAAGATGCGACATTTAGACGTGGACACAGCGTTCCTAAACGGAGAATTGGAGGAGGATGTATATATGGTACAACCGCAAGGTTTTGAGAAACCAAGCCAACAGAATAAAGTTTGCCTACTCAAGAAAGCTTTGTACGGCTGAAACAAGCGCCTCGTGCTTGGAACACAAAGCTAAATGAAACTCTTTCTGCGTTAGGTTTTAAACGGGCTCCTTCAGAACCATGTATTTATACCAAACTATTTGGAAAGGAACTTGTCATACTGGCAGTTTATGTTGACGACATAATTGTTTGTCATAAAGATGACAAATTGGCAGACGCTGTCAAATGTGATTTGCAAAAATATTTTGGTATTAAGGATTTGGGACTTTTAAACTATTATCTTGGTTTAAATGTTTCCCAAACAAAGAACTGTGTAAAAATTAATCAAAAAAACGTTCATTTTAAATGTTCTTAAGAAGTTTAATATGGCAGACTGTAAATCTGCCCCTACTCCCTTACAAAAGGTGAAGTTGGAACCAAATAAGAGCGGTGAGTTGCATCCGTATCCATATCAATCACTCATTGGTAGTTTAATGTTTATATCTGTGAATACTCGCCCTGACATTGCCTATGCAACTAGCTATCTTAGCCAATTTCTTGCAAAGTTTGATAAACAACACTGGTTGGCTGCAAAAAGGGTGTTGCAGTACCTGAAAGGAACAGTAGATTACTGCATAACTTACAAGAGGGTTCCAGATTTCAGTCTGACTGGGTATGCAGACAGTGATTGGGCAAATGATCCCACTGACAGAAAGTCCTATACGGGTTTCTATTTCAGCCTATCCGGTGGAGCAATTAGCTGGGAATCGAAAAAAACAGCCCACCGTTGCATTGTCATCAACGGAAGCAGAGTATATGGCCCTAACTTCAGCGGCTAAGGAAGCCACCTTCTTACAGAGGTTGATTCAGGAGGTAAGTGGCACCTCTCTGACTCCGGTTACCGTGCACAATGACAGTCAGAGTGCACATAAGATTGTACTTAATCCTATTCATCACAACAGGACTAAGCATATCGATACCCGTTTTCACTTCATAAGGGAAAAAGTCGCTGAAGGCACTATTTTAATTGAATATGTACCAACTAGTGACATGTGTGCCGATATGCTGACAAAGCCGTTAGGTAGGGTTGCGCATTCCAAATGTACTGTCGGTTTAGGGTTGTGCACTTGACATAGTTAGGTTATTTAGTCAACTATGGAATCTCAATTAAGGGCTGGTGTTGTAATGTAGCCTCTATGTTAAATAGGTACTGGCTATATTTCTATTAGTTTAATTGATATTCCATTTACTATTTTGTATCTAGACTTTTACTTTTCTATTGTCACTTCTTCCTTCCTTTCATCTTGTTTGACAAGTAAACATTTCAATCTTCAACAGTGTTTTTCTCTAATTTTATCATTGCCGACCCTTTGAAAAAACTTATCATTCCTTATTTGAAGAATCTTGTACAGTAGTCGTTCGGGAAAACCTCCGAAGCTCATTCTACAACCAGTGCATTTGCATGAATATGAATCATAATCATCATCATTTCAGCTAAAAACGCCTACCACTGGACATAGGCCTCCCAAATGATATCCACACAGATCGGGCCACCCGCATCCAAGGGATTCCCGCGACCTTCACCAGATCGTCGGTCCACCTTGTGCCTGCTACGGCTTCGACCTATACGCGGCCTCCACTCGAGGACCTTTCTGCCCCACCGGCCGTCTGATCTCTTCTCAATGTGCCCTGGCCATTGACACTAGAGGCATGCAATTCTTTGGTCTTAATATGACACACGTTTGGTTCAAAGAAATAAAGGAAAGATTGTAGTATCCTGATATGTGTTACATACATCCCTAGATTAGTGTTGCTTATCGATAGTCCACTACCGATAGTCTATCGATAGTAAAAGTAAAATCAATAGTAGGTATGTATAGTATATCTATAGTATTGGTGGTTGTCAATAGTATCGATACTATAGAAAGTATTGAGTGTATCTATAGTAAAGTTAGATCAATATCGATACTATCATTGTTTAATGTGCGAAACTATCGATAGTATCGGACACATTTAATTAGAGAGCAATACTATCGAAACATAGATGACTATCGATAGTACAAAATTATCGATAGAAGCGAGAGTTTTTATTTAATTATGTTAGGAAATACAATACCTATCAAATGTCCTTTGCCTGAAGGTTGTCTGGTAGAAATCACTTCCAGCGTTAAGACCGCCGAAATGGACAACATTTCAAAATTGCTAAGCTCTGAAACAAAAAATACCATTTCTTTATTTACTTTTCCGCTGCGCGAATATATATTTATTAATTTTTTATATTGCTTATTTACTGAGAAAAAAAATAAAAACTAAAAAACGTAAGATGACGTCATCGGACGGCAGAATGTAAAATATTTCTTTGCCTAGCACATTATAGTTTTAAATTTAGGAAATGCCAAACCCATGACATGCAACTGTCAAAAAAAAAGACAACATGTCAACGTTGAATGAATGAATGACGTTGACAATGTTGACACTAGTATTATTTACCTTTGACAGTAGTACCTTTTTTTTATTAAAACAATGATAAGCAAAGGAATATCGCTGTATTCAGCCGTCCGATGACGTCATTTGGCGCTTACGTCTATTTAGAATAAAAAGAATTTCAATAATTATTTTATGCATGAAAATGGACAAATTTTGAAAAAAGAAAAAATATGGGTCAGTTCATTTTATGTCTATTTTCATATAAAAAAACAATATGGACATGTTAAAAATATGAAATGTTGTCCATTGTACAATTAAGTTTCTGTAATGCCTTTTAAAGTTGTGTTTTTTTTTTGTGCAATAAAGTATATCTATCTATCTATCTATCTAATAATATCGATAGTATCGGACATTAAACAATCGATAGTATCGATAGTATTTGCCGCATCAATAGTATCGATCAAATTTCACTATCTATACTATCGAAAATTCTGACCAATGGAAATATTGTATCGATAGTCTGAATGATTTTCGAGGTCAACTATCTATACGGAAACTGACCGATTGTTCCGCAACACTACCCTAGATACGCTTGGATGCGGCACTATGCGAACGGTTGATATCAAGATTAAAAGCCCTAACAATGACGCGGTCGCGTTTCTGTCGCCATAACTACGATCCTTATAAAAACGTATGGACTTTCGTGCTTATTACTAGGGGTTTTCCGTGCGGCCGTGGTATCACTCCGATCGAGCCGGCCCATGCATGCCGAAGCGTACGGATAAAACCCGGTATCTCAAGAAAAAACTAAAGAAAAGGGGACTTATATGTTCTGAATTTATCTCTTGCGGAAAGATAGCATTATTCTTGAGTTCCCTCACTGACGTATGTTGTACTGTTGATTAGTTAATGTTGATTTTATTGTCTACAGGCACTTATCCGTCTCTACTTCTTATCATATGCACAACATAATAACTATTCTATTGTTAATATTAAGGTAAGTAAGCTAATGTATTTAAAGCACTTTTTACCCTGGGAAAGCCACACTTTGTAATTTGGGTTTTAAAGAAAAGTATCATACATGGTGTATCTGTGGACATTTACATCCCTTTAACCACGTGTTCTACCAACCATTCTGAACAACATTTGTTCAACGACTTTTTAAAATTCATCGAATTTTTTTTCGACTCCTAAACAAAATGACCAAGTCACGTGACCGACTTTGTATGAGAAGTTGAATTTTTTTTATACGAATTTCCAAAAGTCATAGAACAAATGTTGTTGATGATAGAACACGTGGTTAAAGGGATGTAAATGTTCACAGATACACCCTGTATGTATAAATTTGTAATTCCGCTGTTGGTTCTGATATCCGTAACACAGGTGCTTGAGCTACCTATCTCCGAGTCAGATCAATGTAGGTGATATTGGAAATGATTCCGCGGCCTCACAGAGAACCTTCGTGGAGCGCCTGCCTTGTGTTTTGTCGAGTGATTGATTGAATGCTGTTCTTTTTATGTGATAGACGGCAAATGAGCAGACGGATCACATGAGGCTTAGCGATCACCTTCGCCTATGGACTCCAGTAACACTCTAGTAGAGTCCTAAATGCGTTGCTAACCGCAACCCCGCAATGGGCAACATTTCAAATTTTTAACATGTCCATATTGTTTTTTTATATGAAAGTAGACATAAAATGAACAGACCCATATTTTTTCTTTTTTCAAAATTTGTCCATTTTCATGCATAAAATAATTATTGAAATTCTTTTTATTCTAAATAGACGTAAGCGCCAAATGACGTCATCGGACGGCTGAATACAGCGATATTCCTTTGCTTATCATTGTTTTAATAAAAAAAAGGTACTACTGTCAAAGGTAAATAATACTAGTGTCAACATTGTCAACGTCATTCATACATTCAACGTTGACAAGTTGTCTTTTTTTTTGACAGTTACATGTCATGAGTTTGGCATTACGTAAATTTAAAACTATAATGTGCTAAGCAAAGAAATATTTTATATTCTGCCGTCCGATGACGTCATCTTACGTTTTTTAGTTTTTAATTTTTTTCTCAGTAAATAAGCAATATAAAAAATTAATAAATATATATTCGCGCAGCAGAAAAGTAAATGAAGAAATGGTATTTTTTGTTTCGGAGCTTAGCAATTTTGAAATGTTGTCCATTGGGTCTCCGGTACCCTCACCCAACGAAAGTGCTGCTTTGGTTTTATGTGAGGCGGTGCTATTACATCTGTCGAACCAACCCAACGCCAAAGCGTGGCTCTCCCACGGACAAGACTGGTCCACCAGGTTATGCCACCAGGCCGGCAGATTCGGTGTGTTAGACAGTGACAAATGAAATAACCTAACATTACGACAACGTAACATACTGATGCACTACAAAGTGTAGCTTTCCTTAATGTCTGTATTTCCTCCTATTTCATCAAGGTTACACAATAAACATAGCCTGCTGGTCGCAACTAGACTGTGACATGCAGCTAATGAATAGGACAAACGTGACCGATGCATATCCTCTACGGTCAATGACATGCTCGCTAATACCATGATTACGTAACAATGCGTACGTAGTTTACACGGCAGTTACATGGAGACAAAGATCTTGTGGCGTATGGTCGAAATTGGATCTAGTGTAGTCTTTGAATTGCTCTGTTTTTGACATTTCTCTGCAAAATTATCAGCCGTTATACAAGATGTATATGTGTAGGTGTTCCACCAACCATTCTGAACAACATTTGTTTTACGACTGGTCGAAGATCTTCGAAAAATCTATTCTTCATATAAAATAACCAAGTCAGATGACCGTCTTCGTATTAAAAGCTGATATTATCCTGCGTACGTAGCTGATCGTTGAGATTGGTCGCCATAACTGAAGCTTTATAATTAGTATAGATGTACTAGTATAGATAATAATAATAATAATTCTCACAATATCTCATACATTGACCTGATTCCGTACTAAGTAGCTTAAGCACTTTTGTTACATATATCAGACAACAGAGGAACACAAACATATACTTAAATACATATATTACTCCCAGACACCGAACAAACACAAGTGTTCATCGCACGAATGTTTGTCCAGATGTTATAATTAGTGTAGATGTAAAGGTCGTGGGTTCGATCCCCACCCTGGACAAACATTTGTGCGATGAACACTTGTATTTGTTCAGTGTCTGGGTGTAATATATGTATTTAAGTATATATTTGTGTTCCTCTGTTTTCTGATATCTGTAACACAAGTGCTTAAGCTATTTAGTACAGAATCAGGTCAACGTATGAGATGTGAGAATTATTATTATTATTATAAAGAGGTAAATCTTACAGACAGCGGCGACGCTTATGTGTAATCCGAAAACACGAAACGCTTGCGTGATGTAATCGATACTTAGCGTCATCTATTGGTAAAAAGTGGAACTAATTGTGGAATTGAGGGTGGGCCACGCTAGTTATACGACGAATCGAACGAAAAAAACAGCCGTTCCATACAAATTGAACAGCGAGCTAATTTGTATGAAACGGCTGTTTTTTTTTGGTCCTATAGTGAAAGATGTTCATGGGCTGAGCTAACACCCGAGAGGTTTTGCGCTATTTAAAAAACACGTTGTATTATAAACTAAACAAACTCAAGCAAAACTCTTTCCCCACAGTGGACGTCTATTGGCTGAAATGAGGGTGATGATGATAATGAACTATTTATTTATTAATTTATCACATAAAAAAAAATCTCCTCAACTTATGATAAATAGTTTTCAAGTTGGCTACACTGTGGCTATATTCAAACTAATGAATAGTACATAATAGTACAACGTGGTCACATCCCGCGGTCAATGACAGCGTGTCGTGCTAATGTGTATTTGCGTCCGGCAATACATTTTGCGCTTGTACGACCTGATCGCTTAATCAATGCGAATTACTGTGGCATAGTTTGTATTAGACGAATGAATAAGCTGAAAAATAGGGATGGTTTTTTTTTACATTATAGTGGACAAACGAGCAGACGGCACACCTGATGGAAAGTGATCACCGCCGCCCATGGACATCTGCAACACCTGAGGTATCACATATGCGTTGCCGGCTCTTAAGAAAGGAGTACACCCTTTTCTTGAAGGTCACCAGGTCGTATCTGTTCGGAAACACCACGGATGACAGCTGGTTCCACAGTTTTACTGTACGTGGTAGGAAATGACGTGAGAAACGCACTGTAGTCGATATAAATCCATCCAGGTGATGTGAATGGAATTTGGCGTTCTGACGTGATGTGCGGTGGTGAAAAATTGCAGCTGTTGACTTAAGGTGACGTAACAGATGATAAGGAGACATTTTTAAAAAGCCTAGCGGTGAATCCATAAAGAGTAAATAGTAGGTTTTTTTTTATGCTAGAGGCGATAAACGAGCAAGCGAGTCACCTGATGGAAAGTAATCTTCACCGTCCATGAACATCCGCGAAATCAGAGAGATCGCTAATGTGTTGCCGGCATTTTTAAAAAGGACCACGCTCTTATCATGAAGGTCCCTAAGTCGTAGCCGTCGGGAAATACTCCCGCAGGCAAACCGTTCCACAGAACAGAGGTAGGTAGTAGAAAGTTCCGCGAAAAACGCACAGTAGGTATCATGGATTTTTCGAAATGTTCTTGTATTATTTATCTTCGTACAAGTAAGCGTAATTCTTATTGTTGCCTAAAGTGGCCACTTTTAGCTATTATAAAAATTATGGTGACTTGCAGAAAAAAATTATGACTTTTTTTTTTAAAAAACCAGCTCATTATCTCCACAATTAATATAAATTAGCGGTCCTAGTTTTGACGATGCCTCACCCTAATGCTTAGCTCAAGCATTTTGGAGCACTTTTTAGCGCCCTGTTGGTTAACTAGCTTAAGGAACAGTGATTCATTCTCGAGCATCTCGAATGTCCAAACATTGAAGTCGAAATCAGATATTTGGACGAATGAACGAAATCTCTAAATTTGACATCAATGTAAAGTGCACGAAAATTGCCCCTCAGGCAGTGATCTCGAGGTCCTGGGTTCGAGCAAAAAGCATGTTTCTCGCACATAGTCCGAGTTTGTGATCAATCTGCATTAGGCCGATCATAGTAGCCTTGACTTGAGTACCGTGATGGAAGCCTTTGTAAGGTATTTTTTTGCAGTAGAGTGATGCAAACTGATACTGCCTAGGTGGCGCAGTCGCTCGCAGATCGAGCAAAAGTTCATACTTGAATTTTTCAAGTTAAGAAATTCAGTGTTAAACCGGAGTCTGGAAGTTTGCGGTCTTGTACCCCTTGCGTTTTTTGATCTTGTGGGCGGATCACTACCACTCACATGCTGGACTTTTGGAGGACCGGTTTGGTTATGTGAGGCTTTTTCTGAGCGGGGGCTTATCCTAGCAAGAAGCCGGCTACAGACATAATATTCACTACACACCCTGAGATTGTCATTCAGTTTTTTTTATATATAGAGGCTCAGTATATTGGCTCTCCTCAGCTTGATGGTAAGCAATAGAAGAGCCCACGTTGCAATTACAACGGGAAGCGATGTCAAGGCATCACCTTCGAATCCATATTGTAGGAAGGAGGAAATACATGCGCCGGCGAACGAGTTCCATTTCTTGATGGTGCGGCGGAAATAGGAACTGCCAATTTTTTTAGTCCGTGATGGAATTCGTCATGGAATTAGTATTCGTGGGTTTAAATTACCTACATTGCAGGACAACCATATTAAGAAATTATAAATTATTCTGTAATGCTTAGTACCTACTTAAGTTGTGTACTTTTGCAATATCTCTAACTATCTAACTACCTATTCTCAATGAAACTTAGGATCAGTTTATGCAATAGAAAGTCAGGAAATCACTCATAAATTATGTTTGTACCCAAGTTCCATTCTTGTGCAACCGTATCAGTGTAATTGGTCGAGTTTATGCAAAACCGGGCAAACAAGTAAGCTAGTAGGTAAAACATTTATTAGCTGCCACAACAGAAAACTTAAAGCACCAACGTCAAACTATCTACCCCCAAACCGATAAAGACGGTCAGCTACTCAAGTGTGCGCACAAACACAAGTGCACTCTTTATTCTCTTACTCTAACATTCCGATGCGACTAGTATGACACAACCGAAGAGATGATCGGGCGCAGGGCCAATGGCTTTTTTTTATTTGAAAGAAATGGAGTGAGCATTGCGTCTCATAGCCACTGCGACCAGTAGAAGATCTATTGTGGCAGCCCCAGAACTTATTACAGCACCTCATGTAGCTCCAGCTCCAGGATAAACCCGAGATGGAGCTGATGGGGGAGCTTTTGATCTCGTCTGCCGAGATCATGTGTGCTCCCAGGTGCGAGCTTCTGCAGTGGTGCAGCGCTATGTACTCGCCGAGGACGTGGATAATCGGTTCCTCGTCCTAGCGACAGAACCTGCAGATTTTGGTATCTGAAAGGCCCATGTTGTGCAGGTGACCAATGGCTTACTACTTATATTAGTTTCCGTCGCACAAGGATCCAGACATGGGTACATGGTTTTATTATATCAGTACTAAATAATAAATATCTATACTCGAAACTGTAATTCAAGACCAAAAAAGCTACGACAGATACGTCAGTGTCAAATATATCAATGTCACTTATGTCATTGTCAAATTAAGTCTTCAGGTTTTTTCAACCTTTTTATTATATGCTTATTTTCTTAGTAGGTATAGGCTGGCACAATTCATGATAAGGATTTTCTCAAAAAATAGAAACTTAATTACATCTTCATCTTCACCATCACTAATGTTAGAATCTCTGACTATGGAATCTGAGTCGGTCACTTTAGAATAAAGTTTTCCACCAGTCCAGTAATTAATTCGTCCAGTTTTGCACATGTTTCAGATTTAAGGCGTTATTAGGCGAAATAACTCGAAAGGAAAAATGTCAAGTGATATTTTGGCAAAGTGGGTAGTCAACAGTCGAAGTCAGTCAAAGTGTCAGTCACTCAATAAACGGGCACGTTATCGACCCATGGATTCTGCCGAGACTACTCAGAAGTTGAGATGTTGTGAGAATTATTATTAATATTCTGATATCCCTAACACAGGTGCTTGAGCTACCTATCTCGGAGTCAGATCAATGCATGTGATGTTGTGAAATATTTATTTATTTATCTATAATTTATTAATTCAGATTAAAATAATCAAGCAGAAGCACTCAACATATAACTTAAAATCTTAAGTACTAAAACTAAAGTATCAAAGCAAAAAGAACTCCAGTACTTAACCGAGCAATACTCGTAAATCCATTCTAATTGAAACCAAGACAATTGCCTTGCTTTACGATTATGAGGCGAGGCAGAAGTGCACAACACTAATCGAAGAGGTTGTAGTCGGAGAAAATAAAAACTACGGACCTATATCTTTTTCTTTTTTTTATGTAATAGGTGGCAGACGAACAGATGGATCGCCTGATGGTAAGCGATTGCCGCTGCCCATAGACATCCGCGACACCAGTAGAGTCACAAATGTGCTGCCAACCTTTGAACCCCTCTTTCCGCCGGATTGGCTTTACGCTGGTTTTCTGTGAGGCCGTGGTATCACTCTGGTCGAGCTGGCCTTTCATGCCGAAGCATGCATTAAAAATAAGGCTTAATGCCACACATTAGAGCTAAATGGATAAAAACACGCGAAGATTTTGACCGTGGTAGAGCCACGCTTTGGCATTAATGGGCCGGCTCGACTGGAGTGATACCACGGCCTCACAGAAAACCGGTGTGAAGCAGCTGCGTGTGCTGTGTTTCGCTGCGTCAGTGAGAGTACCGGAGGCTCAATCCGGGGAAAAGGGGTTAAAGGTTGGCAGCGCATTAGTGAGGCCACTGGTGTCGCGGGTGTCCATGGGCGGCGGCAATCGCTTACCACCAAGTGATCCGTCTGCTCGTCTGCCACCTATCACATAAAAAAATACGCAGCTTCCGATTGGCCATAGGTTTGACCGAGCAACTCTTTTATGAATTTTCCATTTATAAATTTGAGAATACTTCGTGAGAAAAGCTGATTGTTATGAATTTGAAGCTGTACCCAAAAATATTGAGATAATGATTCTGAAAGTGTTAGTACACGCTCCAGTTGATCTGGTTTCCCTGTTTTAGTGTGGCGAGGGCTAGAAGGCAGTCATTTCGTTGTAAAATACCAAAAATATTTTATAACGAAAATAAATACTACGCATGAACGGCCCAGCTTGACAGGAGGCCTCACAAACATCCGTCGTGAAACCGCCTCTGTGCTGTACTTATTTGGGAGTAAGGGTAACGGAGGCCCAATGAGGTGAAAAGGGGAGTTTACTTACATGAGGGGTAATTGCCATACTAACCACGCTTGCCAGACGGGTTGGCGAGGGTTTTGATATAAATGCATTTTTCCTTCTCTGGGTGTTGATGATCATGCCAGCAGCTTTACCTTAGTCGCCTTTTACGACACCTCGGTAAGAGTGAGGGTGGCCTATTCTACTCTGCCGGGGACCACACGGCATGAAACTTCAAAATGTTTCAACTTGAAAGATTCCTTTGAAACTAAATTACTGAACCTATCCTGAAACCAAACAAAGCTTACGACGCTGGGGCTTAATAAAAAGCTCCTTAAACGCGCAACTAGGTCAAAAAGTGGAGCTTTGCATTTTATCGGCGCGCCATAAAATCTAGTAAGCTCACCAAACTTCTAGCCAAAGCTTTGTTGAGTAATCAGTTGGAAACCGTAGCAATAATTACAGTGTTTCGAACTGGCTGCTTATGCAATAAACAGAGGATGGGGTGCCTGTGTTAGCGGGGACGGAATTGCGTGATTTCCGTTTAATAAACAGAAATTAATAATATCCTCCAACCGATCACGGATGCAGCGGCCAATCTCAACGATTAGCCACGTACGCAGGCTATATTATAGTGCTCAAGTGTGTGCGCAAACACAAGTGCACTCTCTATTCCCTTACTCTCATATTCCGATGGAACACCAGGGTGATATGATCGGAGAGGGATTGGGCGCTGGACCAACGGCTTAGCGTGCTTTCCAGGCACCGGGGTATAAGACCGCTAACTTACAGACTCTGAGCTGACACTGAGAGTTTCTTGACAGAAAAACTCAGTTACAACTTTTGGCCTGACCAGGGGATCGAACCCGGGACCCCAAGCGCAGTCGTCCCACTGCGCCAACGAGGCAGTACCAACAATATGTTGGTGATGGACCGATTGATTTCGGTCATGGCGACCGCTCCAACTCTTGTGCAGTTGTCGTTCGCGGGTTCGCATGTGGTCTCTATATTATTCTGTGCATGTGGCTTACGTAGCCATATTACACAATATACTCATGCAGATTGATTCTATTTTTTTTTACACCTCCTGTCGTCGACAATGTTTCGCCTCCCCAAACAAAATTACTACGTCACGTGACCAATGTTGCTGATTCTTGACCAAAAGTTTTTTTTTTATATGCGAATTTCCAAAAGTCATAGAAGTGTTGTTTAGACTCGTTGGCAGAAAACGTGCCAGGGATGTAAATGTTTACAGATAAAGTCTGATCACGGTTATTTGGCGCGTGGCAAAAGTCAGAACTAACTCTGACCCCATGTCAATGTTACTGAAGTGCCTGAAACCTTACCTAGCTGAAGCCCTTACCTGAGTACCTTACTGAAGCTTGGTCGGTATGTACACCTCTATAGCAGCGGTGAGAAGACAGCAGTACCGCTCGCAGTGCGCCACACGTCTGTGCGGGAAAGCTGTCCACCAGGAAACGGCATTGTGGCGTGGGCTGACATGTCTATGAATTGTGGTTTGCACAATATCTGTGCCTTATTGTCATATAGAACATTGTACCTAGCTCGACCTTGAAGCAATTCATTTACGCTGTGGCAAGTCTTTTTCGTAGGAGAACTAATGTCACAGACATAGTCCAAAGGATTGCATGCCTCAAGTGGCAATGGGCAGGGCACATAGGAGAACAGATGGCTGTCGGGGCGGAAAGGTCCTCAAGTGGACGTATGCGTAGTTTGGAATAGTAGAAATGATAAGGCCGCACGTATGCGTAGCCTTAAATGGTAGAAATGATAAGCGCGCACGTATGCTTAGCCTTGAATGGTAGAAATTATAACCGCGCACGTATGGTAGAAATGATAAGAATAACCGTGGGAGAGCCACGCTTCGGTATGAATGGGTAGGCTCGATCGGTGTGACCACGGCCTCACAGAAAACCGGCATGAAGCAGCACTGTGCTGTGTTTTGCTGCGTGAGTGAGGGTGTCGGACGACCAACAAACGGGGGAAAGGGAGGTTTAAGGGTTGGCAGCGCACTTATGACTTCACCGGTGTCGCGGGTATCCATGGGCAATCGCTTACCATTAGATGATCCGTCTGCTCGTCTGCCACCACAAATAAAAAAGTTTGTAAATTTTCATTGCCTATATTTTCTCTTTCAAAGCGAACTGTTGATATAGAAAAATAGAGCTAGTTCGATTATATAATGTGTTCGCTAAGGACCCTTTGCGTCTAGGCTTGTACAGTCAAAGCCATATTTCACAATATGAACTAATATTTTAAAAAAATATATCGAGTTTATTCTTACCTCATCATTTCAGCCAATAGACGTCCACTGCTGGACATAGGCCTACCCCAATGTTCTCCACACAGATCGGTCCTGTGCCGCCCGCATCCAATGGATTCACGCGATCTCCACCAGATCGTCGGTCCACCTTGTAGGAGGCCTGCCACGGCTGCGACTTCCTGTACGTGGCCTACAATCGAGGACCTTTCCGCCCCAACGGCCTACCCTTCTATTCTTACCTACCCTTGATAAATAAATTGAGAATACGTCACATACATTGTCCTGATCCCAAACTAAGGCTGTCCTTTGTACTACGAAAACCAGATACAACTAAGTCATTTCAAATACCAACCACCAGAACATAAATATTCTGTTTCATCAACAAACAAGGGGGTTTAAAGGTTGGCAACGCCCTTATCACTCCACTGGTGTTGCGAGTGTCCATGGACGGCGGCAATCGCTTACCGTAACCCGTCTGCTTGTCAGCCACCTATCACATAGAAAAAAAACATTTGTGTTAGTGCGGGAATCAAACACGCGACCCATGCGTCTCAACTGGCGCTCAAACCACTGCGCTGAACGAGCAAACTTACATATTGTAATGAGCTGATTCTAACTATTCCGTGCTGTTTTTAACCCTCAACGCAAAAACGACAGGGTGTTATAAGTTTGACATATCTGTGTGTGTCTGTATGTCTGTCTATGGCATCGTAGCTCCCGAACAAATGAACCGATTTTGATTTTGTTTGTTTTTGTTTGAAAGAAGAATAAGGTGGGAGTGTGCTTAGCTATGTTAGATCTCAAAATCTTTGGATCTTGAAAATCGATCCAAGATGATGGCACAAATATATTGATTGTATGTTTTGACACAACTCCCACAATATGGGTATCATATAAAAGGGCTTGAGTAGCAGAATATATTTATTGTGGCAATTTTCAAATCCAATATGACCGCCGTCGGGGGTTTCTTAAATTTTCAATTTACATTTTTTTCCCCTAGGAAAAGTAGTTCATAAGTTTGATTAGTACACTTTATTTAGATTTCCCGGCGCTGAAAAAAAATAAACATTTTATCAAAGTAATATTGAAAATTCAGCCAAATCAAAGTAACTTTTCTTTCACAACACTATTAAGTATCTACCTTAGATAGGTTTACCTTACCCTTACAATTTTTTTTTAAATTACCTACACAATCATTTTGCGCTGAAACACTTCAAGAAGATAAAATAGTATCTAAAAAAAAGCCTTTTTATGATACTCATTGGCTCTCCAATAACTGAAGTAAAGGCAAGTCAAAGCAACCTCATCCTTGTTCGAAGTCAACTGTACATCTACGACTTCGCACTTTTATGCTGCCGACTATACCGACCCAATGGGGCAGAACGCTAGACAAAGAGGCAGGAAACATCACAGAGCAAAATGTATTGTAAGGGTTCGGACTATACGTATCCCGTTTTATATAAAATTGTTGGATTTCTTTCAAGTCCGCCATTAGGTCAGATATGAGAAAAGGAATTGCAAGATTCATTGTTAGTTCAAAGGAAAGGAAATTATGTAGGAAATATTATTAATGGTATTGATAGTCTTCGATTGGATCGCACTTTAAAACGACGTCTGTGCAAGAGGTCACGGGTTTGAGCCAACAATTTGTACCTAAGTTTTCGGTACAAAATTCTTACCGTCAGCCCGAAGTCTGGAAGTTGGCGCTCTTGTACCCCCGTGCCTCGGAAAGCACGTTAAGCCATTGGTCCTGCGCTCCGTTCGTGTTACATTAGTGTCTTATCGCATTATGAGAGCAAGGGAATAGAGATTGCACTAGTGTTTGCGCACACACTTAAGCACTATAAAATATCCTGCGTAATTGTCTGATCGTTGAGATTGGCCGTCTTAGCCGAAATCGGTTGGAGGATTTATTCTTGAGGTGTCTTGGTGGCGCAGTGGTTAGTGGGTACCACTTTAAAGCAACGGCTGCGCAAGAGGATATTCGGTTGGGCCACAAATTTGTACCTGTTTTTGGTATGAAATTCTTAGTATGAGCCCAGAGTCTGGAAATTGGCGGACTTGTACCCCCGTGCCTTGGAAAGCACGTTAAACCGTTGGTCCTGCACCCGATCCCTCTTCGGTCGTGTCACGCTGGTGTCCCATCGGAATACTAGTGTAACAGAATAGATAGTGCACTTGTGTTTGCGCACACACTTGAACACTATAATATTATATCCTGAGTACGTGACTGATTGTTGGATCATTACGATGGCTGGTTGGAGGAGATTATTATTCTTGAAGTGACGCATCTATGTTGAAGATTAGCCATCAGCTCTTTGAGTCGCAGCTATATAGTTACCATGGGGCAAGCCAGAGCGGTAATGGTTTCTCAGTGGTTTATGACGCTTTGATACGTGAAATAGTGGTTCTAATCCGAGTATGATGATTTTTCAAATCTATGTGCATATTTCTTCCATTAGCTCGGCGGCAAGGGAAAACATCGCGTGGAAACCTGACGCACTATTTATTTATTTTATGAAACTTCGTTTGAGGAAAGGATATTATTGAGAAGAGGATATATTTTCCTCTGATATTCAAATGTCAAGATTTGGCATCATCATCATATCAGCCCACATCCACCCACTGCTGAATACAGGCCTCTTCTTTATCACGCCACTCCCTTTTGTACCCTGCCAGACTTATCCATTGTTTTGGAATTGCAAAAAAATATTGATTTGTCATTACAAAAAAAAAATATTGATTTGGCATTACAAAAAAAAATGTTAGTTATTTCATTGAAAATGAATAATGATCCTACAGCTTTGATGGCATAGTAATAAATACTCATGGGGACAAGTCCGACAAAATACAGTAATTTTCTGACCGGCATTTTGACGGATAATGAATAACGAGGATGTTCTCTCTCTCTTATTTAAGAGCAACGCTCTTGTCGGTGGAGTAGTCTCCATTTCTCTCTCGACTCTGCCAGCACCTTCAATTCCTTGTACGACATGACATTTGCCTTTTCCTTAACCTGGTGCGGCATGACATGTTCATCAAAATAATAATGGAACTAAAAGTGGAAGGAAAGAGAGGAAGAGAAATACCAAGAAGAAATTACGTCCAACAACTTAAGGATAAGAGGAATAAATTGCAAAATATTGGTATAAAAAATGTAATCAATAGTTATTGATTCAGCAGCTTAGATTAAACCAAAATGAGGCTGATATACTCTTAAAAAACCGAGCACAGTGTTCTCGGTTTGCCTTAGGTGGCTTTAGTATGGGTCCATACTGCGACCTGACAGACTGCGTTGCAGGTTGATATTGATTTTTTTTTTTCAAAGAATTATCGCTAAAAATGCCTGGCTGTGCCTTAATTCCGAGCACAAATCATTCAAGAAGTAATAATATTAAAAAATTAAATTGAAAATTTAAAAACACAACCCCCGACACAACTAAAGCTCTTTCATTTGATACCTATATCGAGGCAGTTGGAACAAGAAATAGGTTATTCGTCATTTTCTGACGGCGGCCATCTTGGATTTGAATTTTTTCTCAATTAATATATTCTGCTATTCAAGCCCTTTTATATGATACCCATATTGTGGGAGTTGTGTTATAACATAAAATCCAAATCTTTGTGACGGCGGCCATCTTGGATCCATTTTTATCCAACAAAGCTAAGAACACTCCCTCCCTTTACATCTTTTAAACAAAAAAAAAAAAAATTTAAAATCGGGTCATTTGTTCGGGAGGTACGATGCCATAGACAGACGTGCGTAAAGTAAAATCCGTCATTTTTGAGTGACAGAGACAGACTTAAAATAAATCAAATAGAGGTTTAATCTAAGATGATAGCCCATATTTTAGTTTACTATTGTAAGCGCGTACCGTATCTTCCTCTATTTGATTTTTAATCTAAGTATAGCAGTCTCATCTTAACTAGTGGTCAAATATTTGTACTAGATATTGTAAGTATACCTACAATATTGAAGAGACTATCGACAGCTCATGTCGAATCAAGCACTTACTAATTTCATCGGCTTAGTAACGCGTTCGGTGGTCTAATAGGTAGAACAGCCACTCGAATTGTGGAAGATGTGGGTTCGTGTCACGCCTGAACACGATATAAAAATTTTAAGTGTGTTATTTACTTAAAAAGAAAATTGAAAAAGATTTCTTTAAAAAATATCAACTTCTGAACATATCGTCGCAAAAGGCAGCGTACGAGTATATGTATGTATACGGGTACTAAATACCTACCTACAGTACCTACTCATACTAAGTATGTATAAGTGAGTTATATCAAAGCGAGTCATAACTTTTATTACGCCACCGATATTCGATATAAATTAGATATTGGATGAAGTTTATGGCAAAGCAATATACAACAGTGTCGTCTGATGTGACGTCCATAAATGCACTGAAATGGAAGATTGTATTGCTGAATTCCAAAGTTAAAATAAATATTATTTAGTAAGATTTTATTATAAACATAACTTGGTTCCAATTTATAACTAAACGAACATTTTATAAACTATGTCTCAAAAACTATGACTTGACTTGTTTTGAAAAAGCTTCTCATATTATTTATTGGAATATAGGGACCCTACAAATAATGTTTATTTACATTTAATGAATGAATATTTCCTTTAGAAAATCATTATAAAGGATTATTTAATATGTCAAAAACGCTTCATTCTGCAATATGGCGTCGAATCATTTGAGTGACGTCAACCTTTTGTAAACAAGTTGGGAATTCGATAGCACACGATAAATTTGATATATGATTAGCATCCCGCATAGATAGAACACAACGGCGTCGAGTCTGTCACTTGCTTTGAAAGAAAACCAATCAAAACCGTTTATGGTCACATGGTTCCAAGCACAAAACAAATTAATTTTATTTTGTTTTTTTTTTCGTGAACACATTAATACTTTTTATGTGTTTTATTGTTAATCCTTTTTTAGCTAGCTATAAATACATCTTTATTTTAATATTGTCAAATAGCCTATCTTTAGGGTGTACTTATTTGCATTTATGGTACACTGTTGATTCTGATATCTGTAACATGATGATGTGATGCTTGAGCTACCTATCGCGGAGTCACCGATCATGTAGGTACCTATGTGATGTGAAATATTATTATAACTATTTTATTAGGTACGATATAAAAAAATAAGAAAACGTTACTAAAATCGATACAACTCAAAAATTAATAGACCAATCGCTCACCATCTAGTGATCCTAAAAACTTACAGTGGAGTTGCAAGTTTAATTTTTTTTAATGTGAGAGGTGGCAGACGAGCAGACGGATCACCTGATGGTAAGAGATTGCCCCCGCCCATTGACACCCGCGCCACCTGTTGAGTCAAAAGTGCGCAGCCTACCCTTAAACCCCCCTTCCCCCGAATTGGGCCTCCGATACCCTCCCTACGCAGTCAATCACAGCACAGTGTTGCTTCACGCCGGTTTTGTGTGAGGCCGTGGTATCCCTCCGGTCGAGCTGGCCCATTCATACCGAGGCGTGGCTCTCCCACGGTCGTTTGATTTCCATTCCCCTTTTTCTCCTCTATGTATGCGCCTAGAGACATACTAACTAAAAAACACAGCGGCGTGCCTCATCGCCCAATTGGGGATAGGTGGATAAGCCTGTTACCGTACCCACTCTGCGAAACACAACACAGGCGCTTCACGCCAGTTTTCTGTGAGGCCGCGGTATCACTCTAGTCGGGCCGGCTCATTCACGGACAGTAAGCTCGTTTCGCATTGTAAACAAAGAACTTTATTTTTATTACACTCAATATATTTTTCCTCTAATCGAACTCTTTTAGTAACGTGACCTACTTCGTTATTTTTATTCTTTTTTAATTTTTTAACTCAGAGATTAACCAATCAAGTCACTCCCACGGTGCAGACGGGACATTATTGCGCACATGTAATAGGGATGTGACATTGAACACAATGAATTATTATTTCATCGATGACTGACAGCCTTGGCGGCGCAGTGGCGGCGCTTGAGGGCCCGGGTTCGATCCCGGGGTCGGACCAAAATTTATACGCGAGTGTTTCTGTTACAAAATTCTCAGTGTCAGCCCGGATTTTGGAAGTTAGCGGTCTTGTACCCCGGTGCCACGGAAAGCACGCTAAGCCGTTGGTCCTGTGCCTGATCCCTCTTCGGTCGTGTCACAGTGGTGTCCCATCCAAATATGAGGGTAAGGGAATAAAGGGTGAACTTGTGTCTGCTCAAACACTTGTGCACTATAATATGTCCTGCGTCGATAGCCGATCTCTGAGATTGGCCGCCATGACCAAAATATCGGTTTGTTCAAAATTCATTATTTCATCGATGATAGAATAACTAGTCGATGGTTAACAAAAAACCCAGATTTTCAGAATATTTTATTCACTAATTCGTTCCAAAATCCTTTGCCTGTTCTCAAAATCTCAGAAATAGATTCAAGGTTTTGTAACGGACAGGTAAGGATTCAGCTAATTGATGCCAATATTAAAATCAAAAAGAAAATGTTTATTTGCGTAGGTTTGTACACAGCACTTACAATCGTCACACATTTAAGTAGTGCAAAACTATTTAAATACAAAGGTACCTAGGTGTATTAGCAAGTAAATTATACATACGTACCTACTTATGTATAATTTACTTATTAATAGATAAAAGTGTTGATACATAAAATATACTACAAAAACATAATGATATTCCACCACCGGCTCGAAAAGTTGTTTCTGGTCGAGAAGATCCGGCAACAAACTCAACAATTACTCTTTTTAATCATAGCCAATAAAATACATTTGGCAAATCTATATCGTGGCTGATCACAGCCCGTAATAAGTGCAGTAACTCAAACAAAAAAAACAGTGAATAAACATTATAAAAGGTGGATGGTCTTCTCGTCGATCCTGAACGGGTTACCATAAAAAAAGAGAAAAAAAGAGATGAATTACAAAAAAGCGACGACAAAACCATGATTGATTTTAAAACAACTAGGTAGTTTAATTAAGTAAAAATGTTTTACGGAAGAACTTCAACTGAATCTAAATAACATTTTGGCATCCCTACAATGCAACAATAGCGTCGCACGCGCAAGTAGATACAGATACACGACCAATTGAGCCCAGTGGCAACGATCGCTCGCTGGTCACGCTCAGGGGTCAAGATTCTCATAGACTAATGTACAGACGGTGAAAACATCAGAGAGTTTTTTACCTACTTACGCCCATCAAAATCTTAGCGTATCTTCTCGTTTGAGTCCAGAGATGTCGCTTTTCCCCTACATCACGTCTGCGGTCTTTGGCATCCTAGTAATAAGGTTAATGGCGAATATGACATCTTAAACGACATCAAACCAAGCTTTCCAGCCTACACCCATTAAGGACTATCTAGGGTAAAGGTCCAATGCATTTGCCCTATCCGCGCCAGGATGAGGTTAAGCCTGCGGCCTAACCTCTTGTTGCCTACTATGTTTGACACAAATACTTACTGTATTTGACATGAACGTCTTGTCGGTTTTGTACGTGTTGGCACGCTTTCTGTGTTAGTGTTTGCGCTGGCGTCCTGCATCCGATGTCCTTGCCCTATCAGCGCCGCGTTGAGGCAGGTTCGACACTTTTATTCCTTACTGTATTTGACCTAAACGTTGTGTTGGATCTGTAGTGTTGGCTCGCATACGTGTTAGTGTTGGCGCTCGCCCCCTGCTTCCGATGCCCTTGCCCTATCTGCGCCGCGTTGACGCAGGGCCGACACTTTTATTCCTTAATGTATTTGACACAAACTCTGTGTCAGCTCTGTATGGCTGACACGCTTGCCGTGTACCTAAGTGTTTGCGCTCACACCCTGCATCCGATGCCCTTGCCCTATCTGCGCTGCGTTGAGGCAGGGCTGACACTTTTATTCTTTAATGTATTTGACACAAACCCTGTGTCGGTTCTGTAGTGCTGGCACGCTTGCCGTGTTAGTGTTTGCGCTCGCGCCCTGCGTCCGATGCCCTTGCCCTATCTGCGCCGTGTTGAGGTAGGACCGACGATTTTATTTCTTATTGTACTCACTGTACTTCGAGTACGTGTAATATATGGGATGCTGTGTTCTCTTATTTTTCTTTATGAGAATGGTAGTGGATGAGAGAGAATGTAAAAAGCACATTATCTCTCATCCGAACGCAATGTTATAGGCTCAGATACAAGCGTGCTCCTATAGATCAAGTGCAACTAACGTTGCCGTATAAAAACATCGGATTTTTTCAATACCTTAGAGACCTTCAAGAGAAGAGTGTGCTCTTTTTTAAGAAGGCCGGCAACACATTAGCGATCTCTCTGTATTCGCGGATGTTCATGGGCGGCGTTGGTTACTTTCCATCAGGTGACTCGCTTGCTCGTTTGTCCGCTCCTAGCATAAAAAAGAAAACATATTCCGTCGACAGATACTACGTGAATCTTCTTCTTCATTTAGCATGTTATTTCCGGTTGAGTCCAAACCTGTTGCTTCGGAGCCCAGAGCATGCTTAGACCATGATTCAGGATTTGGGCAGTCTACGTATTTTCAGAACGCGCAAACTTGTTCGTTTTTATCTCCACTAATATACGTATTAATGGAGATAAAAACGAACGTGAAATGCTATATTGGGCTACAAAAAAATATCATAATAATAGATAGATAGATACTGTTTATTGCACAACATACAAAACTTAAAAGCTAGGTATAATGAAATAAAAATAATTGAAAAGCGTAATTAAAAAACCCCTTTGGCTTCAGGAAAGCAATTTCAGAACGACGCTGTTTTAAGTTATACAGGGTTGTGAAATACAAACAACAAACAATAATTTTCCTTATTTCAACTTAATTAGCAATTTGATTTCTAAAGCACCTTTGTTTCATCGTATATTGCAGCCGGTTTTTAGGGTTCCGTAGCCAAATGGCAAAAAACGGAATACTTATAGACTAGTCATGTCTATCCGTATGTCCGTCCGTCCGTATGTCACAGCCACTTTTTTCAGAAACTTTATGAACTATTGAAACTTGGTTAATAGATGAATTTTTTTTTAACCGCATTACGATTTTTACACAAAAATAGGAAAAAACTCATTTTTTCGGGGGGGTCCCCATACTTAGAACTGACACGTATGGGTTTAATGATATTTTTTTTCATCAAACCCATACGTGTGGGGTATCTATCTATGGATAGGTCTTTAAAAATATATGATATACATTACCATGAAAACTAACAACGAAAAGTAGTTTGAAGTAGATACTAGTAAGTAGTTTTTTTTAATACGTTATAAACCGTAAACCGCAATTTACCTTCCATATAAGCTTTTAACTTACTGTTATGGAACCTTCATCAGAGATCAGAGATTTCAGGTGAGCAGACGGAACACCTTATGGTAAGCTAATATCGCCGATGGATGACTCTAGCACCAGCACCAGAGGAGTATGGGAAGGAAGTAGGAGGTCTTTTTCTTTGATGAAGACTTTTATCTAAATAAAGATTTAAATATAAATCTTCATGAAAGAAAAAAGACCTCCAGTCAACTTCCGCTTGTATAGACAAGCGAAAGTTGACTGACTGATCTATGAACGCAGGACCTAAACTATAAGGGTTTGAAGCTTGAAAGAGGTTTCTTTTATTGCGCAAAGGAGAACTAAGAAACATTTTTTGTAAATTAACCCCGAACGAGGGTAAAACGGAGGGTCAAAGTTACTAGGAGGTATGAAACTTTGCCGTTTTTGAAGTTATTCGAATCAGTATGAGAGTTCTTCATCGAAAGTCATGGAACACATGTAAAAATTTTTTTTTGAAAATTATAATCTAAGCGAGTAAACTGGGAGCTTGTATGAAGGTTCTCGGGATATTAATAATTTTGTCCCAAAACGAAGTGAGTGAGTCACTTCGTTTTGGGACAAAATTTTTGCCACTAGTATATTTATGAATATAAAGTCGATATCTTTATGACTAGATGAGATATAGGTACTCATGAATTAAGACAAAACAAAATCGAGTGTACATTAAAAAGTTGTCACCACAAAATGCAGGTATTTCCTAACAAGCAAGGTGCACGGGCATCGTGACCACATCTGACCCGTGGTCACGTCGTGACCGGGGTCCTTCCGCGCTGACATTACCGAGCCATCCATTGTAAATGTTACTTTTAACGCCAAACACGTTCTGCTTGGCTGTAGCACCTAAAGGAAAGAAGGGTTATGATTTTCTTTTGTGATAGCTGGTAGACCAGTTTGACAAGAGTGGACGGAGGAACAAAGTGCGGCCGCAAAAGAGATGGGTGGATTGCGTGACGTAATGGAAAAAGGGGTGGATTATTCGATGCTGAATGACAATACTACTAAAGACATACTATTTTTTGCTTTGGGGGAAACCGCCGGCCAGGAGTGCAATGGGCCGACGTCGCTTTATGCATACCCATCAACCGGGGGGCGGATGGGTTATGTCGGGCTCTCCTCTGGCGGGGGTTTCTACCAACAAGAAGCCGGCTAGAGGCCTACCGACTAAACCCCCAAAGGCGCTCCCTTCTGCACCAGAGTGGAGAGAAGACATGTGCACAAGCTGATCAACTTTGTCTACACGATCCTCCCTAGGTGAAAAGGAAGACATACTGAGCCGACCACAGATAACCCGGGAACAGGGCAGGACGACGCTGATGAGGTGGTAGGAGAGTGACAAATCACCTGATGGTAAGCAATAGACAATACGACAAAAAAAACATCATTTTTATACGTTTTTCGAATAAAGAAAGAGAAAAAAGATGAAACATATTTTTGGTTATCATTAAATGTGTGTTTTTATTAAAAAAAATAATTTTTTTAAATTATTAATTAATATGCTGAAAGTGACGCAGTCCTGAGGCTCAACGTATTGTGATGTCAGTGCTATATGTCCAATAAAAAAGTTTAGGCGAATTTGAGATGCTTACTGTCACTGTCATTATTTTGTCTTGTCATTTTATGATCAGAGATTCTACTTTTTTCATAAATCAACGTGAGCAAAAGCTGTATTCATTTGTCATGCCGAGGGATGCGTCACATAAGGATTTTTACATTTTTTTTCCATAAATATCTGTTCAAAAATTCTGAAATAATGTTTCTTAAATTTCTTCGAGTCTAATATAGAAATAGTATTTTTCATTTCGGAAAATTATTTTTTGGCGTATTGTTCATTGCCACCTTCTATGGACACTCGCAACACCAGTGGAGTCACAAGCGTGCAGGAAGCCTTTAAGCCAGCCTTCCTTACACTGATCCGGTGTGGTCCAACCGGTATCACTCACACGGCGTAAACTGAGCGCAGGCGCTGCTTCATGACAGTTTTCTGTGACACATGGTATCAATCCGGTCGAGCCAGCCCATTCATTCCGAATCATATCTCTCTCACGGTAAGCTATGCCTACTTTTATGACCTTAGTGGCATCAGCTGTGATGATAAAATGTGAGTTGCAAGCAGGGATAGGTACCTTCGGCGTAAATATAGCTATATCAAGCTGTCAAGCTACGCTCGATGTACAGTCAGAGAATAAAAAGGTTCGTCATCTTAAGGTAAATTTTCGCTTGCATGGCTGATTCTCAGTTATACCAACATACAGTTTTAAAAAGATCTACTAACCTTTTGAAAATATCATAATACATTTTGTCTTCAAATATGGCGTAGAAAGGGGGATTTTTACCTATTATCCAAGCTATTCGCGAATGACCAAAGAACTAGCTAATAGTAAAACATCCAAATTAAACACATCACCGGCCATGACACAAATTTCTTTTAATTTTTTAAAAATATAAATTTTATTGCCACATCAAATCAATGTAGGTTTTACTTCATAGGTATCTTTAAATTGTCTTTACATCAAAAGGAATCAATGTTGCTACAAGCAAATCTGAACTCTCTGATTTGACAGTTAGGCGTAATTTTCTCCGCAACAGGTATTACTCTGACAAATTACGAAAGGTAATAAGTGCTCATAGCATATCAAACGAATCAAATCGAGGACCCGATTGGAACAGTAGGTAGTGAACACTGCCTTTGGTCCAAGGGTTGCGGGTTCAATCCCCGCACAGTAAAAACAATTGTGTGCATGAACATGTCTTTTTGTATTGGTCTGGGTGTTTTATATGTATTATAAGCATGTATTTATAAAAGAAAAGTATTATTGTGTATATATTTGTAATCCGGTTATGGTTCGTAATACAGGTGCTTGAGCTACCTATCGCGGAGTCAGATCAATGTATGTGATGTTGTGAAATATTTATTTATTATAAAAAACAAACTGAAAACTGACTTATTCTTTTCGTTCTTTGAGCTGTACAACGTTCTCACTTACGTGGCATATCCATGATATAGCAGACAAACTGCAGATGAGTCGCTTACTGCTGGCACATGGGCAAGACCGATTATACGTTGATAACATTATGTCTGGATAAGATGCTATCACCGCAGGATCCTGATAGAAGATGTAGATAAAAAAAGTCTAAATTAGTGGAATAAAAAGTTGCTTACCATTTAGAAAGGTCAAAGATCGGATCGGTCAGCCACCTTCGGATCAGAAATCATTTATTTGCTTATTTTTAAAATTCACAATATTTTATTGATCTCTGGTTTATTTCATAGAGTAACTTATATATACTGAAATACAGGCATCAGTCGGCTGGCTAGTGCTAGCGCCATCTACAGGAAAACGACCAATACTCAATGAATATGTACAACGGCCACCTTTGCGTCAGAAATCATTTATGTGATAAATAATGAAATTCACAATATTTTATGGATTTATTTCCCGCACTTTTTAAGATTACTCATGTGGGCCGGCGGCTGGAGGTTATTATTTCGGAAACACGCTTTACTAGCGCGATGTAAAAATGCAAAGTGGCATCTACCGAAACAACGCCGAACCACCTGCTCGATGGGTTTTTCAAGCTCCATCTAACATTTATTTTTCCCATACCTACTAAGGAACGGAGTACTAAGTGAAATCGAAGTGGAAAACCCTGGTTTTCCACTTCGATTGTTTAGCTGCATCTACCTATCTTCTATAAAGAGGTAAATCCTACGGACAGCGGCACGCTTATACGTAAACCGAAAATACGACGTAATCAACACCTAACGTCATCTATTGGTATAAAATCAAACTAATGTCCCGAAATGAAGTGAGGGCGGGCCACCATATTTTCTAAAAAGGAAATTACTTCGGTCTTCCGCCTAGAATTCAAAAGATCTCGCCAGGCAAGTTTGCATATCATTACGCCGATAAGTGCGCGCTTTGTGCCGGGACAATACTTTTTTGCACTAACGACTCCTTTGTAAGAACAGTTTCTTTCTTTCATACTCTAATTAGTTGGTCTAGTATTTTCCTGTGTCATCGGTCGGTTATATTGGAAATGTAGCACAGTAACACTAAATAATAATAAAAGGAAATACGGCTGAAAAAGCTACGCATACGTGTGCATTGTCTTTTTTTATGCTAGAGGCGACAAACGAGTCACCTGATGGAAAGGTAATTAACGTCGCCCATGAATATTCGCGAAATCAGAGACATCAATAATGTATTGCCGGCCTTTTTAAAAAAAAATACGCTCTTCTCTTGAAGGTCCCTAAGTCTATCATTTCTACCATACATCATTTCAGCCAGTAAACGTCCACTGCTTGATATAGGCCTCCCTCAATGATCCCCACATAGATCGGTCATGTGCCGCTCGCATCCAAGGGATTCCGACCTTCACCAGATCGTCGGTCCACCTTGTGGGGGGCCTGCCTGCGGCATCTACTCGAGGACCTTTCTGCCCCACCGGCTGTCAAATCTCCTCGCAATGAGCCCTGCCTATTGGTTCTTAAGGCATGGATTCTTTGGTTTATGTCTTAGATCTTGGTTCTCCTGCCATTTCTATCATTAGCTTGTGGGAAAACATTGTAAGGAAACCTGCACGTCTAGGATAGCTACTTAAAAATGTTTTATACCTACAATATTTGTTTTAAACTTTCATGGTCATTGGTTTTCTACCATGTACCTTATTTTTGAGTTTCCGATATTTCGGCACTATTGCAAGCGCCATGGTCACAGAGTAACTGAAGTTTTTGCGGGTAAGATGTTACTGGCAGACAAAACAGTCTACCTTCCTTCGCAGTCTTACTACGCGCACCTGCGGTACCACTGTTCACTAACTCACTATTTTCTCGCACCTGTTCTCGACACACAGCACTCACAGTATCTGGCCGCGAAATGACACTTTGTTTAGTTTTACGGTTATTACATTTTCGAATCACTGGATTCCAGACATTTGACTAATTTAAACCCATCCTCACGATTGAAATTTTGAGATCATGATTCTGAGCGTATAACCGTGATTCAGTAGGTCTAGTTCCCCAGTCGAGGGATTGCGAAGGTCATATGGCAGTAGCTTCATTGTAATTACCAGACTTCTTAATCCTCCAGGGTTAGGCCTATGATCCATCATGGGCCAAACGTACTCCGTGCTCAACTTGGAATCAAACGCTAAGAGAAGTCGGCATAGGTATGAGTCTCAGTAAGCACAAAATCCGCCGTGTGGTCCCCGGCAGAGTAGAATAGGCCACCCTCACTCTTACCGAGGTGTCGTAAAAGGCGACTAAGGTAAAGCTGCTGGCATGATCATCAGCACCCTGAGAAGGAAAACTCTGCATTTATATCAAAAGCTTCGCCAACCCGTCTGCCAAGCGTGGTGAGTATGGCAATTACCCCTCATGTGATTGACGGAGGCCCGTGCCCCAGCTTAAATGGGCTGACGACGATGAGCACATAATCACACATTTTTTATGCGCGCGTATAAGTACTTGAAGATCAATATCTCGGCGTGTTTTGACATGAGTCCAGAGTCTATGGAACGTGTGCGGGCGATACTTACTGCCTACCGCGTAGGTCCACGAACTCTTCAATACCAATGTTTGCTAGAGCCGACTTTCTGACTCAATTTATTTTGTGGCCAGAGTTTGTGGAGTAAAGGCTCACATTAAATTTCTTACTTAATGTAATTTAAAAAAAAATGTGTGTTGGGATCTAAACTGGGGACGCGTAACAGTTTTTTTTTAAATATAGCTTCTGGAAAAAAATTACCATGAATATAAAAATATATACATAGATAGATATTCTTTATTGAACAAAAATAAAATACAAGCATGATACAACAGCAACAGACAGTACAATAAGGCGGTCTTATCGCTTGTAGCGATTTCTTCCAGACAACCTTAAAGATATATATAATACTTGAATTCTTTTTTTTAATGTGATATGTGGCAGACGAGCAGAGGGATCGCCTGATGGTAAGCGACATAGACTTATAGGTTGCCGCCGGATAATTCTATGGTAAGCGATTGCCGCCGCACATATACACCCGCGACACCAGTGGAGTAATAAGTGCACTGCCAACTTTTAAACCTCTCTTTACCCGGATTGGGCTTCCGGTACCCTCACTCACGCAGCGAAACGCAGCACATTGCTTCATGCCGGTTTTCTGTGAGGCCGTGGTATCACACCGGCCAAACGGGCCAATCATGCCGAAGCGTGGCTCTCTCATTTATTTCTCTCCGTAAATGTGACTAAGTAGGTTCCATAAATGTACAACATCGACAAAGTTCCCGGTAAACCACTTTTCGACCTTATTCCCATACTTTAAGGTCGAAAAGTGGTATACCGGGAACTTTGTCGATTGTACCTCCTAACGCACACTACAGGCTGTTCAAATATTACTTCCCGAGAGTTTTCTTTTACGTTATGACGTCATGAGCAACGCAGCGGTGGCCTGATTGTAATAAAAATGTATTTATTCCTGGAAAAGTGGATTTTTATTCATAAACCCATGTTTTTATATGTCATGAATTGATACGGTTTTAAATATATGAATTTTTGTTGCAGGTACTGAAGTAGCGAGAAAATATCGCACTCTTAGTAAGATAACGACTTAACTCAAAATTTCGGAAAAATGAGTTTTAGTGAAAAATCGACCTTATGGACCAAGTGTCACAGCATACTTCTTTAAAAAGCAACCTTATTCTGTAAACAATAACGTATAGAATTGATCAGTCACTATCTTTCCCGCCGCGCAGACCTCATTCGTTCATCGAATATCGACCAATTCAGTCTTGCGGCGGCGGTTGCGCGCGAGGGTTTTGTGAAACGCCGGCAGATTTGGAGATGCGTCAGTGTTTTACTAAAAAAATCGGTAAATTTGTTAAATATCTTTATTGTAATAATGACTGGTTTTGGAATAGAACTTTGTTTTACTAAACTTCTCTGAGTTGATATAGGCTCCATTTAAATTAAGTCTTTATTTTATTGAAATGTATTATAGGATCAATGACAAATTATTACTTAGGTCTATGTTTTTTTTTAATCGTAAATAAAATATAACTCAAATCGAATTTGGTCTCTGTTTTGTTAAAAAACTACATAACTGTTTTGTAATGTTTAAATTTAGGTCTTTTTTTCATAAAAAAAATATTAATTCCAAGTCATAATTAAAAAAAGGTCTTCGTGTCATTTCATATAAGTTTCAACTTTTAAATTTAAGTCACTGTGTTGTTTATACTTTCGTATCTCAGCTTTTCGCGGGAATTAGCCAAATTCACGCTAATACTATAATGAGGATTTCAAGGACACGGCCGTTAAATCGCGCAGTTATTGATTGAAACTCACATGCTGAGATCCGAGGACGCGCTCGTGCGCGTCGTTTATATGAAGTTGGAATGCTGTAAGATAAATATTACCATTTAAAAGTGCCCATTTACGTTGATTTGCTTACTGCGCGGATGCGGTGATGATGAGTGTGATAATTTGTGTGTAGTCTAACGTTTGTGAATGTGATTGTGTGAGTGCTTTGTATGCAGGTTCCGTGAAAGATCCATCCACTTTCCTTAGCAGGCCTAGATGGGATTCAGGTGTCTTGGCTAATATTTTGTGGATCCTGGCAGCTTGGGCAGTGTCTTTGATGGACCCGCCAAATTTTTGCCAGGATCTCCTTTTTGCTTTCCTGAGCTCCCTATTAAAGCGTGTTAGCGTCTTCCTGTAAGCATTCCAGTTCTTGTCTTTTTTGCCTTGTTAAATAAGGCACGGGCCTTTTGCCTCAGATGCTCCAGGTTCTTGTTCCACCAAGGCGCGTTCCTATTGCTCTTAGTGGTCTTAAGAGGACAATTTTCTAGATACGCTTTCATTAGGCTTCTGCCTAAGTCTTCTGCTGCGGCTTCCACTTGGACCACAGTTTTAATGTATTTAAAATCTCCAAAGTATAATCTAAGGTAGTTCCTATAGCCCTCCCAGTTTGTTCCCATGGGGTCTCGGTACTTGTTCGGTTCCCTTGTTCCCGAGCATATTAAGTCGTACCTTATATGGGTGTGGTCGGACATGGACGGCTCATCTGAGACGTGCCGATTGGTTACTCGGTGTGCGAGATTACCTGAACACCATGTTATATCTAGTACTTCCTGCCTAGAACGTATGGTAAAGGTTGGTTTGCTACCCACGTTAAGAACAAATTGATTGTTGGTGAGCAAGTAGTCAAACAAGGACTCACCTCTTGCGTTCGTGTCGGAGCTGCCCCATGATGTGTGGTGGGAGTTGCAGTCGGCACCCACCAACAGCTGGGTTTCTCTCTCCAAACAATATTCCACTACCGGCGTCACCTTGTTCACCGGATCCTGGTCCTCTCCGGTAGATATATGGAGCTGACTATGAGTGTCTCTGCACCTTTCCCCCGGGGAAAATAGACCTCTATATACGCTTCTATATATATAGACCCTATATACGCTGCAACTTGCCGTGTGGTCCCGGTAGAGTAGAATAGGCCACCCTCACTCTTTCCGAGGTGTCGTAAAAGGCGACTAAGGTAAAGCTGCTGGCATGATCATCAGTACCCAGAGAAGGAAAACTCTGCATTTATATCAAAAGCTTCGCCAACCCGTCTGCCAGCGTGGTGAGTATGGCAATTACCCCTCATGTGATTGACGGAGGCCCGTGCCCCAGCTTAAATGGCTGACGACGATGAGCACATAATCACACATTTTTTTATGCGCGCGTATAAGTACTTGAAGATCAATATCTCGGCGTGTTTTGACATGAGTCCAGAGTCTATGGAACGTGTGCGGGCGATACTTACTGCCTAACCGCGGAGGGCGGGGGTCCACGAACTCTTCAATACCAATGTTTGCTAGAGCCGACTTTCTTGACTCAATTTTTTGTGGCCAGAGTTTGTGGAGTAAAGGCTCACATTAAATTTCTTACTTAATGTAATTTAAAAAAAATGTGTGGTTGGGATCTAAACTGGGGACGCGTAACAGTTTTTTTTTTAAATATAGCTTCTGGAAAAAAAATTACCATGAATATAAAAATATATACATAGATAGATATTCTTTATTGAACAAAATAAAATACAAGCATGATACAACAGCAACAGACAGTACAATAAGGCGGTCTTATCGCTTGTAGCGATTTCTTCCAGACAACCTTAAAGATATATATAATACTTGAATTCTTTTTTTTAATGTGATATGTGGCAGACGAGCAGAGGGATCGCCTGATGGTAAGCGACATAGACTTATAGGTTGCCGCCGGATAATTCTATGGTAAGCGATTGCCGCCGCACATATACACCCGCGACACCAGTGGAGTAATAAGTGCACTGCCAACTTTTAAACCTCTCTTTACCCGGATTGGGCTTCCGGTACCCTCACTCACGCAGCGAAACGCAGCACATTGCTTCATGCCGGTTTTCTGTGAGGCCGTGGTATCACACCGGCCAAACGGGCCAATCATGCCGAAGCGTGGCTCTCTCATTTATTTCTCTCCGTAAATGTGACTAAGTAGGTTCCATAAATGTACAACATCGACAAAGTTCCCGGTAAACCACTTTTCGACCTTATTCCCATACTTTAAGGTCGAAAAGTGGTATACCGGGAACTTTGTCGATTGTACCTCCTAACGCACACTACAGGCTGTTCAAATATTACTCCCGAGAGTTTTCTTTTACGTTATGACGTCATGAGCAACGCAGCGGTGGCCTGATTGTAATAAAAATGTATTTATTCCTGGAAAAGTGGATTTTTATTCATAAACCCATGTTTTTATATGTCATGAATTGATACGGTTTTAAATATATGAATTTTTGTTGCAGGTACTGAAGTAGCGAGAAAATATCGCACTCTTAGTAAGATAACGACTTAACTCAAAATTTCGGAAAAATGAGTTTTAGTGAAAAATCGACCTTATGGACCAAGTGTCACAGCATACTTCTTTAAAAAGCAACCTTATTCTGTAAACAATAACGTATAGAATTGATGAGTCACTATCTTTCCCGCCGCGCAGACCTCATTCGTTCATCGAATATCGACCAATTCAGTCTTGCGGCGGCGGTTGCGCGCGAGGGTTTTGTGAAACGCCGGCAGATTTGGAGATGCGTCAGTGTTTTACTAAAAAAATCGGTAAATTTGTTAAATATCTTTATTGTAATAATGACTGGTTTTGGAATAGAACTTTGTTTTACTAAACTTCTCTGAGTTGATATAGGCTCCATTTAAATTAAGTCTTTATTTTATTGAAATGTATTATAGGATCAATGACAAATTATTACTTAGGTCTATGTTTTTTTTTTAATCGTAAATAAAATATAACTCAAATCGAATTTGGTCTCTGTTTTGTTAAAAAACTACATAACTGTTTTGTAATGTTTAAATTTAGGTCTTTTTTTCATAAAAAAAATATTAATTCCAAGTCATAATTAAAAAAAGGTCTTCGTGTCATTTCATATAAGTTTCAACTTTTAAATTTAAGTCACTGTGTTGTTTATACTTTCGTATCTCAGCTTTTCGCGGGAATTAGCCAAATTCCACGCTAATACTATAATGAGGATTTCAAGGACACGGCCGTTAAATCGCGCAGTTATTGATTGAAACTCACATGCTGAGATCCGAGGACGCGCTCGTGCGCGTCGTTTATATGAAGTTGGAATGCTGTTAAGATAAATATTACCATTTAAAAGTGCCCATTTACGTTGATTTGCTTACTGCGCGGATGCGGTGATGATGAGTGTGATAATTTGTGTGTAGTCTAACGTTTGTGAATGTGATTGTGTGAGTGCTTTGTATGCAGGTTCCGTGAAAGATCCATCCACTTTCCTTAGCAGGCCTAGATGGGATTCAGGTGTCTTGGCTAATATTTTGTGGATCCTGGCAGCTTGGGCAGTGTCTTTGATGGACCCGCCAAATTTTTGCCAGGATCTCCTTTTTGCTTTCCTGAGCTCCCTATTAAAGCGTGTTAGCGTCTTCCTGTAAGCATTCCAGTTCTTGTCTTTTTTTGCCTTGTTAAATAAGGCACGGGCCTTTTGCCTCAGATGCTCCAGGTTCTTGTTCCACCAAGGCGCGTTCCTATTGCTCTTAGTGGTCTTAAGAGGACAATTTTCTAGATACGCTTTCATTAGGCTTCTGCCTAAGTCCTCTGCTGCGGCTTCCACTTGGACCACAGTTTTAATGTATTTAAAATCTCCAAAGTATAATCCTAAGGTAGTTCCTATAAGCCCTCCCAGTTTGTTCCCATGGGGTCTCGGTACTTGTTCGGTTCCCTTTGTTCCCGAGCATATTATAGTCGTACCTTATATGGGTGTGGTCGGACATGGACGGCTCATCTGAGACGTGCCGATTGGTTACTCGGTGTGCGAGATTACCTGAACACCATGTTATATCTAGTACTTCCTGCCTAGAACGTATGGTAAAGGTTGGTTTGCTACCCACGTTAAGAACAAATTGATTGTTGGTGAGCAAGTAGTCAAACAAGGACTCACCTCTTGCGTTCGTGTCGGAGCTGCCCCATGATGTGTGGTGGGAGTTGCAGTCGGCACCCACCAACAGCTGGGTTTCTCTCTCCAAACAATATTCCACTACCGGCGTCACCTTGTTCACCGGATCCTGGTCCTCTCCGGGTAGATATATGGAGCTGACTATGAGTGTCTCTGCACCTTTCCCCCCGGGGAAAATAGACCTCTATATACGCTTCTATATATATAGACCTCTATATACGCTGCAACTTGCCGTGTGGTCCCGGTAGAGTAGAATAGGCCACCCTCACTCTTTCCGAGGTGTCGTAAAAGGCGACTAAGGTAAAGCTGCTGGCATGATCATCAGTACCCAGAGAAGGAAAACTCTGCATTGATATCTAAACCCTCGCCAACGCGTCTGCCAAGCGTGGTGAGTATGGCAATTACCTCTCATGTGATTGAAGGAGGCCCGTGCCCCAGCAGTGGGAACTTAAATGGGCTGACGATGATGATGATACGCTGCAACAGCGTACACAGAGAAGGGATCGGGAAGTAATTTATATCTCTCTTGAAGAGCATGCATGCTCTTGGCCTCACTCCGCAGGTTTTACTTAATATCTTACCTGTCGAGTTTAGCCCCACTACCGTGGTTTTTTTCAGCCCCGGTTCTTGGATCAAGGCTATATCCAGGTCCTCAGAGATGAATCTTTGGCAAAGGGCAGCTGTGGCTGCCTTTGAGTGCTGGAGGTTTACTTGTATCGCCTTAATCATTGTGTTGTTTTGGGTGATTGGGAGGGGAAGGGCTAGGAAATTTAGCTAAGACGGAGGGATGGGATAGGATTATATATAGGTGCCTAGGTTGTGTCTGTTTCTTCACGATGGTGGTGTGTTTTATTAAGCAGGTTTCTTGCGGCCTTCCTGCTGGAGTGCTCCTGTGCTAGGGACGGTAGATAGGTAGACCGGAAAGCCGAAGCAAAACGGACCCAGCAACCTCCTTAAAGGTAGGCTTCGGGTTTCCGGTTGATTACCCTCCAACTCGAGAGGTCCGGCATGGTATCGGCGTCGTGTTTGGCTTCCTGTATCCAGGCCGTACGGTACCTGGGCTTGGGCATCTCCTCTTCGTTTACGACGGAGAGATTAGCCCCATCCCAGGGTTTAATGATGGGCAGTTTGCGGATGAGACACTCCTTCAAGTCCTCATCTGCGCGCGCCAAAAGGATGCCACCCGAGCGCGGTTTGCATCCAATAAAGCTGGGGCCGTCACCATCGTCTAAGGTGTCAATACACTCCAAGATAGCACCTTGAAGCATTTCGACCCTCTCCTGGTCCATTTTACCCAGGGCGTCTATGATGAGAAACCTCCTTAAAGGTAGGCTTCGAGGTGGAAGGCTCGCCAAGTTTCAGTGCCTTGGTAGGATTACCTTGATTCGAGGTAGACGAGGTATTGAGAGGGCGCTTTGACGCCCGCTCCCTCGTTTCCCCCTTCTCTCGGGTCCTCTGCTTGGTATTTTCACTCATGCGCAGTTCTATCGCCTGCTCGAAGGTCATACCCTTCGCTACGAGCCGATATATTTGTTTTCTATCAGCTCCAGAGAGCTTAACCCTGGGTTTACTCTCTGGCCCCTTGGTCGACGTGTCCCTTTGGTGCGTTGCGCCCAGAGGGGTCGACTCTGCATTGGAAGTACCTGGTCCCTCAGTCCCAGGTGCTCCAACCATGTTCGTATGCTCCTCAGTATCGCTACCAAGGAGTATAGCCTCGGAGGTACCTGGTACCTATTGAGTAGAATTTAAATGGTCGTCTATTATGTCTAAAATATCCATATAGTTCCTACGAGAAGCTAGGGAAGTAAAGGTCCACCCCTGCAGAATGAAAATTAAGGTGATGATTAGACTGCTATTAATTGTTAGTATGCTTAATTATAGTTGCACCTAGTGCGTTTTTATAGACTTATTTTAGATTTTAATACATTTTTAGAGTTACATTTTAAGAAATAACTACTTAGTTCAGACCAAAGATACAATTTACTGAGAGTAAATTTAACTCTATAACTATCAGTTGAACCAAGATCTATGCTAATTTTGTACTTTCTTTTTTTACGTGAACTTTTTCTAATAAAACATTTTAAACTATACTGTTGTTTTTCTAATTAAGTTAAAAATGCCTACACTTATTTCCAAATTGAGTCGTTATCCAAGGAAAAATATTTTGTCAAAAAGAGACTTATTTTTTAATATGCTTTTTTTTTGTATTAAAAACTTAATAAAACAGTGACCTAAATAAATGGTGGTCCGATTTTTTTGTCAATTTTTGAGTAAAATATTAACCTATTTTTAATTACGTCATAAATTGACTGGGTGGATTTCATGAAATAATGACGCATCTCAAAATTGTTTTTTCAAACATTTTTTTTTACCATCATATTATATAAATTCATTTATTTTTTTGCTAAATCTAAAAGAATATATTCGAAGGCTTAAAACTGTATTTTAGTTTCTTCCTACTCATCATAGTTAAAATTTTATAGGAGACTAAAGTATATGTTCTAAAACCACAAATCATTTTTTGCCATTTACCAAAACTTAGCAATTTTGAATTGAGTCATTATTTTATTAAGAGTGCGATATGGAGATAAATATTAGTTAGTATTTTTTTAAGAAAAACGAATTCGACATTAATTTTGTGTAAAGTGCAAAGTGTTATGAATATAACACTAATGACTAAACTTGAGATTTTACAAAATATGAATATGTTATCAAAATTTAGGTAAATATGTGCCAACAGCAAAAAATCTCAATTAAAAATATAACATCTAGCCAGTTTTATGGTCATTCAAAGATTCATGGGCAAGTCCATTTTAAAAGTATAAAATTATTAAAAAATATACCTACCATTGAATAACCCATACAATTTGCACCAACTATTATAAGAGAACCATTGACATAAACGAAACATTTTATATAGCTACCATGCAAAATTCAAATAACTTGCATACAAAATATGTACTTACGTGTGACGTCATTTCTTTGTAGCCATTTATATAGAGCGTTTTGGGTTTGGCCAATCTGTGATTTTAAAGTTGTGACATCTCAGGTAGTTTGAATGAGAATCAAGTAATTCTTCCAACGATGTTTCTATCATTGCAAGGTCTTTCATCATCAGCCCATTTAAGTCCCCACAGCTGGGGCACGGGCCTCCCTCAATCACATGAGGAGTAATTGCCATACTCACCACGCTTGGCAGACGGGTTGGCGAGGGTTTTGATATAAATGCAGAGTTTTCCTTCTCTGGGTGCTGATGATCATGCCAGCAGCTTTACCTTAGTCGCCTTTTACGACACCTTGGTAAGAGTGAGGGTGGCCTATTCTACTCTGCCGGAGACTACACGGCATAGAAAGCGGCACGGAGTGGCCTTTAGATGACAAAAAATAAAAAAATAGTCTAATACCGTATTGATGTCTTGTACCGGTTTTAACACTGCTATTATAATTGTGTATCGAGTGAGTTGTCACATGAACAACTTGTTTAGACTTAAAAGAGTCTTAAAAGCAGCAATTTAGATAATGAATGATTTCGGCAGAACGCAAAATAATGGCATTGTATTGAGTGACTGTGACTCTGATTAAGTTCAACGTTGACTATAAAATAATACCCTCCAACCGATCACGGCTACGGCGGCCAATCTCAACGATCAGCCACGTACGCAGGATATATTATAGTGCTTAAGTGTAAGCGCAAACACAAATGCACTCTCTATTCCCTTACCCTCATATTCCGATGGGACACTACTGTGTCATGGCCGGACAGAGATTGGGTGCATGACCAACAGCTTAACGTGCTCTCCGAGGCACCGGGGTACAAGACCGCCAACTTCCAGACTTCGAACTGCCACTAAAATTTCTAACCGAAAATTTAGCTACAAATAATAATGCGAGCAGTTAATTGATGGCTCCACTGTCGCTTATGAAAATATTGGTCTGACACCCGCGAATGCATTTTTTTTTGTTGTTATGTTGTTTATTTGTGCTGTTTTTTTTTTTAAATATAATTTTAATGTTTTTAAATTGATTATTTATCTCTGTGTTATTATTTCTTTGTTTTGTATATGTGATTTTTCATTTTCTTTTTACTTGTATTTATTGCATGTCAATCTTTAGTAATATTTTTTTCAATGCAAAGGCGTCACCCAAGGTCCAGCCTGAAAACCAGCGCTGCAGGTGCTGTGTGTGGCTGATGCAGCATATGCTGAGGCTGAGCCTTGTTGGCCGCAACTTTTTGTCTCTGTACCTTGTTTTCTCTGTTTTGTTTTATGTGTAATGTGTTGTGTTCAATAAATTGTTTCTTATCTTATCTTATCTTACATTTTTGACCCGACCCGGGGATCGAACCCGGGGCCTTTTGCGCAGCCATTGCTTTAAAGTGTGACCCAATAAGCACTGCGCCACCGAAGCAGTCAACGTTGAGGATATTATATTTGCACACACTTGAGCACGACAATATATCCTGCGTACGTGGCTAATCGTTGAGATTGGCCGCCGTAATCGGTTGGAGAATATTATTATTATCATGCCGTGAAAGACGGACAAACAGACAGACAGACATACATACTTTCACATTTATTTTATTAGTATGAATTTTATTTGACATTAACATAATACCCTTACACCAAAGAAGTAGAGTCTATAGAAAACACATAATGTACAGTCACTCACTTAAAACTTTTTTAAATATTAACATAACTTTTGTCACCGAAGTTTACTGAATACAAAGGTACATTTTGTTGTCCCTTTTGTACGAGTTTCATGTATAACAGTTGACAAATAAAGCCACTATATCGTATCAGCATTATGCATTCACACAAACAAAGTTAAATTATTTAATAAACTCCATTCTATAATACCATCAGTTTTAAGCGACCCATATTTCATAGAGTGGCTTAAAAACGCCATTTCCGAAATGAATTTAAACTGAATTCATTTGCTGACAATCGCTGTTCATTCGGACAAACGATACGTTTGAATGAATGAGGAGACCGTTGAACGAACTGAACGAAGAATGACAAAGAGCTGTATCAACGGCACGCACGCTGATTCAACGAACACGGGTTTGAATTTAAAAATGGAATTCTCGCTTGAAAGGTTCCGTTCTACATTTGAATTATTAGTTGTCACTTCGAGGATTAAATATAGGATTCTTCAAATCCACTGGGGATACCCAACGTATTAAGATAATGATTCTGAACATTAATTTCGATTCAGTTGGTCTGGTTCTTCTATCTAGCGTCGTCACTACGGTCGAGCCGGTCCATTCATGCCGAAGGGTAACTCTCCCACGGTCTAAACAGATTAGTATAAAGAAAAAACATATTGTAGGTAGCCCAATATTTGGTTGCCAGTGGGTACGTACGGGCTGTACATTTAGAAGCCATTTTTCCATAGGAATTACTTAAAATTTTGAACAAGTTTCTTTTGACAAAACTTAGGTGACGACCCGTTTGGAACAGTGGTAGTGAACGCTGCCTCTGATACAAGGGTTGCGGGTTCGATCCCCGCACAGTACAAACATTTGTGTGCATGAACATGTTTGTTTGTATTGGTCTGGGTGTTTGCTATGTATTGAAAGTATGAAAAAAGAAAAGTATTATATGTATATATTTGTAATCCCACTGTTGATTCTGATATCCGTAACACAGGTGCTTGAGCTACCTATCTCGGAGTCAGATCAATGTATGTGATGTTGTGAAATATTTATTTATTATTTATTTATTATTAGGTAATAATATTTATAATTTATTTACCTCAAAATCTTGAGATTTTTACTTTGACTTTGACCTTCAATAACTTGGAAAGTATTAAGTTACCAGGTATGGTCTAGAAGGAAAAAATGGTCCTGATGATGTGCTGAATACGTAGGTTTTGGCTTCGTTAAGGGTCTTTTTTTCACCCTATATTTGTACACGCAAGGTGCGGAACCACAAAAACTGATAGCTAAAGTGTTCGTTAGGGTATTTCTTTTTACAAAAAAGCCCCATTTTTACCGAATGGGGAAAACGTTTTAGAAAGGCACGGGAAACTAGAAATGATAGCGCAGGTGTGATTGGCCCATTTCTGTGAATGGGAGATGGGAATATTTTTTTAGTACACTTTTATATGTTAGGGTACTTTGCCAATGTCAAGAGAAAATTATTGAAAACCGGCCAAGTGCGAGTCGGACTCGCCCATGAAGGATTTCGTAGCAGCAAGTAAGATATATGGAAGGTAAATTGCGGTTTACGGTTTTTAGCGTATTAAAAAAAACTACTTACTAGATCTGACCAATTTTTGTTGTTAGTTTTCATGATTATATACATCATATATTTTTTTAGTTTTATAATTCATTTATTATAGAAGTTAGAGGGGGGGGGGAGGGGGACACAAATTACCACTTTGGGAGCGTCTCTTGCGCAAAGTATTGTGTTTAAAAAAACTGTTGTTAAAAACCTCAACATCATTTTTAAAGACCTATCCATAGATACCCCTCACGTATAGGTTTGATGAAAAAAACATTTTTGAGTTTCAGTTTCAAGTATGGAGACCCCTCCCCCCCATTTTTTTATTTTTTCCAATTTTTGTGTAAAAATCGTAATGCGGCTAACAAAATACATTTATTTACCAAGTTTCAATAATAATAGTTCTTATAGTTTCGGAGAAAAGTGGCTGTGACATACGGACGGACGGACAGACGGACAGACATGACGAATCTATAAGGGTTCCGTTTTTTGCCATTTGGCTACGGAAACCTGAAAAGGAGTCAACTTAGGCGACAATCGCTTCATTGTAATTATCAGACTTGCTGTAACCTGGATCATGGTCCAAGTACCCTGGTCTCTTCGCTTTTTTATGCGATTGGCGGCAGACGAGCAGACGGATCTCCTGATGGTAACCGATAGCTGCCGCCCATGGACACCCGCCACGCCAGTGGAGTCACAAGTGAGCAGCCATCCTTTCCAAGGGGGGTTCCCTATTCCTTTGGATTGGGCCTCCGACATCCTCACCCACGCAGCAAAACATAGCAGGAGCCCATTTCTCGAGCCGTGATATTTTGTCGCCATGCGATATACCTATATTAATTGCAAAAACATACTTTTTGTATCAGTTTTCATGCGTCATTTGCCATGTTTTTTTATAACCTCATATTGTATGCCTCACAGAAAATTCGATAATCCCGATGATTTTCGATTTTCTGTGAGGCCGTGTTACTTGGGCCGAGCCGGCCTATTCATGCCGAAGCGTGGCTCTCACATGGTTAAGGCTTTGGACGCAGCGTCCCAGTTGCGTCCAAAGTCTTAACCATTTTTATTTTAATGATAGGTGGCAGACGAGCAGACGGATCACCCGATGGTAAGCGATTGCCGCCCATGAACATCCGCGACACCAGTGGCGTCACAAGTGCGCTGCCAACTTTTAAGCCCCCCTTTCCCCCGGGTGGGGCCTGTACCCTCACTCACGCTGGTTCTCTGTGAGGCCGTGGTAACACTCCGGTCGAGCCGGCCCATTCATGTCGAAGTGTGGCTGTCACATGGTTAAATCATGGGAATGACACGCTGAGATATATGCCAATATCAACTTAAACTCAGTCCTACTCAAACAAATATATATATGACTCAGAGTCAACTCAAATAACAATACTTAGTAATTACCATAATAACCATGTCTGTCTCTCGGACATCAGAATCGTCACCGTCGGAATATATACATAGTCAGTAGCTTGACATTTATATAGTAAACATTTACATCCCATTAACGGTGGTTAATGGCTGGTACAAGAGGTGTCTTTTTTTTGGTTTCCCCGGAGAAATGCATTACGCAGACCCTGCCGCCGGGGGGCGACAGGCTACTGTGGGACTCACCCTCCAGGCCGCTTCTTCTAAGAAGAAGCGCCCGAGGGGCATACCCACTAAAGCTCCCGGGGCTCAACCACCCGTGGGTATAGAATGGGGTCACGGGAACTGCACGAGACTATTCCCCGCAACCCCACTCCCCCACAGGCACCTACACGGGGTTTGCGGCCACGCCCCTCCTCAGGCTAGGAGGACAGCCGGATGAGCTGAGCCGTCCCCAACGAGCGGTGGAGGTGCCAATGGCAGTGCCGGCACAAGGACCCCCGTTCCTGTGGCCAGCTGGCCACCTCATGCAAGAGGTGTCTTCTACCAACCATTCTTAACAACATTTTGTTCTATAACTTTCGGAAATTCCCATAAAAAAATCATACCAAGTCGGTGAATTTTTCACTTTATGAGCTGCACATAATATTGTGGTCTCTGTCATAATATTTGCTCAGCAAGTGATAGCATGATGTTAGAACAGCTGACAGAGGTAAAAAAATAAAAATAAAATAAAATCTGATTGAAAAATCTTTAGAACATAAAAGACTTATATTATAATGTACTTTTGCTAAGGGAACAATTTTAAGTTTTTTTTTTATGCTATGGAAAGTAATCAACACCGCCCGTGAACATCCGCGAAATCAGAGTGACCGCTAATGTGATGTCAGCCTTTTAAAAAAAGAATACGCTCTTCTCTTGAAGGCCCATAAGTCGTAGCCGTCGGGAAATACTCCTGCAGCCAAACCGTTCCGTACGTGGTAGAAAGTTCCACGAGAAACGCACAGTATTAGACCGCCATCCATCGAGATGATGGGGATGGAATGACAATCGCTTGCAAGTGGTTTACTGCCTAAACTAAGAAATTCCTGTATCTTAGGCAGAAATGAAAAGAAAAAATGTTTTGTTATATGGAAATACATCTGGAAACCGCTGTAACGGAAACTTAGCGGTATAACACCGAGCTCTGAATTTCGTTGACTACAGCATTATTTTTTATGTGTTAGGTGGCAGACGAGCAGACGGATCACGACAACCCTATCCCTTACTCGGCAAAATATAACGCAAGCTCCACTCACGCTGTTTTCAGCGAGACCGTGGTTCACTTCTATCGCGCCAGCCAATTTATGCATGCCGAAACGTGCCTTTCCCACGGTTTCTCATCTTAAGAGATTATTTTTTATGTCATTGTTTAATACTTGTGTATCTATTTCAAAATGTGCTGTGGTCAATTTTCTTCTCTATCTATTAAGGATTCGACCGTGGGAGAGCCACGCTTCAGCATGAATGGGCCTGCCGGAGTGATACCACAGCCTCACAGAAAACCGGCGTGAAGCAGCACTGTGATGTGTTTCGCTGCGTGAGTAAGGGTACCGGAGGATCCGGGGGAAAGGGGTGATTAAAGTTTGGCAGCGTACTCCACTGGTATCGCTGGAATCCATGAGTGACGGTAAACGCTTACCATCAGGTGAATCCGTCTGCACGTCTGTCATTCATCACAAAAAAAAGGTATGTTGCTACTATCTATACTGTGATGGTAACGCGGTATCGCTCTCAGAGGTTATTCTCCCGAAGATATAAATCTTAGTCACGACACGTCCTTATCGACTCGCTTGAACCCACTGTCAGTTGAGTTCACAAGGGTTCAAGGTCATATACTGTTTTAAGAGACGCGCTCAGTACCTAAGAGTAATGACAGTAAGAAATGTTTGGGCAAAGTTTGAAATTCGCCGCGTGACTTAGCGTAGCCCAATGACGAGACAAAGGTGTTTTTAATAAAAGTTTGTATTTGTACCTTTGCTTACTAAAATGATTTTTTTTTGTTTGAAATGTCAAAACCTGCTGTATAACTCCGTTTTAGCTAACGAAATCTGAAATCCACCTACAGCAATGTTGCGAATCTCCTGATGTCCCATATATCTACCGGGCCCGTGAAAACTATAGCCCATAAAGCTATTGTCTCGGGTAGCAGCGAGGCGTCACTAACGCTCGCTGGGATGCACTTGAGGTATCGGGTTCGATTCCAGGTCTGGAAGTTGGCGGTATTGTAGGGTCAACGAATTTTCCGATGTACCAGCGCTAGGCGATAATCGCTTGCACACGCAGCAGGGTTGGCGAAGCCAATCCCTGCGCTCAAGCATAGCGCTGTGCAAGCGATTTTGCCAGCTAACTGGAATACCGCTACGTTCGGTGACCGTACCTCGGAAAGCACGTTAAACTACCATTGGTCCAGTGTGTAGAAATCTCTCAGAGGGTAAGGATTGGAGAGCGCACTTTTGAAATTAGTTTTTTTTCCCTTTGTTTTCATTGATCTTTTATTTTTTTGCGTTGATTTGATTTTTATTGTCTTAAGGCGACGGTCAACTAGCGACGCCAATTGATTTTAATTTTTAGCTACTTAACCGGATCAATTTTAAACAATGTCGGGGTTACAACCTCTTGGCAAACACTTATACTATTTGTTAAATAACCATGCACAAATGTTGGGTCCGTTTATGTCTGCCAAAAATTGATTCACGCCAAAGGCCGCTTTTGGCGTGAATCAATTTTTCGCATACGCGTTCGATCCAATATTTGTATATGGTTATTTAATAAATAGTATAAGTGTCATCCGAGAGGTTGTAAACCCAATTTTTTTTAAAATAGATCCTGTTTAGTAGCTAAAAATTAAAATCGATTGACGTCGCTAATGTGCCCTACCCGTAACCTTAAGTCTTTGTCCTTTTATGATGTTATTGTTTTAATGTATTTTCTTTACGCTAGAAGCGACAACCGAGCAAGCGGGTCACCTGATGGAAAGTAAAATCAACGCCGCCCACGAACATCCGCGAATTCAGAAAGATCGCTAATGTCTTTGCCAGCAGTTTTAAAAAAAAAGTACTTTCTTCTCTTAACAGTCCCTAAGTCATAACCTGCGAGAAATGCTCCTGCAGCCACACCAAATGTGGTGTGTTGTGTTAAGCAGATGCGATTCCAATTCAAATTTATCTGTCTATTTGCAATAATCATACTGAAATTCTCCTCATCGTCATCATCATGGTCAGACCATTTAAGTCCCCACTGCTGGGGCACGGGCCCTCCCTCAATCACATGAGGGGTAATTGCCATACTCACCACGCTTGGCAGACGGGTTGGCGAGGGTTTTGATATAAATGCAGAGTTTTCCTTCTCTGGGTGCTGATGATCATGCCAGCAGCCTAACCTTAGTCACCTTTTACGACACCTCGGTAAGAGTGAGGGTGGCCTATTCTACTCTGCCGGGAACCACACGGCTGGAACGGAAATTCTCCTACATTGCTTCAAATCTCCCACATATCTACCGGGCACGTGAAAACTATCTACCCACAAAGCTATTGACTCGGCGGCATCAGCGAGGTGTCACTAACGCCCGCTTTGATCGCTGGCGCGGTTAAACGGCTGGTTATTTCACTGTTTATACTTTTGTACCGCTTAATTTCCAGAAAGGAAACGTTTGTGTGTGACGCAGCTTTGAGTGCGTTAAAAATTCTATAACTGTGGAAATATCTCTAAGTGTATATCTGTTTTTGAAGTCTTTTTGCAGCAGTCTAATAATATGCGTAGTTTGGGAACCTCTGTCAATTTAAAAAAAATCTGCGAAAAAAAACCGCCTTCAAAAACCACGAACTGAAAAGTGTAAAATAGGTAACATTTTATAACAGTACACTAGAGAAAAAGTTTTTAGTGTCTTTTTAAAATTTGAGGGTTCTCACTTTTTTCGCTGCGTGAGTGAAGTCAATCTGATGATAGACACATTTTTTTTTCAATTTACTCTGGTAAGAGATCAACCATGAATGCCATTACAGGAAAAATCAATACCACATGCAGATATCGCCTATTTGTGGCTTATCTATGCGATAGCTATGGTTACCATGGTATATAAAGTGGAGTATGATAAATGGTTAATAATATATTGATATCCATACACGTGACTGCCTCGTTGGCGCAGTGGGTAGTGCGTCGCACTTTAAGGTGACGGGTAGGGCACAATAGCGACGCCAATCGATTTTAATTTTTAGCTACTAAACCGGATCTATTTTAAACAATTTCGGGGTAACAACCTCTCGGCAAACACTTATACTATTTATTAAATAACAATGCACAAATGTTGGGTCCGTTTTTGTACGCGAAAAATTGATACACGCCACTAGTGGCCGCTTTTGGCGTGAATCAATTTTTCACGTACGTGTTGGACCCCACATTTGTGCATGGTTATTTAATAAATAGTATAAGTGTTTGCCCAGAGGTTGTAACCCCGAAATTGTTTAAAATTGATCTGGTTAAGTAGCTAAAAATTAAAATCGATTGACATCGCTAGTGTGCCCTACCCGTCACCTTAAAGTGCGACGCACTACCCACTGCGCCAATGAGGCAGTCACGTGTAAGGATTTGTAAGGGGAAGGTTTGTAAGGGGTCGGCAACGTGTATGCAGGTCCTGTGTAATTGCAAATATCCATAGGCTGCGGTAATCGCTTACCATCAGGTGAGCTTATTTGCCACCGGTATAAAAAAAACTTGACGCAGGTGTGTTTTGCAAGTTTTCCAAAACTGGTTTGGAGCAAGTGTAGCAATAAAATGGAAACCAAGCTCCAAAGTTCCAGAAATGGAACCGAGAACAAACGCCTAAATGATGATGACAATGTACTTACCAAGACCATCCCACAATAGTTAACTCAATGGTATCAGCTATCTCATAAGTACATCCACATTCCCTTTCATCTTAGTAATCGCTGTATTATGACGAACACTTTTTGTGGGTCCTAGCTAGTGATGTGCCTTAATGTAACGCATCGACAAAACTAATTTGTTGCACATCCAGATCAATATTGCATTATTTGAAAATAAGACATTTTGCACAATTGACGAGAACCCGTATCCTAAGCTAAAAAATTTAAAAAATTGCATAGGCTTGTATATAGCTCTTACAAATCGTCATAAATGAAAAATATAAATTATAAATTATGTATTTTATACATGTAATTAAACATATATGTCGATACCAGAAAAAAAATTACTAAGAAATGAATAAATGTAATGTGATTCTACCACCGGAATCGGAAAGTTGATTCTGACGAGAATATCCTTATAGTTATAGTAATGTTTTGAATGTTTCATATAAAAATACCATCCACGACTGCACTTTATACTTCAGACGATTCTGGTTTCCTATTAAAATGATTAAAAAGACGACTTTGAGTTATTCGAAATAATACAGTATTGTTCTGGATGTGCAATTTTTAATTGTGGCGATTGAGACATTTAAAAAAATATAACGGTGAATCCATTTTTTTTTAATTTAGTCTGGAGAGTCCCACTGCTGGGCAAAGACCTCCCCCAAGTCTCTCTATTCCTCCCTATCCAATGCATTTATTTCCCATTCTTGGACATACGTATTGAAATCGTCACACCATCTTTTTTTGGGCCTGCCGCGTAGTCGACGTCCATCGGTCAAATCCATAGAGGAAAGTATTTAAAAAAATGTGTCGTCGTTGCGTCACCGATAACCGATACTAGCGCCGCTAAGTGATTTATATAGATTGTGGCAAACGAGACACATTTCTTTAAAATTGGGCAATAGATACTTTAGGAATAGTATTAATATTTCTTGAGACAAACTTATGTATATACTTTTTTTCTGTAAGTAAGATTAATCTTGATAATTGCTAAAAGTGGTCACTTTAATGCAGTTTATTGTTTCTTGTGGGAAGAAATTAAAGAAAGGAAGGGGCTAGTCAGTATTTCCTTTTTTCTGCCCTTACTTAACAAGGTACTCCCTTTATACCTTTTTTATATACCGGAGGAGATTCCACTGGCTTGATATTAGTAGCTGCCGACTCCTAACCTCTTGCTAAATTTTAATCTCTGATCACGCAGATGTAGCGGTGGTGATTAATCAATCACCAACAAAGCAGATAAACCAGGCGACTCGCCTTCTAGTATAAATAAAAAAAAACGAAAAAAAATTCAAGCACTGAGTTGACTTAAAAATAAAAAATAGAATCGTTTTTTATTTAGTTCTTCGTCTTAATAATACGTCTTCAAAAAGTAAACATACTAATAATGTTTAATGAGGATTCTATCGAGATGAACCAGAAAGTCCACTCGGTAGTTACTTTTTCCAACACATACTTAATCATAACAAGCTCAATTTTAATTACAGACTGGAATATGAGAATTGAATCGAACCGAGTCAACTTTTCACTCGATAGCTGAATCTTTTTGCGATTATTTTCGCGTCACCCGAGAAGTCCACTGACGTCGCATCTCTCATATACGCTACGCTAGTTTATTGTATTTATTTTTATAGCAAGTGCTTTTCTATGGGTACATACAGAATACCAAGACGTCGGCGGTGGCGCGACAACCCGACACATGCGAGTATGTGCCCTTTCGAGTGTTTTTTTGACTGTGTACCGTCATTTTAAATGTTTAAGTTATTGTTAACACTGAATAAATATTTGTTCTCTTTCTTTTTTCTTTCATATACGAATTCCTGCGTAAGACGAAACACAATTTTCTTTTGTGCAACTTTTTTATTACGTCGCTCTTTCCTTATGACCATCGTAAGCAAAGTATGATGCTACACGCATTGCCTTCTAATGATAACGTTTTTATGATATTCAGAGGATTACTTGAATTACCCATTCGCCAAGAAATATTATGACGATAAACATTTTCATCAATGTTTAAAAGCATAACAGTGTATAAATAAAACCTTTATCTAAGCGTCTTAAGTTAAGACTTAAGCCTACTTTGTGAATGTGTTCAGTCCATGTTAAGGTCTTAGTAAGTCTCAATTTCAATTTTCAATTTCAATTTCAATTACAATTTATTCAGATAATAATAATTTTTACACGAATAATACATATTTAAACCTATTAGAATAAGGTCGGAGATAAATACAAATGCCTGAACTAGGCGAACCTGTTTCTCAGGCTAGAATGTTAAAACATAACAGTAAGTACTCATAAATAATCACAAAATATTTATCTAAAAAAATACAACGTAAAAAAAGTAAAAAAAAACAACAACTTTTATAAATTACCTACTTTAAAACAATAAGCAGTTTCTCTGTATCGTCATATGACATGTTAAGTAGAGCATCATGGAGGGTACGCTTGCATTTAGCAAAAGTAAAGGAATACAGATCTAAAGTACCGTTTAGTCTATTATATAAGAGTGGGCCTAAATGTACAAAGAATCTAGAAGCGAAGTGATGTGTTTTATAAATTTTAGGGCAAACAAGATCTTTTCTTCTTTTATTAGTAATGAAAGTGCTATAAGGAAGTGCAGCATGCTGTTTAAGGACTGTGCTTAATATAAATAATTGTCGTACTGTTAATACTTTGCACTCCTTGTAGAGGAGGTTTGTAGGAAAGAGAAAAGGGCGGTGAGACCTTAAGAATAGCTCTTTGTGCTCTCTCAAGGGTTATTAGGGAGGATTTGGCCGAACCACCCCAAGACGTAATGCAGTAAGTTAATAGTGATTGACATAAGGTAAAGTACACTGTTTGATGATATCCATGTTTGCCACTAAACGAAGTTTTTTAAATACAAATATTAATTTACGAACTCTATTACTAAGGGCTTCAATGTGTTTTTTGAATGTCAAAGTGTCATCAATTATAACTCCTAAATACTTAATATGGCTAGTAGGAGTTATAACTGGACAAGAGCATCCACGGTCCATAGGATTCTGACAACAGTGTGCAATTAGTCCAGATTCAGTTAGTTCGGCATTTGTTCTGCGCATAGTGAACTTAACGTAACTCGTTTTTACAGGATTTAGTGTTAGTAAGTGATGTTGTAACCAATTATTTACATTGTCAAAGCCTTTTTGAGCATACTCAAAGACTTGTTTATCTGACTTTGCGGAAAACAATAAAACAGTGTCATCAGCGTATGCTACTATCTTCCCACATTCCAGAGTGGTGTTACATAGATCATTTATGTAAATTAAAAATAGTGTCGGGCCTAAAATGCTTCCCTGGGGAATCCCATATCCAGAGTTTGTTAGGTCAGAGCTGATAACATTGCCAATTTTCACGCATTGGGAACGATCAGTTAAATAATTTTTAAAAAGTTTAAGCTGCGTGCCTCTGATGCCTATAGCTTCGAGTTTGCTAACTAGAGTATGAGTAGAAACGGTATCAAAAGCTTTAGCTAGGTCTATAAAAATACCCATTGTTTTATTACCTTTGTCAAGTTCCTCCACCAAATAGTTAGTTAATGCATGCACAGCATCGGTAGTAGAAATTTTAGATCTAAATCCGAACTGATTTTTCGACAGAATACACTTTCTCTCTAAGTATGTAACCAGTCTGTTATTGATAATTTTTTCTAAAATTTTAGATATTGAAGGTAAAATATAGTCTGGTAATAACACCGGACCGGAGAACCAGACTATCTGGATTGGAGTTAAACATTCAGAATCATTACCTCGATATTTTGCGGGCATCCTCAGTTTAAGACACTGTCCGTACAGTGCAGGTTTTCTCAGGATTTCTTTTCTCACTTCCCGTTCTAGTAAGTAGTAAAAATACGCACAAAGATTAAAAAAAATCCAGAGATTAAGACGATCTTTTTCCATACTTCAATTCGAACCTATTTCATCCCGAGTGGAAGGCATACGATGTTGTACTTAATATAAATAATCAAAAGAATAAATAGATTATTCAAATAATGCCTTAAAAATATTTTGCAAATCACAGGTAAGTACTTAACTTAGATCAAACCATTGATTTAATCTAAGGTACTTAATGAAGTGAAGAGTCTATAAAGTATGTAACATAAAGCTGTCGCTAAAAGACCGAATGAAGAAATTTAAATTTGGAACGGAGCGAATGAATCCGATAAAACTAGCGCCTAATAGGAGCGAAGACGCGAGGTGAATCAATCATTCCTATCATTTGAACGATCTTATTTGCTCCTGGTGTTGCTCAATTATCGATATTTTAAGTATCGATACTTCATCAATAAATGCGCCAAACCGTTTATACGCATCAGTAATTTCAATTAACTTTTTTTTTAAATTTGTATGTTTAGGATGTGTAATGTTATTATTTAGGTTATCGTTATAAAACCGAAGTCATAGGTACTCTTGTCACACTTAATTCGTCAAATGATATCAATATTGCGATTATACTACAAGTATCGATAACATTTATAGTTATTTTAGGTAACCTATGGATAAATTAACTAGCCAATTTCCTATTCCAATATATTAATAGTATCAAAGGCCAGCGGGGCATTTGTGGCTCCTCTGGTGCTGCAGGTGTCCATAGGCGGCGGTAATCACTTACCATCAGCTAATCCGTCTGCTCGTCTGCCCCTTATCTCATAAGAACAAAACAGATAAATCATTGTTTTAACAATGCATTTATGTTTACTTCATAACTCAACTTGACAGTGCTATCGATATGTAATTTTAAAGACTATTGGTGAAGTAGATCGTTTTGTTTGCCACCTCTATGAGTAAATTTTTGTGCTGTAAAATACCTATCGGTACGGTTTGCATTTATGTACTACGATTTTGAACTTAACTTCAGTATACAAAATTAATTAAATTATGCAAGCTAAGCAAAACTAAGTTAGCGTTGCTTTTACGGGAGCATTCCTACTACTGGGGAGTGGCTTGATCAGCACATGTCTCCGTGGGGGAAGAGGTTACTGGGTGTCCTGGTAGGTCGTACACCATAGTAGAGCTAGCAACACGAGCACGATTAGCGACCGTGATTGCAGCCGAGATGGATACCCAGGGATTTTGGTTAGGGTTAAAGTCCCACACGCCACCTTGTGCCCTACATGTAACAAGCTGACGGCCATGACATGAAAGAAAAAAATCTTTTCGTCTACAACCTATTTCAAAACTATCGATATCGGATAATCGATCGCAATGCAACACTAGGACTCTCAGTCAGTGAAGCTCTCAATTTATTGTGAGCATTTCGTGAGTAAGCCAGGATCGATATCTCGTTATCTGCGGTGATTGTGTGAAGTTAGCTTTAATTAAGATTGGTTAGCTATGACAATAGTGGAATTATACGGCAGTCAATCAAATGAGGACGGTTGTCATTTCTATAGGTACCTACTTTAATCCGAAAGCTTAGCGCCCCAAAGTAAGTCTTGACCTTCGATACGAGATATCGCCAGTTATCTCAGTCTTGTCGCATAATAGACGCGTAAGGTGGGCTTCATATAACATTGATAAATAAATAAATAAATATTTATTTAATAAAATATCACATACATTGATCTGACTCCGAGATAGGTAGCTCAAGCACATTTGTTACGGATTTCAGAACCAACAACGGAGTTATAAATATATGCATTTTATTTTTATACAAAAATCCCGAGAATTGAGCTCAAAGTTCCGAAATCACTATTTGTGATTCCGCTGTTGATTCTGATATCCGTAACACTGGTGCTTGAGCTACCTATCTCGGAGTCAAATCAATGTATGTTGATCTGACTCCGAGATAGGTGATATATTTATTTATTGGTGGTAGACGATCAGACGGATCACTTGACGGTAACCTGCTACCGCCACCCATGGACAATATCGGCGGACAAGGGCGTTGCTATCCTTTAAGCCCCCTTTTCCCCCGAATTAGGCCTCCGGTCCTGTCACTCACGCAGTGAAACAATTCAGAGACGCTGCTTCATAAAACGTCTCCGACAATTTAGTACCAAGTGTCCGAGTTTCTCAAAGTCCTTTCTAAACAAACTGAAATAAGGCCGTCCTTACAACATCGTCCTTATCCGAAAGGGAGGGAAGATTAATGGAAGCATTTTACGCGGAGCTAACTCGAATAATTTCAAGTGATTTTTTTACGTTTCCAAGTTCATTTGGTAAGCGGGAACTAGTTTTTTCTCCGCCGTTTTCCCGTCCAGTTGTATAATGCAGTTTTGCTACGGATAACTTTTTAGGGGTCTTGGGAAGGTATAGCTGACTTTTATATATAATAGGTCTTTACCAATGAAATTGCTGTTTTGTCTGACGATTTTCTTCGAAGTTGTATTTTCCATACTAACTTTTTTTTCAATTTGTAAAGTAACTAGTATGTAATGCTACTACTCCATATTTACTGTGCTTTAATGGACAATATTTAGAAACGTAGGATAGTTTTTCAGGATACGTTTTTTTATTATTATTTTTTATAGAAAGGCCAATCAGGATGACCTCACTCCGCCTGATGGTAAGCGGCCGTGAAATCCAAATATGAGGCTAATAGGCACAAAATAACTAACAAAGTACCCATTGAGTCTGCCGTCCTCACCCTGATGGTCTGCTGAGATGCCGCTTCTCGCCCCGCCTAAAAGACCCCGAATTGTATGAAGGAGGAAACACATGAGCTGGGAGGGCATTCCATGTCTTGATGGCTTGGGGCAGGAACGAGGAGCCAAACCTCTTGGTGCGCGCCGCAATTGTCTGGATGGTATGCGGTCCAGCAAGTGTTGTTCGAAAATGGAAATGGGAGGATGGGATAAGTTGAAATAACTCATCAGAGCATTCCCTATTATAGAGGCGGTAGAGAATACTTAGACTGGCAATGTCTCTACGTAGCTGAAGAAGTTCTAGGGTTTTAGTCACCTCATAATCTCCAACAATACGGATAGCACGTCGCTGCAACCTATCTAAAGCCTGCAGCAAGTACTTAGCAGAACCATCCCAGAGATGGGAACAATATTCTACACACGGGCGAACCTGTGCCTTGTACAAGAGACAACGCTGCGCCGGAGTAAAATACGCTCTCGATACAGTCTCTTTGATTTAGGTTGCAACGAACATAGATGCCAAGGATGCTGAGACTATCCTGTATTAGTAAGGGGGTGCTCTGTAGAGTGGGATAGGATAGGAAAGGTGACACCTTAGCAGAGAATACACACACCTGTGTTTTCTTAGCGTTGAACTCGACAAGATTGCTGGCACCCCATTTGGAAATGCGGTCCAGGACCCCGTCCAGCTCAGTAACAAGAAGATTTCTCTTTTCCTCGGTTTTAGTCTGCTTTGCCGCAGGTCTTCCGAAATAGCGTGTGTGGACAGTGCTGTCATCTGCATAGCAATGGATATTACTACATGATAACATGTCATTGATATGCAAAAGAAGCAATGTCGGCGACAGGACGGAGCGATTGCCACCACCCATGGACACCCATGGACACACAGCAACACCAGTGGAGTCACTAGTGCCCTGCCAACCTTCAAAACTTCCTTCCCCCCAGATCGGGCCTTCGGTACCCTCACTTACGAAGCGAAACACCGCACGGGGCTGCTTCACGCCGGTTTTCTATGAGGCTGTGGTATCACTCCGGTCGACCCGGTCTATTCATGCCGTAGTGTGGCTCTCCCAAAAAATTGGCAGTGTACCCAAAATGCTGGCAGCATTACCCCGTTGGATCGTGATGGGAATCCAATCGTTTAAAATTGATACTAATCAAAGGTAGTAGAGTCTGCCACGCTTGCGACTTTTTGTACACACGGGTTCTACTTGAGAATCTGGAGACACTTGAGAAGGCGGTCGCTTCCCTGTAATAGTCCCGAAATCCTGGATTATGGTTGGTCACATTTCGAGCTCTGAACGGGTAACGCGCTAACTAATTAGGTTGACGCAGCGACTCATAGTGAGTCTTGGCCTCCGATAATAAGAGTTTCTATCTCGGTCGTTCTTGCGCCACTTCCCGCCAGTCCGTGAAAATTCTTATCGACGTCATCTTTCCAGCGGTATTTCGGACAACCGACTGGCTTTCGCCCATTAGGACTTCAAAGATACGCTCTCTTTACTGCACGATCTCCTCCCATTCTCTTGAGGTGGCCGAGCCAGCGAAGTCGATGGGTAGTCTCACCAATATTGTTAGGCTCGCCAATCTGGTTTTCCAAATCCCTGTTTGTACAGGTCCCCGTATCCTCCTCCAGATCTTTCGTTCTGTCACTAAAAGCTTGGTCTCGACTTTAGGTGTCAGTGTCCAGGCCTCACAGCCGTACGTCAAGATTGGAAGTACATATTAAGACAGTAATACGAGTATATTCGGATTTTTAAGTTTTCCTAAGAAGCCTGCACACCAAAGCCCTGTAGTGCTGCACTACAACGGAGGGCATTTTGAATCCTTGGGGCTATTTCTTGCTCCCTGGTAACGCGCTGAAGGATATAATGATTTACAATTAAGTTTCTGTAATTTGAGTTATGTTTTTTTTGTGCAATAATGTATCTATCTAACGATGACAATTTTGTGATGATCACCATTTTGTGCGTCCTCACTCTAAAAAAAAACGTCCTTGCATCTTTTACAAAAACCCAATAAAAAGTGCAAAGACAAACGAGCCACAAGAATGCTGTCGCACCAAACTGGCTTGCTTTGTCCCTTTCGCTTTCAATACTATCTCTAGCCCTTTCCCTTTCGTTGGACCGGTTGCGCGGGCGCTGGCGTATAGTAACAGTGCGGTTAGAATTCATAGTTTACTGCTTGGGTTGTGGTTTACTTGTACTATGATGTTGTGTTTGCAGACATAGTACTTCTACAGCTGCCTCGTTGGCGCAGTGGGTAGTCCTGTGTTCAATTCCCAGGTTGGGCAATAAAATTGAACCTGAGATTTTCTGTTAAGAAATTTTCAGTGTCAAGCCCGAAGTCTTGAAATTGACGGTCTTGTAGCCCCGTGCCTCGAAGTGCACGTTAAGTCGTTGGTCCTGCACCTGATCCCTCTTCGGCCGTATCATACTGGTGTCCTATCGATATATGAGGGTAAGGGTAATAGCGAGTGCACTCGTGTCTGCGCAAGCACTTGTGCACTATATTTATATCCTGCGTCGATGGTTGATCGCTGAGATTGGCCGCAATAACCGAAATATTGATTTGGAGGACATTTTTTTACAGATTGTTTTATTGGTTATAGCCTAACGCTGATAAGGTTTAGGATGTTACGCGTTTTCCTAGAAAATGCCTGTTCAGTTAAAAGTTATCTATTTTACTTCTTAAACGCAATATAACTGTTACCATCGATGTTTACCGTTTAATCGATCAACTCAACATCTGTTGAGACAACACCCAAAGCTAGTTGTCTACGTGACGGCCGACTCGATATAAATGTATTGAATCAGTCCTAAACGATACGATTCGAGTACATTATAATTTTGCGGCAGTTCTTTGAAATAAAGAATACTAATTTTAAACACTATTATTTATATTATGGCTCTACCCGGAGATAACCGATTACGGCTACGGCGGCCAATCTCAACGATCAGCCACATACGCAGGATATATTATAGTGCTCAAGTGTGTGCGCAAACACAAATGCACTCTCTATTCCCTTGCCCTCATAATCCGATGGGACACTAATGTGACACGACCGGAGAGGGATCAAGCGCAGGACCAACAGCTTAACGTGCTTTCCGAGGCACGGGGGTACAAGACCGCCAACTTCCAGACTCCGGGCTACCACTAAGAATTTCTTGCCGAAAACTTAGGTACAAATTTTTGGCCCGACCCGAGGATCGAACCCGGGACCTCTTGCGCAGCCGCCGCTTTAAAGTGCGACCCTCTAACTACTGCGCCACCGAGGCGCTACCCGGAGATATTATACCAACGTCAAGTAACTTATTGAGAATAGTGGGTAGTCAACGGTCGAAGTCAGTCAAAGCATAGTCACTCAATGAAACGTCGGTATTTAAACACGATAGCAGTATTAAAAACTATACAATTCAACTATTCTTATTAAAAGGATCACTTCGCGTCACTTCTCTGCATAAGTAAATGTCACATTTGTTCACTAAAAACTAGATACCTACTAATTTAAAACCTTTGAATTGCTTCAGCCCACGCGGATTGTTTGACTTCTTGATTATTTGAATGAGACTGGGTGAGCATTGCATCTCATAGCCACTGCGACCAGTAGAAGATCTATTGTGGCAGCCCCAGAACTTATTACAGCACCTCATGTAGCTCCAGCTCCAGATGAACCCGAGGATATGGGGGAACCTTTGATCTCGTTTGCCGAGATCATGTGTGCTCCCAGGCGCCGGCTTCTGCAGTGGTGCAGCGCTATGCACTCGTCGAGGTCGTGGATAATCCTTTCCTAGTCTTCGCGACGGAACCTGCAGATTTTGGTATCTGAAAGGCCCATGTTGTGCAGGTGCTTGTTTAATTTGCAGTGCCCCGTGAGGGTCCGAGTGAGTGCCTTAACATGTCCTCTGCTCAGTTTTATTATTTCTACAGCTCGTTTCTGGTCATACGCCTGTATTACCGCCTTGGACTGTTCTAGTCGAGGTAGTATTTTCCTAAACTCAGTGCTTTGCTTATGCTCCCATTCTTTTAATGTTTGGTTTCTACCGCCAGCATCTTTTTAACACTAAAACCAATAAATACTAATTATAAATGGCTCATGCTTCCCGCTTGTCCAGTAACTGGAAAAACAAGCCGGTTAGGTTGATAGAAGAGTGCGATAAAAAGATTAATCATATCTCAGATTTGCTCAAGACGGGTGTCCTTGTGGCAGCCCGGTACGGGGTTTAAGTTTGTAAGCCAATCCTGGCACTGAGGGGCTTTAGTCGAAGAAAATCCAACGTTTTACTGACATCCGTGACGGAAGGTGACGGTTCCAGAGAACTTTATGAAAAATGTCGCTAAGTTTGACCGACTCGTGGAACTTGAACTATGGTATAATAATAATAATTAAGTATAATATATAAATTAATAAAGTGCCGATTCGATGAATCTTTATCCGAAAATAAATCTATAATTAATTAAGACGGGAATTAACACGAAATTTATTTTGTGATACAACATTATGTACTAACTTCGAGCAAAATATGTGAGTACATAATGTTGTATCACATAATACATCATTATCATCATTATCAGCCCATTACAGCCCCCACTGCTGGGGCACGGGCCTCCCTCAATCACATGAGGGGTAATTGCCATACTCACCACGCTTGGCAGACGGGTTGGCGAGGGTTTAGATATAAATGTAGAGTTTTCCTTCTCTGGGTGCTGATGATCATGCCAGCAGATTTACCTTAGTCGCCTTTTACGAAACCTCGGTAAGAGTGAGGGTGGCCTATTATACTCTGCCGGGGACCACACGGCCATAATGCAACGCGTAGTTATAATGCGAAAATCAAAAAACTATTTATCGAAAATTAATCTATGGTATAACGCTCCCATACCATGAAATCGTATTCAGATACTTAATAATAATATGGTATAGTACTGTCACTTTATACCGTGACCGTGGGTGGATCACGCTTCAGCATAAATGGGCCAGCTCGACTGGAGTGATATTACGGCCTCACAGAAAACTAGCGTGAAGCAGCACTGTGCTGTGTTTCGCTGCGTAAGTGAGGGTACCGGAGGCCCAATAGGGGCGAAATGGGGGGTGTAAAGTTTGGCAGCGCACTTGTGACACCACTAGTGTTGCGAGCGTCTATGGGCGGCGGCAATCGCTTACCATCAGGCGATTCGTCTGCTCGTCTCCCACCTATTACATAAAGAAAACAAATCTGCTGTTATACCCTAAGTTTACCAACTTATATTGCGGAGCTAATCCTCCAACCGATTACGGCTAGGGCGGCCAATCTCAACGATCAGCCACGTACGCAGTATATATAATATTGCTCAAGTGTGTGCGCAAACACAAGTGTTCTCTTTATTCCCTCACCCTCATGTTCCAATGGGACACTACTGTGATACGACCAGAGAGAAATCGGGCTTTCCGAGGCACGGGGGTACAAGATCGCAAATTCCAGACTCCGGGCTGCCACTATTTCTTACGGAAAACTTAGGTACACATTTTTGGTCTGAACCAGTGGATCGAACCCGGGATCTCTCGCGCAGCCGTCGCTTTAAAGTGTGACCCACTAACCAATGCGTCACCGTGGCAGTTACGGATATAAGATAATAACAGAGGAATACTAATATAAAAAATCCAAAAGTGCATACTCGAATTCGAACCTATGATTTCGCGTATGGAAGGTGCTATTTGACAAAATTCTGAAAACTATCTTAGGGTATTCATTTGTTTATAAGGATCCCTAAAAAATACTTTTCTATTTTTATTTTAGATATTTTGATAAAAAAACGAAAAAGAAAATGCAATATTCAAATATGCCGCAAAAACGCGTCTTTTAGCAACATGGCGGCCAGTGACGTAGATTGTCCATAAATAAACATTGAGCTTGTTGGTGTTTCAGTGTTTCTTTCAAATAGTTTTGATTTTCTCTTGTTTTATTTGAAATGTGCTACGTCATTTCTTCCTATGAAGGAAAGGCAATCAACCATAGGCAGTAGACTTACGCGTAATCTAATCACGGGCCGTTTTTAGTCACGTGACCACTGTTTAAAAAATAATAATTTTAGAAGACGAATTTTGATGAAATAATGCAATATTTTTATCTCGCGTTATTACAAATCGCTCCACAAAAAATATATTAACACTGATGTTATAAAAGAAGTGTATATTTTTATCACTGTCAAATAGCCTATTGTGAGTGTTAAGTAGCACTTAAACCCCTCTTTCTAGGGAATGTCAGAGTCAGATTCCCTTAACCATAAGTGGAAGAAATCTTAAAGTCTAAAGACAGGATGGTGTGCATTCTTAAAAACTGGATTCCAGCCTGCATGTTTAAATATAGGCCTTGAGATGGTACAGTCGGTAATAGGCCTCAAGAGTGGGTAATGAATGGCCTGTCAATAATGAATGTGTGATAAAAACTAGGTACGATCAACGATAAATAGATTAACTGAAGGAGAGCCACGCTTTGGCATGAATGGGCCGGTTTGGAGTGACACCGTACCACCGCCAGGAAACGGGCATGTAGCAGCTCCTGTGCTGTGTTTCTGCGAGTGAGCGAGGGTACAGGAGGCTCATCCAGAGGAAAGGGAGTTACACTTGTGACTCCACTAGTGTTACCATAGACACCCGTCTATGGGCGGTGGCAATAGATTACCATCAGGTAAACCGTCTTTTTTTTACCACATCGCATAAAAATAAGATCATAAATCTTAAGTCTCGTGCTCTTTCCTACCATAATTATATAATTATGCCAATAATTATAATAATACCCTTCAACGGATTCTTTTGGAGAATGGGAGCCAAACGAGCAAGCGAGTCACCTGATGGTGAGTGATCATGGACATCAGCCACACCAGAGGGAGTGGAGATGCGTTGCCGGCCTTTCAGGAAGGTATAGGCTAGTTTCTTGAAGCTCTCAATGTCGTACCGGTTCGGAAATACCGCCGCGGGAAGTTGATTCCACAATGAGGAGGTGCGTGGCAAAAAAATTACGTGTAAAACGCACTGTGGTGGACCTCCACCCATCCAGATGGTACGGGTGGAATCCTAGTTTACGGCGTATAGTACGATGGTGAAATTCAGCAGCGGGTATTAACTCAAACAACTCCTCGGAACACTCACTATGGTAAAGGGAGTAAAAGACACATAGATTCGATTAGATTGGCCGCCTTCGCCGAAATCACTCACTTCAACGATCAGCCACTTACGCAGGATACATCATAGTGCTCAAGTGTGTGCTCAAACACGCTCTATTCCCTTGCCATCATATTCCAATGGGAGACCAGTGTGACACGACTGGAGAGGGATCGGGCAGCTTGACTGGGGGAGTGAAGTAAGGTTCTTTAACCCGTACTCATGTCCCCTCCCCACTCTGGCGATGAGGGAGCGTCGCTGGGGTTTAGTCGGTATGCCTCTGGCCGGCTTCTCGCTATGAGAAGCCCCCGCCAGAGTAGAGCCCGACATACCTCGCCTGCCCCCCGGCAGGAGGGTTTGCATAAGGAGGCATTCACCAGCGTCAAAAAAAAAAAGGACCAACGGCTTTACGTGCTTTCTGAGTCACGGGGGTACAAGACCGCCAACTATCAGACTCCGGGCTGATACAGAGATTTTTTTAACAGAAAAATCCAGGTACAAATTTTTGACCCGACCCGGGGATCGAACCCGGGACCCCAAGTGCAGCCGTCGCTTTAAAGTGCGACGCACTACCCACTGCGCCAACGCCATAACCATGCCAATAGATAAAGAATTAAACTTTATTTCTTTTTATTTTGTAGGCTTTTGTACACCATTTGTAAACTCTCAAAAATAGCAATAATTCATGTTTAAAATAGGCTGAATCTAGATATAAATCTTGTAAAAAGAATGCTCCTTCTCCTATTAAGCTCGAGCCGCCATATTTCAAATCGCGTTACAAGAAGCAGTAAACAGCGAAGGGGTTTTGTGAGACTAAATACAGATAGATATGTATTCTTCAGATATGATTTAATGTCTGTTAAGAAAGAAAGAAAGAAAATACATTTATTGACCATCACAATACACATGAAACAAACATATACAGTTGGTACACGGCTTAAAACAACAAATATTACACAGAAGAGGGACAAAGAGATGTGGATAGTGTGTGGTCAATCAGGTCCCGACCTCAGCATTAGCTGCTACTACAATATATGCATTGCCGTAGCAGCGCTGGTATTCTGGCGGGACCTGTTCGTGTGTATATGCCTGTATCTTCCGTATACATATACAGGGTGGAAATATTGTCTTCGGAGAAACACTAGCTTAAATACATTTTACAAAAAGGGCACAATCCCAAAACAAATAAAACATCATTCAAAGTGTTCCTGCATTATTGAATCAAATCAGAAAAAAAATAAAGGCTAGGATAGGATATACTAATCGATTGCGGTAATGTTAAAGATGAAAGGATTTACCGTGGGAGAGCCACGCTTTGGCATGAACTGGGCCGGCTCGACCGGAGTGATACCACGGCCTCACAGAAAACCAGCTCGAAGCAGCACTGCGCTGTGTTTCGCTGCGTGAGTGCGCATATAAAATTGTATTGCCCACTACGTTCCCAACAGAGTGCCATTATCTCGAACAGTACTTCATCACGGACCTAAAATTCCCAACGAACTATTCAAAATTATTCCTAATTACTATAGAGTAATATGCGAAGAGAATCACACAATGGACAACATTTCATTTTTTTAACATGTCCATATTGTTTTTTTATATGAAAATAGACATAAAATGAACGGACCCATATTTTTTCTTTTTTCAAAATTTGTCCATTTTCATGCATAAAATAATTATTGAAATTCTTTTTATTCTAAATAGACGTAAGCGCCAAATGACGTCATCGGACGGCTGAATACAGCGATATTCCTTTGCTTATCATTGTTTTGATAAAAAAAAGGTACTACTGTCAAAGGTAAATAATACTAGTGTCAACATTGTCAACGTCATTCATACATTCAACGTTGACAAGTTGTCTTTTTTTTTTTACAGTTACATGTCATGGGTTTGGCATTTCATAAATTTAAAACTATTATGTGCTAAGCAAAGAAATATTTTACATTCTGCCGTCCGATGACGTCATCTTACGTTTTTTAGTTTTTAATTTTTTTCTCAGTAAATAAGCAATATAAAAAATTAATAAATATATATTCGACCAGCGGAAAAGTAAACAAAGAATTGGTATTTTTTGTTTCAGAGCTTAGCAATTTTGAAATGTTGTCCATTGTGGCCCTTATTTCATTTACATAGGGACACTATTGTAATGGCATTGTAATGTGACAGTCATACGTAATAGAAGTACAATAGGGTTGCATTACGACTTTTAAATTTAATTGAGGAATTTAAAAATGTATGTTACTTTTTTTACTTACTTACTCGGATGGCTCAGCGACCGGTAGTGGATCTTGGCCTCCGACACAACAAGTCGCCTTTCCTGTCTGTTCTGGGCCACGGCCGACCAATCGTCGATCTGCAGCCCAAACAGTTCCTTTGTCACCTCGTCCCTCCAGCGATATCTAGGACATCCAACCGGGCGCCACCCACTTGGACGTCCCATGTTATGCTCTCTTCACCAGTCTATCTTCCTGCATTCTCTCCAGATGCCCAAGCCAACGCAGTCTGGCAGATTTGGTCTCTCCAATGATGTTGAGTTCAGAAAATAACTATTAACTATATTACTTTTCTATATTTACTATATTAATAAATTTATTTGAACCAGAAGGCTGGGCCCATCTCATGCAATCCTAAAATGAAATTTCATGAGATGGGCCCAGCTTTCCATGTCATTCCCGGTTACGTCAAAAATCGTCGCTTCGGAGCATGACCATTTTAACAGTGGGAGAGCCACGCTTCGGCATGAATGGGCTGGCTCGACCGGAGTAATACCACGTCCTCACAGAAAACCGGCGTGAAGCAGTGCATGCGCTGTGTTTCGCTGCGTGAGTGAGGGTACCGGAAGCCCAATCCAGGGGAAGGGGGGTTAAAAGGTAAGCAGCGCACTTGTGACACCACTGGTGTTGCAGGCGTCAATGGGCGGCGGTAATCGCTTACCATCAGGTGATCATCCGTCTGCTCGTCTGCCACCTATATCATAAAAAAAAAATGACTAAGGATTTGGTAACTCTGACACTTACAGCGCAATTGCCGTCTGACTTTCAGAACCCTTAGACAAGAGAACAAGGATAAAACTTACAACCAACAGTAATAAAATGTGGCGCAGTATAGGTTTTATTTGTATGTGACAAGATGCATTCAAAAGTATACGAATTCCCGAACATTTATTGCACTAAATGGACAGCCCGTCCAGTTTTGACATTTAACATGCGACGAGTTAAAGGCCACTCGTTTCATGTTAAAATGTCAAACATCGAGACATATCAGTCAATCGACCAAAGACCATCGTATACAGACTATAAAACTTTAGTGGGTCTATAAAAGTAATAAATGACTATTCTATGTGACATGATGTTGAATGTATTAGCCAGTAGTAAACGACTATAAAATATAGATAAATAAATAAATATTTCACAACATCACATACATTGATCCAACTCCGAGATAGGAAGCTTAAGCACCTGTGTTACGGATATCAGAATCAACAGTGGGATTTCAAATATATACATACGAGTATAAAATTTTTCGTTTGTAAATACATACTTATAATACATAGGAAACACTCAGATCAATACAAACAAACTTGTTAATGCACACAAATGTTTGTACTGTGCGGGGATCGAACCCGCAACCCTTGGACCAAAGGCAGCGTTCACTACCACTGTTCCAAACGGGTCGTCTATATAATATGAACGTGACATCCCCAGAAACGTGGATATCATCCGTTCTTGGTGAATATTCCTCGATTGCGTACAAAGCGCTGTTCATCCACCTTTGTGACGCGCACAGCCAAGGAGTGGAACGCCCTGCCAGCATCTGTTTTTCCCAGTGAATACAACCCGAAATTTTTCAAAGCTAGAGTGAGTAGGCTTCTTTTGGGTAAGCTTGCTCCATCGTAGGTTTCCACTTAACTCTTGAGTTTAGTGTGAAGCCAAGAGCAAACCCAGCTTCAGTAAAAATATATTGCATTGGCTGAATATTTTTTGTATAAAAGAAATCCGACTGACTTTAAGCTGCATCGGTTAGCAAAGAACGTGTGTGTTTTTTTCTAGATGTTATTTGGATGACCACTTACTTATCAACTGTTCATTTAATTTATGACCACTAATTTAGTACCCGAATGTGAATAAAAGTCTTAAAAATATCTAAGAAAATTAAAATGGGTCAAGTCGTTTTTTTTTTTTGATTTATCAGTGGTAAATTTCCTCGAGTGGAAAGGTCCTCGAGTGGAGGCCACGTACAGGAACTCGAAGCCGTGGCAGGCCTCCTACAAGGTGGACCGACGATCTGGTGAAGATCGCGGGAATCCATTGGATGCTGGAGGCACAGGACCGATCTGTGTGGAGAACATTGGGGGAGGCCTATGTCCAGCAGTGGACGTCCATTGGCTGAAATGATGATGATGATGATGAGTGGTAAATTTCATGACTTTCTTAATTTAAAAAAAGTATCAGCCTATAAACAGTCCCACTGCAGGGCAAAGGCCTCCATCATAGAAATCAAGTCATCGCTACTATGATGGGATTAGGCTTAATCACCACGCTTGCCAAATGCTGATTGGTAATCACAAACCCGAGCTATGTTCGAAAAACTCGAAACATACTTTTTGCTCGACCCGGGAATCGAACCGAGGACCCCGAGATTACGGCCCGGTACTTAAACCAACAGGGCGTTCTTAAATAATAAATTTTAAGGTGAAAAGGAGATGTATGTCCAAGGTGGGGATTGAACCCAGGAGTTTTGACGTATGAGGCTGGATCACCACAAATGTGCATTCAAGCCATTTTAGTATTTTATATTTTTAATTTTACCTTAACACTCCTTTTTAGAGGAACTTCATATTTTGCTTAAGATTTCTGCAAAGAGGAGTAGGGTTGTCCAATAAAGCCTTTGGTCCAAGGGTTGCGGGTTCGATCCCCGCTCAATACAGACATTTGTGTGCTCATGCACAGATATGATCATACATATCTGTTTGTATTGGTCTAGGTGGTTTCTATGTATTAAAAAAAAGTTCTATGATACTGTAATTTATTTGACTGTGCCAGTGGGCAAATCAACAATACATTAGTTTTGTCCATAAATCTAGTAAAATGACCATTTTGCGTAAAAACGTGTTGAATGCCTGACCTTAGGCTACACGAGGGATTGAGGGAGCCATTATGTAGTGAAGGTGTGTTCACACTAATGGATTAATGTTGAAGTTGTTTTGGCAAAAGTTGAACTGATAACTTTGAACATGTTTTGTTTACACCATAATAAATACGATGGGAGGATAAAAATAAGAATAATATTCTCGAACCATTTTCGGCTAAGGCGGCCAATCTCAACGATCAGCCACCGTACGCAGGATATATTATAGTGCTCAAGTGTGTGCGCAAACACAAGTGCACTCCCATTCCCTTACCCTCATATTTCGACGGGACGTCAGCGTCACGACCAGATAGAGATTGGGCGCAGGAACAACGGCTTACTTTCCGAGGAACGGGGATATATGACCGTCGACTTCCAGACTCGCTGACACTAATAAATTCTTACTGTAACCTTAGGAAGTACAAATTTTTGGCTCGACCCGGGGCTTGGACCCGGGACCTCTGGCGCAGCTGTCACTTTAAATTCGACCCACTAACCACTGCACCACTGAGGCAGTCAATGTGTGAATAATATGATTATTTCAAAAGACGCCTACACTCAATTAGTTGCAACAGGCTAAAGAAGAATAAGAAGAGAAAAAAACATATGTCTGTACCGATATGACAGAAAAATGTAAATTAAAAAAAAGGAAACGACAAATTTTAAGTAACACTTCTGATATCTGTTTAATGATCTGCCCTAAAGCCTTGTAATCCAAAGCCAAAAAGCTTGTAATGAACAAAATTAATATTATTATTTTTTATCTACATCTCACTCATATTTCATTGACATAACCTAAAAATAATGTAGGCATATGATTGATATGATCGCGCCATGCCACGTCGTGAAGCGAGTAAACATAAAAAAATGGTCAAGGGCGACTTGGAACCGTTCCTAAAGGGTTCCGAACATACCTTTTCCTCTATATTTCTACCTGTTGCTCTTGTTCATATCGAGCAAAAAAGGGCAAAATAAGTTGCGTTTGTTAAAAACTTTAATGGGGGGCTCCCACAAAAAAATCAATTTACAATAATTGAATTATCGCGGACTCAACCTTTCGCGCTCGAGCGCTCGTGACCACGGCTGCTGTAACGTAGCCGAAACGTCGAGCCAAATATGTGAGTACACAATGTTGTTTCACATAATAAATATCGTGTTAATCCCCGTATTGATACATTATAGTTATAATGCAACGCGAAAATCTAAAAAACTAATTGTATTATGACTTTTTAGGGTTCGTTTTAGAAAAAATCTTGCAAAATCAGTCACGTAACTTAGCCGTTTTGTATCATCATTTCGTCAACGTCCTCCACACAGATCGCTTTTGTACCGCCCGCATCCAATGGACTCCCATTGGTTCACCTTGTGGGGGGCCTGCCACAGCTGTGACTTATTGTACGTGGTCTCCACTTGAGGACCTTTCCGCTCCAATTGCCGTCTGTTCTCCTAGTTATGTACGATTGCCATTTAAGGCATGCAATCCTTTGAGTTATGTCTGTGACCTTAGTTCTCCTACGGATCTCATCATTTCTAGTAAGATCACGCAAGGAGACTCCGAATAGCCCTCTCCATTGCTCTCTGGGTGACTTTGAGCCTCTTTAATCGGCACATTGTAAGCAGCCACGTTTCGGTTACGCTTGTCATCACTGGTAACATTATTATGCCGCAATAAAGACCTTCGTCTTGTGTACACAAAATTTTGTTTTAAGGCAACATAGTAAATACTTACATAACTTGTGAAAATTAAAATGTCTAGATATCGCAGTTCTTCAGATACAGCCCGACGTCAAACAGCGAAGTAATAAAATAAATGAATAAATTCATACAACATCTCAAACATTGACCTGTTTCCGTATTAAGTAACTTCAGCACTTGTTTCAGATAACAGAGAAATAAGATAGTTTTTTAGATTTTCGCGTTGCATTATACCTAACTAACAGACCGGCCCCAGCAGCCGTGGTCACAGCCCCGCTTGTGACCACGGCTGCTGTAACGTAACCGAAACGTTGAGCAAAATATGTGACCTATAATAAATTTCGTGTTTATTTCCCTTCTTAATATAGAGGAATCAGATAACAAACATAATACTTAAATACATATTTTACACCTAGACACTGAACAAACACAAGTATGTTAGTAAAAGGGTTTCTTACGCTTTGAGCACGGAACCCTAAAAGTAAGTTACAATTCATCCATCAAGTAGTAATGAGGTACTATTTTTGTTATTTTATGATTAACGATGAGTAATGGACAGAAAATCCCCGAGAAATCGATTCGTTGAGGCAATATTAAATGCTACTTAGTAGTCAATTACAACCCACTACCTCCCATGGCCATACCAACACTATGGTTATACTGACCGAATCGTGGGATATGTGCGCGGATATTGCGTGTCCTTGGGACTCTGGCACTCCACTGCGCACAATTCTTGACTCCCTACAAGTTATTAATCTCTGTCCTTGTCTCTGTCCTGTAGGCAATCCAAAATCGCACTACCCAAATTAGACCCGCGGCTAACAAAACGACTTCTAACCCTCAGTAGGAAAAACCTCAGAATAATGATGGGGACAATCACGGGCCACTGTCCCCTAAATAAACACCTTTACACCCTAGGCGCTACCGACAGCCCCCTATGCAGGGGATGCTTCAGCGCCGAAGAAACAGTCACACACGTGGTCCTGGAATGCGATGCGGTGACCAGACCACGCGAAGAAATCCTCGGATCGGCGGGGTCACTCCGCGAAGCCTGTGAAGCTCCCAGGAAGCTTCTGCGCTTCTGGGCGGAGTTAGGCTGGCTAGAATAGCCAGAACCCAACACGCACGATGGACCGAATGAGAGTCTAGGTGCGGAAAAAGGAGTCCACATTACATTACATTAATCTCTGTCCTTGTCCCTAAGTTGTCATGTACAGTCAGTGACATGACATCTTACCCCCGCAGTGAAAAATGACACTTATGTCACAGATGCCACGCTTCGTCATGAATAAGCCGGCTCCTCCTCAGCGAGTAATTCCCAATTTCATCCAAAGCTACTGTTTCATACGTTTTGATCCTGGATTTTGGGAGGTCAGGAAATGACAATGAAGCGACTGCCGTCTAACCTTAGCAACCCTTAGACAGGAACTGGATCAAGGGAACACGTTCAGAATCATAATTTCAAATATTGTAGGTATTCACAATCCAAGACTTGCAGGTTTCCTCACGATGTTCCTCACCTTAACGCCTAGCTAGTGATAGAAATATGCACATAAATTTGAAAAATTAAGAGATGCATGTTCGGATTTGAACCATAACTTCCGTGTGAAGTAAGTGCGTTATTATTCTCACAGCTACCATCGCTCTTTTTTTAATGTAATAGGTGGCAAACGAACAGACGGATCACCTGATAGTATGCGTTTACCGCCGCCCATGGGTGTCCATGCAAGGAAACACCAGTGGAGTCACAAGTGCGCAGACAACGTTTAGAACTCCCCCTTTTTTCTTTTTTTTTTACATTATGGCAGACAAACGAGCAGACGGCTCACCTGATAGTAAGTGAATTACCGCCGCACATGGACATCTGCGACACACGGGGCATCACAGATGCGTTGCCGGCTCTTAAGGGAGGCATAAGCTCTTTTCTTGAAGATCATCAGGTCGTATGTGTTCGGGAACACCATCGTTGGTAGCTGTTTCCATAGTTTTACTACGCGCGGTAGGAAGTGGCAGTGAAAAGCGCACTGTCCTTTCCCCCGGATTGCGCCTCCGGTACAGTGAGGCCGTGGTATCACTCCGGTCGAACCGGCCCATTCATGCCTAAAGCGTGGATCTCCCACTGTCAAACGGTAAAGGGTGCTCTTTTATTGAGTTCCTTATTCAATGTACTAGGGCTAATAATCTGACCATTAGGGATACACAAGACCCTGCGAAGTAGAGGATTTAAAATAGGAAAGCGAGCTCTGGGCTCCATAGCGACAGCTTGGGACGCGACCGGGACTAAAACGCTAAGATGATGATGATGATCAACAATAGACACAGTCCCTCCACCAGCCCATGGTCCTTCCTACCGTCTCGGCATACGGACCGAATCTTGGGAGACGCTCACCAGGTATTTGCTAAGGGCTCTTTCCCCGGTGCGTTTCTTCACTCCCTACAAAGTCTGTGTCTGTGTCCCATCTCAATGTCACTTCTCCCCAAATGGGGCGTGAAACACCACAACACAAGCGACTCGCGCTCGGGCAGTTCCACATCAATCAATCTCCTTCCTAATGTTAAGCCTTTTGTGTGCAAACGCACGCAACCGTCGAAAACAGAAACGAGATAGGACCAGTATACCATCAAGAGATGGTCAACTCTGCAGATGATCAACAATAGTTTGAACAAGTCCTAACTTTTCACGAACAAACCCCAAACTAATTACGTATTACACAAACCCGCCAAATACGCGCTTAATCTAGCCAATTGTTAGCACGTTTCGAGCTGCATCCTTGAGTGCCCGTTCACTTCTGTAGGGTGGCCAGATCACGCGTTTTTATGGGGTACAGAGTCTTACGCGAAACAGCTTAGCTATAAAAATAAGTAAAATATAAAGATATTAAGAAAAATAATTGAATGCTACATGAACTGAAGATCTTTCGGAATAAATTAATATTTCGCAATCTATAAATTAAAATAAAACTTTTTGTTATAAAACAGTGTCGTGGCCAGGTTAGCTTGTCTGTAGTTTTACAACCTTTTACTATTAGATACAATAACCGGCGTGAAGCAACGATGTGCTGTGTTTCGCTGCGTGGGTACCGGAGGAAAAGGGGAGTTTAAAGGTTAGCAGCGTACTTGTGACTCCACTGGTGTTCATGGGCGGCGGAAATCGCTTACTATCAGGCGATCCGTCTGATCTTCTACCCCCTATCACATAAAAAATCACAATATCATTTTTCTCGTAATTATAACGCTGGATTTTTTAAGCAGGTGACATTGCGGCGAAATGTCTACTGTAGAAAAAACTGTATAAATAAAAATATTTGTTTTTCGTTAAATACAGATTAACCATGTCTTCTACCAAATTCGTGAATTTTTTGACTCTCCATATAAAATGAATAGGACACGTAAGGAATTTTGTATGAATTTTTTTTGCGAAGTTTCTAACAGAATTAACAAATTTTGTTCATAATTGTTGGTGAAAAATCATGGTTAAAGGGATGCAAATGTTTACCGATAAAACAAATTCATTTTTATCGCTAGCACAATAATTAAAAAGGCTGTGTACATGCATAGCCTCTACAGGGTAGCTCATTCCAATGTCTGAGTATACAATCACTTCAGAAATTAATGATCTGTTTTACATTCATTTGATTGGTGTCCCCACATGTAACCCTAAGTATGTAATATTTTAACTAGATGGCGCTGACCAACTTCGCGACTGATCTCTCTATTCCTGATAATATAAGTTACTTTGTATTCGCATCTGGTCACCCTACTGATATCGAATGACTGAGATTGGTTTCGCAACGCAACGGGGCCAAGTACGCTTCCTTTCATCTCTTGTCTTGGTTGGTAGTTAAATTCGCAACGGTTAGATTTGTGTAAATGTTACTTGGAAGTGTAAAGTTTATGAATGGAGTAAATGTTAAGTTCATGCTATGAAGTGTTTAGCAGCTGTTTAATTCAGTTCACCCACACACAAAAGAACAGGTCCAATTTTAAAAAAATAAAATTAGTTTGGATTGAAAAAAAAAGACAAAAAATGTGTAGATATGAATTGTTTTTTAATAGATAGATAGATATACTTTATTGCACAAAAAAACACAACTTTAAAATCTAGGCGTTATAGAAACTTAATTGTACGATTTCGGCGGTCTTATCGCTGGAAGCGATTTCTACCAGACAACCTTCAGGCAAAGGACATTTGATAGTAGAGGAGGGGTAGGTGGTGCAATATTGAAAAAGGGAAATAAAAGTGAACTGTATACATATATTAAAATATTTATAATGCTAATACATAAATAAACACAATATTATATAATAATAAATAAATATGTAAAAAATAATATAAAGGACTAGATATACATTTATATAAATTAGGATCTTAGACGGACCATTGACTACTAACGATGACTGGACCTGTAAAGACTTAAAGGGATTGCTATTTATTTATTTAGTTAAGTACTATTCGCTATAATTATGTTATTTAAGTAATGTTGAACGTGTAGTTTAACTAAAATAGCGTTCTCCTATTCAGCTGATTTGCTCTTGAGCTTAGTTTTCCATACAAAGATATTTTAGAAAACCCCTGAAGCCATAATGAAACTAAACTGGTATTGAAAAGGTTTTCACCGTCGCAGCTCAGGTCGTGAAAGTTATTGAAGTGATTTCCTCATAAAAATGTTGAATGCAGACGTCTGCCTTTGTCAGTTACTGGGTCGTCACGATAAGCAATAGTGTTGTTCCACAATCGACTGTTCGACTATAAGTCGCCACGCTGTGCAGCCACCGCTTACGACCAGCTAAGGACATCATCATCATTTTAGACCCCCACTACCCGACATTGCATACAATGTTCTTTGACTCTTCCACTTTGCAGGGTCTGGTGTATCTCTAATGGTCAGTTTATTAGCACTAGTACATTGAATAAGGAACTCAATACAAGACCCCCGTTTACCATTTGACCGTGGGAGAGCCACGCTTCGGCATGAATGGGCCGGCCCGACCGGAGTGATACCATGCCCTTAAAGAAAACCGGCGTGAAGCAGCACTGTGCTGTGTTTCGCTGCGTGAGTGAGAGTACCGGAGACCCAGTCCGGGGAAATGGGGGTTTAAAAGTTAGCAGCGCACCTATGACTGGTGTTGCGGGTGTGTGTTGGCGGCAGCAAATCCATCTGCTCGTCTACCACCTATGATATATAAAAAAATGAACCTGGTACCCTAAAGCGCAGCGCTTCAAATTGCGACGTATTAGCTACATCGCTACCGAGGCATTTTTTTTTCTATTTAATGCGTTTTATACAAACTTCTTTCAATTTTGCAGTTTTTAACGTTACGGTATAATCTTTGTTATGAAAACATTTTTTCCCATTGAATTAATTAATAATATCTAAAATCTAGGTCTACAAACTTGCATGTTAGAATATCCCTTGATTCTGTTGGCGTATTAAAGTTTTACTAGAGTCGACTTTTTATCGATATTAGTCAGCAACACTAAAAAGCAGGCGATCGTTCAATTTTTCGCCTGCGAGGTTATCTTTCCCTACGATACCGTTGACAAAAGGAATAAATTGTACTCAGGATCAGCGGGTAATGAAGTTAGTTCAATGAAGAGCGAAAGAGATTTAAATAACTATTGGAACGGAACATTGTTTTGCATAGAAGATAAGCTTGAAGTTTTGCTGCTGTTTTGTGAAGGATACAATTATTTGCTCTCGATTCACTGAATTGCGAGTGGAGTCCTCTGGTGTGATTGTACTTCTTTCAATTTTTTATTTAGTCTTTCAGACAGAATATATGGAACATGCCTTGTGGATATTTTTAAGTGACAGGAGGCAGACGAGCAGACGGATCACCCGAAGGTAAGCGATAACCAGCTGACTATATACATTTTCAACAACAGACTGTTTCCGTTGTACCGAATTGCGACTCAGTACCTCTCATCACTCAGCACACCTAAAGAAATACTCTGCTTTACCCGATCCCTCTGAGTCCGTGGTGCCAACGCCGGTGAGTATGCACTCACCTTCATGTGATTGAAGGTTAGCCTTGCCTCGCAGTGGGACTAAAATGGGAAATATGATATGAAGTGTTTAGCAGCTGTTTAATTCAGTTCACCCACACACAAAAGAACAGGTCAAAAATACAAAAATAAAATAAGTTTGGATTGAAAAAAAAAGACAAAAAATGTGTAGATATGAATTGTTTTTTAATAGATAGATAGATATACTTTATTGCACAAAAAAACACAACTTTAAAATCTAGGCATTACAGAAACTTAATTGTACAATTTCGGCGGTCTTATCGCTGGAAGCGATTTCTACCAGACAACCTTCAGGCAAAGGACATTTGATAGTAGAGGAGGGGTAGGTGGTGCAATATTGAAAAAGGGAAATAAAAGTGAACTGTATATATATATTAAAATATTTATAATGCTAATACATAAATAAACACAATATTATATACTAATAAATAAATATGTAAAAAATAATATAAAGGACTAGATATACATATATATAAATTAGGATCTTAGACGGACCATTGACTACTACCGATGACTGGACCTGTAAAGACTTAAAGGGATTGCTATTTATTTATTTAGTTAAGTACTATTCGCTATAATTATGTTATTTGAGTAATGTTGAACGTGTAGTTTAACCAAAATAGCGTTTTCCTATTCAGCTGATTTGCTCTTGAGCTTAGTTTTCCATACAAAGATATTTTAGAAAACCCCTGAAGCCATAATGAAACTAAACTGGTATTGAAAAGGTTTTCACCGTCGCAGCTCAGGTCGTGAAAGTTATTGAAGTGATTTCCTCATAAAAATGTTGAATGCAGACGTCTGCCTTTGTCAGTTACTGGGTCGTCACGATAAGCAATAGTGTTGTTCCACAATCGACTGTTCGACTATAAGTCGCCACGCTGTACAGCCAACGCTTACGACCAGCTAATATCATCATCATTTTAGACCCCCACAATGCATCCAATGTTCTTTGAGTGGTCAGTTTATTAGCACTAATACATTGAATAAGGAACTCAATAAAAGACCCCCGTTTACCATTTGACCGTGGGAGAGCCACGCTTTGGCATGAATGGGCCGGCCCGACCGGAGTGATACCATGCCCTTACAGAAAACCGGCGTGAAGCAGCATTGTGCTGTGTTTCGCTGCGTGTGTGAGGGTACCGGAGACCCAGTCCGGGGGAATGGGGGTTTAAAGGTTGGCAGTGCACTTATGACTGGTGTTGCGGGTGTGTGTTGGCGGCAGCAAATCCATCTGCTCGTCTACCACCTATGATATATAAAAAAATGAACCTGGTACCCTAAAGCGCAGCCGCTTCAAATTGCGACGTATTAGCTACACCGCTACCGAGGCATTTTTTTTTCTATTTTAATGCGTTTCGTACAAACTTCTTTCAATGTTGCAGTTTTTAACGTTACGGTATAATCTTCGTTATGAAAACATTTTTTCCCATTGAATTAAATTAATAATATCTAAAATCTAGGTCTACAAACTTGGATGTTAGGTATGAAAATTGTAAGAATATCGCTTGATTCTGTTGGCGTATTAGAGTTTTACTAGAGTCGACGTTTTTATCGATATTAGTCAGCAACACTAAAAAGCAGGCGATCGTTCAATTTTTCGCCTGCGAGGTTATCTTTCCCTACGATACCGTTGACAAAAGGAATAAATTGTACTCAGGATCAGCGGGTAATGAAGTTAGTTCAATGAAGAGCGAAAGAGATTTAAATAACTATTGGAACGGAACATTGTTTTGCATAAAAGATAAGCTTGAAGTTTTGCTGCTGTTTTGTGAAGGATACAATTATTTGCTTTCGATTCACTGAATTGCGAGTGGAGTCCTCTGGTGTGATTGTACTTCTTTCAGTTTTTTATTTAGTCTTTCAGACAGAATATATGGAACATGCCTTGTGGATATGTTTAAGTGACAGGAGGCAGTCGAGCAGACGGATCACCCGACGGTAAGCGATAACCGCCGACTATATACATTTTCAACAACAGACTGTTCCCGTTCCTACCGAATTGTGATTCCAGTACCCTCACTCACTCAGCGCAACCTAAAGTAATGGCTGCTTTACGCCGATCTTCTCTGAGTCCGTGGTGTCACGCCGGTCCTGCCTGCACATTCATGTGGAAGCGTTACTTCAAGCGGCTCACAGTCAAAGGAATATTCTGATAAGACTTCTTATAATTTTGATCATTCAGTCATATCATTGTGTGTCCCCGGCAGAGTAGAATAGGCCACCCTCAATCTTATCGAGGTGTCGTAAAAGGCGACTAAGGTAAAGCTGCTGGCATGATCATCAGCACCCAGAGAAGGAAAACTCTGCATTTATATCAAAACCCTCGCCAACCCGTCTGCCAAGCGTGGTGAGTATGGCAATTACCCCTCATGTGATTGAGGGAGGCCCGTGCCCCAGCAGTGGGGACTTAAATGGGCTGATGATGATGATGAGTCATATCATTGGTCTTCCAGAGAGCAATGGAAGGAACATTCCTTATGCAAACTATGTTGATAATAGCCTATATACGATTCTCTCCCTTACCCTAAGTCCTACATAATCCGCCTACATATCACATACATAATCGCCTATCATTCATTATCATATCATCACTATCACATATCATTCATTCAGTCATATCATTGGTCTTCCAGAGAGCAATGGAAGGAGCATTCCCTATCCAAACTATGTTGATAATAGCCTATATACGATTCTCTCCCTTACCCTAAGTCCTACATATCAGCCACATTTATCCATTTATTTTCTCTGGCATCCGGCGGATGACGGTAAATGATATATGAAAGAGCCGATGGGGTATCTCTGACTCCTTGACGAAGGCACGACAGATACAGCTCAATGGCTCAATCTGATGTGAGAAATGGGCACAGCTCAAACTTTACATGGGCAAGTATCCTCTCTTTCATCTTATCGTGTATTTACCGGCTGCGTCTAAAGGTATCTTTTTGTAGCCCAGAGTTGCCAGTGAAGTCAAAAGTACGCTGCCAACCTTTAAATCCCCCGGGTTGGGCCTCCGGTACGCACTCACGCAGCGAAACACAGCACAGTGCTGCTTCACGCTGGTTTTCTGAGAGGCCGTGGTATCACTCCGTTCGAGCCGGTCCATCCATGCCGTAGTAGGTCAGAGGGTACGGGTACAGGGTACCCTTAGACCATGATTCTGGATTTGGTGAGTCTGGTAATTACAATGAAGTGACTGCAGTCAGACATTCGCAACCCTCAACCATCACGGTAGCGCAGAAGAACGGTTTGCAAAATCGAACTTTTTACCTAACTTACATAAGTATATTGGTCCTGAAAATTATGTTGTCGAGAAAATGTGTTAATTCGTCACATAATATGATTCACTTTACTTGATAAATTTCTGGGAATAAAAAAAAATACTTTTCATATTAAGTCGCTCTCGTGACTTGATGATCATTTCGTATGAAAAGCAAAAAAAAAATACGACGAATTTCGTAAATTCGTAGAACAAATGTTGTTGAGCATAGTTGATAAAGGGATGTAAAAGTTCACAGATACACCCTATTTTAAGAAACTTTATCGGTATTTACATTCCCAGGTTAAACATTAATGGTCGTTAGTTGGCTAAGCGATGTCTCGCATCGGCAACGTTTACCTGACCACGATATTTGTCATTACCCGCCGCCTAAGAGCAAGGTAAGGTGGCCACCCTGTATACATAGATAATGAGACCAATAACTTGAGGAATTTTGACAGATAATAGTAACGTGATATGTGGCTGTCTGTACTTCAATCAACCTATCGCCGTCCACTGCTGAACGTAGGCCTCCTTCAAAAAGCGTATCTGTCATTGCGTAGAGATGTAGCATCACTATGTGTTTTCTATCGCATCTACAATGGGGAGTGTTCCGAGGAGCTGTTCGGCCTTATTCCAGCTGCAATTTTCACTATCGTACATCACGCCAGAATTCCAAATTTCACCCACATCACTTGAATGGATTTTACTCCACCACCGTGCGCTTCTCACGCCACTTCCTGCTGCGCGTAGTACAACTATGGAATCAGCTACCAACGATGGTCTTTCCGAACGGATACGACCTAGTGATCTTCAAGAAAAGAGCTTATTCCTCCCTTAATAGCCGGCAAATCATCTATGATGCCCCGTGTGTCGCAGATGTCCATGGACGGCGGTAATTCACTTACCATCAGGTGAGTCTGCTCGTTTGTCTGCCATAATGTACATAAAGAGCGCTAATCAACCTGGTCCTGAGACATGACCGGCCCATCTGAATTGGAGATGGGCCGGTCATGTCTTTAGACGTAGTACTGATGAAAGATGGAGTCGACCGACATGTACTGGAGTGTAGTGGTCGCCACGTGGGGAAACGCAGTGCTGGACGCCCTGCGGCGAGACGGACTGACGATTTGAGAAAGATGGCTGGTGTGAGCGAGTACACTACTCCATTTCAAATAAGGTTTCGTGGAATTACAGTTCATCGAGTACATTTTGTCGATTATTTAATTGAACGATGCGTTATTTACTCGAAAGTTTTTACGTCGATGATTCATTTCATGGAATGTCTTTTAGCCTAACATCATTTTTTTCTAAACACAATACTTTGCGCAAGAGACGCTTCCAAAGTGGTAAATTGTAAGTATAGAATTTAGAAGAAGATATTTAAAGAAAAAAACTACTGATAGTGTACTTACTTGATATTTTGATATTTTTAGTAAAAATGAATGAATGAATGAATATACTTTTATTGCACTCAAAATAAAGTATGAAAACTTAAAACTAGATATTACAGGATATGTACAACGAAGGCGGCCTTATCACTATGAGCGATCTCTTCCAGGCAACCTTTGGATAAAGGACACTTGATGAAGGTGTAGGGCGGTGCAATCTTAAATATTTATATACTTACACAGAAAGTTTAAATGCAAATACATAAATAAAATATGAATATACTAATACATACAATATATATAATATATATGATTAATAAATACATAAATATAGCAACTAAAATAATAACAATGGATCCTAAAGCAGACGAATGATTCTCAGAGGACAGGAAGAGATGGGTGAGAGGAAGTGGGAACAGTGGTCTCAAAGGGTCAGGAAATGTGATTTAATTTGGGCTTTAAAGATGGGTAGGGAATTGGATTGCCTGATTGTCAGAGGTAAAGCGTTCCACAGTCGGATAGACTGCACGGTGAAGGATTGGGAGTAGGATTGAGATGAATGAGGAGGGAACTTAAGATGGAGAAGTTTGGAAGAACGCATATGACCTCGAGTGGGCTGGAGAAACTGGAAACGCTCTTTGAGGTATGGTGGAGATTTGGGACTGAAAAGAATAGTATATAGTAAGGAAAGAATGTGGGAGTCACGACGAAGACGGATAGGAAGCCATTGTAGACGAGCTCTATACTTAGATATGTGGTCATACTTACGCAAGCCGAAAATAATACGTATGCAATAGTTCTGGAGACGTTCGAGCTTGTTGAGTAGAACCTCATTTAGATCGAGATAGCAACAGTCGGCGTAGTCAAGAATTGGGAAAAGTAAGGTTTGTACTAGCGCAATTTTGGTGGGTATTGGTAAGAAATTACGGAGTCGATTTAGTGATCCAGCTGCTGCGAACAGTTTCTTACTAACTTCAGCAATTTGAGTAGTCCAGGATAGGGAACTGTCAATATGAATCCCAAGGTTCTTAACCGTTTTGCTGTAGGGGATTCACATACAAAAGTAATCCGCTGATTGGTGCAATATGTATTTGGAGGCAATGTTTTTTTTTTGAGATTAGTTGTTGTTACTTGGAGAAAAATGTCCCCGGCAGAGTAGAATAGGCCACCCTCACTCTTACCGAGGTGTCGTAAAAGGCGACTAAGATATAGCTGCTGGCATGATCATCAGCACCCAGAGAAGGAAAACTCTGCATTTTTATTAAAACCCTCGCCAACCCGTCTGCCAAGCGTGGTGAGTATGGCAATTACCCCTCATGTGATTGAGGGAGGCCCGTGCCCCAGCAGTGGGGACTTAAATGGGCTGATGATGATGGCGAAAAATGTTTGTCATGATCAGTATAATGCCCTCAATAAGGGAGTAAGTCGGTTAAAAAGGCACGGTGTATAAACCTACCTAAGGAGGCCTGCACTAGCTCGATACAGGCTAACAAATGGCGGGACCAGCCTGGTCACCCCGGCGGGGATGATCTGTCGCCTTGATAAACGACCCCGTCTAATGCCGGCGCTTTGCACTAACTCCCTGTATAAAGTATTAAACGTTGCCCCAATGTGGCGTTATTAAGTACATTTGCCCTGTATTCTTGTGGGAACTTTTAGAATGTTGGTTTTTTGATGTATAACCTGTGCAGATAAAGAATGGGATCAGAAATGGCGGCGCATCTATTCACTCCTCGCTCGCACACTATTTGCGTCTATACTCGCACTCGTGGTTGTGCGAGCGAGAAGTGAATAGATGCGCCGCCATTTCTGATCCCATTCTTTATCCGCACAGGTTGTAAAAGCATGTGGTAATGGGGGAAGTAGTGTTATTATTTTTGGCCGCGGGAGAGCCACGCTTGAATGGGCCGGCTCGACCGGAGTGATAACACGGCCTCACAGAAAACCGGCGTGTAGCAGCACTGTGCTGTATTTCGCTGCGTGAGTGAGGGTACCGGAGGCCCGATCCGGGAAAGGAGGGTTTAAAGGTTGGTAGCGCTTATGTAACTCCACTGGTGTCATAGGTATCTATGGGTGGCGACAATCGCTTACTATCAGGTGATCCGTCTGCTCGTCTGCCACCTATAAAATACCTACTGCCTACAGTGAAACCGTCTCGTAACGAACGAGCATATGAATGGAGCAGGAATAAAAATTCAGTCGTCAAATTAATTTTTAGGGCTACCAAACATCACTCACCGCTCCACGTCTTCGCTTTCGGTGGACAGGCATCCTTGTGATAGGCAACACAACAAGATTCTGTGGAACTTTATGTTAAAATCAAGAATATTTTTTTCTCACATAGATAAAGATAAAGATAAAGATAAAAAATTCTTTATTCAATTTAGGTCTACACAGAACACTTATGAATGTCAAAATAGGTACATAATATCTACCGCTGGTTCGGAATGTCGATTTCTACTGAGAAGACACCAGCAAGAAACTCAGTAGTTACTCTTTTCAAATATTGATGATGTTACAGAGTTTCAATTGAGAAGAGAAAAAAATACAATTATGAAGGTTAATAGACTACTATGAATAACAACTCAAAAGATTAATCAATTTACATGACCAAGAATCCTTATCATTTAAATAGTCTTGTACACTATAGTAACCTTTCTTCATTAGGCAGGTTTTGATATGAGACTTAAACTTATCCAGTGATAGGTTAATGACATTTTGTGGTATCTTATTAAATATCTTAATACAGACATCATTATATTGAAATAACTTTTTTTATTGATTTGTTATACCTATTAGGCTAACGCATGGCTACAATCGCACCGGATGGAAAGTGTCGATGCGTGATTGGATGTTACGCGCCTGCCGAAAAGATGCATGAACATGCATTTTAACATCTATCCAGAATTAATAAATAATTATCCACAAGTATCCAGATTATAATTATCATTGGACACAAATTTTTCTCTTGTACTGTCAGTAACAAAGTACATAGATAGATAGATAGATACTCTTTATTGCACAACATACAAAACTTAAAAGCTAGGTAAACAGAGATACAATGTACAATTTAGGCGGTCTTATCGCTAGGAGCGATCTCTACCAGACAACCTTCAGGTAAAGGACATTAGATAGAAGAGGGGAGGGTGGTGCAATCCTTTTGATTTTGAATATTGATTAAGTAAATTTATAGTATAAATACATATATCTAGATAATAAATAAATAAATAAACACATATACATACAATAAATACATATACAAGTACATATCTCATATTTTAACATAAATTACGTTTCTTTGTTTCAGGACCTTTGCCGTCTTGGCCAAATCTGCAGACTTTATAAGGTAAAATAATATTTTAATTGTTTTTTTAATAAATTAAATGGGTTTGCACTTGACCTCATCTCATCATCAGCCCATTTAAGTCCCCACTGCTGGGGCACGGGCCTCCCTCAATCACATGAGGGGTAATTGCCATACTCACCACGCTTGGCGGACGGGTTGGCGAGGGTTTTGATATGAATGCAGAGTTTTCCTTCTCTGGGTGCTGATGATCATGCCAGCAGCTTTACCTTAGTCGCCTTTTACGACACCTCGGTAAGAGTGAGGGTGGCCTATTCGACTCACCACACTTGATGGAAAGTGACAATAAGGTCTAAGATGTAGCGTGCTTACCCAGAAGAAGCCTATTCACTCTCGACTTAAAGACACCCAAATTGTAGCTCCTTAGCATTCCTTAGCAGTTCGCCTAAATTGCTTTTTTTGTAAGCAATTTTATATATTTTTTTTTATCTTTTGTCTCCAATATTGATTATGTGGAAACAAATTGATTAATGGTACAAGGATAATTCAAAAAGGTAATGACGGTCAAAATTTTCAAGCGAATCAAAAAAGGGAGGTATTAAAAAAATATCCCCATAATATCGACCTACTCGATTTCCAATTGACCTTTTCCCAAATCAATTTCGTCAGATGTCCCCGATATTTCAAGACCTCTCGACCGTATACCCTCGCGTCACAGCATGAATATGGGCAGTGGCTTGGCATGTGGGTTTGCAAAGGCCGACGGTTATACGAGTAGATCAGGATGGATAATGAATCACGTCGCAGCCTTGGCGGGAAGACTTAGTTCCGCCGCGTATGCGGTTAAGAAGATTAGACATCTGACCGATATTGAAACCGCGAGATTGGTTTATTTTAGTTATTTTCATAGTGTAATGTCTTATGGTCTCTTATTGTGGGGGTCTGCTGCTGATATACAGACTATATTTGTATTGCAGAAGAGGGCCATCCGCTCCATATACAACCTTAGACCTCGCGATTCGCTAAAAGAGATATTTAAGAGCATTAACATCTTAACCGTAGCTTCTCAATACATTTTAGACTGTATTTTGTACGTGCGAAAGAACATGGATATTTTTTGGAAAAAATCTGATTGTCATGGTTTTAACACTAGAAATAAACACAAGCTCGCGATTCCAAATCTGAAACTTCAAAAAATTAATAATTCATTTGTTGGTCTAAGTATTAAAATGTATCTACAATAAGTTGCCACAAAATGTTATTGAGTTACCAACGCATAAATTTAAATCTCACGTGAAAAGCCTGTTTAATGAGTAAAGGATACTATAAAATTGTAGACTACCTAAATGTTAAGGATTCATGGACATAATGACCTCCATGCCTGCACACTTGTAGCATTTTCATATATATTTACGGAAATTATTAATATTATACAATTACTCATTTTTAATAAATTAGGCTTAGCAGCATTTATTACTGTATAAAAAATTATATTGACTATTCAATAATTGACAAGATGCTAACCACCTACTACTATTGTACACCTCGTCCTGCAGTTTATTAGTGTTGGATTAAGTAACTACTACTCTTTGTGACCTATGAGGGGAGCCTAAGTAGTCATGCTCACTCAAATGTCTCTGAGGTGGTGGCGCTATGTGGCGGGTCATTACATTCCCTCTAATATGGTTGAGTGAAATGATGGCTGACACATACGTCATACTTGTGAACAGGTGCCACCTTTGGGGACTGGTCTGCTTCGGTTTACCTCATAATATTTATTTTATTAATATTTCCTTTATTTTATTTTGTGTAACAATTGAACTGTATGGCTTGGTATGATGATGACACAACATTGTATGAAAATTTGGCGATTAAAAAGAGTAACTGGCGAGTTTCTTGCCGGATCTCCTCGACCAGAAACAACTTTCCGAGCCGGTGGTAGAATCGCATTATGTTTATTTATTTCTTTAGTATATTTTATGTATCAACATATTTATGTATTAACATGTAAATTATACATAAGTACTTATAAATAGTTTTAAGTCATTCAAATGTATGACGATTTGTAAGTGCTGTGTACAAGCCTATGCAAATAAAGAATTATTTGACTTTGACTTTGACTTTGAATCAATTTATGAATTATTAACAGGTGTTTAAATTACTAAGTACGGAATCTGGTCAATGTATGAGATTTTGTATGAAATTTTAATTATTTTAAACTTTCGAGGTAGTAAAGCAATCAGTGCGTTCACTCGTGTCCACTGTGCCCGCTCAAACGTAAACAAAATATTTTATTTGCAAGGAACTCCAGGAAAAATTCAAAATCTTTCTAATATTGTGTGTGCCAAAAATACAGGATTTTTTTATCAGTGCGCAAATTTTAGTGTCCTAGTCAAAATTACAAAAATAAATTGTAAAGACCTTTTTTTTTAGTGACACAGTATATTGGCTCTCCTCGGCCTAATGGTAAACAAGAGGAAAGCCCACGTTGCAATTACAACGGAAGCGATGCCAGGTATCACCTCACCTACTGGCCCGCGAGGTGCTTCTTCACGCTTTGTTTGAATAACTATGGTATTCAAAAATGCCGAAATCCGCTCAATAACGGGCTGCGAACCCCGTTGGCGTTGTTGGCGAAAAATAAGTTTTTACATAGGTTTATGTCAGATTTACACAATATCCTAAAATCTCAATAGATTTTAGGACTGCCTAATGTATTTTCTTTTTCCTTTTTCGGGCGAGTGAATGATTAGACAAATTTTCCACATAAGTATTTTTTTCTCGCGAGGGAAAAAATAATGACTTATTATGTAATAATACATTATGTATGAATTTGGGTTGATTTTCCACTATTATTTTGTGTAAGAAATAAACGAATATGTACTCGTATTTGGAAAAGTCAGCCCGTATGTCGTGACTATTGCAGATTTGCAGATTTGTTCCTCTTACAAGTGTAACATAAATAAACGTATAACCATAAGAAACTCATATTGACACTTGTTTCTTCTAAACATATTTAAATGAGATTTGATATTAGTATATAATATAGTATCGCTTCGCATGCCGCAACCTATGATTAAGTCACCACTAAGAATTTAATTACCTACTGCGTTAGTCTTAAGAATGTTGTAGAGTACCTATGCCTTATTGGTTTTCCAAATAAATAAATAAATACAGGTCTTTAGATACAGCGACTTCTGCACTAAGAAAAATTGCTTGTGTCACATAGTATTTGTAGTAGGATACACCCGGAGAGGTGGACTAAAATCGTCACACAATACCAGCCAGATGGGCTATGGTTGAGTTGCAGACCCAGAAAAAGATTGCGTGATGATTTAGACCACCAATGTCAGGATTGGCAAGCGCTGACTTCAAACAGAGGTTATTTCAGGAGTTTAGGAGAGAGGCCTTTTCCTAGCAGTGGGACAGTAAAGGCTAACAAAATAAAAACAAAAAAATAACCGTCTTATACTTTTTTTCTTTTTTTTTGTCATGGTAAGCAATTGCCGCCACCCATTGACACCCGCGACACCAATTGACTCACAAGTGCGCGTCCAACCTTTAAGCACCCCTGGTTTCAACCAGAGGTCATTGAAGGAGTTTAAGAGAGGCTTTTGCTCAGCAGTGGGACAGTAAAGGATAACAAAAAAAAGAAATTAACCACCGACTTACTTACTTACTTATTCCACTGGCTCAGTGACCCGAAACGAGTCTTGGCCTCCGAAACAAGAGAACGCCACTTTGGTCGATCCTGCACTACTTGTCGCCAGTCACCGGCCTGAAGTTCTCGCAGATCATTTTCGAGGACGTCTTTCCAGCGATACCTAGGCCGGCCTACTGGCTTAAACCTATATTATTTTTTAAAGTGATGATAAACGATACACACCTGCGACACCAGTGTAGTCACAAGTGCGTGGCCAACCTTTAAACCCCCCTTTCCCAGGGCCTCTGGTACCCTCACTCACGCAACAAAACACAGCGCAATGCTGCTTCACGCCGGTTTTCTGTGGCCGCGGCTTTGACTCCTGTCGAGCCGACCCATTCATGCCGACGCGTGGCTCTCTCCCAAGGTCAATCACAAAAAATATTGTGTGCCGATAAAATAGTTATCCTAACTGTCTCGACACTGGCATAATTTATACTGTGTTACTGACCTCGCACTAATGTCATTGCATCCGACTGCAGAAATTGATTCGACATTTGCCGGATTATCGGTCAGTTCCTATTTGGGAGTGGTCCCCGAAGTGCGCCGTTCAGGATTGATTTCTTCATATTTTCAGGGATATCTATTGGAAATGTTGGGTGAAAATTGAATTTAGGTCGGGTCAGCTAGTAAAAGAATCGGATTACTTCATTGCATGGGTGTACTTTGATTTGCCTGCCTCGGTGGCGCAGTGGTTACTGGGTCGCACTTTAAAGCGCTTTAAAGCACTTGAAAGCACAAAATTGTACCTAAGTTTTCGGCAAGAAATTCTTAGTGGCAGCCCAGAGTCTGGAAATTGGCGGTCTCGTACCCCCGTGCCTCGGAAAGCACGTTAAGCTGTTGGTCCTGCGCCCGATCCCTCTCCGGCCGTATCACAGTATTGTCCCAACGGAATATGAGGGTAGGGGAATAGAGAGTGCACTTGTGTTTGCGCACATACTTGAGCATATATAATATATGCTTACATAGCTGATCGTTGAGATTGGTCGCCGTAGCCGTAATCGGTTGGAGGATATTATTTTACTTTAATAGTACTTCAGGCATGTAAATATTTGGTGGGTTTTTTATGTGATAGGTGGCAGACGAGCAGACGGATCACCTGATGGTAAGCGATGACCGCCGCCCATGAACACCTGCAACTCCAGAGGAGTCACAAGTGGGCTGCCAGCCTTTTGAAAAGGAATAGCTACGCTATTTTGGTGAAGGTTTTCAATTGAACTTTTTTATATACTAGAGATGACAACCGAGCAAGCGGGTCACCATATAATAAGTCATCACCGACGCTCATGAACAGATACGAGATCAAAGAGATCAGCGGCCTCTTTGATCTCGCATCTAGATCAAAGTGGGCATCTCGCGTAGCCAGCCTTTTAGAAAGAATTCTACGCTCTTCTCTCATCGTAACCATTAGAAAATTCTGCTGCAGTCGTTCCTACAAAACTAAGGTACTTTTTATAAAGACAGTCACACATCAATGTATAAAAAGATGTTAAATTTCTTCAGTCAATTTTTTTTTATTTTATTAAAGAACACAGACAGTTTACAATCATTACAGATAATAACTTAATATTGTTTATTAAATTAACTTAAGTCTAGATCGTAATCCAATAAAAGTGTTCCTAGCGTGTTTAAAATTAGTATTTTTTATGAAATTTAAAACAATTGGTGCATTACATTAAAATCAAAATTTTCGGCCTATTACTTGCTTACCCACTCTTTACAAAATTATTACCTCTTGTATTACCCATAGAATCACCAAACATATCGAGGATAACAACATCTTATCAGAAGAACAAAAAGGATGTAGGAAATTTCATCGCGGGTGTAAAGAACAGCTTATTATTGATTCAACAATACTTAAACATGTACAAAAAAACAAAAAAGACATTTTCATTTCTTATATAGACTACAAAAAAGCATTTGATAGCGTACCCCATTCCTGGCTTTTAGAAATATTAGAAATATATAAAATAAATCCAAAATTAGTTCAATTCCTTAAATCAGTTATGGCATCGTGGCGAACAACATTAAAATTTAAAACAGATACAGACAACATTTCTACAAGCGAAATACAAATAAGAAGAGGAATCTATCAGGGAGACTCACTGAGCCCGCTCTGGTTTTGTTTAGCCCTAAACCCACTTTCAAACGAATTAAGTCAATCAAATGCAGGTTTTGATATTAAAATTAACAGACGAACTGAACATCAACTGACACACCTTCTGTACATGGATGACCTAAAACTATATGCAAACACAAATAGGAATATGACAAGATTACTAGATAAAACAACTACAGTCTCTCATGATATCAAAATGGATTTAGGCCTAGACAAATGTAAGAAGCTGAACATTGTGAAGGGGAAAATTGTGGAGGGCAATCATCTGCTCGGGGAACAGAAATGTATTGAAGCTATGAAAAATGGAGAAATATATAAATATTTGGGGTACAATCAAGGCAGACTACTAGAACATAAAACCATTAAAGAAAAATTAAAACTTGAATATTTCCAAAGATTACATTCTCTGTGCAATAAGTATCTTTCCAGTAAAAATTTGTTTAAAGCCGTCAATACATTCGCAATACCTGTACTTACCTATTCTTTTGGTGTTATCAAATGGGGAAAAACAGAATTACTGCAGTTAGAAACCAAGACAAGAACAATCCTTACACAGCACAGGCATCATCACCCGAAGTCTGCTATTGAAAGAATAACTCTACCGAGAAAAGAAGGCGGGAGAGGCCTTATAGAAATCTCGCGATTGCATGACGGACAGATTGCAAACTTAAGACATTTTTTTATGCAAAAGAAAATAGACAGCCCGCTCCATAATGTAATAACTAAAATAGATAAAAAATGTACCCCCCTTAACTTAAATGAAGAAAATATAGAATCGACTGACAGACACAAAAGTATAGAAGGAAAACATAGACGTTGGAGAGAAAAAGAGTTGCATGGTAGGCACCCCCACGATTTAGATCAAACACACATTGACAAAGAGGCTTCCAACAGATGGCTAGAAGCAGGTATGCTGTTTCCTGAAAGTGAGGGTTTCATGCTAGCTATACAAGACCAAGTGATAAGCACTAAAAACTATCGGAAATTCATACTAAAAGACACGTCTATTAGAAATGACCTATGCAGAAAATGCAATAATAAACCGGAAACCATCCAACATATCACAGGAGCATGCGTCACTCTCACTAAAAACGATTACACCCACAGACATAACCAACTTGCTAACATAATTCATCAGAAACTAGTTCAGAAATATCATCTCACAAATGACCCTCACACTCCTTATTACAAGTACACCCCCAAACACGTCATCGAAAACACAAATTACAAACTCTACTACGATCGCACCATTCTGACAGACAACACAATTTACAACAACAGACCAGACATTACATTCGTAGACAAGCAAAATAAACATGCATATATAATTGACATTGCAGTTCCTAATACTAATAATATTCAATCAACTATAACAGAAAAAGTAAGAAAATACACAGAACTACAGGACCAAATAAAAAGAGTATGGAAGATGGATCGCGTAACCATAGTGCCAATAGTAGTGTCTACCACTGGCGTCATACCTAAACAGTTGCATATTAGTCTCAACAATTTACAGTTGCCAAAATTCACCTATCTAACTCTCCAAAAAGCAGCGATTCTTAACACTTGCAGGATAGTCCGCAAATTTTTACAGCTTGAATCGGATTCTGACATCATAACAACATAATACTTTTCCTCTACAACTTTGCTTGGCCAAAAGCCCGCAATTTTGTTAGCGTACCCCAAAATGGGAGAATATATTTATATATTTCAAACATAATAATAAAAAAAACTACAACGTTATTATTATTAAAATTGGAATTGAGAATAAAAAAATAAAATAATAAGACTACACATTCTTATAATTATAAAAATAACAGTACTAAGTATTTAAGAGGGTTTTGAGACTCCTACTGAAAACATTTGGATTGGTAGCAAATATATCGATATCATGTTTCAGATCGTTGTATTCGCGACACATGCGGACTATGGGGATGAAGAAAGAAGTATTGTTTTTATAAACTCTTAAAGAAAATTGTTTAGGGTTACGGGTCCGATAAACAGTGTTGAAATTAATTGATGAATCATTAATTGATGATTAATCTTCAGTCAAATCTCACCTTAATGTCAAACTCGTTTGGTTAGATATCAATTGAGGAAAATTTGATAGATTGTAACCTGATTTGTAGCTGTCTGTACCTATGGGTTAGAAAGTACATTCAGCTTGTATACAAGATTAAATTTACCTCTTTATCAATAATGCCCCGTCCTCACTTCGTTTCAAACTTTTTTAGTTCCAAATTAGTATCATTAGATGGCATTAGGTGCGGATTACATCGCACTAGTGTTTTGTCTTTTTTGGTTACTCTTTAGAATTTTGCACTTTATGAATAGTATAGATAGACACTATAATATAGTATCTATCTGTATTATATGTGTATAAGTTAATATTTCCTACAACAAGAATATAAAGAGCGCATTCCACACAAATGGTCTTTGCATGTGGCTTTTATATCGATACAGCTATAATTTTTTACCTGAAACCATGTACCCAGAAATCCCAAACCACCTCGTGGCCATTAACATACAATGGAGAATCTGCACAAAGAACTTAATTTCGGTACGAATTTGTGAAAGGGATGCAATCTACATTAAATAAACAAATTATCGGGAGTTCGCAGCCATCAACAGGTGTCGTTAATTTGGGCCAAATAAACGCTAATGTCTGGTCGCTAGGCGGACGACACACGGGGCGGATTTTGACATGTTCTTGTTAATTTATCTTGGTTGATCTCGTCTAACGTGTAGCGATTTTTTTTACATTAATGTAACATTTTTACCCAAGGACCATAGGGTTGTGTTCGGTTAAAAAAACACGATATAGAAGAGTTCGTTATAATTGTACATTAAGCACTTTTTTAATATGTTTACACTCAAAATGGCTTCTGCCCCCCTTAATCTCCACACACGCCTACTTATTTAGAATATTTTCATTATATAACTGTGTATTTCCCTACCTATCATCTGTTCTCGTACTCACCTTTGTCTGTAGTTTTAATGTGTCAATGTTACCTTATCTATGTTAACTAATGAATGTTCATTGTTAAATTATTTATTGTGATGGTCAATAAAATGTTTCTTTCTTTCTTCTTTCTAATCGACCGTTAGTGTAAAGGGTCTATTCTCGAGTACGGACGAATATATGAATCTCTAAATTCGACTTCTACGAGAACAGGCCCCCTGAACCTATTTATTACAGTTAACTAGTCCATTCTGCAATCATTGTTCTAGTACCTAACATGCTAGTACACCTGAGATTAATACACTAAGCCCTTTTTATCTGTCTCGAAATGGCCGCTCCCACCCCCTTTATCGATCGTGAGTGCAGAACCTTTTTACCAAAGTTCACTAGTCCATTCTACTATCATTTCTAGTACCTACCTAACACTTAGTGCCTTAGCTAACACATCTGAGATTCCTGCGGCGAGAGCTGTAAAACCGCTCGGTCGATGTCCGCCCTAAGACAAATGGAAGTTGTTAGGAGCATGTGCTCGCCCCTATGGGGATGACACCCCGAATTTCAAATTCGAAATTGGGATCGAATAATTATTGTCTCCTGTTGTTGACATATCGTTAGTACAGTATTTTGTTACACCTGTGGTTGTACAGGGTTTTGAGTAATTACAAATAATGAAAAAAAAAACAAATGGACATAATAAGCTAGTGTTGCTTCTATCTACAGACTATCGATAGTAAAAGTAAAATCAATAGTATTGATAGTCTATCGATAGTATTGCTGGTTGTCAATAGTATCGATACTATCGATTGGATCGATGGTGAAATTAGATCAATACTATTGATAACGCTAATACTGTCGATCGAATCCATTGTTTAATGCCCGATAATATCGATAGTATCGGACACATTTAATCAGACAGCAATACTATCGAAACATAGCTATCGATGGTACAAAACGATCAATATTATCAATAGTTATTGAATAATTCTGTAAAAAAACACAACTAAACAATAGATAGTATCGATAGTATTGGCGTTATCAATAGTATTGATCAAATTTTACCATCGATAGTATCGACAGTTTTGTCCGACAGTGTTGTAATCCGAAAAGACGAAACGCTTGCGCGATGTAATCGACACCTAGCGCCATCTGCTGGTATAAATTGGAACAAATGTCCCAAAACGAACTGAGGGCAGGCCACTAGTTCTTAATATAGCTGCACCAAATTTTACTTCATATTCTTCACCCCTGATCTAGTCTCAAACTAAGTCCTTGTACTATTAATACTAGATAACGATCTTTAAAACACTCAGACCCAAGACAACTTGGAAATGTAAGTTTTCTAAAGACATCGAGCATCCAAGGGATTCTCGCTACCTTCACCAGATCATCGGTCCAGCTTGTGAGGGGCCTGCCACGGCTGCGACTTTCTGTACGTGGCATCCACTCGAATACCATTCTGCCCCGTCGGCCGTCTGATCTCCTCGCAATGTGCCCTGCCCATTGCCAATTGAGGCAATGAATTAAATTGCGTTTAGTTTAGTAAATATTATTGCAGTACAACATAGGTAAGTTAGTTAGTATCAGCCTATAAACTGTCCCACTGCAGGGCAAGGGCCTCCATCATAGAAATCAAGTCATCGCTACTATGAATGGGTTAGGCTTAATCACCACAAGTTCCTAATGCGGACTGATCACAAACCCGAGCTATGTTAGATAAATTCGAAACATACCTTTCCTCGACCTGGGAATCGAATTCTGGAGCTCGAGATCACGGCCCGGTACTTAAACCACTAGACCAATGGGGCGTTAAGTTACTAACAGTACAGTACAGCCCGTGGTTTAACCTAAGAACCTTATTATTTGAATGAAATGGGCTGAGCATTGCACCCCATAGCCACTGCGACCAGTAGAAGATCTATTGTGGCAGTCCCTAAGAACCTAGCCAATTTCTATCGAATCCTTATAAGGGCCCTAATACTTTAGAGTAAAACTCAAATTGACGACGCTCCTCCGTTGAGCCGGTATGTTCATAATTTTCGCAGCAAAACGTATATAGGGCACAGTAGAATCAATAGCAGAAAGAGAACCTCGTTTTGTCCTTGTCTCTCTCTAATATAAGCGCGACGCTCTTGCCGGTGGAGTAGTCTCCATTCTTCTCTCGACTTTGCCAGAACCTCTAGTTCCTTATACATGACATTTGGTTTTCCTTAAGTTTTTGGACGTAATTTCTTATTGGTCTTCCTATTCCTTATCAAATTTCCCTTCATCATCGTCAGCCCATTTAAGTTCCCACTGCTGGGGCACGGGCCTCACTAAATCACATGAGGGGTAATTGCCATACTCACCACGCTTGGCAAACGGGTTGGCGAGGGTTTTGATATAAATGCAGAGTTTTCCTTCTCTGGGTGCTGATGATCATGCCGGCTGCTTTACCTTAGTCGCCTTTTACGACACCTCGGTAAGAGTGAGGGTGGCCTATTCTACTCTGCCGGGACCACACGGCACCCGGGACCACACGGCATATTTCCCTTCCTGATATCTAAACACCTCTGTCGTTAAGTCTGTATCTGGTTAAGTCGTTCAACGACATGTGTATCATTAATGAAGCACATGATTAAAATTTAGGGCTCGGCCCTGAGAGTGTAGGTACCGATAGCATCCACTACGATGCCGCATTAGTCCGCTTTAATGTCCTAATATCTAACGACCGATTACGGCTGCAGCGGCCAATCTCAACGATCAGCAACGTACGCAGGATATAAATATCCTAGTCAAGTGAGTGCGCAAACACAAGTACACTCTTTTTTCCCTTACCCTCATATTCCGATGGGACACCAGCGTCACACGACCGGAGAGGGATTGGACGCAGGTCCAACGGCTTAACGTGCTTTCCGAGGCACGGGGGTAAATGACCGCCAACTTCACAAAAAAATTTTTACCGATAACCTACAAATTTTTAGCCCGACCCGAGGATCGAAAAAGGGACCTCTTGCGCACTTAGTTCGCTGTATAATAACTGATACAAAAGTTATCTAAAATGTTATTAAACCTAGTGAAAAAATGGTATTAAGCTACTTTTTTTTTATGTGATAGGTGGCAGACGAGCAAACGGGTCACCTGATGATAAGCGATTGCCACCGCCCATGGCACCTGCGACACCAGTGGAGTCACAAGTGCGCTGCCGACCCTTAAACCCCTCTTTCCCCCGGAGGGCCTCCAGTACCCTCACTCACGCAGCGAAACACAGTACAATGCTGTTTCACGCCGGTTTTCTGTGAAGCCGTGGTTCCACTCCGGTCGAGCCAGCCCATTCATACCGAAGCGTGGCTCTCCCATCCCAAATCATCATCATCATCATTTCAGCAGATTGACGTCCACTGCTGGACATAGGCCTCCCCCAATGTTCTCCACACAGATCGGTCCTGTGCTGCCCGCATCCAATGGATTCCCGCGATTTTCACCAGATCGTCGGTCCACCTTGTGGGGGGGCCAGCCACAGCTGCGACTTCCAGTTCGTGGCTGCCACTCGAGGACCTTTCCATGTGTCCACGGTTAAATAAACCGAATAAAATACCAGTAAATGCTTAAGCTATAAAATACTGCAAGTCTCTTGACCTTGAGTCTTATCTGGTTCACAGTAAAAAATATAGTATTTTAGTTGTGTCTGCAGGAGTTCGTTTTTAACCGACTTCAAAAAGGAGGAGGTTCTCAATTCGACCCGTATGTTTTTTTTTTTGTATGTATGTTTCTCGATTTCTCCGCCAATTATGAATGGATTTAAATGATTCTTTTTTTGTTTGATAGGCCATCATTCAGAGGTGGTCCCATAATTTTTTTATTAAAATTGACTTGGTGGTTTTTGAACAAAACAACAATAACCAAAAAATACAGAGATTACGTCGTTGTTTGGAGATGAAATTCGGTATAAATATAAAGTTTGCGGTCTAAAATTCGGGAAGTATGCGGTCTGGAAAAAGTAGTGGTGGAAAAGTGGTGGGAGACCAGGTCAAATTCAACAACCTACAAAATTTATAACAGATTGAGTGGCAGCTTCCGAACAATTATTACTATTTATTATTATTATTATATTAGTAAAGAATATTTTGGAGACCAGGTTATGGTGAACAGTCCGACTAAACGGTAACACATAGAAAGGTGGTCCTAAATAAATATTATTCAAAATCTTGGGCAAATGCTAAGTGGTCATTTTCTTTTCCAAAATGGCCTCCATAATTAACATCACTCTCAACGACTTGAAAATCAGTATACAATATGAACTGCATGATCATAACTAAGATTTAAGTCCCAAAGTCGCAAAAGTGGTGGAAAACCAGCTCATGATCAATGGGTCACCAAAATGGTAACAGACTGGGTGGAGGCTTTCGAACAAATTGTAATTAAACTCTTGGGAGCGTTGCAAGTTCTCGAGACTTTCCACAACCAGAACCAATCCCACTTGGTTTGGCGCAAGTGGTAGTTGTTCCGCAACTTCAACTACGTCTTTCGCAAACAAAGTAACTTGTCCCTTGCACCAATCTTGACAGAAACGGTTTTGAAGCTTCATTATTTTAAGAAACGGTACAACACGGCATAAAAATCGTTCTTCAAGTTTGGTCAAGTTAGCTAGCTGTTGAGGCACAGTCGCGACTGTCATTTTGTTCCAGAAAGCTACCGACGGAATTTTCCGTTTCCTAATATTATTTTGACAGCGAGAACATGTTACGATATTACCCTGAGAAACCAATTCTTCGGGTAATAATGCACTGTACATTGCAGTATGCAAATTACAACGTTGTGGTGGATATAACGCTTTATTACAAATGGCACATGGAACGTCTGCAAAAATATTTATAGCCTCCTCAAAATCATTAATACAACATGCGTTCCTGCGGTTGCGAGCGGTTGCGACAAGCAAAGCATCTAATCGAGTCGCTCTGGATTCGGCAGATTCATTTGATAAACGATCGCGTTGCAAATTAAGACGATAAGAACGTTGCTCCTCGGTCTCGTTTGATAAACGAGCGCAAATCAAACCAAGTCGATGAGAACGTTGCTCTTCGGTCTCTTTTGATAAACGCTCATGATTCAAGGCAAGGCGATGAGAACGTTGCTCTTCGGTCTCTTTTGATAAACGCTTATGAATCAAGGCAAGGCGATGAGAACGTTGCTCTTTGGTCTCTTTTGATAAACGCTCATGAATCAAGGCAAGGCGATGAGAACGTTGCTCTTCGGTTTCGTTTGACAATCTTCCATGTTTTAAACCGAGTCGTCGATTTCTGAAGTTTCATAACTTCTTGACACATTTGTATATGTCCTCATCAAAGAAAGTCTGTGAGCCCGCTGCTCCTCACTCTCATTCGCAATGGTCATAGAATTTCTGTCTCTATTCTTTTGTAAGCGATCTTGCCTCTCGGCGTCACTCTCCTCTAAAAGACCCTGCCTCATTTAGGCAGCGCGTTTAGTAAGGCCTCCCCATACTAAAAATCACTAACTTTCCACTAAAAAGTGAAAAATAAAATTAATTTTTGAAAAAAAATAAAAACCGACTTCAAGGCTACACTAACAATATATTCAATTGAACTAAAAAGTATAAAATAATATTTTAATTACAAGCCAAAGAACACTAAGGGAAAATCAATGAAATTATAAATACTTATGCATACTATTTACATTTTAAAATCAGTTATTTTTGGAGTCGGTGCCAGCCAAAACAAAAACAATATATTAATGACACAAAAAGAAATTACATAAATAATTGAAAAACAACCGATAGTTGAAAAGAAGACAATACAATAATTAATCTATTAATAACACAAAAAAGAAACATAAACTAATGAAAAACAACTGACAATTGAAAAGAAGCGCATAAATATGTTTAAGCATTAAGACACAACCATCAGCGTCGTCTGCCCTCACGCGTCTGCCCGCATTCGGGTATTTCACTCAGACACGTCCCCACTCATCCCGCTCCACGTCCCGCTGCGCGCGACCGACGCCCGCCCACTCCGTGGCGTGGCGTTTAATACGTTGTTGTAAACACAGTACATAATATAATTATTGTTCTGGAACGGGATTCCCTGTCCTCCGTGGCTGGCACCGACTCCAAAAATAACTGATTTTAAAATGTAAATAGTATGCATAAGTATTTATAATTTCATTGATTTTCCCTTAGTGTTCTTTGGCTTGTAATTAAAATATTATTTTATACTTTTTAGTTCAATTGAATATATTGTTAGTGTAGTCTTGAAGTCGGTTTTTATTTTTTTTCAAAAATTATTTTTTTCTGTGTAAATATATTAATTAGAGTAGCCTATTGCTACTCTAAGGCGACGGGTAGCCTAACTAGCGACACCATTCTTTTTTATTTGTAAGCTACTATACCGGATCTATTTGAAACAATTTTAGGATTACAACCTCTCGGCAAACACTTATACTATTTATTAATTAACCATCCAAAAATGTTGGGTCCGTTTTTGTACGTGAAAAATTGATTACCGCCAAAAGTGGCCACTTTTAGCGTGAATCAAATTTTCACGTACAAATGTTGGGTCCGCATTTGTGCATGAAAAAATTTTTTTTTATTAATCTGTTTTAAGCTTCACTGGCATCTTATAATAACTGTGTACCTACCTAAGTCAGTGCAACGTGTACTCTGAGAATAGCCCCCAGGCCAATCTTCGAACCACGTCTTATAGGATCTAGTGTAGGACAGGATAGAGATACCCTCTTTGTCGATATTTAAGCTATTTTCTATGTCGCATCTACGCATTCGTAAACACCGTAGGCACCGTAACATGAAGGTATATCGACCCGTGTCACTTCGATAGTCAAATACGTTTACAAAGTAAAAAATACTTTTACTGATATATTCGTTGATTCTTACAAATGTAACTAATTGTGCTTGGTTATGCTACCTACTTTAGGGTTCTTTTCCACCAAAGACGTGCTACGCTGCGTTGCTATGAATGCATCTGACATCCACCAATCATCTTCATTAGCTGCATAATCTAAATCTTTATAAGCTGAAAAGCACCCTCAGGCTCTTATTTGATTTTGCGAGAATTCCATTATTCTTATTAACATGTCTACGTATAATTAATAAAATATTAAAATCCATGAACAATGTCACAGTAGCAATTCGAAATGAATATTCCGGAACAAACATGAAAACCTACTAGATACAGAATAATAATATTTCAATTGGAAAGTCTGGTAGAAAAGTAATCATCATCATCTTAGCATTTTGTCCCGGTTGCGTCCCAAGCTGTCACTTAGGAGCCCAGAGTCCAGTCATCATCAGTCCATTTAAGTCCCCACTGCTGGGGCACGGGCCTCCCTTAATCACATGAGGGGTAATTGCCATATTCACCACGCTTGGCAGACGGGTTTTCGAGGGTTTTCATATAAAGGCAGAGTTTTCTTTATCTAGGTGCTGATGATTATGCCAGCAGCTTTAACTTAGTCGCCTTTTACGACACCTCGGTAAGAGTGAGGGTGGCCTATTCTACTCTGCCGGGGACCACACGGCGTTCAGTAAAAAAATTATACTACCCAGATTAGCAAAAGACCTTATAATCTTAACAAGTTATTTTTTTCGAATGCTAGTCATTTTAAAAAAAAGTAACTAATCAGAGGGCATAAATTGATTTAACAATATTTTTATCGATATATTTCATCGACAAGCTTCTATCACTATTGTTGATATATCTTACGAGGCAACCGTTCAAGTAACCGTGTTTCCTACAGGCATTAATAACGTCCATGTACCGACCAAAATCGAGTTTATACCTAAGTTTCAAGGATATTGCAATACAACGGTAACTACACTTGTTATCTAATATATAAAATTCTCGTGTCACAGTTTTCGTTGCCATACTCCTCCGAAACGGCTTGACCGATTTTGATGAAATTTTTTGTGCTTATCCGGTATCTATGAGAATCGGCCAACATCTATTTTTCATCCCCCTAAATGTTAGGGGTAGTCCACCCCTAAATTTTTATTTTTATTTTTTAGACAAAATTTTTAATTTCTCTTTTTTTATGATACAACATACAAAAATACATACAATCCTCAATTTTCACCCTTCTACGATCAACCCTTTTATTTATATGGCAAAACAACGTTTGCCGGGTCAGCTAGTATGTGTATAAAATCATTCACAGCCATAATAACATAATTTAATAAGAGACGCACTCAGATTAAAACAGTCACGCTTCGGCAGGAATGTTCGGCATGGATACCACGGCCTCACATAAAACCAGCGTGAAGCAACACTATGCTGTGTTTCACTGCGTGAGTGAGGGTACCGGAGGCCCAATCGGGGGTAAGGGGGGTTTTCAGGCTGGCAGCGCAATTGTGACTCCACTGATGTCGCGGGTGTCTATGGGGGGTGGTAATCGCTTACCATCAGATAATCCGTCTGCTCGTCTGCCACCTATGACATAAAAAAGTCACAATTAACAATGATTGCGAAATAAGTTATTTGCTTATAACTAGCCTCGCCCCGCGTTTCCACTCGCGTTATCTTCATGAATTCCTATATGTAAGTTATACTCGCATTATTGTGGAGATTCATCAAAATCCATTCAGTAGTTATTGTGTGAAAGAGCAGCAAACATGTTATAAACACACAAACTCTCGCGTTTATAATATTAGTAGGACAAAGTCTATAAAAAGGTTTCACAAATTAATTTACTTAGCAAATGACGTCATTAATATCAGTTGCGTTAAATACCGTTTCTCCGGGGAACACTCAGCTAGATTGCATACCTTTCCCATAACGCCAGGGGTTAACTTCTTTGACAATATACCCAGTAGCAAGATAAACAATACTTTGGCTATGGTACATACCACGCAATATTATTAAACACCTTAAATTAACTACCACTTTATGCATCCGTAAATTTGATGTTTTCAATATTTTTGCATAAATTATGTGCATTTCATTATGCATAATTAGGTTTAATGTTTAATTTGCGACGTAATTTCGCTATTAGCCTGATATAACTCAAGTTTAAAATTGAATTCTGTAAAATTTACTCTTATTTTCCGCAAAATTTATTGGTAATGAGATGAGCGGCTTATTCGATTTTACCAGTAAAATAACCGAGAACCTATTTTTGTTAGGGTAGGGCGGGACTAGTTAATATAAGTATAGGATAAGTTATTATTGCAAAAAATCTTGATTAATACAAAATAGCGGAAGATACGGCACGTCCCTTTAATTGCGTAACTGCAAACGGGCTTGATGTACATCTGAATGCACATGTACTCACAGCTCTATAACACATTGGTTTGTGGTAATTGTAAGATATTGGAAGACAGAGACAAACCTATTGTTTGACGCAAGCGTGAGTGAGTTAAACGTACTACGCGCAGCTACGCTTCCGATTGAGTCTTGTCAAAACGCCTTAGCTCGTTATACATTAGTAAATTGTATATTTCTATCTCGCTCTGCAAAATGGTGACCAAAACATTAATGAATTTAGAAATATCAAGAGAAATTAATACTTTTCTTATACTTATGAGTGAAATGTGATCCCATGACATTTGTTATTTATTTTTGATTAATTTGTCATCCAGTAAAAGCGCACGAAGGCATTTTGGTAGCCTTTATCCCACATAAAACAAATAAAGAATGTTTTTGTTGTGACACAACCGCTTGTCAGACTCGCTAATTTGCAACTGCGTGCAATTAGGCAATGGGGACCTAATTTAAGAGGTCCTCGCTATTGAGACGAGTCACCTATCTTCCACTATTTTGATTTCATCATCATCATCAGCCCATTTAAGTCCCCACTGCTGGGACACGGGCCTCCCTCAATCACATGAGGGGTAATTGCCATACTCACCACGCTTGGCAGACGGGTTGGCGAGGGTTTTGATATATCTGCAGAGTTTTCCTTCTCTAGGTGCTGATGATCATGCCAGCAGCTTTACCTTAGTCGCCTTTTACGACACCTCGGTAAGAGTGAGGTGTCGTAAAAGATTTTGATTTAATCTAAGCAAAAAGTACATTACTACCATCAGGTCTACCATACGTCTGGTTGTCAGCCTGTCATCATAAAAAAAAACTAAACTACATCACTTGTGAATACTTCATAGCCGAAAGAAGCAATTAGGGGACAGAAACACATCGCACGATTCGCAAGACAGCGAGGCATACATTTCGATTGAATAACGTATAAGCGCGTATTCTTATATTTCGACAAAAAAATATCAAATGTGATAATTATCTTTGGGCGTCTGATATTAGTTATTTAATAAGTATTTTTTTTCTGGTATTGTGAATGGGCGGCGGCAATCGCTTACTATACTAATCGCGGCTATTAGTACGCAAGTAGCCATCTGATTGAGAGGTGACATAACTTCCAAAAAAAAACGCTATTTCTATTCTGGACTTGGAAACTTCCAGGTTGGTATCGATAGATCAATTTCCATCATAAATCCAAATTTTCGCACTGAAATTCCTAACAGAACTGGTAGTTTAAGTTTAACTATGGACGAAACCAAATCAATCACCAGGTCCTGACAAACGGCTTACAACGGGATAAAGTTGGTGACTTGTTACAATATAGCCGACACCAGTAGAAAGACAGTAAGAGAAGAGCAAACTCCTTTTTAAAAGACCTGCAACGCATCAGCGATCTCTCTGATTTCGTGGACTATCATGGGTGGCGTTAATTAATTATCATCATGTTCGTTCGTTCACTCTTTGTTCGTTTGTTCACTTTAGCATAAAAATAAACAGCTACGTATATCAAAGAAACAAACAACAAGGTAAAACTTTCAGCTCTCCAAATTAGTGACCAAACTAACACAGCGTCTGCACTGTGTCTTTCTATATGTGTACAACCTTTGCGAATAAAGAATGGGATCAGAAATGGCGGCGTATCTTTTCACTTCACGCTCGCACACCCACGAGTGCGAGTATAGACGCAAATAGTGTGCGAGCGAGAAGTGATTAGATGCGCTGCCATTTCTGATCCCATTCTTTATCTGCATAGGTTGTATAGATATACATAATAGAGACATCCATAATAAATATAATGTGATTCTACAACCGGAATTGGAAAGTTGATTCTGACAAGAAGATCCGGCAAGAAACTCGCCAGTTACTCTTTTTAATCGCCAACTTTTTGTTACAATGGTTTATGTATCCTCATACCAAGTCATACAGTGTTAATGCACACAAACGAGAATAAAAGCAAATTAATGCTAAATATGAGGTATGATACCGACGCGGACCAGTCCCCAACGTGGCACCTGTTCACCAAGTATGACGTATGTGACAAGCCATCATTTCACGTCAACCATATCTTGTCAGCCTGTCATCATAAAAAAAAACTAAACTACATCGCTTGTGAATACATCATAGCCGAAAGAGTTGAGAGCCAGCAGTTGAGGGCGAAAAACACATCGCAAGATTCGCAAGACAGCGAGTCATACATTTCGATTGAATAATGTATAAGCGCGTATTCTTATATTTCGACAAAAAAATATCAAATGTGATAATTATCTTTGGGCGTCTAATATTACTTATTTAATAAGTATTTTTTCTCTGGTATTGTAAATGGGCGGCGGCAATCGCTTACTATTAGTACGAAAGTAGCCATCGTATTGAGAGGTGGCATAACTTCCCAAAAAAAACGCTATTTCTATTCTGGACTTGGAAACTTCCAGGTTGGTATCGATAGATCAATTTCCATCATATTTTCGCACTGAAATTCCTAACAGAACTGGAAGTTTAAGTTTAACTATTGACGAAACCAAATCAATCACCAGGTCCTGACAAACGGCTTACCACGGGATAAAGTTGGTGACTTGTTACAATATAGCCGACACCAGTAGAAAGACAGTAAGAGAAGAGCAAACTCCTTTTTAAAAGACCTGCAACGCATCAGCGATCTCTCTGATTTCGTGGACTATCATGGGTGGCGTTAATTAATTATCATCATGTTCGTTCGTTCACTCTTTGTTCGTTTGTTCACTTTAGCATAAAAATAAACAGCTACGTATATCAAAGAAACAAACAACAAGGTAAAACTTTCAGCTCTCCAAATTAGTGACCAAACTAACACAGCGTCTGCACTGTGTCTTTCTATATGTGTACAGCCTGTGCAGATAAAGAATGGGATCAGAAATGGCGGCGCATCTATTCACTTCTCGCTCGCACACCCACGAGTGCGAGTATAGACGCAAATAGTGTGCGAGCGAGAAGTGATTAGATGCGCTGCCATTTCTGATCCCATTCTTTATCTGCATAGGTTGTATAGATATACATAATAGAGACATCCATAATAAATATAATGTGATTCTACAACCGGAATTGGAAAGTTGATTCTGACAAGAAGATCCGGCAAGAAACTCGCCAGTTACTCTTTTTTAAAGTTGTTAAATTAATTAATTTTATAAATACGAAACATTTTTTTTGCATGCCCTGAATAGGTAAATGTATAGACATAGCACTTACTACGCTGGCTCAGCGACCCGAAGTGGACCTTGGCCTCCGACACGAGAATCCGCCATTCTGTTCTGTTCTTACACAATGTGCCGTGCAGTGAGCCTGTGGCCAATCCGGCCTTTGTATGTGACCGAAATCTTTCTCGACCTGGTCTATCCAGCGATATCTAGGGCGCCCTACTGGGCGCTTCCCAGATGATCGACCCAGCTCTACTTAACACTAATTTGTATGCAACACCTGTAATATTATATATACCTCTTTTTTATGGCTTGGTGTTGCTCTTATGAGACAACTCTGCCAATGGCAAGTGATTAAAGAGACACGTTCCTTTGGAAATTGGATTAATGAACTAGTTCTCTTTAATTAATTGAGTTATGGTTATTATTCTCAATCACATGGGGGGCAAATGCCATACTCACCACGCTTGGCAGACGGGTTGGCGAGGGTTTTGATATAAATGCAGAGTTTTCCTTCTCTGGGTGCTGATGATCATGTCAGCAGCTTTACCTTAGTCGCCTTTTACGACACCTCGGTAAGAGTGAGGGTGGCCTATTCTACTCTGCCGGGGACCACACGGCTCATTTATTTTAAACACTGCCTAAAACAAACAAAACAGACACTGACATACACATTTAGACAACACAAACTTTATTAATTGGGAGATTCATGGCATATATACTCCATTCATGCATATAAAATTCTACTTCTACTTTAACTTCTATCACTGCAATTCATTTCACTGTACCCCCGGTCATCTGTAACAATAAGTCCGCGCGACTCACGCGAGCCTTTTAGTATGGGATTGGGAATTTTATTTTGTACAGGAGATTTATTACATCCAAGATATCATTCCATTCCATCTAGTTGACTGGTGAGGCCGGAGCGGCGTTGAAAAATTGTACCAAGTCTCTGGTTAAGCAACATGAAGTATACAGTCGGCGCGAGTACTGCAAGTCTCGGATAGGGAACGTCCATTAATCACGTGTTCTTTTTAGAATTTTTAAGCACCCCCTCCCCCTTGGTAGTAAGTAGTGAGTTGGTAGTAGTTGTAGTGAGGTTTAAGACTACCTCCCCCTTCCCAACATCACGTATATTTTTAGTACCTACAAAGAATTTCGTCGATACCACAGAGCCTAAAGACGAAAGTCTTCAATCAGTGCGTCCTACCCGTCATGACATACGGAGCCGAAACGTGGACACTTACGGTACGGCTGGTCCACAAGTTAAAGGTCGCTCAGCGGGCTATGGAACGAGCAATGCTCGGCGTCTCTCTCCGAGATCGAATCCGAAATGAGGTGATCCGGCAGAGAACCAAATTTATCGACATTGCTCACCGGATTAGCAAGCTTAAGTGGCAGTGGGCTGGCCATATTAGCCGCAGAACCGACAACCGATGGGGTAAACGAGTTCTGGAGTGGAGACCGCGTCTTGGCAAACGTAATGTAGGGCGCCCTCTGGCTAGGTGGGGGGACGATCTGCGCAGGATGGCTGGCAAGAGCTGGATGGGAGAAGCCATGGATAGATCACAGTGGCGAACAATTGGAGAGGCCTACGTCCAGCAGTGGACTGCGATAGGCTGATGATGATGATGACAAAGAATTTTAAAAGTTTCAAAATATTTCCTTTAAATACAGGTATAAACTATAATTATTTTATTTTATTCTGAAATTAAGGACCGTGATAAATATGTCTAAACTAGGTTGCAAGTTCTTTTTGATTGCTATAAAATACACCCCCCCTCCCAACTTGTGTGATTTTTATCAAACCCCTTGAAAGTCTGTAACATCATCAACATTTGAAAAGAGTAACTACTGAGTTTCTTGCTGGTGACTTCTCAGTAGAAATCGACATTCCGAACAAGCGGTTGATATTATGTACCTATTTTGACATTCATAAGTGTTCTGTGTGGACCTAAATTGAATAAGTTTCAGTTTCGAGTATGGAGACCCCCTAATTTTTTCAATTTTTATGTAAAAATCGTAACGCGGTTAACAAAATACATATATTTACCAAGTTTCAATAGTATAGTTCTTATAGTTTCGGAAAAAAGTGGCTGTGACATACGGACGGACACAGACGGACAGACATGACGAATCTATAAGGGTTCCGTTTTTTGCCATTTGGCTACGGAACCCTGAAAAGGAGTCAACTTGGTGACAATCGCTTCATTGTAATTATCAGACTTATGCGATTGGCGGCAGACGAGCAGACGGATCTCCTGATGGTAACCGATAGCTGCCGCCCATGGACACCCGCCACACCAGTGGAGTCACAAGTGAGCAGCCATCCTTTCCAAGGGGGGTTATGCGTGCTCACATTCAAACTTCGACCCCCAGTATGGTAGGCTCGTTCTTATCTACTTAGCTGCCATCACTCTAGTTCCCAACACTAATGATATCTATTGATTATTCAAAACTACTTACCTCTGAGTGCTATGCAAACTCGTTTATAATGCAAGCAGCTAATGAGTGGAGGTATTGGAACTCATTGGCAGCTGAGCTGAGGTATTCCCTAAACATTACAGCTTAGTCTTAAAGTCTGTACAAAGAACCACACATCAGGTTCTTCCAAACAAATAAAAACCACCAAAATATTGAACTACGAGTAAACGAGTTTGACATTAAGATGTGATTCGATTGAAAAAAAACTTAAATCTTTGATGAAACATGTTCTAATAGACGATATTGATAAATTATTGCATAGAAAAAATATGCGAGGTAAGAATAGAGGCGGCATTAGGAAGGGCGAACCAGGCAACCGCCAGGGGCCTCACGTTGGAGGGGCCTCGCGCGGAGGGCCTCCCGTAGCAAATGGTACGACGAGCCGCCACCGCGTAGCAAATAATACGAGCTTCCGGGGGACCCACCGTAGCAATTGATACGACGAGTGGATCCCTCGTAGCAAATGATATGAGCCGCCGTAGCACCGTAGCAATACGTTGAACCGCCGGAGCCTCGAAACGGGTAAGGCCGCCACTGGGTTTATATTAGTTACAAGTACAAAGTTAACAGTGGGAGAGCCGCGCTTCAGCATGAATGGGCCGGCTCGACCGGAGTAATACCACGTCCTCATAAAAAACCGGCGTGAAGCAGTGCATGCGCTTTATTTTGCTGCATGAGTGAGGATACTGGAGGCCCAATGCAGGGGATGGGGGGTTAAAAGGTAAGCAGCGCACTTGTGACACCACTGGTGTTGCAGTTGTCCATGGGCGGCGGTAATCGCTTCGATCCGTCGGCTCGCCTGCCTCCTATATCATAAAAAAAAAGGTTTTTACCTATGATATTGCCGTTTTTTTGGCGATTTTCTTAGAAGTTGTAGTTTCCATAATAACTTTATTAATCTGTAAAGTAACTATCAATGCTACTACTCCATAATTAAATGTGCTTTAACGGACAACGTTTAGAAACGTGTAGGATACGTTTTCAGAAAAAAATGTTTTTAAATATAAAGTTATTCATCATCATCATCAGCCCATTTAAGTCCCCACTGCTGGGGCACGGGCCTCCCTCAGTCACATGAGGGGTAATTGCCATACTCACCACGCTTGGCAGACGGGTTGGCGAGGGTTTTGATATAAATGCAGAGTTTTCCTTCTCTGAGTGCTGATGATCATGCCAGCAGCTTTACCTGAGTCGCCTTTGTGAGGGTGGCCTATTCTACTCTGCCGGGGACCACACGGCGTAGGCCGGGCCTTTTCCGGGCCAAAAAATCGCAGAGTTTACATAATACCAAAAGTTATTATTGACAAGTTATTATCGAGCTGTCAGATTTATTGTAGATTTTCGCGCGTACTGATATTTGGTAATTAATTTACTATCGCTAATATAATTATAATCGTTTGTGCAATTTCTTTATAATATGTCATATTTTGCCTGTAACACAGGGTATGCTAGTACAGGCACATATAATATAGTTTACGCTTCATTTACCTAAGTAGATTTTAAGTTTTATTTTGTAACAATGATTTTAATAAATAAATAAATAAATATTTCACAACATCACATACATTGATCTGACTCCGAGATAGGTAGCTCAAGCGCCTGTGTTACGGATATAAGAATCAACAGTGGGATTACAAATATATACATATACTAATTTTCTTTTGTAAATACATACTCATAATACATAGGAAACACCCAGACCAATAAATATTTAAATAAAATTTTATTTTATTTATAATCCTACTCAGAATGCGTTTCATTGTTAATAGTATATACCTTTTATTTGTCCTTTTTAAAGTACAGACCTACAATGTTCTGTATTACATATACAATTCATTAGAGAGATCCCGAGGCCGGCCCATCAGTGTCCGTTCCATGTCTCGGCGGCGTACAAATATCAACAGAAATACTAAAAGATCCATCAATTCAAACTAACAGAATACCTAACTATTCGCATTTAGCAGCAAGAAAGTCGTTAAAATGCTATTTTTCAGACAACGCCATGACAGACGGTTGGACCCAACTGTCGATATTCGACAATTTATAACGATAGTTTCAATTCAAGTAACGTTTCGCCAAGGGAGTTTGGTTTGCAATTAATCAAGTAAATGTTAGTTTTAATTGAAGTTATGAATTTAAGTTTTGCTTTAGTTGTGCAGAATGTGTACCTATGGTTAAGTGGTTTTGTCGTTATCATCATCACTTAATCCAATACACTAGTGTTGCGAAACTATCGATAATTGACCTCTAAAATCATTCCGACTATCGATAGTACTATCGGTAGTATTTCTATTAGTCAAAACTATTGATAGTAAAATTTTATCAATACTGTTGATAATGCCAATACTATCGATTGTCTTGTTTGTGTTTCCTATCAAAATTAATCAAAAACTATCGATAGTCAGCTATGTTTCGATAGTCATCATCATCATCATCATCATTTCAGCCAATAGACGTCCACTGCTGGACAAAGGCCTCCCCCAATGTTCTCCACACAGATCGGTCCTGTGCCTCCCGCATCCAATGGATTCCCGCGATCTTCACCAGATCGTCGGTCCACCTTGTAGGAGGCCTGCCACGTTTCGATAGTATTCCTGTCTGAATAAATGTGTCCAATAATATCGATACTATCGATAGTATCGGACATTAAACAATCGATATCAATAGTATTAGTGTAATTTTAATACCGATAGTATCGATACTTTTAACTTTTTAATAGACTACCGATAGTGGACTATATTATAAGCAACACTACACGACATAGGGGCAGGCCCCTAATGTTCTCCACGCAGATCGGTCCTGTGTCGCCCGCATCTAAAGGATTCACCCGACCTTCACCAGACCGCCCACCTTGTCCGGACAGCTGCGATTTCCTGTTTCCGGCCTCCACTCCAGCGCCCGTCTGTTCTCCTCACAATATGCCCTGCCCATTGCCACTTGAGGCTTGCAATTCCTTGGAATTATGTCTGTGATATTGGTTCTCCTGCAGATGTACCGAAACACAATGATGTCAGTGATAATTGACAATACGACAAAAAAAATATTAGCATTTTTATACGCTTTTCGAATAGAGAAAGAAAAAAAGGATAACCCATATTTTTTAGTTATCATTAAATGTTTGTTTTTATTAAAATATTAATTTATTAAATTATAAATTTATATATCCTTAAGTCAATAATGCACTTAAAATTTTTCGATAGTCTTCGGGTGGGACTCGCATCCTCGATCTTTTGCGAGCCGGGTAGTTATAATATTAATTAATATGACGGAAATGATGTAATCCTGAGCCTCAACGTATGTGGTTTCGGTGCTATAGGTCCAATAAAAAAAGATTATAAGTTACTTACTGTCAAATCTCAATGTTTTTTTTTCTTGATGTTTGACGTTTGGTTTATTAGGTATATTATCTTTTTTTAAATCAACGTAAGCAAAAGCGTATTAATTTATCATGCCGAGAGATGACATTACAGGAGGATATTTACATTTTTTTCTCAATAAATATTTGTTTAAACAGTGACGACCCCTTTGGAACAGTGGTAGTGAACGCTGCCTCTGGTGCAAGAGTTGCGGGTTCGATCCCCGCACAGTACAAACATTTGTGTGCATGAACATATCTGTTTGTATTGGTCTGGGTGTTATCTATGTATTATAAGTATGTATTTACAAAAGCCGTGTGGTCCCGGCAGAGTAGAATAGGCCACCTTCACTGTTACCGAGGTGTCGTAAAAGGCGACTAAGGTAAAGCTGCTGGCATGATCATCAGCACCCAGAGAAGGAAAACTCTGCATTTATATCAAAACCCTCGCCAACCCGTCTGCCAAGCGTGGTGAGTATGGCAATTACACCTCATGTGATTGAGGGAGGCCCGTGCCCCAGCAGTGGGGACTTAAATGGGCTGTCGACGATGATTTGTTTAAAAATTCTGTAATTATTTTTCTTACATTTTTATCCCCCTTATTACAAATCGCGAACTAAGAATAGTCCTGGAACAAAATTCGTACCAGCCTCTTTGAACATTGCGTGTTGGAACGGGATGACATGAGCTTTAGTACGGTAATGACTAAAACGCGATTTATAATAAGGTGGCAAGAGTTTAATCTATGTATGAAGCACAGTGGCGATCACAATATATCAAGCTGGTTGCAGTGATACTGGTTGAATACAAAATACAAATACAATACAAATACAAAATTTCTTTATTTTTTAACAGTTAAATTACATGCCTGTGCGGGGTCCTCCTGTTAAGTATAAAATACTTGTATTAGGAGTAGCCGCTCCTTCCAGAGACACTATTAAAATAATAACACTTGTATTACATTAGTAACAGTAACATAAAATTTTATAATAAGATTAATTTAACACAGAATTGTTTCTTTTTTCTATCATTAAGATAGAAAAAAGAAACAATTCTGTGTTGCGCGTGTGCATGCGAAAGGATGTGTATGTGTGTGTATGTGTGTGTGTGTGTGTGTGTGCGTGTGTGCGTGTGTGTGTGTGTGTGTGTGTGTGTGTGTGTGTGTGTGTGTGTGTGTGTGTGTGTGTGTGTGTGTGTGTGTGTGTGTGTGTGTGTGTGTGTGTGTGTGTGTGTGTGTGTGTGTGTGTGTGTGTGTGAATAGGACCTGCAAAGCCGGTCGCTTAAAAAAATAGTCTAATCTAGAAATTGTATTTTTCATTTCGGAAAATTATTTTTTGTCGTATTGTCCATATAGCTTAAACTGTTAGAGTCTGAAATTGTAAAATCGTATTTGGTCATAATAATTTAACATTGCGCACCAGATGTTGCCAACCGTTGTATCAAAATTTAATTGGAACGAATGTTCCACGAATCGAACAGTGGCTTTTCAATATTTATTTTGGTTTATTCATCAGAACGTATTTTTGCAGAAAGTGAGTCTTTCTTTTTTAATTTGACAAATATATCAAAATTGTTTGCTATACTTGTGACACCATTGATGTTGCAGGTGTCCATGGGCGGCGATAATCGCTTACTATCAGGTGATCCGTTGGCTCGTCTGCCACCTATATAATAAAAATTCTTTTGAAAAATTAAGTCTCGCAACTCAGTTGTTCTTTCGTTCAAAGTGAGATCCATGTAAGTATTAGGTACCAAGTTGATTAATAATTTATTGACAAATCATAACCGAATTGACCGAATCGTTATCTCCCGTCCTATTCACACGCGCTGTACGTCTCTTTTGTTTAGATGCGACATATACACCGTATTTTTTTATCGTTTACATTCCGAAAATCTCATACCTAATAGATAAAGTTCATTTAGCATGCTAGATAAAATGAGCGAAAAAAAAATCTGCTGTTCCATACATTTTAACCGTGGCTTCCCAATTTATCCTCGACTGCATTATGTATATACGTAAGAACTTGCACACTATTTCAAAAAAGTCCGATAGTTATAGACTTAACACCAGAAATAAACATAAGCTTGCCGTCCCGGTCCTCAGACTTCATAAAATCGGTAATTCGTTTGTTGGCTTAAGTATTAAGATATTTAATAAGATACCACAAAATGTCACAAACCTATCACTGTATAAGTTTAAGTATCATATTAAAACCTGCCTAACGAAGAAAGGTTACTATAGTGTACAAGACTATTTAAATGATAAGGATTCTTGGTCATGTTAATTGATTTATCTTTTGAGTTGTTATTCATAGTAGTCTATAAACTTTCATAATTGCATTTTTTTCTCTTCTCAATTGAAACTCTGTAACATCATCAATATTTGAAAAGAGTAACTACTGAGTTTCTTGCTGGTGTCTTCTCAGTAGAAATCGACATTCCGAACCAGCGGTAGATATTATGTACCTATTTTGACATTCATAAGTGTTCGGTGTGGACCTAAATTAAAAAAGAATTTTTTATCTATATTTTTATCTTATCTTTAATATTGCCGGGTATATTTTTTTTTCGTTTATTTTGTTGATCTAACATGCAAAATTAACTTATATTCATAATACCTGTAATGTTCCGAATAAACCTGGCTCGCCAAAACACACACACCACCGTCGGGCACCGTTTGATACGACCGTCCCGCTAATCAGTCTGAATCAAATGACATTACTCTATGGACTAGGGTTGCCAACTCGCGGCTTGTGCGCTCAAGATAGGTAATGCGCTTCAATACCTATTTTATGAGGGGATGTAAACGATAAAATGTAAGAGTTCGTATTCGTAACTGGACAGATTCGTTGTAGGCGCTCAGTGTCCCAAAGTTAACTCTGATCATCCAACGACACCAAATCAGGATAAAACTCCAATATTCCCGCTTAACAAACTCGCTAAATAAATCATAATAACCGAAATTTCTAAAGCTCTTTAATTAAAAAGAATCGAATTCTTTTAACGGACCATTATCCTTAGTAACTCCCTATAAATATCTCGAGCCAATAAAAACCCGGGAGCATTATTACTGAATCTTAACGATTTTAAAAACCTTGAGTTCTCTTCACAGCTCATAGAGAAAAAATAATAATTAATTTTTATAAAACGAGGGAGAGTCGGTATGAATCAAAGTGACTATCAAGTTTGTTAAAAGCTTTGTGCATTGGTATTTTTATATGTGATAGGTGACAGACGAGCAGACGAATCACCTGATAGTAAACGATTGCCGCCGCCCACGGACACCCGCGATACCAGTGGAGTCAAAAGTCCGCTGCTAACCTTTAACCCCGAGGAGGGTTTAGAACAGCTTATTCACTCTTCTCTTAAAAAATAACTAAATGGTAATAGCTGTCATAAGGTTATGCTAAATGGTAATAAAGCCCCGTAGTAGTTATGCCGCTCTTGGGTGTCCATGGGCGGCATAGTGTAGATGCTTTTAGCTAAAGGGACAAACGAGCAAGCGTGTCACCTGATGGAAAGCATTCATAGAGTCGCAAGAGTAGCAACACTAGGGTAGATTCACAAGCACTTTTTGCCTTTTTTGAAGGGTTTTTTATGAGTTAGGTTCTATAATTCTCACAACATCTCATAGGTTGACCTGATTCCGTATCATCAGACAACAGAGGAACACAAATATATACTTAAATACATATATTACACCCAGACACCGAACAAACACAAGTGTTCATCGCACGAATGTTTGTCCAGGGTGGGGATCGAACTCACGATCTTTGGCGTAAGAGGCAGGGTCACTACCAATTGCGCCATCCGGTCAGTCAAGGTGGTAGATGAGTATGTGGTTTTGACTGATTGACATTTAAGAAGCTAACTTACATCTAAAAAATGATGGATTGATGGGTCCTGAATTCGATTCCCGGGTCTAGCAAAAAGTATGTTTCGATTTTTTTTAACATTGCTCGGCATTAGGCAAGCTTGGTGATTAAACCAAATCCCATCATAGTAGCGATGATTTGATTTCTATGATTAGGCTCCTACTGATACTTTACTAAAGGTCATTTCGGTTGTTGCAAGTTACATTTTCCCTTGACTCACGGACCCCTAAAAATAATAATCCTTTCCGATGAAATCGGGGAGAGCGGGGCTAAAAAGAAAATTAACAAAGTTTAATGAAAACATTCGGGGAGTTCGGCCCTGCTATAAAAGCCCAAACAGGTGTTAAAGTAAATAGATAGATGAAAATAATGTCTAATACTTTTCGGGTGCTGACTAGGGCGGGATGATTATCGATATTTTTTACACTTATCGATATTTTCTACATGATTTCCATCAGGTGATTTGCTTGTTCGTTTGCGCGTCTAGCATAAAAACCAAAAAAAAAACTGAAAATAATTGTTATACTTTACTTACCTGGAGAAAAGCTGCACGTTTCGGTTAGTTTCTAAAACGTGTAATCATGATTCAGTTGCTCTGGTTCCCCTGTCATAAGGGTTGCAAAATTCAGATGGAAGGAGCTTCATTGGAATTACCAGACTCCTCAAATACTGAATCACGGTCTAATTGTACCCCGGGCTCCAAAGCGACAGCTTTGGACGCAGCTGGAAATTACATGTTAGATGAGGACTAGTGCATAGTACCTTCTTTTAGAATAAAACAGGTGGCCTCATACCCTAGTTACAGATGTGTCGTGGATTTTTGTTAGTACCTAAAAATGAATTATGGTGTTGCGGTTTGACTAAAATGTGGATGATATTTAAAAATCCTTGGCATGCTTTAAAATATATGCTATCACAACTTTTTAAAATGATTTTGTTTATTTGGCGGTTAATGTCTCAAAAAAGTGGATTTACGTGCAAGCATGCCAATTGAAAATTAATAAAGTCGATATGAAGTTCATCATCATCATCAGCCCATTTAAGTCCCCACTGCTGGGGCTCGGGCCTCCCTCAATCACATGAGGCGTAATTGCCAAAGTCATTACGCTTGGCAGACGGGTTGGCGAGGGTTTTGATATAAATGCAGAGTTTTCCTTCTCTGGGTGCTGATGATCATGCCAGCAGCTTAACCTTAGTCGCCTTTTACGACACCTCAGTAAGAGTGAGGGTGGCCTATTCTACTCTGCCGGGAACCACACGGCTAATTCACGGCGATTTGAAGTTAACAAAAACAAATACAGTAGAATTGATAATCTTCTTTAGTTTAGAAGTCAATTAAAAATTATCGATACTTGACCTTATCGATATAATTATTCCTTTCGCCTCACTATCGTAATAAAAGATAATAAGCACCGCGGAAGCGACTGGCAAGAAGCTTGAGTAAAAATATAATAAAAACGTGCATAACTCAGAGTAAAGAGGAATACCAAACTTAGGTGACTGTACTTACATTGAGATTAGACTAGAACTTTTTGATTCAGTCAATATTTACCTTCGTACCCAGAAAGGATGTTTTTCGTCGTAACTGAGAGACAACAATACCGTCCCGTAATCATCAAGAATATACCCTGTCTTATCGGGACAAAGATTATGTCGTGAATTCCATTTCGTTGTCTGTGTGTGGAAGACACACGAATACGATATACTGCCGATACACCGTTATTTTTTTTACATCCCGAAAACCTTATAATGGGTATCGCAGTCCATTAAGCATGTTAGATCAACAAAATAAGCAAGAAAAAATCAGCTCTTCCATACATTATTGCCGGGAGGATATTCTATTTGTATGGGACAGCTGATTTTTTTCCGTCCGTCTGCTCGTCACATAAAAAAAACAATAACAGGTGGATTCGGCCCGATGGGACGTACTTTGCATTATTTATGTGGAAAGTGTAGAGTAGAATAGGCCACCCTCACTTTTACCGAGGTGTCGTAAAAGGCGACTAAGGTAAAGCTGCTGGCATGATCATCAGCACCCAGAGAAGGAAAACTCTGCATTTATATCAAAACCCTCGCCAACCCGTCTGCCAAGCGTGGTGAGTATGGCATTTACCCCTTATGTGATTGAGGGAGGCCCCAGCGGTGGGGACTTAAATGGGCTGACGATGATGAACTCTTTGGTAACATCTCTTGAGAGGAAAGTTTAGTAGAAGTAGCAAGTAGAAGAGGTATATAATTCGAAGATGAACAAGATAAGGAATGAGTTGATAAATTGAAGGCATATCAGCTTTCCTGGTATGGGCATGTAATGAGATGAGGGGAAGAACATGTAACCAAAAGAGTTATGAGCGTAAATGTTAGTTGGTGGAAGAACCGAGGACGGCCGAAAAAGAGATGGATGGATTTTGACACACAGTCCCTCCACCAGCCCATGGTCCTTCCTACCGTCTCGGCATACGGACCGAATCTTGGGAGACGCTCACCAGGTACTTGCTAAGGGCTCTTTCCCCGGTGCGTTTCTTCACTCCCTACAAAGTCTGTGTCTGTGTCCCATCTCAATGTCACTTCTCCCCAAATGGGGCGTGAAACACCACAACACAAGCGACTCGCGTTCGGGCAGTTCCACATCAATCAATCTCCTTCCTGATGTTAAGCCTTTTGTGTGCAAACGCACGCAACCGTCGAAAACCTTCTGCAGAGTTGACCATCTCTTGATGGTATACTGGTCTTATCTCGTTTCTGTTCCAGTCATTCAGCATCTGTTGCCGCTCTTCTTCATACAGCTGACATTCCTACAGCACATGGTCCCGAGTTTCATCAGCTTCTCCACAGGGACATACAGGTGACTCACAGAGAGTCATCGCGTGCAGTCTGCTGTTAAAACTCCCATGTCCTGTAAGTATTTGTGACACAGCGTAGTCTGGTTCCACCCAACCGGCCGATAATCTCATTTCTACGTCAGGGAAAAACTGCGACAACTCTCTTCCTTTGTCGCTGGTCGACCAGCGCTCCTGCCATTGGGCAACAAGATGGATGGATTGTGTGAAGAATGACAAATGATGGGAAAAGGGGTGGATGATTCGATGACGAATGACAGAAATGACATTAAAAGGAAGACATACTGCGCCGACCCCAGATGACTTGGGGAAAGGGCAGGAAGATGACGTCTAAGGTGAGCCATACTTGCAGAAAATCCATTTTTTTTTTACATTATGGCAGATAAACGAGCAGACGGTTCACCTGATGGTAAGTGAATTACCGCCGCCGATGCCTAAATTAACTCTTGCCTAAAAGAGGCCCAGGTTCAACTGTTCAGGAAATACATCGCTGGGCAACGAGATCCACTCCTTGGCTGTTCGCATCAATTTATTTATTGGTTTGGATGCCATGTTGGACTAGTGGTTTAAGCACCAGCCCGTAATCTCGGGGTCCTGGGTTCGATTCCTGGGTCGAGCAAAAAGTATGTTTCGAATTTTTTGAACATAGCTCTGTGTACAGACAGGATGCCTGGGTCCAGGACGTACTGGTGATGAACTACTAACTATGGATCTTATTTGCACTACGAATAAAACCTTGTGGTTTTATTCGTAGTGCAAATAAGATCCATAGTTAACTTAAACTAAATTTGTGTATATTGTTCTATGAACAGTGCGGGCTTTAGTAGAAATGAAAACGACCAAATGCTTGCGCGGTGCAATTGCGCACACCGCCATCTAGTGGTGAACTTAGGAACTAAACATTGGTTAATGTGAAGATGCTTTTATGATCGCGTCTGATGCTTGTGTATTAAGTTGGTTTACATATTTTATTAACACATTTATAGATAAATAGATAGATATACTTTATTGCACAAAAAAAAACACAACTTTAAAAGGCATTATAGAAACTTAATTGTACAATTTCGGCGGTCTTATCGCTGGAAGCGATTTCTACCAGACAACCTTCAGGCAAAGGACATTTGATAGTAGAGGAGGGGTAGGTGTGCAATATTGAAAAAGGGAAATAAGAGTGAACTGTATATATATATTAAAATATTTTATTATAATGCTAAGACATAAATAAACCAAATATTATATACTAATAAATAAATATGTTATGCTTGGATAAAATAATATAAAGTACTAGATATACATTCATATATTTATATATTTATATTAAGGGTTGCAAACACTCTGGTTTGTGATTACCAATCCGCAATAGGCAATCCTGGTGATAAAGCCTAATACCATCACAGTAGCGATAACTTGATTTCTATGACAGAAGCCTTTGCCCTGCAGTGGGAGAGTATACAGCGTGTGTATTTTATACGGGCGAATAATTAATCCAGCTATAATATCTGATCCTACGAATCGTATAAGATAATCATTTCATTAAATTTTGTGGTTAATTAGGTGTAATCATTTTTCTTAAGTGCAACCCAGCAGCAATGTATGCCGTCCAACTTTGTTTGACATGACAAGTGACATGAGTGTCATGACACTCGTATGACGTTTAGATACTTTAATTGATGTTATTAACGTTAACTACCAGTGGATGCAATACATTGCGTGCTCAATTATTTTGTATGAAAAAAAAAGTACCTTAATTTCCTAAAGAAATGTATGTAAACAGGTTCCCTAGGTCCGATAGTAATCGCCATTAAAATATTCGCCCGTATCAAATAAACACGCTGTATAGGCTGATACTTAAATGGCCAGTTGGGTTGGTACTGGCCTACATAAAAAAGCTAATCTAACTATCGCCACTGCAAAAAGAAAACCAGTGTTTATAAGCGAGTTAATCCAATAGCAGGTCGATGCGGGCCGATGGGACGGTTCTTGCATTATTTATGTGGAATCAACTTATTGGTAACATCGCCTGAGAGCAAAGTTTGGTAGAGGAGGTATAAAAAGCCATCGAAAAATGTACCTACATGTATTTGGAAGTAACACCCAACTTTTGCATTTTAGGGGATCTGGAAACCACAAAAATGGAATCGTAAGTTTTCCTTTAGAAATAACTTTTTATAATATGCCTATCTGATAGGTGGTAGACAAGCAGACGGATCACCTGATGGTAAATTATTGCAACAGTGCATTCACAAGCGCGTGCATTGGGCAAATACATGCCGCCGAAGAAGAAGAGAAGAAAAAGTATGTATTTACAAAAGAAAAAGTATTATATGTATATGTTCGTAATCCCACTGTTGATTCTGATATCCGTAACAAAGGTGCTTGATCTACCTATCCCGGAGTCAGATCAACGTATGTGATGTTGTGAAATATTTATTTATTTTTCGGTAAATCATCAGCTTACAAACATGTAATGACATACAGAAGACTTACTTATATAATAAAATATAAGCCTAGGTCATCTGGACAGTAATAAGGAATCGACTGATACCTCATTCATCAAAATCGGCTATGTAGTTAAGGCAGAATCTTGGAACATACTAACATAATATAACTCCTCTCTTCTATCTAATGTCTTTTACCTGAAGGTTGTCTGGTAGAGATCGCTCCCAGCGATAAGACCGCCTAAATTGTACATTGTATCTCAGTATACCTAGCTTTTAAGTTTTGTATGTTGTGCAATAATCTAGTTGTGCAATAATCTAGAGTCTATCTATCTATCTATCTATAATTTACATAGACGGCTAAAATCAGAACCCATCCTTTTTGGCTTTTGGTATTGGTATTCATTTATTTCAAGTCAATAACTCATATATTGTTAGTAACATCTTAAACCTAGGTATTAGTGATCTATTTCGCATGTAATACGCCACAGTGCAGAAAGTAGCCACGTCCACCCGGTCTCGGTCAATCATCTTCAGGAGAGAATTGGAGCTAACCCTAACCCTGCGCACGAGGGACGCAGCGCGTTTCCGCATCGTGTCAAAGAAACAGTTCACTCGCGCTGCCGTGAACATGCCCGACGCGCTGCAGCGCCAGGGCAGCTTTGCCGTAGTCGCATAAAAATATGATCGCTGACATTGAAGAAAGATCTCCTAATAAGTGATCTTGCTATTGGAACACTATTGTGAAATATGTTAAGATCGCAATATGTTTCATTACTCTACGGGTTTTCTCTTTATGATTTATGATTTCCCTATCAAATTTTTTTTGTTTGACTGCCTCATTGGCGCAATGGGTAGTGCGTCGCACGTCAAAGCGACGGCTGCCCTTGAAGTACCGGGTTCGATCTCCTGGTGTCGGGCCAAAATTTGTACCTGAGTTTTTCTGTTAAGAAATTCTCAGTGTCAGGCCGAAGTCTGGAAGTTGGCGGTCTTTTACCCCCGTGCCTCGGAAAGCATGTTAAGCCGTTGGTCCTACGCCCGATCCCTCTCCAGTCCTGTCACACTGCTATCCCATCGGATTATGAGGGCAAGAGAGTGCAATTGTGTTTGCACACACACTTGAGCAGTATATCCTGCGTAAGTGGCCGATCGTTGAGACTGGCCGCCTTAGCCGAAACGGTTGGATGATATTATTTTTATTATCGTACTCAACGTGTTTATTGATTAATTAAAACGCCACCTCCAGATCACTTCGCTCCTTGACACTAACCACTGTTATGCCACAGTTCCCAATTCGGATGTACCCTCTGGCTCATAGAATTTCTCGCGACGGGCGCAGAATAACAAAAATGTTAATACTTTACGTAAAGATTGAATTGAAGAAAATTTGATCTTGGGATAGCCACGCTTCGGAATGAATGGGCCGGCTCGACCGGAGTGATACCACGGCCTCACAGAAAACCAGCTTGAATTAGCACTGTTCTGTGTTTCGCTGCGTGAGTGATGGTACCGGAGGCCCAATCGGGGGGAAAGGGGGGAATATTCGTTGGCAGCGCACTTGTGACTCCTTGTCGCGGGTGTCCATGACAATCGCTAACCATCAGGTGATCCGCCTACTTGTCTGCCACTCACATAAAAAAGATAAAAATAAGAGCCTCAACTCAGTTGAGGTTCAGCCTAAAACAAAGAAAACTACAGGGTTATATTTGTTAGAGGGGGAGCTAGCTAAGCAGAAAAACCACCAGACATTGGGATTAAAATAATATTCAGCAGAAAAAACTAAGACTATCGCGACATGGCTCAGATCACACACATAAGCTGTCTAACATTTTAGGTACCTTTCTTTTTGTTAACATCAAAAGAGGTTTGATGCGTTTATATATTTCCAACACTATTGATCATCACATCTTTATTATTGTCCTATTCTTACGCATTGCTTAGGCGCTTGATGGTCGAATGTGCTTCAGGCACAGTACGAGTATAACTATGGATCCAGCCCATCAGCTATCATTAGTGTTCCCGAAAATAAATGCGACCTGGTGACATTCAAAAAACAGAGCTCTACCTATCTAATCAAATGATACGTCTGCTCGTCTGCCCTCTATATCATAACAAAAAAATGTAAAAAACATTTTTAAAACAAGCTTTTATTACAGTTCTCTAAAAAGTATAAATTAAGCTCTCAATTCTAAAAAATGATGTAAAACCTTTTCGCATGATATATGACTACCATAATATTATTTCTAATTACCTTTTCTTTACCATTTGAGTGAATCTCGCATCAAGCTTTTACATCATATTATGTATAATTTGGGTAATGTGATAAATTGAAAGCTTATTAAAAAAATACTTTAAATCTTGTATACCTTGTTTTTAAAAATGTATCTACGTGTGTCTATATATTTTTTATGCTCTCACCTAGAGTTTTGTTTGCTAGATACAACTTTATAGTGTGTTTGTATCATAATTATTATTATTATGGAATTTAAGACTACGCATCTTTCTCCAACCTTAAAAAGGCGGGTGAAAACTTCCTATGATGCGGACCTCAATCAAGCGTCATATTGTTAAGGGTTGTGGATTGTGTTATTATTGTTAAAATTGTTAATGTTAGCCTGTACTGTCCCACTGCAGGAAAAAGGCCTCCCTACCTCCTTCCAAACTTTTCGACCACGAGCCACAGCCGTCCAATCCTTTAGGCGAGCATCGAATTCGTCCCTCCATCGTTTTCTCGGCCTGCCGCGTGGTCTCTTATTTTCGTGCATCCATTCTGTGGTGACTTTCGCCCAAAAAATATTCGGTATGCGGCAGACTTGACCAGCCCAATCCCATTTTAGCTGAGCTGCTTTTCGTGAGACGTCAGATATTCGAGTTCTGGAGCGCAGAACAGTGTAAGCTCCATCGCACGTTGACAGACTTCGAGGGTGGATCTCTGCTGATCGGTCAGAGACCAAGTGTGGCACCATATGTGAGGACGGGAAGGATGCACATATCTGTAACTTTTCTTTTCAGTAAAATCGGGATGACGCCTTTCAATAGGTATTTAAGACACCAGTAGCTCTTCGAGGCGTTCTCAGTCCATAGTACATAATTGTTCTTGTCTAATTATAACAAAAATGTCCTCCAAACCGATATTTCAGTCATGGCGGCCAATCTGAGCGATCAGTCATCGACGCAGGACATATTATAGTGCACAAGTACACTCTCTATTCCCTTACCCACATACTCGATGGGATGCCAGTGTGACACGACCGAATTGGGATCAGGCGCACGAGCAACAGATTAACGTGCTTTCCAAGGCACGGGTGTACAAGATCGCCAACTTCCAGACTCCGGGCTGACACTCAGAATTTGTTAACAGAAAAACTCAGGTACAGACTCCAAGCGCAGCCGTCGATTTAAAGTACGACGCACTACCCACTGCGCCGTTGAGGAAGTCAAACTGGCCTACCAAGGTAGAAGTACTTCTTTATGAGAGATTAATTTTGCCAACGTCACGTGACAAATGATAAAGAGTCAGACGAAGTCAAAGTCATTCAATAAATCACCGGTGTCGTTCTACGGGTTCAGTTAAGTCCAGTCTCGAGGGGGCTTTTTGATCCGCTAGACACCATTACCAAAGGTGAAAGTTACATGAAAAAAATTGAAAGAATACAGGGTGTATTTTCAATGAATAATGGCTGAGGGAAAACATCGCGAGGAAACTTGCACATTTCGGATAATTTCTGAATCGTGTAACCATGATTCAGTTGGCCTGGTACTCCTGTTAAAGGGAAGACGGCAGTCGCTTCGTTGTCATTACTAGACTACCTAAATCCTCAATCATGGTCTAAGCATACCCTGGATGCAACCGGGAATGACACGCTAAGAAAAAGAAGACAGGGTGTATTTTCAATAATATTTTAAGCTGCACTTAATGTCTTCTCTTTTTTGCTGTTGGTGATAACTTAAAATAAAATAAATTAAAATTAAATATTTCACAACATCACATACCTACATTGATTTGACTCCGAGATAGGTAGCTCAAGCACCTGTGTTACGGATATCAGAATCAATAATGGAATTACAATTAAATACATATGATACTTTTCTTTTGTAAATACATACTTATAATACATAGATAACACCCAGACCAATACAAACAGATATGTTCATGCACACAAATGTTTGCACTGTGCGGGGATCGAACCCGCAACCCTTGTATCAGAGGCAGCGTTCACTACCACTGTTCCAAACGGGTCGTCATAATAAGTGAACAGATTTTTTTATAATAAGAATATAGTAGTATATATATATATAATAGTATATGTATATAATAGTATATATATATATATATATATATATATATATATATATATATATATATATATATATATATATATATATATAATAGTATATATATATAATAGTATAGGCCTCTTCTTTATGGCGCCACTCCCTTCTGTCCCCTGCCAGCCTTATCCATTGTTTCCCCGCTGCCGCTACAATATCGTCGGACCATCGAGCAGTGGTCTACCCACAAGACGTCGCCTCATTCCTGTAAAATTAAGTATTGTTGTAAGGCGTACATAAAGATGATAGGTGGACTATAAAACTTACCGAATGGCGGAGAAAAAAATAAAATGTAAAAATCCTCCTGTGACGTCATCACTCAGCATGACAGATTAATAACGCTTTTGCTAACGTTGATTTAAAAAAAAGTAATCCAAAAACCTAACGTCAAACAAAAACATGACCAGTCGCCTAAGCTTTTCTTATTGTACATATAGCACCGACATCACAATACGTTGAGCCTCAGGACTGCGTCACTTCCGGCATATTAATTAATATTTAAAAAAATATTTCAATAAAAACATAACATTAGATGAACACTAAAAATATGGGTCATCTATTTTGTCTTTCTTTATTCAAAAAGCTTATAAAAAGGGTAATATTTTTTGTCGTCTTTTCCATTCGTACCCCTTAAATTACTTAGAAAAAAGAAACGCAGCTTCTATTCGTTTGTAAAAGCCGCTGGGCCTCATTTGTTCTCATTTGCCCCCAGGTGTCGCCTGCGGTGCTTGACCTCTTTTCACCTCATTTGCAGACGTCAAAACATACGTCATTCCTACATGACTTTATTTTTTGCTTTCATGTTGGAAATTAGGTGAGGTATACTACTCGCAAAGGCTCTCGGCAGAATATTTCAACCATACAACTGCCTAGGTTGCGCAGTGGTTAGTGGGTCGCGCTTTGAAGCGACGGCTGCGCAAGAGGTACCGGATTCAATCCCCGGGTCGGGCCAAAAAATGTGTACCTAAGATTTCGTTACGAAATCCTTAGTGTCAGCCCGGAGTCCAGAAGTTGGCGGTATTATGCCCCAGTGCCTCTTTGGTCGTGTCACGCTGGTGTCCCATCGGAATTATGAGGGTAAGGGAAGGGGGGGAGAGTGCTCTTGTTTTTGCGCACACACTTGAGCACTATAATATATCCTGCGTACGTGACTGATCGTTGAGATTGGCAGCTGTAGCCGTAATCGGTTGGAAATTCAAATTCTACATGAGCTGTCGATAGTCTCATTAATATTGTAGGTATATTTACAATATCCAGTGGAAATATTATTATAAATATTTTACCACCAGTTAAGATGAGACTGCTAAATCAATAGTTGATATTTTTATAGCGATCTTTTGCAATTTATTCTTAAGTAAATAACACACTTAATTATTATTTTTTACTTAAGAAAAATTGCAAAAGATTGCTATAAAAAATATCAACTATAATATCTTCGTTTAATGGTACACCAAAACGCAAAAAAATATACAGCAAGAACCATCACGGCGGGAATGTCATTTTTTTGATGCTGACTATCAGTTATAGCTAATCATCAAAATTCGCCTTTCCCTTTAATATTGTGTCGTCTTTGTGTATGTTTTCTTCTGTCTTGGTTTTAGATGGTGTTTGGTGCAAAACTCAATTAAAATAAATATTAAAAGGATTTAAACTCGCCACACCGGTCAATAACCATAAAAATAACGTGTCTCTCTAATCACTCGACACTGGCAGAGTTATTATGTGTTCGCCACGGGCAACACCAGTAGCAGCCACTGATTAAAAAAAAATTCGCCTTATTTTATAAACATTTCTGGTCTGTGTAACATTTTTTTGTTGTGGGCAATAAAATATAAGGTGCTACTTGTCAAACAACTCTCCATTATTGTTTTACACTTTTTCTCTTCACAGTTAACCTGCTCATATTTGTTCCACTATACCAAAGTGCAACAGATGCAATCTGCAACGGACGCAACGGCGCGCGACGACGCGTGGGAACGCGCCCACGTCACGTCGCGTTGCGTCGCGTCGTTGCGCAACATGTTGTGTCACGCGTTGCGTGTCGCGATTGCGCGTCGCTAACTCAGTTTTGCGATTGAGTGAAATTAGTACGTTGATTGTGATTCTGTTGGCGTTACTTTTACGAGCATTCTTTACACCTGTTTGTGTGTTTGAATCGCCTTTGTGGAATCAGTTTCGATTAGGTACTTTCTTTAGTTTGTCAAGGTCAAACCTTTTCTAGTTTTATTTATGTGTGGTGTTTATTTAGGTGGCAGGTGGTGGTGGTTTATTTAGATGGCAGACGAGCAGACGGATCACCTGATGGTAAACAATTGCCGCCGCCCATGGACACCCGGGACACCAGTGGAGTCACAAGTTGTTCAATATTATTATTACTTATGGAGGCGACCAACAATTAGAGGTTCTTAAGCAGGTCCTTATATTATTTACTAGCTTTTGCCCGCGACTTCGTCTGCGTCACACAATATCTTTATAAATTATAGCCTATGTGTTATTCTGATCTATAAGCTACATTACTGTAAAGTTTCATTAAAATCCGTTTAGTAGTTTTTGCGTGAAAGAGGAACAAACATCCATCCATACATCCATCCAAACAGACTTTCGCCTTTATAATATTAGTAAGGATAAGGATGGGGCCTCCGGTACACTCACTCACGCAGCGAAACACAGCACCGTGCACTGTAGCATTAATAGTTACTTTGAAAATTAAAAAAGAAAATATTATGGAAAACACTACTTCTAAGAAAATCGCCATACAAAACGGCGATTTCATACTTAAACGTGACGGGTAGGGCACACTAGCGACGCCAATCGATTTTAATTTTTAGCTACTAAACCGGACCTATTTTAAACAATTTTGGAGTTTCAATCTCTCGGCAAACACTTATACTATTTATTAAATAACCATGCACAAATATTGGGTCCAACGCGTACGCGAAAAATTGATTAACGCCAAAAGCGGCCACTTTTGGCGTCAATCAATTTTTCGCGTACAAACACGGACCCACATTGATTGTAACGCCGAAATTCTTTAAAATAGATCCGGTTTAGTATCTACAAAATAAAATCGATTTGCGTCGCTAGTGTGCCCTATCCATCACCTTAACCCCAAATACATAGAAAACACCCTAATTATCAACCATCTCCACATCAGAACCCCTGAAAGACCGATTTAAATCCCACCGATACATTAAAACCGTATTACGAAGTTAACCCCCACTCGGGTGTTCAAATCTCACTCGCACACCTGAAGGCAATGCCCTATTACACATCCGAACTGCTACCAAATGGTTTCTAAACGACGTCGAAGCGTTCCCGGTTGAGGCACACGTCTCCTGGGAACTTAAGATGTAGTACAGGTGGGAAAGTAGTTTAGGTGTCAAAGGAAAAGTTGCTTTGGCACCTCCTAATAATGTCCTCCAAACCGATATTTCGGACATGGTATAGTGCACAAGTATTTACGCGGACACAAGTCCACTCTCTATTCCCGAACCCTCTTATTTCCATGGGACACTAGTGTGACACGACCGAAGAGAGATAAGGCGCAGGACCAACGGCTTAACGTGCTTTCCGATGCACTGGGGTACAAGACCGCCAACTCCCAGACTCCGGGCTAACACTGAGAATTTCTTAACAGAAAAACTCAGGTACAAGTTTTGGCCCGACCCGGGGATCGAACCCGGGGATTGGCCCGACCCAGGCGCAACCGTCGCTTTAAAGTGCGACCCACTAACCATTGCGCCACTGAGGCAGTCAAACGACCTCCTAATATAACGACCGTGACCGTGGGAGAGCCACGCTTCGGCATGTATGGGCCGGCTTGACCGGAGTCAATCAAAATCAAAATCAAATAATTCTTTATTTGCATAGGCTTGTACACAGCACTTACAAATCGTCATACATTTGAATGATTTAAAACTATTTATAAGTACTTATGTAATAATTTACATGTTAATACATATATATGTTGATACATAAAATATACTAAAGAAATAAATAAACATAATGCGATTCTACCACCGGCTCGGAAAGTTGTTTCTGGTCGAGAAGATCCGGCAAGAAACTCGCCAGTTACTCTTTTTAATCGCCAACTTTTTTACAATGGTTTATTATCCTCATACCAAGTCATACAGTCTAATGCAACACAAAATAGAATGAAGCAAATTAAAAGCTAAATATGAGGTAAACCGAAGAGGACCAGTCCCCAAAGGTGGCACCTTTTCACAAGTATGACGTATGTGTCAGCCATCATTTCACTCAACCATATTAGAGGGAATGTAATGACCCGCCACATAACGCCACCACCTCAGAGACATTTGAGTGAGCATGACTACTTAGGTTCCCCTCATAGGTCACAGAGTACTTAATCCAATACTAATAAACTGCAGGACGAGGTGTACAATAGTAGGTGGTTAGCATCTTGTCAATTGTTTGATTAATCAATTTGTATACAATAATAAATGCTGCTAAGCCTAATTTATTAAAATTGATTAATTATATAATAATAGTGATTTCAGTAAGTATTTATAAAATTACTACATGTGTGCAGGCACGGAGGTCATTATGTCCACGAATCCTTATCATTTAAGTAATCTACAATTTTATAGTATCCTTTACTCATTAAACAGGTTTTCACGTGGGATTTAAATTTATGCGTTGGCGTTGGAGTGATACCAGGGCCTTACAGAAAACCGGCGTGAAACAGCACTGTGCTGAGTTTCGCTGCGTGAGTGAGGGTCCCGGAGACCCAATCCGGAGGAAAGGGGGGCTTAAGTCTGGCAGGGAACTTGTGACTAGAATTGGTGTCGTGGGTGTCGATGGGCGGAGGCAATTGCTTATCATCTGGTGATCCGTCTGCTCATCTGCTACCTATCACCTAAAAAAAAATAACGCTTAATCCCATTTCTTTGACTTCTTTTTTTATGAGAATGAGAGGCAAACGAGCAAGCGAGTTACCTGATGGTAAGTGATCACCGCCGCCTATGGACATCAGCCACACCAGAGAGAGTGCCTTGTTGGCGCAGTGGCTAGTGGGTACCAAGTCGGTTATTAACTTGGCAATCAGTTGTGTTTTCATGCAATGGCCAAGTCAAATATTCAGTAACCGATTCCCAAGTTAATAACCGACTTGGTAACATAGATCTCACAACTTTTCACGGTAGAACAACTGAGTGCGAGACTTGGATTTTTTGACAAGTTTTATTTTTTATTGGTTTACGTTTTATCGATCTTCGGACTTTAAACACAATCGCGGGTTTTACAACCCTATAAGGTCCAAGCAAGTTGTTCACGTGACAACTCACTCGACCCACAATAGCAGTGTTAATAATAATAATAATTCTCACAACATCTCATAAGTTGACCTGGTTCCGTACTAAGTAGCTTAAGCACTTGTGTTACAGATATCGGACAACAGAGGAACACAAATATATACTTAAATACATATATTACACCCAGACACTGAACAAACACAAGTGTCCATCGCACGAATGTTTGTCCAGGGTGGGGATTGAACCCACGACCTTTGGCGTAAGAGGCAGGGTCACTACCAATTGCGCCATCCGGTCAATAACGATACAATTCAACGATTTTTATTATCAGGATCACTTTACGGTACTTCACTGCACAAATAAATACTAAATTTGTTCACAAAAAACCACTGAATACTAATTTAAAACCTTTGAATTGCATCAGCCCAGGAACGATGAACGCGGAGTGTTTTACTCTTACCGCCAGAATCTAACATAATGTCCAGCCTGGCCATTCGAATGTTGTAGTGTAGACTACTCATCGCATTTGTACTATATTTTCTGTAGATTCCGCGAGATGTGCAGCCTTTATCGTACTTTAGTATTTGTGGCATGTGCTAAACACAAGTTTGAAGCGTGCTGCTCGCTGGGAATGCCTGAATCGGTACCAAAACTCGGCAGGTATTGTGGTGGTATATTTGGCACAAAGGGAGAAGCTCTGAACGAAAATGTTTCGTTTTGTGGAAACACCGTTTTACACACTTTCGCCTTATTTCGCAGCCGCGTGGCCCGCGTGTGGCCACTGGGGTCAGTCATCATCAGCAACCCACAGTCGTCCACTGCCGGACATAGGTCTCCCCTAATGCACGCCACTGCTCCCGATTTTCGGCCACTCTTCCAGCCCACACCAGCCAGCTTTCGAATGTCATCATCCCATCTTGTCGCAGGGCGTCCTACACTACGCTTGCCAAGTCGAGTTAATTATACCAACATAACATATTTTTATATTACTGGTAACTTTATTGCGACATTGTACGAAATACTTACACATTCTTTATGACGTATGTCAACAAAAACACAAGTAGTGACGTCAACTTGTAATCGATATTCAAGAAGGTTATGAATATTAAAATGCATTACTACACGATGCCGAGCGTTGATAAGCAATGTTGCTAGATCGGTGCCTACCGTATAAGACCTAACAGATTCTGTGAGACATTGGTGCCCAATTTTTTTATAAGAAATACATATTATATGTACAAACACATATTAAAGGGAGTTGAAAGCTTGGCAACGCACTTGTGACTCTACTGCTGTTGCGGGTGTATATGAACAGTGGTAATTATTAGGTACGTACATCTGCTCGTCTGCCACCAATCAAATTAAAAAAATACATTAGGCTCACTGTTCAGTATAAAAATAGAATTGTAGCACATAGCCTCCCTGTCAAAAGGTAACTTTTTTTTTATAGAATTGGCCAATCAGGATGACCTTACTCTGCCTGATGGTAAGCGGCCATGAAATCCAAATATGGGGTTAACAGGCACAAAAGAACTAACAAAGAACCTATTGAGTCTGCCATCCTCACCCTGATAGCCTGCTGAGATGCCGCTTCACGCGCCGCCTAAAAGACCCCGGATTGTAATTATCTATTTAATAATAATATTGTAAAGCTGAAAAGGGTCGTACTTTTTTCATCTTTTTTAAATAGTGCATATTATTAAATAAACAGTACTATCGTGAATAATGTGGCGAATTTTGCTGGATTTTTCACTAAATTTACTTGGATGAATTTCGCTGGATTTACCACAAAAGTATGTAGTTGGCAACACAGTTGATAAATGTGTTAACTAGTGATGAGCCGGCAAAGATCGATGATCGTTAAGCCAGTGTGCAATCAATCTAATTATTGGATATTACGATATCGTCCACGAGAGACGGGGGTCCTTGTATGTAATTGGATGGCAATGATGGCAAATAGCATTTACTTTTTTTTTATAAAATATAAAGTAATATGTTATACAGTAATCGATATGTACAAGCTCTAATAGAGCGATGTTAGCTCAATAGATAAGAATCTTCCATACGTAGGGTCGCGGTTCGGATCCAAGCTCGCACCTCTGGATTTTTCAAATCTATGTACATATTTCTACAATTAGCTTGGCGATGAGGCAACATCGTAAGAAAACCTGCACGTCTCGGTTAGTTTTTAAATTGGACACCAATAATATTTGCGATAATTATTCTGAACGTGTGACCGTGATACAGTTGGTCTGGTTCCCCTGTCTAAGGTCAGACGGCTGTTGTTTCATTGTTAGTACCAAAATCCTCAAAGTCCAAGTGTACACCGGGTTCCGAAGCGACAGCTTTGTACGCAATCGGGAATTACACGCTAAGATGAGTAGGATTCACAATTCAACGGAAAAGTTTAAAATTAATTTATAAATTCTTCCTCTTCAATGCCTCGAAGAGTCAACAACTGTATTATCGTTAACGGCGAGTATTGAAAGGATTTATAAATAATTTCATCTCGTGTTCACTCGTGTGGGACTTGAACCCACACCTTCCACAATCCGGGCGAATGTTCTACCAATTAGACCACTGAACGCGTTTCTAAGCCGACGAAATTAAAAAAATAAGTGTGTTATTTACTTGAGAATAAATTGCAAAAGATTGCTATAAAAATATCAACTACCTATTGATTTAAAAAAAATTCAAATCACAATGTCCTAATACTAGAATAACAATTCATCTCAATAATTTCAGTCTATTTTCATCACGTCAACATCTTTCTTACCAAGCCTCGCGAATATAAAACGGAAAATTCATCCTAAATTTAGCACTAGAAGTTCTAATAACATTGATTTATAGGCCAAAACACGTAGCCGTTCCAGCCACAGTACAGAATATGCAATTAAAACAGTACAGCCATACAATTTGAATCGATAAAAGTTCAGATACTTCCGTAATTTGATTTCCTCAGAATCGGAACTTTTCTCGATTGTAAACAATTTATTAATTCTACTAACGATTTGGTTTCAAAAAAATTAATTTTCACTTAAGAAAAATCTGAAAATTATAGTGTTACCTTTTGACACCGGAGTCTGGTCAATATATATTTTTTGTAAGGCTTTTCTCTTTTTCTCTGCCACTTAGGATAGACATAACCTGCTGTCTCATCCAAATATTTATTATTCTATGAACTCTTTTAGTTGCTTTTCCAAGAACACTTTACAGTAAACATTTACATCTGCATTTCATCATCATCATCAGCCCATTTAAGTCCCCGCTGCTGGGGCACGGGCCTCCCGGGTCATGTGACTTTTTTATTTTATATTACATTTTTTTTACCAATTTCCATAAGTAGTAAAACGTGACGTGTTCTTGGCAGAAAAAGTGGTTAAAAGGTAGGTAAAGATTTAGGCACAAGGCAGTTAGAGATGTATACCAAGATATGTTTTATCTTGGTATACATTTCTAACTGCCTTCCCATTCACTGTGCCCCAGCTTATATGTCAAACATCATAAATCATAACGAACGCGCCTCGTATGTAATGTTACGTACAAAAGCATATCTTTTCTTAGATGTCAAATATTGGACAGCCTTTTAGCATTAAGCTTATATACTCTCACTCTTTCACTCCTCAAAATGATGAATGAGGAGCGGATTTGGTTATTGTTTTCATGGCACTCACTCATGGTTTTGTTCTACATTTGTGTACGGAAATGCAGTCTTATCTATAACCAGCTACTTGTCCCGGCTTCGTGCAGGTGCAACACTATTCATATATATTGTTTTACATAAAAACTGCCTTTTGATTTACTCTATTTATTAAAAAAATCCGCTGCGTAGTTTTAAAGATCTAAGCATATATAGACAGCAAAAGCGACTTTGTTTTATACTATGACTATATTTTTTTTCATGTAATGTGTGGCAGATTGCCGCCGCCCATGGTTTTATACTATGACGAAGTGACTCAGGAAACCTGCGTGAAGCAACTGTATTGCGTCCGAGTGAAGATAACGAAGGCCCAATCCAGGCGAGAGTTGAAAGGTTGGCACTTGGTGTTGTAGATGTTCACGGACGCCGACAGTCGCTTAGCTTCAGATGTCTATTTGCTCGTCTGCCAACGAACACATAATAATTAACTTTACAAAAATACCGACTTCAAATGCGTGAACATAAAAAAAAAAACTAAAAAATAATAATCGTTCAAATTGGTTTATAATCGGCGGAGATATTGCGTATAAAAAAGTTCAGCCCCCAATTTTTTTATTATTAAATTTTAACGGGACCACCATTAAGGTATTACCCATACGCCGAAAAAAGATTTGTTCAAATCAACCGATTTGAACAAATCTTTTTTCGGCCAATTATGAACCCATAATTGGCGGAGTTATCGCTTAACAAACATAGATAAAAAACATACGGGTCGAATTGAGAATCTCCTCCTTTTTTTGAAGTCGGTTGAAAAGAGAACCGATAATTGTTCAGTTATTAGGTCACGACCTTGCATTTAGTATAATGAAAGTTTGTGTAAAATACTATAATACTTCAGATACCTAATCCAAAACGTGCAGGTTTTCTCAAGATATTTTCCCTCATCACCGAGCTTATGGCAGAGATACGCACATAGATTCAAAAATCTAGGGTGCATGCTCGAATTCGAATCGACGACCTGTCGTATAAAAGCGCACGTTCTTATCCACTAAACTACTACCGCTCATGGCAGACATAAGAAACTAAATAAACGTCATAATGAATAAAATGACAGAATGTGCGTGATCTCTACTTTTATGGAAATAAATCGTACAACCTGTGCGGATAAAGAATAGGGTGCGGTATAGACGCAAATAGTGTGCGAGCGAGAAGTGAATAGATGCGCCGCCATTTCTGATCCCATTCTTTATCCGCACAGGTTGTAACTCTAACACGAATGCAAATTATTAGCAATATTCGTAAAGCTTGTGAGATAAGCAGTTCAATTCAATTCAAAATATCTTTATTTGCATAGGCTTGTATACATACAGCTCTTTCAAATCGTCATACATTAAAAATTATAACAATTTATTCGTAAGTATAATATACATATAATTATTTACACGTATGTCGATACATAAAATATAATAAGATGTGAATAAACATATTTAATGTGATTCTACCGCCGGAATCGGGAAGTTAATTCTGACGAGAAGATCCGGCAAGAAACTCTCCAGTTATTCTTTTTGAACTCCAAAAAATTTAATAAAATGTTATACATTACTCGCATAAATAAGTCGATTTCATATCGAACAATAAATATATCCAGTATTATAAGTGGGAAAGTGTCTATCTTTTTGTACGTCAAAACGGAGCGACGAATTGGCGTGATTTTTAAGTAGACAACTAAAAGGTATGGATACATATGTTACTTTGCGGTAAAAATTAATTCCGCGCAAAGCTGCGGGCGACTGCTAGTGGTTTTATAATTAGACTAGACGCGCAGGCGCAAGGGTCAGCTCAATTGACCGATTATCTTCCCAGAGTTTATTCACCCACGTGATTGTAACTATTAAAGGTAAACAAAGATAAGATTGTGTATAAATTGAATGAATTCGGTGTCATCGACACCCAATATTTTGGTAGGCTTGTAATTTTTTTTATCGGAAGTTGTGATATCGCTTCCATTTTGTTTGCGGTTTAAAATAATTATGAAAGCATATTAATAGTTCACGGTTAAATATTTTAATCAAAAACGCAAGCTTTAAATTCTGCGTTTATGTAAAAAAAATATTCATTGAAAGAGGAAAAAAAAATTTATACTCTGCCCTTCCAACTAAATTATAAAAGTAACATACTGCGATATTGAGTCGATTCGTGTGAGGCTGTTAATACATATGAATAGATATATTGCATGCAAAAATCATACTTAACATTGTTAAAAAAATGTTTTTATTTTTTTTATAAAAGTCTGTTAAAATATTAAAAGTTTCGTACTAGCTGCATTTTTCTACTTTCGCAAAATAAAATGAAAAGTCAACTTTGTGGTTTGACCTGTTTGTATAAAATCAAAGAGAAATTTAAAAAGCCTTCACAAACCTGATTTTAAACGTCATTTCTACCATCCAACCCATTACCGTGTATCAACTATTATTACAATGCACGCGCACATAAATTAATTAATCCACTCCATACTAATTGGAAGTTGTAATTTAAATCGTGCCGAGATAAATTCGAAACGAGAACATTATGAGGATACAGATGTTGCTATCGCGTACAACTTCCGCCGGTGTCGATAGTTGCCGGTCAAATGCGCGTCACTACGCCGTAATCGGGTGTTTATCGCCCGATTCATGCTCAATGTGAGTTCGACTGCCCGCGCGCTAGCTAGCGACCGCGTGGCATTCCAGTGATCGAGTATTCGATTTATCGACAATTTCCATTTCAAAAAACTAACATCACTACTCGCTTTTTGCACTGTGTTGTGGATGGTGAATAATCTTATGTGTTCTATGACCTATAAGTATTGTTTGGTTAATTAGTGCGTGCACGATGATTGAAAAGTTTTAATAGTGTTGTGAAATTGATAGTGCTAAGTAAACACTTCGTGTATTGGATTGGTGGAAAATAATAACAGGTAAGACAATTAATATTGTTTGCGAAAGTTGATTGAAGTTTATATTCTTTAGCTGTCTTTGTGTAAATAGAATGGATTCCTTGTTTATCGGAAAACTTAACAAGTTGATGGAAACATTATTGTGAAGGTAGTTTTCTTCAGGTATCGGGTATAAAATATTATAAGAATGCAGTTTGCAATATTATTTACCCATTATGTTTTATGATTCAAAATTACTCAGCTTAAGATTCGTTGTACGTATTTTTTATTTTTTCAAGAGAAAATGAAATTGTTTCAAGAGATTGTATTCGGTGTTGGTGTGGTTGTCCGTACATAAGGACCTTTTCTTTTCAATTCATTTATAAAGAAACTAAGTACCTTTTAAAATTCTGATTATATCTCGGTTTTAGTTTCAAATGTGTTATAAAAATTAATACCAGAGACTGGAATCAATAAACATATTAAGCTAAGTTAAATGAAGTCACTCAAAGACCTATGGAAAGGGCTATGCTCGGAGTATGTCTGAAGGACCGCATCAGAAATTATGTAATCCGACAGAGAACCAGAGTCACCAACATAGCCCACCGAATTAGCAAACTGAAGTGGCAGTGGGCTGGTCATATTAGCCGCAGAACTGACAGCCGTTGGAGCCGTAAAGTCCTTGAGTGGAGACCGCGACTCGGTAATCGTAGTGTAGGACGCCCTGCGACAAGATGGGATGATGACATTCGAAGGCTGGCTGGTGTGGGCTGGATGAAAGTGGCCGAAAATCGGGAGCAGTGGCGTGCATTAGGGGAGACCTATGTCCATCAGTGGACGAGTGTGGGTTGCTGATGATGATGATGATGAAGTTAAATGAACATATTATGGGTAACAGTTATGGATAAGTATGTTGACCTCTTTTCTTACTATGTACCGCAAATAAAGATTCATTCATTCATTCATATTTGACAGAATTGGCCCATCTTTATTTGAAACCTTATAAATAAGAAAGAGAAATCAATTCCATAGCAAGGTTGTCCAGTACCTTGTTACAGCATTATCTTTATTACCTTCGTAATAACGCACAGAATAGCTTGGATATAGTTAAACAAAATAAATAACATCACATGTTGTCCTGGTCCCATACTAAGGTTTTCCCTTGTACTACAGAAACCGAGAACAACGGAGTTACCATAATCACCACCCAACACAAATATCTTCATCAGCAATATTTTGTGTTCTTACGAGAATCGAACCCGCGACCCTTCCGTCTCAGCCAGCGCTCAAACCATTGCGCTAAATGGGTCGTCTAAAACAGTTGTATTGGATTTTTTGTAATAGGTAGGCAGACGAACAGACGGATCATCTGATGGTAAGCAATTGCCGCCGCCCATGGACACCCGCGACACCAGTGGAGTCACAAGTGCGCTGCCAACCTTTATATCCCCCCTATCCCCCGGATTGGACCTCCGGTACCCTCACTCACGCAGCGAAACACAGCACAGTGCTGCTTCACGCTGGTTTTCTGTGAGGCCGTGGTATCTCTCCGGTCGAGCCGGCCCATTCATGCCGAAGCTTGGCTCTTTCACGGTAGCCATTTTATGTGATAGGTGGCAGACGAGCAGATCGCTTGGCGGCGCTAGTATCATCGCGGTGTCTCCTTAATGTAATCTACCGGTATACAACCAAACATCTTAGGCTTATTTTTTATTATAAGATGTAATGAAGCTCGTTTATTTGTTACTGCCGTCATTAGTGTTTGCTTTTGTTATTTTTTTTGTCATAAATGGTAGACAAACACGAATACGCCGGCTGCGGATGGACACCGGCAACATCGCGAGTCACAAGTACACTGTCGACTATTAAATCCATTTTTTATATAGCAGCATGCATACAAGCAGACGGATCACGTATTCGTCGTCAGCCCATTAAGTCCCCACTGCTGGGGCACGGCGGGATGACCTGATGGTAAGCGATTGGTTCGGGAAGTTTAAACAATTAATTATACCTACTACCATTTTTGAAGTAGGTAGTAACCAGACAAACCTATATAGATATTTAATCTTGATCGAGGATACCATTGTCATACCATACATGCGATGAACGAACATGATGAATTCTTAGAAATATGATAAATTCTTTATAATACATCAAAAGGTATGTAATATAACATACCTTGTACTGGTATCTTCCCAGAAATATTGTTCTTATAAGATTTCAGCTTCATTGAAACTGAAACCCGATTCATCCGTTGCCTTGAGTAAGTGCTATGTTTCCCAAGTGCGTGTGGGTACCTGAGGCTTAATATAGGGCGATGCCCCAGGATTTTCTCTCTCCTGTCTACGGTCGAAACACAATACATACGCCTTCACGCCGGTTTTTTGTGAGGCCGTGTGGTGTCACTCCGGCCCAGCCGGCCCATTCATGCCGAAGCGTGGCTCTCCCACGGTCACCATATTGTCCTATTTTTTTAATATTATGGCTCTATCTGAAGATATTTTGCTAATGTGTAACAGAGAATAAGTGGGTAGTCAACAGTCGAAGTCAATCAAAGTCATAGTCACTCGATAAAACGCCTGTGTTTTATTTATCGACCTACACAGATTCAAATTTTACCACACTAAACTATCTTTTTTAGGCTCAAGCAAGTTGAGCACGTGACAACTCACTCGACACATAAATAGCAGTGTTGTTCTTATCGTGTCGATGGCGACAAATTCGGTTTTTCCTTTGCCACACGGATTGCATTGTCAGTAGCCTGGAGGAGGCAAAAACAATACAATTCAACCTTGGATCAATTATTGTTCTCCTCGTCTTAGCGTATAATTCCCGGTTGCGTCCAAAGCTGTCACTTTGGAACCCGGGGTACGCTTGGACCATGACTCAGGATTTGGGGAGTGTGGTAATTACAATAAAGCAACTGCCGTCTGACCTTCACAACCCTTTTAACAGGGGAACCAGACTTTTATGACAGAAACATTGATTTGAAAAGCCACATGTTCGGATTCGACCCATGACCCCCGTATGAAAAGCGAGTTGTTATCCACTGTACGATGGTAGCTACCATCGCACTAACCTTCGATCATACTGTATGACTTAAAATGAAATAAAATTTTGATGTTGACTAAAAGTCAAAATCAAAATTTTTTAGATTAGGTCTTTATAATTCTGAAGGTGCGATATTGTCCCACTGCAGGGCAAAGGCCTCCATCATAGAAATCAAGTCATCGCTACTATGATGAGATTAAGCTCAATCGCCACGCTTGCCTTATGCGAATTAGCGATCACAAACCCGAGCTATATGTTCGAAAAATTCAAACCAACTTTTTGCTCGATCCAGGAACCTAACCCAGGACCTTGAAATCACGGACCAACGGGACGTAATGGGTACAATATACTACCAACCTTTAAACCCCTCTTCTTCCCGAAATACACCTAATTTAAAAGTACAGTTTCAACGTAAACAAAATGAAGATGACTGATATTCAAAACGAATGAAGAGATGGAATTGGATGGAATACAAACATTAATTTTAGCGAATTAAATCAGACCCTTTCTAACTGATTGAGACGTTATTCAATTAAACAACAGTAGATATTCCTAAGGGAGTTGATACACTGGCGGATTGCGAGCGTTTTCAAAGCGGACCGACGAAGTTCAATTCAATTCAATTCAATTCAGTTCAATTCAATTCAGTTCAATTCAATTCAGTTCAATTCAATTCAATTCAGTTCAATTCAATTCAGTTCAATTCAATTCAATTCAATTCAATACAATACAATTCAATTCAATTCTTTTTATTGGCAAAAATTATAAACAATTTAAGTTAATTCAGTGACTTGTGCACTAGGCTCGCATGCCTGTGTCGCATAAGTCGTTGAGTGAGCTAATTAAACCGAGTTAAAATTTGCGTTATGCTCCAGTTCTTTAACTGCCAAATGTGATACATAACAAATTAAAAATCTATAATATCAAAAATCTGTAAAAGAAAGCTTAATGTCTACAAAAAATAATAATAGAAATAAAACTGAAAAATAACAATCGGATAAAATAAACAAAACTAGGAACTTATGAGTGTAGTTAGAAAGTGGTTTCTGTGTGTGTGTGGTGAACACGTTGCGGCTGCGCAGCGTTCACGCCGCGGATGCGGAAGAAAACGGACTTATCTCCGCGGCGAACCATTTCGCATCCGCGCGGTGTGAACGCTGCAGAGCCGCGACACAGTAGTTAAATACGCTAAAGCAGCATCGACAATCCGCCATTTTGCACAGAAAGCTACTTACCTTATAGGCTTGTCCTCTTATTTTTGTAAAATATTATTCTTACCTTGGGACCCCCCATATCAATCTCCATCTCCGACCTCCCAAAATGTAATTGTGATCGTAACTCGTAAATTACAGCAGACAACAGTAAATTTCGATTAAAATAGAAAGAACGCTCCTTAGATACACACTTCTTTTTTATGAGAAAGAGAGGCAAACGATCAAGTGAGTCACCTGATGGTAAGTGATCACCGCCGCCCATGGACATTACAAAAACACGTGCAAGATTTTAAAAAACGAGGCTTGACGAGACTTTTAATAGCATTCGCGAATGTTTTATATATACCTACCATACATACGTGCGCGTTTGAAGTCATCTCAGTATGGTTCGGGAAAAATGACAGAGACAGACGTGCGGGAGGGACACGATACGACTATGTACTGCTAAAGCATATGTCAAAAAACTAATTATTTTGTGATCACTGAAAATCTTTGTTATCTTCTATCCTATTCAAAGATAAAATTTATAGGCAAGGACAAGCCTTATAGGATACCTAAAAAAAGAAACAATGCGCGATACAATTGACACCTAGCGCCATCTATTGGTACAGGTTGACATCGAGTCACGAAACAAAGTGAGGGTGCCCCATTAGTTTTTTATATTTAACTAGTGGCCCGCCCTCACTTCGTTTCGGGACATTAGTTCCACTTTATAACAATAGATGGCGCTAGGAGTCGATTACATCGCGCAAGCGTTTGGTATTTTTAGTTTATTTATAAGCGTTGCCGCTGTGTGTAGGATTTACCGCTTTATATTTATTTTATTTATATAATATGTTATTTTTGTGCTTGATACATAAAACATGCTAAATATAACTACACTTGATTTAAAATGAGTTGTTATCTAACCCCATAAAGTTGTCACAATCCGAACACCTTCGCATTGATGTTACATCATAAAACCCCTCGTATAATGTTGGTCAAACTGAATCAGAACATGTTTCGCGTTTTATTCTATAGACTTCTTTGTTGGGTCATGTGATTTAAATCATCTTTTGCAATAAGATACACCTGATACCAGTGAGACAATTGTAATACTATTTTTATTTTTCGTCTTAGCAATAAGATACGACTTAAGAGTAGTCTCGAGTATACCTCCTTAGAAACTATGTTTTCCTGGTGCCTTTCCGCCTTAAAAAAAATCTTACAGGGGTGCCCCTTGGGTGTGACCTGGGTGGGACCTGATCACAAAAGTATTGGGACCTATGTATATATCCATAATATTAGTTTACGTTAAAAGAGAGGAGATGATACCGTCACCTCATCTTTCGACCATCACCCGCCCATGCTAAACGGGCTATTTCCACCCATCCTCATAAAAAAAAGGTTAGCCATTCATATATTCATCAGAATTGTCCAAACCTGTAAAAAATGGAACAGTGAAACCCCGCACCCTTTTAACGAATTGAAGAAGAAAGACCTTTGATTTTTTTCAATGAATTTTAATTGCCTAATAAAATTCAATCTTTATCAAATTTCCCCTCTGAGAATAAATGTTTATTTCAACCCTCTTTTTCAGCGAATATTACGTCATCTTTCAAACCTACAAAATTTATGGAGGATTGCTCAATTATGTGTAATTGTTTCGCTATCTCGATATCTTTTCTTAAATTTACTTTTCTTGAACTGGCTGACTCAAAATTTATGGAAGACTTCAATTAATTTAAGCCTTCAGCAAGTTAAAGTGAAAAATGGCTTATTCTTTTGATTGTTTATTATTTTTTTATATACAGCATGTCTTTAAGTAAGTAAATAAAATTCAAAACATAGTATACCTAAATTGCCTACTAAATAGTTCACAGAAGCTTTATAGATTTACAGCCAAAAAAGACATAATGACAAAACTAATTTCGGTCGAATTCTTATTACTAGGTTCCATTGACACTCGTCTAATGAAGTTTGGAGTGGAAACCTGGCCGCTCACCGCAACACTGATACGCAGACTTAAAGTGGCCCTACTGAAAACAAATTTTCAGGGCCATGACATAAGCTGAGTGAGGGCCATTTATGTTGGAAGTCACAACACACAATATACATGCGCTGGCTGGTTATTTGTACCCTTATTATTTTGTTTTTTCTTTGTTTTTTTTTTCTGTATTCATTTCTATTCGTTTTGTTTGTACTTCTGAAACTGATGTTGTATCGTGTTGTGATGTCCAAAACAATAAAATTTTCTTTCTTTCTATACCTTATTTTCTTTTGCAGTTTATTTACACAAAGTCTCTTCAATATCACAGGAAAGGGTGCCCGCACTTGATTGAAAAAGTAGTGAGATAGCCCCTTAGTGGTCTTCCTCGGGATCTTCAAGTTTGTAGAGGCAAAAGGCAAACCCTTTGATGTCAAAGCATATTGACCGTAAAGTGAACGTATATCTACGTAATAATAATAATAATAATGGCTAACACTGTCCTTGACTACAGTCCATAGTGTATACAATGACAGTCGCTAGCTGGTGTCACATTACTTTTAGAGTAAATTGTCAATGGAAAGGGCCTCTACGTGTTGGCTTCGGCTCCACGCTCGCCTCCCAAAAATTCGGGACATAACTGCGCGGGGTTATGGATAAAGAAAGAAAAATTGTCAAAAAAGAAACAAATATATCCTCCAACCGATCACGGTTACGGCGGCCGATCGTAATGGTCGGCCACGTACGCAGGATATATTATAGTGCTAAAAGTGTGTGCGCAAACACAGGTGAAGTCTCTATTCCCTAACCCTCATATTTTTTTTTATTGCTTATAGTAGGTAGACGAGCTTGCGGCCCATCTGATGGTAAACGACTCGACGACGGTATTCCGATGGGACACAAGCGTGACACGACCGAAGAGGGATCGGGTGCAGGACCAACGGCTTAACGTGCTTTCCGAGGCACGGCAAACACTAAGGATTTCTTAGGGAAAAAAGGAAAACTTACGTACACATTTTTACCGGGATCTCTTGCGCAGCCATCGCTTTGAAGTGCGACCCACTAACTGCGCCATCGTGGCAATCTGCATATTATATCTATTTGCGTATTTACACGTTAACCTTTACGACCCCAAACGATCTTATTAAGCCTTTGGTGTTCGGCCACTGAGTTTTCGAGTGCTTTCTACTTGCAGCTTTTTTACCATTATTGCACTTACGCCTTTTTACGTGGGTCAACCCACCTTTACGATCTTGAATGCTCTTATTGGGTTTTCGTGTTTAAGGTGAGTTTTCTAGTGCATACTCGTATCGTCGTATCTTTTGAAGTCAAAGAAAAACTGGCTGTTGATGTACTTATGCCTTTTTACGTGGGCCACGTTTACGAATTTGGGTCTCACAAACATTTGTCTGAGGTTATTTTGGTAAAGGATCCTTATTTCAAGTGCTTTTTAGGCTCTTGAGGTCGTATAAGAATACAGGGTGGTAATAAATAAAGAAATAGAAAATGCAGGACAAAAGTAAGAAGATATTTTTTATTGAAATCTTATTTCAGAGAAAGCTTTTCAGCCATAATAGAAGTAGAATTATAATCAGAAATTAATTGAATTCTTATTGCGAAATCACTAGGGACAACTCGGGACGCAGCTTACTTGATCCCTTGCATTTATATTATTAATCATTGATTGCCAAATTACTTCCGGTTCGCTTAGTTTCAACTAGAGATGGGTACAGTCCATTTATCGATATTATAATTAATGAAACTGTTACGCACGCCTAAAAGCTACAGAACGGGACCGACGGAGATGACGAAATCAAACGGAGTCACGATTCTTAGCAGTGGGGGACCGACTGAAGAAACAACGAGAAAGTGAAAATTATTAATTACAAGTCGTCGATGGTTTCGATGTTTAAGACACATCGAAGGTCGCAAAGGTCCTTTTTGTCTCTATGGAAATGAGTTAAATGCAATTTAGGAACATATTTTGGTATACCTAGTTGACGGGGGTCAGTTCGGGTTCCTCCAACTCCATCCACTGTTATTGCTTCATAATCATAATATTTAGTTTACTTCATTCCTCTTTTTTGCAGCGGAACATATTATGTCTAAGCAAATTCCTCGATATTAGCTATCAGAAAACCAACATTTCCATTCAACTGCTGTAGCAGCCTGAGGTACTTTTTCACCTTTATGCAGGCGAGACGGAGTCAAGGTTAAAGGCTGGAGGGTCCTAAATACTTACTCAGGGTAGTTGAGGAAACAAATTTCCTAAAATATCTTATCGATAGAACATAATTTTATGTGTCGATATAGAGCACAACAATCTTTGGTAACAAAAAAATACTTCCACTTCTTGTCAGAAAAGTTCATTCCCCGTAGTGTCCAATAGCAGAGACATATTTGGAAAAAAAAACTACTGGCCAGCTGCCACTCCGCTACCGGAATTAATTTTGCTATTCGTTCCAAGTTTAAACTAAGTTTCCTTGGTGTTGATTAACAAATGTTTCGTCCATTCAGGTTACCTGTACGCCTTCTCATGTTTATAGATTTAACTCTTATAGTATAGAAGAAAATAGGCCACATCTCTACATTCGCTTCTCATACCATATTAATCATGTCATTTTTCCCCATCGCGACACCCGGGAGCCATCCAATACAAATCTCCCCAAATTCAACCTAGTCGATTCCTCAAGAAGGCTACAGCACAATAAACGTAAAATAAAGCAAAGGTTAATAAAAGCCTCACATTTTGGCGAACACGGGGTAATGGCTCTCGAAAAGCAATCTTATAGGTCCAAGAGCTCTTTCCTTTAATTTGTGGTTCAAGTCACAAGAAACTCGCGTTTACTAATTACCTAAATAACTTTTATTTTCACTACTTTTTACCCGCGGCTTTGCTCGCATTAGATAGAGACAAAAAGTAGCCCATGTCACTCTACATCACTTCAACTATTTCCAATTATAAAATCACATCGATTCACTTCGTTTTGCCGTGAAAGCCGAACAATCAGACAGACACACTTTCATATTTAGTATTAATAAGGATTACTCTTGCCTAATTTTATAGTGATTCAGTATATTGGCTCTCCTCAGCCTGATGGTAAGCAAGAGAAGAGCCCAAGTTGCAATTACAACGGAAGCGATGTCAAGGCATAACCTCCGTTGGCATGTGGCGGCACATTGGCCCGCGATATATTTCTTCACGCTTTGTTTTAAGGAATCCATTTTGTAGGAAGGAGAAATACATGCGCCGGCAACGAGTTCCATTTCTTGATGGTGCGGTTGAAATAGGAACTGCCAAATTTATTAGTTTGTGCTGGAATGTTTGTCATTGTGAAGCGGTGGCAGCGTTGTCCGGAGTTTAGTTCTGTGACGGAATAGGGCAGGTGGGATGAGGGAGAAAAGCTCTTCAAAGCATTCACCGTGATATAGGCGGTAAAAAACGCTAAGGGACCAGATGTCTCTATATAGTTGAAGAGGTTCAAGGTTTTTGAGACCTCTTTGTCATCTATATAATGCGCACAGCCCATCGCTCTATCGAGAGCTTTCCGTGATTAGAGACAGGAGAAATATGCGACGCTATAGATTAGAAATATTTAAATACGCTAACAAAAGGAAATCGTCTCAAAAAATAAAAATCTGTTAATAAAGTGTCTTTTCACGACCCGTGCCCGAGTGGTCGTGGTCGTAACATATTGGCGATACGACTCTAGAGTCCTATTTTAATGTTGAAATTACATGTACACTACTAGTATTGATGGATTGTAATTTAAGGTTTGAGAAACATGTACTCAATACAGTTAAACAATGTTACTATAGATTAAAGGTACTCTACCAAATAAGGCAGTTTGTCAGCGTGGAACTACGAATACGCTTATGCGAATCTCTAATCTTATCAAAATTAAATTACGCGGATGTAGTTATTAGTGGGTGTCTTCTGGGTCGGACCAAAAAGCTCATACAGCGTATTCAGAACTCTTGCGCCAGATATTGCTTCTCAATTCCTCCTAGAGCACATGTAACTCCTTATTTTAACAGGAGTGATCTCATGAATATGGAGTCACGACGTGCTATGCATTTTGCGAGCTTACTTTTTGGAGTGATTAAACATAGGAATCCAGAGTATCTCTTTGAGAAGCTAAAATTTACGCAAAGACAATCTCGCATCACTGATCGCCTCATTTGTCCTCCATTTAAAACCGCTGCATTCCGGGGTAGTTTCCGATACTCTGCAACTAAATGTTGGAATAATATTCCACCACCAATAAGAAACTCCACCACAATTCACACCTTTAAGTTGAAATACAAGTCTTTTTTACTTATCTTACAGAAGAGTATATAATAATATTATAAAATAGTAACCAGCTCATCTTACATAATTTTATATTTTACTATGTATTTATTTCCTAAATAATTTCGTTTTCCACATCTATGTGTAAGTACTTAGTGATAACTTTATGTGACTGATTTATTGCAATGTTTAAAAATAGCTGTCGTCGGCTGAGGCCGCGTGTCTCGTTCTTTTGGCATCCGCAGAATACCAGTAGTTTAGCGTGGCATAATGTGTGTCACGCTCAACCGTATACTGAGCGGAGACCATTTTGGTACCAATTATGTAATTACGTAGTTAATAAGTTTATATTTTGTTCTGTAAAAACTAAAAATTGTTGATACGATTATGTAATTATTGGTTCCAAATAAACATTTCTTCTTTCTTCTTTCTTTCTTTTAGTACATGAAGTTGAATTTCAGAATAATCATATTAATGGCAAATAAAAGATAATTTACTCAAAAAATATCTAAGTCCATAAAAGTCCATTGGCCGTGGGAGAGCCACGCTTCGGCATGAATGGGCCGACTCGACCGGAGTGATATCACGGCCTCCTGCGTGAGTGAGGGTACCCGAGACCCATTTCAGGGGAAGAGAGGGTTGAAAGGTTAGTAGCACACTTATGACTCCACTGGTGTCGGGATCAGGTGATCCGTCGTCTGCCACCTATCACAAAAAAATAAATAAAAAATATGGGAAAATGACCATTGAGCATGTATGTTTATGTATATAAATTTTAGTTAGCCGTCATACATATTTCTGCATCGCCTAATGGTTGACTGGTAGAGAATGCTGTATAGCATTAAGTCCGCCAATTGTACTTTACTTTCTTGTGCAATAAAGAATAAATAAATAAATAAATAAATATATAATTTAGCATTGCAATAAAATGCGCTAGGAAATGTAATATGATGAAGGTTTTTATATTATCAATTTAAGGTATATTATTGTCATTTTAGGCTTGATTCTACCAATTAGAATACTTCTACCATGAACGATATTTCTACCATGTGCCTTTTTTTTTCTACCATTCTACCAATCTTTATTCGTGGATAAATCTACGGTATAACGCCAGACTTGTATCCTTCTGCCCCCTATCACATAAAAATCGCTTTCTGCTTCCCACTTATTCCATAACCCAGTCTCCCGTGATGCGGTACTCATGCCAATCGTTTTGGTGTTTAGAGTGCGGACGCGGCACCGTCAAGGATATTCCGCTTAATTGATTGAATACGAATCCTTTCATGTTTGCAGACCTAGAGGCTTATTCTCGTGCACTCGATATTGAAGATTTGTGTGGACGAATGTATAGGATCGCTGAATTCTATTTTTGAGCACAAGCAAGCGGGAAATAATATTCTTCCCCTTCTAATCTTTTGGTAGAGTAAATTTTTAACTTGCATCGAAATATTGATATTAATATGGATCTTCCCGTGATTTATAATGGACATCCTAAAATCGGAAGAAGTCGCTTGAGAACGGTGGTCTCAAACTGAAAGTGGCGAAGACATCAACTCTACTGATCCCACGTCTGTCCGTATTGGCGACGATAAGGTCGAGCGCACGGATCAGTTTAAGTACCTGGGATCAGTACTTCATTCGTCCGGAGACATCGATGATGACGTCAAGGCCCGCATTGCTGTCGCGTGGGCCAAATGGCATGATCGTCGTCTGTGACCCTAAAAAGTCTATAATTAGATCGGTTTTTTGTATAGCAGTGAGACTTGGCCTGTACATGAGTGACACAAACAGGAGTTGCATGTCACGGAAATGAAGATGCTGTGGTGGAGTGTGGAGTTACGCGGAAAGACCGCGTGAGAAATTCACGCACGCGTAGAAGCCTTCATGTTCGTAACATAGCAGAGAAACTGCTGGAGAGTTACCTACGTTGGTACGGCCACGTCCTGCGAAAACCAGACAGCTACGTGGGAAACAAATGTCTGGCCATGCAACCACCACCGGGCCTCAGCAGAAGGGGTAGACCTGAAAAGGTGTGGCTTGATGTCGTAAGGGATGACATGCGTGCCAATAAATTGACTACCTTGGATGCACAAAATCGTGCGAAGTGCAGGAGTAGAACCAGCTTGTGATGCAACTGAGACACAACGCAAAGATGATGATGATGATGATCCTAAAATCTTTTTTGATCGTATCTCCTAAATTACTGCAGTTACATGAATTTCAGTCAACGTTGAGGATAATGGCATAAAAATGAACTTTTTATGTGGTAAATTATGGGATTGTTTGGTCTCTTTAAAATTAATCTCGGCTTTTGAGGCACATCCACTATAATCTTTCGCTGTATAAAATCCGTGTCAGTACCAAAATAACTTTACCTAATTCCGACCCCTGCTAATGACAATCAATACAATGGCCCTTTGAGACATACTGTTTTTATTTATACATTTTAATTCCCTCTTGACTCTCTCTAGTCGACTTGGTCCTTTAGCGCTGCGGCAGAATATAGCTTCCCTCAGCATTCTATAGCGCATCTATCATGGCTCCCCATGATGCTCTGTTTGATGTGTTTGATTTACTCCCTACAGCTGAATTCTTACATTGAATTGTCTTTCCATCTCCATCTTCTTGATGGATGGCGGTACTCTGCGTTTCTCGCGGAACTTTCTACCACCAGCTGAGGTACGTCAGTTCTGTGGGACGGTTTGACTGCAGGAGTATTTCCAGACGACTGAGACTTAGGGATCTTCAAGAAAAGAGCGTACTCTTTTTTAAAAAGGCCGGCAACACATTAGCGATCTCTCTGATTTCGCGGATGTGGGATTGATTGCGGAGCGTTGATTACTTTTTATCATGAGACTCGCATGCTCGTTTGTCCGCTTCTAGCATAAAAAAATGTTTTAAATAGTTAGCTACTAAACTTGATCTATTTGAACAATTTAAGATAAGATAAAATAAAAACATTTATTTGTAAAACACACACGACACACAACTTCACAAATAAAGAAAATTAAACAAACTTGTGAAAAAGTAAAAGTAAACACTAACAGTTTAATTAACAGTGGGAGAGCCACGCTTCGGCATGAATGAGCCGGTTCGACCGGAGTAATACCACGTCCTCACAGGAAACCGGCGTGAAGCAGTGCATGCGCTGTGTTTCGCTGCGTGAGTGAGGGTACCGGAGGCCCAATCCAGGGGAAGGGGGGTGAAAAGGTAAGCAGCGCACTTGTGACACCACTGGTGTTGCAGGCGTCCATGGGCGGCGGTAATAGCTTACCATCAGCTGATCCGTCTGCTCGTCTGCCACCTATATCATAAAAAAAAAACAACAGATAATAACAAAGATAAAAAAGAAACAATTTCGGAAAGGCAGACTCTAAGAAAACATTTATACTATTTATTTAATAATTGTGTACTACTTTTTGATCTGTTTTTGTACTCGAAATTTGGATTATCGCCATAAGTGGCCGATTTTGGCGGTAATTCAAATTTAGAGTACAAGAGCAGACCAAAAAGTTATATAAGTATAAGTATTAAACCCGTCCCCGTCGCCTTAATGTATTTTTTTTTGTTACAGGTAACTAGTTAAAATTCCGGATAGAGCTTGGCAGTGAACAATTGTCTTTTGATACCTCATTTATTACGGACGTATTTTTGGGTAAAATAAAACAGGTAAGGTGAAAACATTTTTTTTTTACTCAGGTTTGTCACTAATATGGCCCGACCCAGGATCCGACCGGTCATCAAGCCGGACATGGTAGCGACCCACTAGTCACTGCGCCACCAAGCGCCACTGACTTGGCCAGTTCTCTACGAGCCCATTGGTATCACTATATTATTCTGTGATACCATTGTGGTCAAGCCAGCCCATTTATGTCGAAGCGAGGTCTCGTACAGTCATAATCGAATGCAATCCGAACTCGATTGCATGTTAATCTATTAAAGCTGAACGCCCTTATGGTCTAGTGGTTTAAGTACCGGGCCATGATCTTGGGGTCCTGGGTTTGATTCCCGGGTCGAGCAAAAACTATGTTTCGAATTTTGCGAATATTGTTCTGGTTTGTGATCACCAATCCGTATTAGGCAAGCGTGGTGATTAAGCCTAATCCCATCATAGTAGCGATAACTTGATTCCTATGATGGAGGCTTATGCCATGTAGTGGGACAGTATATAGGCTGATACTAAAACTATTACAGCTAAAACCATATTCATAACTGACACCTCGTTACAAACGTATAATATACCTACTGTCATCATCATGCCCGAACAGGCACTAAAGATAAAATCAGCGTTCCGCAAGGAAATCTAATAAACCATCAACTGAAACGTGTCTCCTCCCCATATCGCCGGAACGGAGCAGGGTTGGGCGCGGTACGGAGTCATGTGATATTTTTGTCACTTTAATTAAAATAGTTGCCGGCTCTCACTTCGTTTCAAGACATTAGTTCCACTTTATACCAATAGATGGTGCTAGCTGTTTTTTTTGATAGGGAGGATTTTTTGACTCTTTGTTATTTTTGAATTTATAATATCAATATTCATTCTTCTTGCCTAGTGACTCATAGCGACATCTAGTACGTGAATTACGTACAAACACTCTGTGGGGAGAGGGGCGGTTGTACTGGCGCCACTGGCGTTCATTTATTGTCTGTGCTGTGCTTAAGTAAGGCGAAAAACGAATTCGGAACGTTTTTTTTCTGGCATTGCACGGTTTGTGTAGGTATTGGCCACAATTCGAAACGATTTGCCTATACAAACATATAACAGTATTTTATTTCCAAATCTTTATGAATTTATCTTTAATTTATGTTTTTTATAGGGAGAGAAACAAAATAATTAAGGTCATTTAAGGGGTTTTTATCACTGACTTTAGGGATAAATATTTTCGACAGTTGGTAACACTACTGTAGGATTTAACTTTTTATAATTAGATAGTGGCCCACCTTGGCCTTGATTTTCAGACTTAATTTTGCTATCAGTTTCAAACTGTACCTATTGTCCTTAGGTGTCATTTACATCGAGTAAATGTTTCGTCTTTTTGAGTCTTTGTGATTAGTAACTATAACGATCTATTTTTTTCCTTTTTCAATTTATTTTATTTGCATTATATATGACTAGTTATATAGTAACATTACACAATCAAAAGAACATATATGCGCCTTGGTAGGCATTGCAAATTGGCATAGATATTATATTAGTCATGCATCTCACTTGAATCTGTGTATATCCTCTCATTAAATAATAAAAAATGTCCATATAATTTATCTGACATCTAACGTCAAAAGTGGATGATAATTGACAAATGTTTCCTACCTACGGCACAATTAGCGTTATTGTATGTGAAATGAATGACGGCAAGTCAACGACTTTGTACAATGATTTCACGTGTTCTCAGTACTACACTCATAGTGTATGATGATAGACCGTAAAGTCACACACACATGGAATGTATTAAGATACTTTAGCCCGAAAATCTAAGGCGGCCGCGCTATAGCTAGGATTAGCTCGATTCCTAGAGTATATTAGTCATCCCATCATTATCATCATCATTTCAGCCAATAGACGTCCACTGCTGGACATAGGCCTCCCCCAATGTTCTCCATACAGATCGGTCCTGTGCCGCCCGCATCCAATGGATTCCCGCGATCTTCACCAGATCGTCGGTCCACCTTGTGGGGGGCCTGCCACGGCTGCGACTTCCTGTACGTGGCCTCCACTCGAGGATCTTTCCGCCCCACCGGCCGTCTGTTCTTTGCCTATTCTTCTTCTTTCTTTTGGTCGTTCTATCCTTTGGTCTACGTCTGTGACCTTAGTTCTCCTGCGGATCTCATCATTTCTGATACGATCACGCAGGGAGACTCCGAGCATAGCCCTCTCCATTGCTCTCTGGGTGACTTTGAGCCTCCTTAATCGCCACATTGTAAGCGGCCACGTTTCGGTTCCGTATGTCATCACTGGCAACACACACGCATTTAAGACTTGCGTCTTGAAACACTGCGGTAGATCTGCCGAAAATATGCTGTGTAGCTTCCCGAACGCTGCCCAGCCGAGTTGGATTCGTCGATCGACCTCTTTCTGGAAGTTGGACTTACCAAGCTGGACTTTTTGTCCGAGGTAGATGTACTCGTCTACAACTTCCAGTGTAGAGCTTCCAACCTTTACTAGAAGGTAAAAAACAAAACAGTGAATTTAACTATATTTTAGAATAAAATCTAGTTTTCTATATCAAAAAGGTTCGAAAAAGAAAGTATTTAACAATCCAAATCCGTTAGAATATTCTGAGAAAGTTGATTCACTAGTATTTAACTAGTTGCACCTAAAATTGTACAAAAACTGTACCTACTATCAATGGTAAACTAACACACGTTTAAGTGAATGTCCCTGTAGGCGTAACCTCCAGAGGTCAATCAACTAAACGTATATATGTTTTTAAACATCATTAACAAACAAATGATAACCTTAAATGACGTGAATCATTTATTACTTTTTGTTTGTTTGTAAACTTTCACTATTAATTTTCATTCAGTAGTTAATAAGTGCTCATCTTAACGCGTATACCTAACATTCAACTTTAAATAAGTATTTTTATGTTATTAAACATATTATTCGACATAGCCCAAAGGATTGTATGACTCAAGTGGCAATGGGTAGGGCATATAGCGAGGAGAGCAGACGGCTCAAAGCCGTCTGCCGACCGAGGACCTTTCCGCCTGTTGAGGTGGAGTGGAGGCCACGTACAGGAAGTCGCAGCCGTGGCAGGCTCCCAAAAGGTGGACCGACGATCTGGTGAAGGTCACGGGGATTTATTGGATGCGAGCGCCACAGGATTGAGCTGTGTGGAGAACATTAAGGGAGGCCTATGCCCAGCAGTGGACGTCTATTGGCTGAAAGGATGATGATGTTATTAAACTAATGGATTATAATTTATCCCCCATCATCATCCCAATTTTCGTCTCAAGCTGTCGGTTTGAAGCCTGGGGTCCGATTTTCATTGTAGTACCCATGTAGGTCCTATAATTTGTGGTTTATCTGATGTGTGTAATTATGGATGATATTGAAGATAAGCTCCTTTATTAAAAATCGAAAATAAACATAGTCCCGGAATTAAATTCGCGCCAGCCTCTTTTAACATTGCGTGTTAGAACGGGATCACATGAGATTTAGTACGTGAATAACTTAAAATCGCGATTTATAGTAAGCTGGAATAAGTTTTAATTCTGAGTACCCAGTACTAGAGCTATTGATATTATTTTTTACACCACTTAATAAAGCTTGAGGTTGTTTTTTTTCCTTTTTTTAAAATAAAATTATAATTTAAATAAAAAGTCATTATAACTCAAAATTTAGCAGCATTGTACCAATTGATCATTTCTCAAAGTCACAAGTATTGTACCAGTGACTGTCACTACGATATACCAGGTCGATCACCCTAGTGTGAATTTGTGCGAGTTGCCCGGACTCGACTTCCTTCCGCAGCGGGTGGCGGGTGCGCTCAGCCAGGCCAATATGGCCGACCAAGATGGCGGCGAGAGGGTCTTCTGAACATTTGGGGTTACACTTACATATTATAATTAAGTATTAAACTGTAAGTAAGTAAGTTTTGACCGTGGGAGAGCCACGCTTCGGCATGAATGGGCAGGTGATCCGTCTGCTCGTCTGCCACCTTTTTTTTTGTTAATCAGCCTATATACTGTCCCACTGCCGGGCAAAGGCCTCCATCTTAGAAATGAAGTTGTCGCTACTATGATGGGATTACATTATGATGGGATTGCAGACAGTGGCGGACAGATACACATCGCCTATCTGGTCATCTTTGATCCGGAGGGTGATTTAGTTTAAGTACCTATAATAATATTTTTCTATATCTCTTACTGTTACTAACTCTAGATAATAAGATAATAAGATACAAATATGAATACTAACAAACCATGTATGAGCCTCAGTTGTTCGAAATAAAATATATATATATATTTTTTTTATTAGGCTTAATCACCACGCTTGCCAAATGCGGATTGGTGATCACAAACCCGAGCTATGTCCGAAAAAATCGAAACATACTTTTCGCTCGACCTGGGAATCGAACCCAGGACCCTGAGATCACGGCCCGGTACTTAAAACACTAGACCAACAAGGGCGTTATGACATATAAAAAAAAATAGAAGTCTCAAGCGCATTGTAATAATTTTAGCCCTCCTAACTTTAATAATGGGGTTTACTAAGCGAAGGAACTATACGGATGACAAATATTCTTGCATATAACTTGAAGTAATATCTGAACTGTAATCTCAGTAGAAATCGACATTCCAACCTGCGATAGATAATAATGTGTACCTATAAAGCCATAATATTAATCAGGTCGAGCAGGCCCCTTCATGCCGAAGCGTGGCTCTTCCGCGGTAAAAAACTTTACGGGTGGAAATTGGCCAGCATCGGGTTATCCGTCTGCTTACCTGCAACCTATCACAATAAGTTAAAAAGAGTCTTCAGTCAAATAGCTTGCGGGAACATTCAGTGTGAAGAACTAAAGCGGTGTATTTGTCACCAAACAGTTGCATTTTCCGGCGGCTACACGCTACAATGGCAGCGTCGAGCCGCAGCTTAGCAATAGTTGCCGTCTAATTGCTCTCAGTATCGAACCCAATGGACATCCGGAATCCGAATCTTTATCTATGCACTAGTGTCAATTGATCATGGGAGAGCCACGCTTCTGCATGAACGGGCTCGACCAAAGTGATAGGGCCTCACAGAAAACCGGCGTGAATCATCACTGTGCTGTGTTTCTCTGCGTGAGTGAGGTTACCGGAAGCCCAATCCGTGGAAAGGGGTTAAAGGTTGACAGCGCACTTGTGACTCCACTGGTGTCGCGGGTGTCCTTGGGCGGCGGCAATCGCTTCCCATCAAGTGATCCTGTCTGCTCGTCGGCCACCTATCACATTAAAAAAAAATCGTGACATTAGTTTCATTTTGAACCAAAAGATGGCGGTGGGCGTTGATTGTCAAGTATTTCATTTTGTCGGTTTACCTAAAAGCCATGTTGCTATTTCAAGATTTTACCTCTTAATAAATAATACAAGTTAGTTTTTTTAGATTTACCGCGTTGCATTTTAACTATAATTAATCAAGACAGGAATTAACACGAAATTACGGCTGCTGTAACGTAGTCGAGTAAAATATTGTATCAACTGTTGATCACAATGTTGTATCACATAATAAATATTGTCTTTATTCCCTTCTTGATTAATTATAATAGTACAAGTTGCCCTCACTTCGGTTCGAGACTTAATTTTGCTATTAGTTCCAACCTGTACCAATAGATGGCGGTGAATGTCGATTTCATCGCGCTAGCTTACATTTTTGTGTAGCATATAAGTCTGTCGTTGTCTATACAAGTTACCTTTTTCCTCGAACTGACGAACTAGCTGAAGCGGTCTGCCACCATAAAAGAGTCATTATTTAAGCGGCTACACGCCACATAGCAGCGTCGAGCCGCAATCTACAGTAGTTGCCGGTTAATCGCTCTCAGTTACGGACCCAATAATGGACATTCGGATAGGCGCATTTTCGACATTACTAGATCCGTTAATATATTTTCTGCATAAAACCGCAAAAACTAAATTGGTAGCTTAATAGATAAGAACGTTAGACTTTGGAACCAAGCGAGGTGCTTGCTCGGTATAGCCGCCATAGCCGAAATATCTGAAGGAGTATATTGTTTAGATTTGATGTCTTTCTTTAATTCTGATGCATATAGTGCTTAAGCTCTTTCTTATCTCTTGGTCAGTTACTTTAGCTGGTCGACTCCTCTGATTTTTAGGGTCCGTTGCCAAATGGCAAAAAACGGAACCCTTATAAATTCGTCATTTTTGTCCATATGTCACAGCCACTTTTTTCCGAAGCTATAAGAACTATAATATACAGACTTGGTAAATGGATGTATTTTGTTAACCGCATTCTGATTTTTACAAAAAATAGCAAATGAAAATTTTTTTAGGGGATGCCCATACTTAGAACTGACACTTTAATTTTTTTTCATCAAACCCATACATGTGGGGTATATATAAATAGGTCTTTAAAAATGATGTTGAGGTTTCAAATATATTTTTTTCTTAACTTAATACTTTTCGCAAGAGACGCTCCCGTGGTAGTAAAATGACTCTCCCCCCCCTCTCCATAAATTCTATAATAAAAAAAATATAAAACTAAAAAAATACCATTAAAACTAACAACGAAATTTTGGTTTGAACTAGGTCTAGCACTAGTCTAGGTCTAGCTAGGTTTTTTTTTGATACGTTATAAACCGTAAACTGCAATTTACCTTCCATATATCTTACTTACTGCTACGCTGCTACGGAACCCTTCATGGACGAGTCCGACTGGCTCTGACTCGCTCTTGGCCGGTTTTTTAGGGTTCCGTGCCCGTCCGTATGTCACAGCCACTTTTATCCGAAACTATAAGAACTATACTATTGAAACTTAGTAAATGGTTGTATTTTGTTAACCGCATCACGATTTTTACATAAAAATTGGAAAAAATATAAAAAATTGGGGGGGGGGAGGGGGTCTCTTACAAAGCTCTCCCCTGAAACTCATTTTTTTTTATCAAACCTATACGTGTGGGGTACCTATGGATAGGTCTTTAAAAATGATGTTGAGGTTTTTAAAAATATATGATGTACATAACTATGAAAACTAACAACGAAAATTGGTTTGAACTAGATATAGTGAGTAGTTTTTATTTAATACGTTATAATCCGTAAACCGAAATTTACCTTCCATATATCTTACTTGCTCTACGGAACCCGGGAAATACTACTGCAGCGAAACCTGAACAAAACGGAGTAAAGTGAGATTAACATATTTAAAACCATTGACCGGAATGAATGATCGATTACATTTACCCGTGACCTCTGAATGGGTATCTTAATTGATAACTGTGAAAACAAAACACTGTCTACACTATGTAAATAGGCCAGATTTGGTCTAACCTAGTTCTATATTCCATCTAGCCATCCAATCTCAGTTGAAGACTTAAACATTAACGCGATTTCTCCTATACAACGCGAACGTACAGGCGGCAGAGATCTAAGATTGAACTATTAATATGCAAACCACAGGGACGGACAAACAGTCAACGTCACGTCACCACTTTGACCTTTGCTCTTGAGACGTGCGGCATAAGGATTAATGTTGCACCTGTATGTGAGATGCGGTGACTATACCCACCCGAGCTGTTGCTAAAGAGCTATTGTCTCACAGAGCAGTACTTGCTTGCAAATGTGAAGTCATTGATTTTTATTCCGATGCCATAAGGTTCATATTTGAATGTGTTTGTTTAATTGGATGGCACTGTACGTAATGTACGTGTTAAGCGTTGAGTGGAGGACATCGTTAGGGTTTGGGTTTATCAATCGAGTGTCTAGCTAAATACTAGGTTTAACAGTTATATAGAGCTCATTAACAGTGGAGGTAATCTCTGATCATTCCAACCCTGGGAAAATCAGGCTCAAGCACTTTGCATACTAATTAGGTACTCTATTCGTACTCCGGAATTAATTTGCGGCATACCTACTAGAGGTGGCCTATTATAATACTAAGTATGTCCACTGACCCGATGCCGCATTTGAGTTAGACTTTGCTTCTCATCTCATCCCAGCTTGTAGTTTTTTTGTATGCTAGAGGCGACAAACGAGCAAACGTGACCTGACGGAAAGTAATCAACGCCGCAAATAAACATACGCGAAATCAGAGAGAACGCTAATGTGTTGCCGGCCTTTTTAAAAAAAAGAGTACGTTCTTCTCTTGAAGGTCCTCAAGTCGCAGCCGTAACGGTTTGGCTACGGGAGTGCGGCCACTCCCGCAGCCAAACCGTTCCATAGAATTGAGGTGCGTGGTAGAAAAGTTCCGCGAGAAACGCACAGTGTTGAACCATCGAGATGATGGTGATGGAATGATAATCGCTTGCGTGTGGTTCGATGTAAGAATTCAGCTGCAAGGAGTATATGAATCAGTTCCCGATTGCGTCCAATGCTGTCGCTTTAAAGGTACGCGTACGCGTAGACCATGATTCAAGATTTGTGGAGTGTGGAAATTCCAAGGAAGCATCTGCCGTCTGACATTCACAACCTTTTAACAAGGGAACCAGACCAACTGAACCGTGGTTGCACATTTCAGAAACTATCCGAAAAGTGGAGGTTTTCTTTCGATGTTTTTCCTCACCGACGAGTGGGGTATGTAGAAATATGCACATAGATTTGAAAAATCTAGAGGTACATGCTCGGATCCGAACCTACGATCTCGCATTCCTAAGGCATACATACGTTCATATCCACTGAGTTACCATCGCTCAGACTTTATATTTGTATTTTAGTTTAATTTTTTTTTTATAGAAAGGCCAATTAGGATGACCTCACTCCGCCTGATGGTAAGCGGCCGTGAAATCCAAATATAAGGCTGACAGGCACAAAAGAACTAACAAAGTACCCATTGTGTCTGCCATCCTTACCCTAATGGCCTGCTGAGATGCCGTTTCACGCCCCGCCTAAAAGACCCCGGATTATATGAAGGAGGACACATGAGCTGGGAGGGCATTCCATGTCTTGATGGCTCGGGGCAGGAAGGAGGAGCCAAACCTTTTGGTGCGCGCCGCCATTGTCTGGATGGTATTCAACATCTTTGCATTTTTTCCCGATTGCGTCCCAATCTGTAGCTTTGGAGCCCGGGGTCCGCCTTCATACTTCGACTCCTCCACTTTGTCTTCTGTCTCTACATGAATGGGCCGGCTCGAACTGGAGTGATACCACGACCTCACAGAAAGCCGGCGTGAAGCAGCACTGTTTTGTGTTTCGCTGCGTGAGTGAGGGTACCGGAAACCCAATCCCGATGCAAAGGGGGGTTTAATGGTTTGCAGCGCACTTGTGACTCCACTGGTGTCGCGGGTGTCCATGGGCGGTGGCAATTGCTTACCATCAGGTGATCCATATGCTCGTCTGCTACCAATCACATAAAAAGTACCTACTTGTTTGTCTATTTAAACAGTATTTAAGTTATTTTTTCTTTTCTTAATAGCAAGTTAAGACTCCTTTGCAATCTAGGTGAAGTCAATTTTGCAACTCGTGCGTTTCAATCTAGCAATAGTTGCCAAAATCGTGAGACAGCAATCAAAAATGGAAATATAGTGACCTTGTCGTGGACACGATTTTATGGTTGACTAATACTTCAAATGATGGCTGAGTTTACGCCAATTTTCTTGCTGACTAAGCTTTGCAAATGAGTTGGAATACACAAATAGTTGAATTGTTTTTATTTTCAACCTCCGATACAAAATGTGTGTTGTTATAAATGTTAAATATTTTGTATGATAGGGAGTAGCCGAGCAAAGGGATCATCTCATGGTATGAAAAGCGATTGCCGTTTTTTCCTCCTTCCTACGATATGGATTCTTTCAAACGAAGCGTGAAGAAGCATCTCGCGGGCCAGAATGGCAGTGCCAATGGTAGTAGCCTTGACATTACGTCCGTTGTAATTGTAACGCAGCCTCTCCTTTTGCTTACCATCACGCTGAGGAGGCCAATGTCAATATCAGGCCAATATGCTGCGCCACTATAAAAAATAATAATAAGTCTAGGTCGACTGTCTACTGACTATGATTTCGTGACAACCTGGCTGTCTCTGCCATGGAGCATACAAGTTGTCTTCCAATCATTCCATTTTTCTTGTTTGTGCATCGCCAAATTATTAACCATCAAAGCAAAAACCACTCCATCAACTCTTCCTTGTAAACCACACTTGACAAAACCAATCACATTAGACACACGACGGCTCTGGCGCCCCGTTCAAATAACATTAACGATAATACTCGAAGCGGTTCATTTTAGAGTGGCCACTTACAGAGGGAATTCCGTTAAAGTTGGCTCGTCTCCATCCCGGGAGTGAATCCCGAATGAGCCATCATAGACGTGGGTAGGGTTGCCAGGTCTTAGAAACGAAAAACCAGACAGTCCAACTAGTTTAGCTAGACATTTGAGTTAAAAGGTTTTTTCATAGTTTAACTATTAAGAAGGGGTCTATACAGTACAATACAGTCTTCTCCCGAAGCCAACACATCATCATCATCATATCAGCCCACATCCACCCACTGCTGAGTATAGGCCTCTTTTTTATCACGACACTCCCTTCTTTCCCCTGCCAGCCTTATCCCTTATTTCCCAGCTGCCGTTACAATATCGTCAGACCATCGGACAGGTGGTCTGCCCACAGGACGTTGCCCTATTCTTGGCTGCCATTCGGTAAGCCAACACATAACAGATACAAAAGAAATGTTGAAATTTTTAATGCCTAAAAATCCTCCCAGGTCGGACACCATCTAATTTGACCGGAATATGTCCGGGTTGACGGGACGCCTGATAACCCTAGACTTGGCTATACAGGCGACAGGGACGTACTCGGATTTGCAGAATGAGATTCAACTGTTTTATATTATATTGGAAATTTTCAAGTGCCTTCAGCTGTACCTAACTTGCATTCACCCTCATGCACGTTTCAAATAGTTTCTTAAACTGTGGATACTTACAAGTGTAGAGTGATTTTGAACGTGTAACCGTGATCTAAATGGTCTGGTTCCCCTGTCCAAGGGTTGCGAAGGTCAGATGGCAATCGGTTTAATGTAGTTACTAGTCCTAGATTATGGTCCATCATTTTGTCTTCCAAATAAATAAATGTATGTAATTCAAGCACACCCCGTATGAAAACAAAAAAAAATTTTTGACATTATGTCAAGAAAAAGAGCCTTTTTAAACAGCCAGCGGCTCACTTGTGGTTCATCTGGTATAGCATATGTCCAAGAAGAGCGGTAATCACTTACCATCAGATAATCATAACATGATGAGCTTATAATGAGTCGCTTAAGTAGGCTCAAAGACACCCAGAGAGCAATGGAAAGGGCTATGCTCGGAGTCTCCTTGCGTCATCAAATCAGGAATGATGAGATCTGCAGGAGAACCAAGGTCAAAGACATAGCCCAAAGAATTGCATGCCTCAAGTGGCAATGGGCAGGGCACATTGCCAGGAAATCAGACGGTCGGTGGGGCAGAAAGTTCCACGAGTGGAGGCCGCGTCGAAGCCGTATCAAGCTCCCGACGATCTGGTGAAGGTCGCCGGAATCACTTGGGTGCGGGCGGCATAGGACCGTTCTGTGGGGAGGCCTATCTCCAGCAGTGGACATTTATTGGTTGTAGAAGAAGAAGAAGGAATGTAGTTGTCATAAAATCAATCAAAGTATTTTTTTTATATTTTCGACCGATTACGATGATTCAATAACACTGGTACATTATGCTCATCGTATTATTCTTCTTAAGTCGTGTGGTCCCGGCAGAGTAGAAAAGGCCACCCTCACTCTTACCGAGGTGTCGTAAAAGGCGACTAAGGTAAAGCTGCTGGCATGATCATCAGCCCCCAGAGAAGGAAAACTCTGCATTTATATCAAAACCCTCGCCAACCCGTCTGCCAAGCGTGGTGAGTATGGCAATTACCCCTCATGTGATTGAGGGAGGCCCGTGCCCCAGCAGTGGGGACTTAAATGGGCTGATGATGATGATGATTATTCTTCTTTATTATTTACTGGTATTTCGGCTCTTACAACCTTATATTATTATAAGGGTTAACGATTTTTTTTTAAATTTATTTCTTTCGCCCCCACTGATCATTCCAGCCCTGTCTGCGAGTTTCAAACCTAAGAATTTCTGAGTAAAATTAAAGAGTTCAATAATTCGTGAAAGTTGAAATGAATCTGATTGGTTATTCTCAAGCTGGTATCAATTTTCATTTGAAACGTATTTCCATTTAGGGACTAAGCTTTTGAATAAGCTTCATTTTTTACTCAACTAGGGCGAAAGCAAAAAGAAGGGTTATGATTTTGACCTGTATGTTGTATAAAGAAGTTATGAGGGAACATGATGAACAACCATACATACATACTTACATACATACATATTTACAGGTCAAAATCATAACCCTCCTTTTTGCATTCGCCCTAGTCGGGTAAATAGTTATCATATTTGAACAAATGAGGTGTCGTTAGAAGCGTCCTGATTGTCTTCTGGTTATAGGCGACATGACGTCACGTTAAATTGACTACAGCGCCCTCTAGGGAACTTAAAGTAAGGAGCTGAGGGTCGTGACCCCAAATTTACATTCTTTCCACGATTTTCTTTCGCCTACTTGACCTGTCTTCAGCGGTGTGAACAGCATCGCACACTGAGGTGTTTAGGTGGTGCTGATCTGGTCTGACCATCGTGTTGGGCTTCTTGATCTCGGCTTAACGGCGGCCTAAGCTTAAAATGAGCAAAATTCTACCCACAAGAAGGGACAGTATATCCGGAGTTACTTCAAAAATTGATTTTGTCAAGATAGAAAGGGAGAAAGAGAGGACTGCGAGAGAGAGAGAGCGAATCTCAAGTAGCCTTATAAAACATTAGATTATGTTATGTCACCTTGTGATGCACAAGGTTAGTGTTAAAATATTCGTACATACATCAGCATGAATGGGCTGGCTTGACCGCAGCGATACCTACCACGGCCTTACAGAAAACCCAGCGTATAGCAGCACTGTGTTGGTTTCGGTACCGGAGGCCCAATCCGTGGGTAAAGGTCCTCACAGAAAACCGGCGTGAAGCAGCACTGTGCTGTGTTTTGCTGCGTGAGTGAGAGTACCGGACCCCAATCCAGGGGAAATGGGGGTTTAAAGGTTGGCAACGCACTTGTGACTCCACTGGTGTCGCACGTGTCCATGGGCGGCGGCAATCGCTTACCATCAGGCGATCCGTCTGTTCGTCTGCCACCTATCACAAAAAAAAGGTAAGCAGCGCACTTGTGACTCTACTGGTGTCGCAAGTGTCCATAGGCGGCGGCAATTGCTTACCATCAGGTGATCCGTCTGCTTGTCTGCCACCTATCACATAGTAAAAAAATTCAGACGATTTTATTTATTCTTCGCTTAACACAGTCTCTCTCCGGTGACCTCGGTTCATATTTTAAAAGGTTCCAGAATGTCTAGTCTTGTTTACATTTCACTGTAAAATGCTTTATTAAATCTAATTTTAGTTTTAAATCTTAATTTAGGATGTTAAATAAATGACGAATAATAAAAAATATATATTAGATATGGATCTACCTTACGCGGAGTCACAAGTGTGCTGCCAACCTTTAAACCCCCCTTTCCTTTGGATTGGGCCTCCGGTACTCTCATTCACGCAGCCAACAGTGCTGCTACACGCCGGTTTTCTGTGAGACCGTGGTATCACTCCGGTTGTGCCGGCCCCTTCGGCAGCAGATGTCTAAGCGTGGCCCTCCTACGGTCTAATATTCTTTTTATCTGAGAGGTGGCAGACGAGCAGACGGATCACCTGATGGTAAGCGATTACCACCATCCATGGACACCCTCGACACCAGTGAAGTCACAAGTGCGCTGCAAACCATTAAACCCCCATTTGCCCTGGGATTGGGCTTCCGGTACCCTCACTCACGCAGCGAAACACAGAACAAGTTCTTCTCTTGAAGGTTTTTTAAACAACCTTTTGTTTAAAAAAATTGCGTATCACACAGAAAGGTCTTATGTAAAATAGTGTCCTCAGAGCCAGGCCACTTGCCTACATGGTATTATCTAAAATGTATTATGTGTTTATGATAAGTAACCGATTTGATAACGACCATTTTGACAAGTCTGTTTTTTCCCCTTCATCCTAGTTATAATCAAATCCATCCATCATTGAAGAGTGCACAAGTTCAAATCAATAGTCGCAGGCGATGCCCCTCGTACTGCAAGTGATGCCCTTGTCTGGTCGCCAGCCAGTCATTCGCATCGCTTGGAATGCAATGTCACGACACCAGCCTACTATTTCCACACACACAAAAACTCATTTCCAACCCTACTTCTAGCAACACAAAGCACACATCCTAATAACCTCATTCAACTCGGTTACGACATTCTACATTCAAACAAAAAGAGCAATGCAATAAAATATGGACGGTATCACAGAAGCCAATAAGTCGAAATTCGAAAAATTGCAAACCCACAAAGGGCATTATCCAGACTCCAGTAGCTCCTGCGCTTGCATTCCTAATAGGTAGTTCCGAATTCAATTCTACTGAAACGATTTAAAGTTTCAATTTGCTTGTAGCTGGAATTATTTTACGTCTGTTGATGGACTGGTTAATGTTGAATGGCGATGTTAGTTTGTTTCTGAAAGGACTGCTCGGGTTCCGCGGTGTTGTTTGAATTTGTGCTCTATTTTAAATGGTATTTGGAGCAGTTTTGAGTGAGGTTTTTTAAGGTCACGTCATTCCAGAGTGCGTCGACACTACAATTTTAGCCAGGATGGTTTCATGCAGTTTTTATTGTGGTAGGGTCATGAGTCTCACTTTCTTTATTGCGTTTTACTGAAGAATTTCTGCGTAGTCGATCGATGTGTCCGGTCTTAATTAAGTAGGTGGGTAGTTGTAATTGCTATCAGTTGAAGTATTTTCATTATTGAAGTTAATTTATATCATGAAACTCTCGAATTCCTTGTTTATTTATTGGCTTTTACGAACTGTAAAACGAGTTTTTTCCGTCAGAATTGTATTTTACTACATCTAGGCGTTATGTCAATTTTTGTATTTAACCACTTGGATGATTGTTTACTAAGCCATCATCATCTCAGCTCATGTTGTTCCCGGATGCGATTCAGGATTTGGGGAGTCCTGTCATTATAATGAAGCGACTGCCGTCTGAGCTTCGCAGCCCGTTAACAGGGGAACCAGACGATTTTTTTTAAATATTAGAATAGCCATACATTTAGCCACAACCTCACGTGATGGTTCTCAAGTTCATCATGATTACACGTTTCAGAAACTATCCGAAACGCGCAGGTTTCCTCACGAAGATTTCCTTCACCGCCAAGCTAATGGTGGACAATATGCTCATAGATTTGAAAAATCCAGATTTGCATATTCGTTCTACTCACTGCCACCTGACAAAAATTATTTGAATTTGCTATGGACGCATTTGGAAACGACAAACTACGGGAGGTCGCCTACGGCGACTTTTTGTAGCGATGCAGTAGCGATGCTGTCGCGCGTCCGCATCGATACAGCTGCGAAGCGGTCGCTAGTTGTATATCCTGGAGACCTAATTTTGAATTGTCGTCTCACTGAGAAATGTGTGACTCGCATGATTTGATTGCTATGATGATTTTTCATAGGCATTTTTGAACTCATTGGCTCACATTCAGACGCGATACAAACGCGATACTGTCGCGCGTTTGCATCGCTACAAAAAGTCGGCGTGGGCGAATTCGCCGTGGCCGAAGTTGCCGAAATTTTGATGAACATGTCATGTCGGACCAGGTGCCCCATCATATTTCCCCTCCTGATATCTATAGTTTCGAGAAAAGACCGCTTCTCCCCTACCATTTCTAAAACTTCCTCATATTGCGTTTTCTTTTCTTTTCTCTCTCTCTCTCTCCCATGGTCAATGGTAATTAAACCCAAATCTACTCCATATCATTATTTATTTGTCTCAAGCGTAGACACCTACAATATTTGACATAATGATCCTGAACGTTGTTACCCTGATCCAGATGGTCCAGTTCACCCATCCACCCCATCTAAGTATCTCGAAGGTCAGACCATGTCACTTCATTGTAATTACCAGACTTCCCGAATGCTGGATCATGGTCCAAGCGTCAGTACCTTGGACTCCGAATTGACAGCTTTGGACGCAACTGGGTATTACACGCTAAGATGAGGAGTGGGGGGGGGAGACACACTGAGATAATAATGATGGAACAATGTCAATCAATCTCCATCGCCATCAGTGGCACCCCTAATTTTTGTAAACGTAGTCGGACCGGCGCGTGCGTCTGTCTGTGGTTTATTTTTAGCTTTTATTTTTCTTTCTGGCCGTGATCTTGCACTTGGACGTAAAATTGTATAAATAGATGCCTACGCTGAATGCCTATTTTAGATTCTGAATTTAAACAAGAAAGTCCTGTTGATTTTTCTTCTTACCAGCTCTTCAACTCCTCGCTTGGACCATGATCTAGGATTTAGAAGTCTGGATTCGCTCACTTTAGATCACCTGATGGCTAGCGCTGACACCCGCGACACCAGTGTGAGTCACAAGTGCGCTGCCAACCTTTGAACCCCCCTTTCCCTCGGATTGAGCCTTCGGTACCCTAACTCACGCCGCGAAACAGAGCGCAGTGTTGCTTCACACAGGTTTTCTGTGAGGCCGTGGTATCATTTCGGTTGAGCCGGCCCATACATGCCGAAGCGTGGCTCTTTCACAGTATACACTACGTCAACATCAGCCCATTTAAGTCCCCACTGCTGGGACACGGGCCTCCCTCAATCACATGAGGGGTAATTGCCATACTCACCACGCTTGGCAGACGGGATGGCGCGGGTTTTGATATAAATGCAGAGTTTTCCTTCTCTGGGTGCTGATGATCATGCCAGCAGCTTTACCTTAGTCGCCTTTTACGACACCTCGGTAAGAGTGAGGGTGGCCTATTCTACTCTGCCGGGGACCACACGGCCAACATACGCTACGTATTGGTCATTTTATTTCAATAGTTTTAGAAAATTGCTCGTAACAGGAATATTTTAATAAAAGATATCGTTCTGTCACATTCTCGTTTCATCTATAAATGAATCGAGCCTCACCTTAGAATTCTGAATGATTTAAAAAACAAATAAGTTTTATTTTTCTTCATCGAAACCTCCAGACGACCTGCGAAGCACAATATTGCGTCACTCTGTCATTTAAGGACTAATGAAAAATCGATCAGGCCTCAAACGGTGGCAGAGTGCTGATAAAATACTGGACCGATAGGGAAAATAGAATAGCGATAAAATATGCAAGTCAATTTCACTTTCACCGACATCATTATCATCATCATTTCAGCCAATATAAGGATCTAGTTCTATATAACGTTATTAATTCCTACATTGAATAAATAAAAATATTTTAATGTGTACTCAGCCACGTTCGCAGGATATATTATAGTGCTCAAGTGTGTGCGCAAACACAAGTGCACTCTCTATTCCCTTACCGTCATATTTCTATGGGACACTATCGGATCTGGCGCAGGACCAACAGCTTAACGTGCTTTCCGAGGCACGGTCTAGAAGTTGGCGGTACAAGACCGCCAACTTCTAGACTCCGGGCTGCCACTAAGAATTTCTTACCGAAAACTTAGGTACAATTTTTTGGCCCCAACCCGGGGATTGAACCCGGGACCTCTTGTGCGGCCGTCGCTTTAAAGTGCGACCTACTAACCACTGCGCCACCGAAGCAAACAAGTCAACAAAAATACACACACACATACACACACACACACACACACACACACACACACACACACACACACACACACACACACACACACACACACACACACACACACACACACACACACACACACACACACAAACACAAACACACACTTTCACTACTATTGTCCTCACGGCTTAATTCTCATTTATCATAGTTTAGTAGCAATTTCATATTTTTGTTTTTTAAATTTATCTTTAACCTTTATATATGTATGAGTGTGTTGAGGAAGAGTGGCCTCTTCTGGCACAGGTGCTCCTTGCACTTAATAGAAGGGGCCAACCCTTGCTTATTTTATGTATGGGTTATGATGTAATAAATTATTTTTGTATTTTGTATTTGTATTTGTATTATTTGTACAAGGTTAACATTATGCAATAAGTAGTACGGTAGTAGCATGGACCAATTATTTAAGGACTGGCCATTACCATACAAACGAACGTCACGCAAAAATCGTCTATGGTAGTAGGGAAAAACAGTTCACTCACAATACCTTATTTGCTAGGACGAAAAGATAAAGGTATTAAGTTCAGCTTATGCTGCCTCTAGAGAGACCTCTCGGTCAGCGCTGGTTTTCAACATCTCCCGATGAGTGTTTGTGGTTTTGCCTGGCCTTGTCAACCTTAAACACCACCGTCTGTAATGCGATCCAACGGCCGAAGATAGAGTGTGCTGGCGGAAGATAGTCCGGGAAAAAAATACTCATCGAGATCACGACCATCAGCACTGAGTACAAACGACGTAAGGAGGGAGGACGGCCCAACAGCTCCTCGGAACAGTCCCCTTATACAGGGTAAATCTGTAAACATTTACATCCCTTTAACCACGTGTTCTATCAACCATTCTGAACAACATTTGTTTTATGACTTTTGGAAATTCGCATACAAAAATTTCAACTTCTCATACAAAGTCGGTTACGTGACTTGGTCATTTTGTGTGGGGAACCGAATAAAATAGACGTCATCGGCACATAGCACACAGATCGGTCATGTGCCGCCTGCATTCAATAAATTCCTGCGACCTTCTCCAGATCGTCGGTCCACCTTGCGGGCGGCCTGCCACGTCTGTGACTTCCTGTACGTGGCTTCCACTTGAGGACATTTCAACATCATCATCATCTTAGTGATTAATTCCGGTCGCATCCCTAGCAGGCGCTTCAGAGCTTGGGGTCCGCTTTTCTACTGTATCTCCTTCACTTCGCATAATCCTTAGGATACATTTTATATGACGTATCATGACGAAGTGGAAGCTTAAGTGGCAGTGGGCTGGCCATATTAGCCGCAGAACCGACAACCGATGGGGTAAACGAGTTCTAGAGTGGAGACCGCGTCTTGGCAAACGTAATGTAGGGCGCCCTCTGGCTAGGTGGAGGGACGATCTGTGCAGGATGGCTGGCAAGAGCTGGGTTCGAGAAGCCAAGGATAGATCATAGATATAGATAGCCTATTTCTCTGATGTGACTTTCATGTGGGTGGTACTCTAAAACTGATCCCAAGGTAATAACCGCAGGGCCCACATGAGAGAACATAACAAATAATGCGGTTAAGTTGAACGTGGCACTATGCATGTACCTGAGCAAAAGTCACCCTACATAAAACGTAAACACACACACACATACACACACACACACACACACACACACACACATACAAACACACACACACACACACACACACACACACACACACACACACACACACACACACACACACACACACACACACACACACACCCACACACACACACACACGCACACGCACACGCATAGACACGCCTATACTCTCTCGGAAGCACATAAAGACACATATAAATTAAGTCTAGCTGTATCTTGTAATTTTAGTTACACTAAGCTTTAAATTGAAATCCTTAATAATAAACCTGTGGATGAAGAGCGAGGTATTCCCATCACAAGTATCTTTGGTTACTTACCGGGAAGCCCCGTTAACTAATTGTAACGGATTTTTCTGAATAAAGCATATTTAATTAAAAAAAAATTAGATCACGGTGGCGAACAAGAGATGGAGAGGCCTACGTTCAGCAGTGGACTGCGGTAGGCTGATGATGATGATACTACTAGTCATCTAGTTAAATTAGCCATCCGATTGGATAGCCTAGGGCGCTCGTTCAACGCCGGCATCCAATCAATTGGCTGAAGAACAACTATCTATGTCCTTAACCGCAACATTTGTTATCAGATAGCTGAACGTTTGTTGCTTATACATCCAATTGGATGCCTAGGCCGATAGTGGTTTGAACTAAAATCATTAGACTTAAAGTTTTTGCTATATTTATTTTGATGATTAGTAGCGCTTCACAGTGGAGAATACCGGAACTACTGGTCTGGCGGCAATCGTTTGCCATCAGGTGATCCGTCTGCTCGTCTGCCACCTATGTCATACAAAAAAACAACAACAGACAGTATTAGGTAGTTTTTTCCCTTGTAGCGATATCATCCAGACAACTTTCGGATCTTATCGTGATCCGTTTGAATTTTCTCGCGCATTTTTTTTTTATTGAAGCTTAAAATAGATGCCTAGATGGTTTTCCGGAGTCCTACATTAGAAATCTTGGTATTTCTTCTTACAATTTTAATCGCAACAATATTTTTCTAAAATTTAAAACATCATGAGCGTATCGAACGAGAGCGTCGCGGACACACCAATTTTGAAAATCGAGTGCGTCGCGGCCGATCGCATCCCGGAATGAGAGCGCAACGGCCGGGCCCGAAATCTGGGTTTCCTATTACTCCAACCTTAGTAACCGTGTGGTCCTCGACAGAGTAGAATAGGCCACCCTCACTCTTACCGAGGTGTCGTTAAAGGCGACTAAGGTAAAGCTGCTGGTATGATCATCAGCACCCAGAGAAGGAAAACTCTGCATTTATATCAAAACCCTCGCCAACCCGTCTGCCAAGCGTGGGGAGTATGGCAATTACCCCTCATGTGATTGAGGGAGGCCCGTGCCTCAGCAGTTGGGACTTAAATGGGCTGACGATGACGATGACGATGACAGTAGAAATCTTGGTATTTCTTCTTACAATTTTAATCGCAACAGTATTTTGCATAAAATTTTAAAAATCATGAGCGTCTCGAACGAGAGCGTCGCGGACAAACCAATTTTGAAAATCGAGTGTGTCGCGGCCGAGCGCATCCCGGAATGAGAGCGTAACGGCCGGGCCCGAAAACTAGGGTTTTCTACTGCTCCAACCTCAGTAACCACAAAACCTTCCGCCTAGTGGGCGTTTACTTAGAAATGGGGCTATTGTAATTAGCTCCACTAATGGAGGCCTGATGCGTAATGTCACCTTGGACTTAATAGGAAACCGTGTTCGGATAAGGTTACATAATTGAATTGTTACGCGACCCGGTCAAGCCTTTTGGGGAGTTGGTGTTTTTTGCAACGCCGGCATATTGTTTGACAATGAGTTAAGGCGACGGGTAGGGCACACAAGTGACGCCAAAAGATTTTAATTTTTAGTTACTAAACCAAATTTAACGCCCTGTTGGTCTAGTAGTTTGAGTACCGTGCCGTGATCTCAGGGTCCTGGGTTCGATTCCCGGGTCGAGCGAGAAGTATGTTTCGAATTTTCGGGTTGGTGATCACCAATCCGCATTTGGCAAGCGTGGTGATTAAGCCTAATCCCATCATAGTAGCGATAACTTGATTTCTATGATGGCGGCCTTTGCCCTGCAGTGGGACAGTTTATAGGCTGATTAAAAAAAAAACAATTAAAACCATTTTTCTCGGCAAACTTACTTATTTACTTACTCCGATGGCTCAGTACCACTGCCTCACAGAAGACCGGCGTGAAGCAGCGCCTGCGCTGTGTTTCGCCGTGTGAGTGAGGTTACCGGAGGCCCAATGGGGGGGAAGGAGAAAAGGCTGGCAGCGCACTTGTGACTCCACTGGTGTGGCGGGTGACCATGGGCGGCGGAATTGCTTACCATCAGGTAATCCGTCTGCTCGTCTGCAACCTCTCATTAAAAAAAAATAAAAAAGAATGGGCTGACTCGACCGAAATGATACCACGGCCTCACAGAAAACCGGCGTGAAGCACCACTGTGCTGTGTTTCGGTGCGTGAGCGAGGGTGCCATAGGCCCAATCCGGGGGAAAGTGGGGGCTTAAAGGTTGGCAGCGCACTCGCACACTTCTGACTCCACTGGTTTCGCGGGTGTCCATGGGCGGCGGCAATCGCTTAACATCAGGTGATCCGTCTGCTCGTCTGCCACCTATCACATAAAAAAAACATATTTCTTCATGTTGTACTTAAATCATAATTTCCTGTACTCAAATACCATAATTTCTTTCCAGGTACGTCCTTGAAGGCGTCTCAACCTTTGGATCTGGGAGAAAACCTTCTCATCAATCATAGTCCTGTGGGTTGAATATATAAAATTCACGAGACACTCGGTATGTGATTTACATTTTTCTCAATTTGTTAGTGTATGAAATTTCCCCAACTGCTTTTAACAGTGGGAGAGCCACGCTTCGGCATGAATGGATCAGCTCGACCGGAGTAATACCACATCCTCACAGAAAACCGGCGTGAAGCAGTGCATGCGCTGTGTATCGCAGCGTGAGTGAGGGTACCGGAGGCCCAATCCAGGGGAAGGGGGGTTAAAAGGTAAGCAGCGCACTTGTAACACCACTGGTGTTGCAGGCGTCCATTTGCGGCGGTAATCGTCTGCTGGTTTAACTAAAAAAAAACCGATTTGGCTACGGTGACCGATCTTAACGATCAGTGACGTATGCAGGATGACTTAATTGCACAAACCATTAGTAAGTACTTAATAATATCCTCCAACCGATTACGGTTACGGCGGCCAATCTCAACTAGCGTGTAACTCTTTACTGAAACGACTCAGTGATCCGACTCAGTGATCCAACTCAGTGATCCGACTCAGTGATATCCGACTCAGTGATCCGACTCAGTGGTCCGACTCAGTGATCCGACTCAGTGATCAGACTCAGTGATCCGACTCAGTGATCCGACCCAGTGATCCGACTCAGTGAACCGACTCAGTGATCCGACTCAGTGATCCGACTCAGCTAAATGATATACTGTTCTAAATCTCTAAAGTTCGCTCCAATGTACCATTCGACTCAAATGGATCTCGAGTCCGAGTGAACCGAATGAGCTGAATGATCCGATGAGCCGAATGAGCTGAATGATCCGAGTGAGCCGAATGAACCGAATGAGCGCAATGATCCGATCGGCCGAATGATCCGAGTTAGCCGAATCATACAAAATCAAAATCAAAAATGTCTTTATTCAATTTAAGTACATACAGAACATTCATGAATATCAAATATTATGTAATCTACCGCTGATTCGGAATGTCAATTTCTACCGAGAAGAATCAGCAAGAAGAATAAGATGATGAAGAATCCGAGTGAGCGGAATGAATCACGGATCTATCTCAGAGCCGATGTTCCAAATGAAACGTTTCACTGTCCTGCATCTCTGCACTGATTCAGATGCAAATATTCCAATCTTTTGAAAGATACTTTTTTGCCAGGTCTACTTCGGCGTACATTTTGTAAGAAATTCAGTACTTTCAGTAAGAGTTGACTGAAATTTTATTGTGCACTAACGGTCTTCAGTCGTGCTCCGAATGAGCTGGTGTTTGCCATCGCATTGTAATATCTCGCACTTTATTTTAGTCCCACAGAGAAATAAGAAAATGTCGTTGACGGCGTTTCTGAAGTTATTCTTGTACATTTTATCTTTTAAGAAATAACTTTACTTGAAAGGAATGAATGTTTGAAAAAGTTAAAAGTAAGAATATGAATAAAAATAGACTAAAGTGAGATAAGAATCTTTGTGGATGTTTTCGTTACGAATGTTTGTAACGGGTAGATGTACTTGTGTAGTATATTATCTTTGTGCAAGTTTTTATTATATCCTAAACTGTCCACTTTTAGCAATTACAAAAAAATGTTTATTTAAGTAAATAAGTCATAATGGCAGAAACGCTGCAGGACCTAACGCAGATACTGAATGACCTGGCTGACTCTTCTAAATGCATCGGCCTACGGCCAAAACCAAGGTCATGTTCAATGAACATGTTCTACCAGAACCGATTGCAATTCACGGTACCGTCCTGGAAGCTGTTCAAAAATACTTATACCTCAGGCAGACTTTGCAATTGGGTAGAAACAACTTCGAGGATGAAGTGAATAAGAGAATCCAGTTAGGTTGGGCAGCATTTAGAAAACTACGTCGTGTCTTCGTATCGTTTATACCACAGTGCCTAAAGACGAAAGTCTTCAATCAGTGCGTCCTGTCCTTCGCTCCGTCATGATGACATACGGAGCTGAAACGTGGACACTTACGGTACGGCTGGTCCACAAGTTAAAGGTCGCTCTGCGGGCTATGGAACGAGCAATGCTCGGCGTCTCTCTTCCAAGCTTGAGTCCGAAATGAGGTGATCCGGCAGAGAACCAAAGTCATCGACATTGCTTACCGGATTAGCAAGCTTAAGTGGCAGTGGGCTGGCCATATTAGCCGCAGAACCGACCTATGAAAAATATCTTATAATTGCCACAAAGAATACGAATATATCACGAATACGAATATATACGTCGATGCGTTACCATAAGTCTAGAAGAAGAAAAATGTGAAAAATGGAATCTCTTTGGTCCCGTCCTTAGCGTTAATTCTCACTCATATCCACTATAGTAATAGTATAAACATAGGCATAAACAGGGGTTGTTGAGAGAAAAAATCGCAAGCACAATTCCTAGTATCCATTAAACAAATGTACGTAATAACCAAGCTCGTTCCAGTAATGACTCGGGTAACACTATCGCGCGCTTGCCACCGCACCGCTAGCGGAATCATGGGATCAGTGGGTTTCGAATATAAGAACTATGAAGATAACAAACTTACCTGATCTGTGAGTTAGTTGTCACAGTTACTATTTTTTTTATGCTAGAGGCGATAAACCAGCAAGCGAAAACTCACCTGATGGAAACCGCCCATTAACATCCGCGTAATCGTAAATCGCTTATGTGTTGCCTGCCTTTTTAAAAAGGAAATTAGATAGATAGATAATACGTTTATTCTGCTGCACAAAATTATACAGTTACATAATCAAGTTGTAAACACTAATAATAGTCATAGAGTCTGATAGGTAGAAGCAATTAATGAAATACAAAATATAAGAATAATAATTAGTGAACAATGTTGCAGCAAGAATGGTCCCCGTCTCAGCCTATGCCACAGCAAAGCCATGACGCTGATTTCCAGACGGCGGCCTCAGAGTTTGTCCGCGCCAGGCGAGTTGCAACAAATTTCGATAAAAATTAATTGTTAATTTTTGTATTGTCATGGTGTGACAAAAGGTGTAAAAAAAGAAAACCGCAGTGTGATACAAAGAATTTAAAAATTTGTAAAGTAATTGGAAATGTCGTTAATGGGTGGAATGTATTTATTAATAGTGATTCAGATAAAATTAAATTTATATCATCATCATCATCAGCCCATTTAAGTCCCCACTGCTGGGGCACGGGCCTCCCTCAATCACATGAGGGGTAATTGCCATACTCACCACGCTTGGCAGACGGGTTGGCGAGGGTTTAGATATAAATGCAGAGTTTTCCTTCTCTGGGTGCTGATGATTATGCCAGCAGATTTACCTTAGTCGCCTTTTACGACACCTCGGTAAGAGTGAGGGTGGCCTATTCTACTCTGCCGGGGACCACACGGCCCAAATTAATATAAATAATATGTGATTGAAATTATTATATCACGAAATTGTTATCACTCTGTGGGACATGCCAAGTGGATGACAAGACTAGGAACCATTAGCTGTTACCATTTAATAAGACATTTGATATCTACCGTTTAAAATACGTAGTAATCTTATTATAAGGAACTAAGTTCTGACGGTTTCATTTAATAAGCGTCCCAAAGTATGTTTTCTCTAGTATGAGATCATCTTGACAACCCCTGTTTCACCGTCGATTCCTTTATGGCGATCTCTAAATTCCACGTCGTTTCCAACGTCCACTATAAAATATAACGGGAGTACATATTATAACATTTTTAAAAGAATATTAGAACCATATTATATACCTTTCGAATTCTAAAGCTATTTATGATCAAGCAACTGGCCATTTCGTATAGAAATATTTTAAGGCTGTAAAAAGGCTGCCATATTTTTTCTTTTTTTTATGTGATAGATGGCAGACGAGCAGATAGATGATGGTAAGCGATTGCCACTGCCCATGGATACCAGTGGAGTCACACGTGCACTGCCAAACATTAAGCCCCCTTTCCCCCGGATTGGGCCTCCGGTACCCTCACTCGGCGAAACGGTGGTATCACTGCGTGGTATTTCGGCCTTTAAGACTAAATAAAGTATGAACTGATTCAACCAATCTTTATCCGAGAATGAATCTGTGATGTGTGATGTAGCGTTGGCATTATATACAAATCGGACGTTATACCATAGATTTATCCACGGATAAACATTGGTCGAATCGGGCCGAAGTAAAATTGTAAAACATTTACTTAGACCCGATTCTCCATCTGCACTAGAAATAGCAATAGTTTTGAATAATCGCCCTACCCGCTGTCAGTGGGACCCGCCCCCAACCCTAGTTCCCGCAGGCGAAAGTCGCCAGTCACGGCACTCGATCACATCTCACCTAACGGGCTGTCGACGCTAACCCTCTAATTTTTTCCTGGTGCTTCTTCTATTTGTGGTCCAAGTGATAAAAGGGAAGCGATATTTTTTATTCCGGTGGTCTTGCTCTTAGTTTCACAATGAATTCGTTTGGAAAAGCCACGCTTCGGGTGTATGAATGGACAGGCTCAACCGGAGTGATACCAACGCCTCACAGAGGACCAGTAGAAGCAACGCACGCGTTGTGTTTCACCGAATGAGTGAGGGTATCGGAGCCCCATTCAAGGAAAGGGATCATAGTTGGCTGGCACTTGAGACTTTACTAATGTGACGAGTGACTATGGGCAGCAGCAATCGCTTACCATCAGGTAATACGACTGCTCGTCTTCTTCTTATCGTATAACAAAACCTAGTGTTAAAGACAACGCCAACGATAGAACGATCTTACCCAAAAGTAGCTTATTCATTCTAATTTGATGTTAGTTGGCTGAGATAAAAATCGTGATGAAACGTTTTGAATAGTTTCTTAATTGTTAAGATAAATCTGACCATTTAATCATGATCCAGTTCTTGTAAATACCAGACTCCCCAAATCTTGAATCAAAGGTTTGATTTGATTCAACTGGGAATTGAACGCTGAGATGAGGCTCACTTATTTGTACTTAGGATTTGTGTACTAAGTCAACGTGTGTCTACAGCTCCATCACTCATGGTCTGGCGCTAAATGCATGTAATACTATCCAGGAGAAGATAAACGTCAAGTTGTGAGATAATCCTTGGAACATGTTAACATAGAGCTATAGATCTCTAGAGCTATCTATACGGCTCAAGCCATACACACTATTAGTACGTGCATTTCGTATTGTGTGTATTACCATACATGTTTTTTATTCTTTTTTTTTTATTATTTATTATGGTACACTGACAGATCACAGTCATAACTTGGCAAAAATAAAAACAATCATAAAAATAAGGCTAGACAGTAACAAAAAAAAAAGTATACACAACATGTAAAAATTAAATAAGATAAGTATGTAATTAAATTAATTAAAATAGTAGTAAATTAATTCAAAATAATATTATTAAAATTTAAATCCTATACAATTCAATTAATGTCAAACAATATAATCTACTTACTGAAGTTACTGAGAGAGAGAGGGTTCATTCGCGAGTGTTTAGTTACTGCTTCTTATTGTACACGAAAATTTGTCATCAAATACAAGTTAAAATTAATCAGACATGATTGGATGGCTGTACAAGCCGTGTGGTCCCCGGCAGAGTAGAATAGGCCACCCTCACTCTTACCGAAGTGTCGTAAAAAGCGACTAAGGTAAAGCTGCTGGCATGATCATCAGCACCCAGAGAAGGAAAATCTGTATTTATATCAAAACCCTCGCCAACCCGTCTGCCAAACGTGGTGAGTATGGCAAGTACCCCTCATGTGATTGAGGGAGGCTTGTGCCCCAGCAGTGGGGACTTAAATGGGCTGACGATGATTGGATGGCAAAGTATTTAAGCAACAAGCCTATATCTTTCGGCAGGATGTGTATGTAATCCATTTGGTGTGACGGATATCCATAGGCGGCGGAAATCACGTGGAGCAACTCGCTCATTTCATTTGACATTTTCCATAATAAAAACTGACAGAAACTTTTCAATATTTAGCTAAAATCATCATGCATCAACAACTCCTCCACTTCGAACGATCTTTCCACATCTGTTGTAGGGAGGTTATTGGCACGCTATGTCATCCCTTACGATGTCAAGCCAAATCTTTTCGGGTCAAAGCTTTTTACCGGACGCGGCGCGGTGGAGACATGGCCAGACATTTTTTGCTTAAGTAACTATCCAGTATGCATAGAACTTGGCTGTACCAGAGTAGGCGACATTCCTGCACTTTGTCTGCCTATATCACGAACATGAAGGCTGTCACTTCTGCGAGAGTTAGCTAAAAGTGTGAAAAAAAAAAACTGAAATCCGCTCTTCACTCTTAACCCAGACCCCAACCACAGGATTTTCCGCGTAAATTATTTCTTTATGCCGACAACGTAATGTATCTGTTGCAATTCCATAATAAGCAGCGCGTGTCTCACTGAGATACAGAATATAAGGGAACCTCTGAAGCTTACCTACGGATATAATGAAATGACCAAATCTTCGACATAATGTATGGGTCAACGCTTTGGTGAAGAGAGTGCGGAGATGCTAACGCTAAACTTCACTTAAGTCGTGGGAGAGCCACGCTTCGGTATGAATGGGCCGGCTCGACCGGAGTGATACCACGGCCTCACAGAAAACCGGCGTGAAGCAGCACTGTGCTGTGTTTCGCTGCATGAGTGAGGGTACCGGAGGCCTATTTCGGGAGAAAGGGGGTTTAACAGTGGGAGAGCCACGCTTCGGCATGAATGGGCCTGCTTGACCCTAGTGATACCACGGCCTCACCGAAGACCGGCGTGAAGCAGCACCTGCGCCGTGTTTCGCCGTGTGAGTGAGGGTACCGGAGGCTCAATCCGGGTTAATGGGGGTTTAAAGATTAGCAGCGCACTTGTGACTCCACTGGTGTCGCGGGTGTCCATGGGCGGTGACAATCGCTTACCATCAGGTGATCCGTCTGCTCGTCTGCCACCTATCACAAAAAAGCCGTTTTCTAGAAGAGATGGCTGTCACAGCGGTAAGATGCCATTACAGCAACATGGCGTTTCTTACAAGCATTTGACTTAGGTACATATTACGACGACCTATTTATTGTCATATGTCCTCTGGATGGGGCAAAAGGCGTCTACAGTCCGTCACCATCCTGAACAGTATTGAGCTGTGTACTTTACTTCGCACCAAGTTACATGCAGTCCGTTTGCCTTTTACCTGCGGTTAACATCACTTAATCATTGACTAATTTATAAAATTTTCATTCAAGCCATATGGCGTCAAATTAAAAAAGAATGGCATTTTCGTAAAACACTAAAATTTTTTTTTGACATTCATCTTGGTGGAATCACTTTTAACTATGTTATGTGAATTACAATAGATATGACAATATTTGCGTGGAGGAAGAAAGGATGACTGAAAATGCGATGGATAGATTGTGTAAAGAATGACTTCATGAAAAAAATGGTGTATGATTCGACGATGAATGACAGGGACGTATGGAAGAGGAAGACATACTGCGCAGACCCCAGGTAACCTTGGAACAGGGAAGAAAGTAAATTAATATTGCCGGTTGAGACGCAAGGGTCGCGGGTTCGATTCCTGCACCAGCACAAATGTTTGTTGATGAAACAGATATTTTTTATAGTGGCTTAGTATAATGGCTCTCCTCATCCTGATGGTAAGCAAGAGAAGAGCCCAAGATGCAATTACAACGGAAGCGATGTCAGGCATTACCTCCGTTAGCACCGCCATACTGACCCGCGAGATGCTTCTTCACGCTTCGTTTGAAGGAATCTATATTGTAGGAAGGAGGAAATACATGCGCCGGCAACGAGTTCCATTTGTTGATCGTGCGGCAGAAAGAGGAACTGCCAAATTTTTAAGTCCGTGTTGGATTGTGTGTTGGGTCAGGGTGTTTGTGGTACCTTCGTTGTTTCTGGTTTCCATAGTACAAGGGAAAACCTTATTTTGGGTTCAGGACAATATCTGTGATGTTATCGCAATTTATTTATTTATTTATTATTTCATCATCATCATCAGCCCAGTTAAGTCCCCACTGCTGGGGCACGGGCCTCCCTCAATCACATGAGGGGTAATTGGGCGAGGGTTTTGAAATGCAGAGTTTTCCTTCTCTGGGTGCTAATGATCATGCCAGCAGCTTTACCTTAGTCGCCTTTTACAACACGTCGGTAAGAGTGAGGGTGGCCTATTCTACTCTGCCGGGGACCACACGGCTTCCGGCATTTATTATTTATTCTAACATTACCTATTAACTGACCTTTACTAATATGCACTGTTTTAACAGTGTTGCAACCTTTTAATGTCGGTTTCAAAAATATTGCCAATAATATCATAACATTTCTGTATACAGCCATTAGCCATCATTATTCAATTCAATACTGTGTATCCAATCAACAATAGAACCGCTTATGCAGGTCATGACACTGCAACTGCACAGGGAACAATAGATATAACCATCAGTCGATCTGTGAGTCATGTTCGGCTTCGTTACTATGTAGCGCATTGTTATACAGGTTGGTCCATTTTCAGTGATCCAAATTTTTGTAAATGCCTTACATCTGAAATGCTCTCATGTACTTATGTTCCGCGATTTTTGGTAGCTTTCGAGAAATAAAAGATTGTATGTGTATGAAAATCTACGGGCATACGATTGACCGTGGGAGAGCTACGCTTCGGCATTAATGGACCGGCACGACCGGAGCGATACCACGGCTACACCGAAAACCGACGTGAAGCAGCACTGTGCTGTTTCGCGGCGTGAGTAGGATAACGGAGTTCCAATCCGGGGGAAAGAGGGGTTTAAAGGTTGGCAGCGCACTTGTGACTCCACTCTCTCTCTATGGGTGGCAGAAATCGCTTACCATCAAGTGATCTGTCTGCTCCTCTGCCACCTATCACAAAAAAATATGTATGAGATACATTTGTTTTGTTAACTTTTATGTGATATATGCTTTTTCTCAATTTTCTTTTTGTGTTATTTCTTACTCATACAAAGCACCGATAAAAAAATAACCTTGTCTAAACGTAATCTTTCAAACTAAAAAGTAATAGATTTTATTTTGTGTAATACTCCAAAAAATCTTGGAACTTTAAACTATTTTTAGATGACTCACAAATGCTCACCTGAAACACTCCCAATACCCTAAATATTTTTGGTCGACTGAAAATAGGCCATCCTGTGTATTATTGTTAGTCTCTCAATATGTACAATATAGGGTCAATGCTGAGGGATAGATCTGGCCGGGAACCCTACGCCCATTCACACAATTCGTCATCATGATAATTTCAGCTAATAGACGCCTACAGCTGGACATAGGCCTTCTCCAATGATATCCACACAGATCGGTCCTATGCCGCCCGCATCCAATTGAATCCCGTGACCATCATCAGTGGATCGTTCCACTTTCTGGGGGGCCTGCCAAGTCTGCGACTTCTTTTATCAGCCGACGCAATAGGGAATTCCACGCTAAGTAAAGAACTAAACGTGTGAGTTTCCTTCTCTATAATTATCAGCCTATGTACTGTCTCACTACAAGGCAACGGCCTCTGTCATAGAAATCCAGTCATCGCTACTATGATGGGGTTAGGTTCAATCACCACGAGTGCCTAAAGCGGATTGATGATCACAAACCCGAGCTATGTTGGAAAAATTCGAAACATACCTTTGCTAGACCCGGTACTTAAACTATTAGACCAACGGGGCTGTCCTTATCTTCTTAGAGTGTAATTGTATCCAAAGCTGTGGCTTTAGAGCCCGGGGTGCACTTGATTGGAGACCATGGTCATGCCATGGTTCAGGATTTGGGGAGGAGTTTTCCTTCACCGTAGGTCAAAACGCTGGATGGATGGATTCGAGGAATCCATAGGTCTCTGCTGCGTGTTTACTCTTAAGGTTCGGAACCCCAAAAGATGTTATAGACTTTCGACAATCAGATGAGAAGAAGCAGTTCCCGTAATATAAAACAATACCCTCATCAATCAACACAACAATGACATTCGTAAACAAAAACAAACTTTGTTTACAAGCGGAAGTTCATTCGATAGTTTGTCAACGGCCTCTCGTCCTCAATGGAGTTGAAGCCGTGCCAGATACGCCACTACAATCGTCTAGTGAGTTTATTTTGGTTACACGCAAATATAAATGGTGACAGGAACGCTCTACATACTTCCCGTATCCACGCCACTTCATCGGTGCAGCAGCTGCTTTGGCGGAGACTCGTAAAAGAAACAAATACTCCGCCTTGCTCCTATCGCCGTTGAAACCTTGGGACCGTGGGGGCCCGAGGCCCACAAGCTCCGCGAGTTATTTGCCCGGCTACTAGATATTTCACCGTAATGCTGGCAGCTACCTCGCCTAATGCAATGGGTTGTCAATTCAAAGACATAACGCCGCCAACATTCTGGACACGACTACTAGCGAGGCAGGACTACATTCTTTTGTAAATAGTTTTCATGTCATTCATTATGTTTTGTTAATAATATTCCTCTCTTAAGATACTGTAAATAGGTACTCTCCACACAGATAGATCCACTGCCGCCCGCATCCAAGGGATTCCTGCGACCGTCACCAGATCGTCGGTCCACCTTGTAGGGGGCCTGCCACGGATTCCACCTTTTATACGTGGCCTCCACTCGAGGACCTTTCTGCCCCACCGGCCACCTGATCTCCTCGCAATGTGCCCTGCCCTCCCCGCAATGTGTTATAATGATTTTTTGTAAGCAATAAACCGATTTTTATTTATTTACTATATTATTATTTTACCATTGTTGTCGATTAGTTCAGTGCTCAGTAGATAACTTAATTTACGTCATTCAAACGCACACACGTGTGCGTATATGAATTCGGGTGATTTTTCAAATTTATGTGCGTATTTTCATACAAGATCGGTGGTAATTTAAAAAAAAATCGTGAGAAAAACAGTACGTTTCAAATGATTCCTGAATCTGTAGTTACTTACAGATTAACATGCAAAACATTGCAAAAGTATGTTTCTTCGGCGGCTCTTCAAAAGTTAAAGTGGAAAAAATAACATCGCATTGTCAAATGCAAATTAAATGTTCATTTCAACCCTGAATGGGATCTGCTACCATTACTGGAACAATACCACATAACAATTATACAAATATGTGGGTGTCGCATTGAATACAAAGGAAAAAGGACAGTATGGAAGATCCATGCAAAATAAAAAATGATAACTTTCTTTAAGTATATTTATAGAGAGCCTCGCAGAGTATGAACTATACAAGCACAAGTATGTACAATCATTGAGTATTATTTTTGACGACCCTTTTGGATCAGTGGTAGTGAACGCTGCCTCTGTGCCTTGGGTTCGATCCCCACACAGTACAAACATTTATGTGCATGAACCTGTCTGTTTGTATTGGTCTGGGTATTTCTTTGTAATATTATGTATTTTTTTTATGTGATAGGTGGCAGATGAGCAAACGGATCAGCTGATGGTAAGCAATGGTATTTACAAAAGAAAAGTATGTGATTCTAATATCCGTAACACAGGTGATCTCGAAGTCAGTTCAATGTATGCGATGTTGTGAAAATTTTATTTATTTATTTACACTTCGGTTACTCTATTATAAGTAGGTTGGTCGAAGGTATAAAAAACTGGGACTAACACACGCGCTATATAGCTATGCTTATGAATACTCTTCTTTTTATACAATATATTATTATTGTGTATTTGGGTTCAATTTCATTTCTGTTTCGGCATGAAAGGGCCGGCTCGACCGGAGGGATTCCACGGCCTTAAAGATAAACGGCTTGAAGCAGCGCCTGGGCTCTCACTCATTAACCCAGTACTATTGTGCCAAAGGCCTAATCCAGGGGGAAGGGGAGCTCAAAGATTGGCCCTCGGGAAAACTTCATAAGGGAGCTCATTCCACAGCCGGAGCGCCCGGCGGAAAAAAAATCCGAAATTCCATTAGTAACCATTTGGGTTAGGCCGTGTGGTGCCCGGTAGAGTAGAATAGGCCACCCTCACTTTTACCAAGGTGTCGTAAAAGGTAAAGCTGCTGGTATGATCATCAGCACCCAGAGAAGGAAAACTCTGCATTTATATCAACACCCCCGCCAACCCGTCTGCCAAGCGTGGCGAGTATGGCAATTACCCCTCATGTGATTGAGGGAGGCCCGTGCCCCAGCAGTGGGGACTTAAATGGGCTGACGATGAACCATTTGGGTTCCCATAATATCCTCCAACCGATTAGGGCTACGGCGGCCAACGGCTTAACGTGCTTTCCGAGGCACGGGTGTACATGCCCGCCAACTTCCAGATACCGGGCTAACACTAAGAATTTGTTTCCGAAAACGTAGGTACATTTTTTTTGGCCCGACCCGGTGATCGAACCCGGAAAGTATCGCGTAGCCGTCGCTTTAAAGTGCGACCCACTAACCACTGCGCATCGAGGCAGGCAGTGGGTTCCCATATGTATGCGTGGACGAACTCCCTGCCGATATAGTGAACAGTGCAATGCTAAATGTTCTGAGTATAGTAGTTGAAGGCACCTTACTGTGTTTTATTTATTTGAGTATCGAGTCTGACCTGCTTATTATTTGTTCATGTTCTTTGCTTGTACTCAGGGATATACTGCAGTAAATCGCTGAGTATGTTAAAAGGTTGCTGCTTCGTTGGCGCAGTGGGTAGTGCGTCGCACTTTAAAGCGACGGCTGCGCTTGGGGTCCCGGGTTCGATCCCTGGTTCAGGCCAAAGTTTGTACCTGAGTTTCTCTGTTAAGAATTTCTCAATGTCAGCCCGGAGTCTGGAAGTTGGTGGTCTTGTACCCCCGTGCCTCCGAAAGCACGTTAAGTCGTTGGTCCTGCGCCCAATCCCTCTCCGGTCGTATCTCACAGGTGTCCCATCGGAATATGAGCACTATAATATATCCTGCGTTAGTGGCTGCTTGTTGAGATTGGCCGTCCTTAGCCGGAAATAGGTTGGAAGAGGATATTTGTTAAGGTTGTGAGAATTCTCTAAAAATACTTTTTTTCTTTTTGCTTGTAAATTTGGTTACATAATTATGTACTTAGAAATTGCTTACTTTGACTAATAGGGTGACTAAAAATAAACACAGTATCCAATTAAACTGTCCTCTAACAAACGAGAATGTACCGAACGCATCTAAGCAAAACAGACGCATAGTGCGATACTTTCGATCAGGGGTAAAGATTCGGTCGTGAAAATCGTTTCGTTGTAGGCTCTTAAGCCTACCACTATACTACCCAAATAGCCAATTTTGTGCTCAATACGTTAACTATCAACACTGGTCGCGCTAGCATACTACCACTTCCGATTATTCCCCCATAGAGACTTGCCAAAAACAGTTCACTCATTGTGACTCAGGCCCAATACTGGGGGTAGGGGGGTTTAAAGATTGGCACTTGTGACTCCACTGGTGTCACGGGTGTCCATGAGCGGCGGCAAGTGCTTACCGATCAGGTGATCCGTCTGCTCGTCTGCCACCTATGACATAAAAAAATGTGAAATTATTCAGGCAAAAAATAACTTATGAACTGTATTACTTCATCTAGTTCAATCAAATAAAAAAATATGTATGGTTATCAATTTTCAATCGGTCAATTTTTTTTTTTTGTGTCAAATCTACAAGGGCTAGATAGTTGAAAGGGAAATAAAAATTATAACCTTGAATAACTTGCATCACTGCAATATTAGTCGACTACATTTATTAAATGAGTGAGTCTTTCTTCTTGAGAGAAAAGTAACTACTGATACGATGACATTCAATTCAACAGATTACTGTTTACTCGTGAATATAGGCCTCCCCAAAGCCATCTTCTACCAAATTGTTTCGTGCTGCAGGGCGTTTTGCACTAGATTTCCCAACGTGGCGACCGACCGCTCTACTTAATCGCATCAATTGAAGAAGATGAATAATGGAACTATTTTGTTAAGTGAACTATATCGTCAGATTTAATGAACTAGTTCAGTCGAACTCAGTAAGGAAAACTACACAATTCTACTATTCCAGACTCTAGGAGTCGTATGAAGGAATGTACCCAATAGGTATTAGTTAGGAATCGCGTTACACTGCCGGCACCGCTCGAGTGGGCCTGGGCGATGTGAAATGTTCAACTTAAGACTCCTCTGTTTCAAGTAGGGTTGCCATGACTAACTGATATAAATAAACAAACTTATACAACATTGAGATGTTGATGATGTATGAGCACATTGACCTGATTCTGAACTAAGTAGCTAAATACTTGTTTTACGGACATCAGATAACAGAAAATTCACAAATATACCTAAACTTAAAAAGATTATATTACTGAGCCGCCCGCATCCAATGGATCCCCGCGATCTTCACCAGATCGTTGGTCCACCTTGTGGGGGGCCTGCCTCGGCTGCGACTTATTACCGACATGTGTGGACGTCTATTGGCTGAAATGATGATAATATTACTCATACACCGAGCAAATACAAGGGTTCGTTCATCACACGAATGTTATATAAGGATAGGGATCGAACCCACAGCCTTTGGCGTGTAAGGCAGGGCCATTACCAAATGCGCCATCGGGCCAGTGAATACCCATCGAATACTCAAACGGTTTGCAACTTTAGGAGGTGCTCACACTTTATGCGTTACCTTTCTTAACATCATGCCATGACTAACTTACAGTCACTCACACTCACTAACGCAGGAGAACCAAGGGCAAAGACATAGCCCAAAGAATTGCATGCCTCATGTAGCAATGGGCAGGGCACATTGTGAGGAGATCAGACAGCCGGTGGGCAGAAAGTCCTCGAGCGGAAGGCCGCGTATAGGATGTCGAAGCCGCTCCCCCACGAGGTGGACCGACGATCTGGTGAAGGTCGTGGGAATCCCTTGGATGCGGGCGGCACAAGACCGACCTGTGTAGGGATCATTGGGAGAGGCATAGGCCTCCTCAATGATGGCGCTGCTGGACATGGGTCCAGCAGCGGACGTTTAATGGCTGAAATGATGATGATGATGATGACTAACTGACATTAAGTACTTCAGTTTGACGTACCATATGGCGTGAAATATTTCTAGTGCTGACTGCTTCAGCGCAGTGGCTAGTAGGTTGCACTTTAAAGCCACCTACTTTTGAGGTTCCTGACTGGAGAACCCCAAAATAGGCACAACAGCTTTCTGCTAGATCTGGAAGAAAAACCTACCTACGTACTAGAAATCACGTTACTCTTCGGTCGTGTCAGACTGGTATCCCATCGTAATATGAAGCTAAGGGAATTGACAGTGGTGTACTACGCACCAAATTAAGCTCTTTATTATGTCAATAATCGTTGAGATTGGCCGTCCAGGCCGTTTTTAAAATTGAGGAATCTTTGGATGACATATACAATAAAATATAAGAGAGAGATTGACAACCCTATCTTCAAGTAGCGCACTTAACATATTAGACCGAGCTCAAGATCGCCATGTGCTCCTCCTATCGTGTTTATTGACGAGATGCACGAGGATCGATTTTCTACTTATTCATTTGTGATAAGAGAAAAACGGGGGTACCTACCCGTTTTTGACAGTCTACCTCGATAGAGTCAGATTAAAAGATAATCTTTATTGCAAAAAATATATACAACCGGTGCGGATAAAGAATCGCACCCCACGAGTGCGAGTATAGACGCAAATAGTGTGCGAGCGAGAAGTGAATAGATGCGCCGCCATTTCTGATCCCAATCTTTATCCGCACAGGTTGTACCTGTATTTTTTCTATGCGTCAGAAGAAGGTACAAAAGGTCACTCTTAGCAATTTTTTCCGTTGTGTACAGAAGGAAAGCAATGCATTTAGTAAAACTCAATGTTTAGATTCATCTCCAGGGCGCTTAAAATAGAGTCATTTCACTTAGTTAATTTTTCCTTAGAAATGGAAAAAATATTCAGCGTTTTTCCTCCAGATGGCGCTAGCACTGGCTAGCCGTCTGATGCCTCTATATCAGTATATATGTATGAGTTACTCTAGGATTAAAGCCTTTAAAAAAGAATTGGATGAGTTCGATCTCCTCCCACCCTTGACCAAAATTACGTATTATGAACGCTTGTCTGTTTAGTGTCTGAGGGTTTCAATCTCTTGGCAAACACCTGTACTATTTATTTAATATCTGTAGTAACTATTTGGTCTGCTTTTGCACTCGAATTTTGAATAACCTGCTAAAAGTGGCCGCTTTTGGCGTGAATCAATTTTTCGCGTACAAAAACGGACCCAACATTTGTGCATAGGTTATTTAATAAATAGTATAGTGTTTGCCTAGAGATTGTAGTCTCGAAATTGTTTAAAATAGGTTTAGTAGCTAAAAATTTAAATCGATTGGCGTCGCTAGTGTGCCCTACCCGTCACTTTAAGAATTTCATCTCGTATTCAGGCGGGAATCGAAGCAACATGTTCCACAATCCGGGTGACTGTTTTATCCAATTATACCACTGAACGCGTTATGCCGACTAAATTGTGTATGTAATTTGTGATTCCCGTCTAAAAACGAGATGACATTATTAAGTACGTTATTTACTTGAGAATTCGTCTCTTGTCTGATATTTGTAACACAAGTACGTAAGCTATTTAGTATGGAACGGACAATGTATGAGATGATTTATAAATTTATTGCTACGTAGTTGGACTCCAAAAAACAAATTTTATCTTGATCGCCACATCCATACAACTTAGTTATGTTCTCCAATTAGCACACAGTCAGTGAGCTATGTATGTCGGTGTATGGCTCGCGACGTGTACAATGAATATTCACCGTATGTTAATGCGTTTGTACATTGTGTTTCTGTTTTGTTGCAGGTCAATGTAAACTTTGTGTTGTTGCGAAAATATTGTTTAGGCCTCAGTTTCGTGGTTTGGTTTCAGCATGATGTCCTGACGGTTATGAGTTAGGTACACCGTCTAGACCGCCATACAGGCCCGAGGAATATCGTGGAGGGAGGCTTCGGCTGTATCATCATGATATTCTGCAATATGGGCGATGAAAGAGAACCGCGGGCGGTTTAGTGGGTATGCCTTTGCCTGGTTTCTCTTTAGGAGAAGCCCCTGCCAAAGGAAAGCCGCAAATAACCCAGCTGCCCCCATTGACACGGTATGCATAAGGTAATCGGCTCATCTCTTGAGCCGGCGGCATTCCCCATGTGAAACCAAAAAAAGGGTCGACGGTTTTTCTTGTACGGGGGCCTGCTATCCATCTTTTCGTCTCAACGGCCATCTCTGCTCCTTGCAATGTGCCCTGCCTATGGCTTATTTCCGTGTCCACCCCAGATGAATACAGTGACGCAAATGTTTTAACAATTCCTGCTGTCCACCTACTCTTAGTAGGTCGAACAAGCATGAAGCAGGGGGAGGATAGATAGAATAATCCCTATCCATTGCCTACTCGAGGATCGCAAAGATCGCGGAAATTTCTAGGATGCTGTCGGCACAAGCCCGATCTGTGTGGAGACCTATGTCTAGCAGTGGGCGTCTGTTGGCTGAAAATGAGTATGAGTTAGATGTATTGGATATACTTGCTGCAAAATATAAGGCAAAACCTAAAATTCCAAACAAATCTATTATATCCCGAAAAAACTAGCCGGATAATTAAAAAGATTGAAATTTTCGATGATATAAATTATAAATACCTATTTCACAACATCACATATATCTCACTCCGAGATAGGTAGCTCAAACACCTGAGTTACGGATATCAGAACTAACAGCGGAATTACAAATATATAAATTCAATACTTTTCTTTCGTAAATACGTACTTATAATTAATAGAAAAAACCTAGTAACACCCTAATAGAAACAGACATGTTCATGCACATAAATGTTTGTCGTGTGAGGGGATCGAACCCGCAACCATTGCACCAGAGGCAGAGTTCACTACCACTGATCCAAACGGGTCGACAAATTGGTTCTTATTCCCTAATGCCTAAAATCTATGAAGAACTTTTACTCTGAGTTCATAGTCAGATCCTTACATGTCACACATAATACTTGCAATTAATTTCATAAAAAACTTAAATAACTGATTCCACAGTAGCCCAGGATCGCGGAAGGTGGACACTATATGAGCCCATGGTATAAATAATTTCACAAGCAATTAAATGTTCAGTGGAAAAACCCATCAATTCAAAAAACTTTAAAATCACCCATCGTCAAAGAAAGCTTTGAATCGACACGAAATGGACGCACAGTAACTACTGAAGACATCAAAATTCAGTGACCTTGAGCCAAATATCTTTTTACGTAGGTAATTTATGCAAAAAATGAAACAAAAAGGTGAGCACGAGAGAAATATAGCAATAAATGTGATACGTGCAAACCCGGCCGTTACGTTTGTCAGACTGTCACACCATCGTGTAACATTAGCACGTTTAAAATTAAAAAAAAAATCGTTTTTAGGATTTTGTATCAGAAACTTTCAATTCCTATTTTCTTTTAGCATGGGGCGTTGAGTATTCCACTTTGCCAGCCTTTCCACTTTTTGGACTTTTGTCGAGTGGTGACTAAACGGCCCTTTCTTCTCCAACCGATTACTGCTACGGCGGCCAATCTCAACGATCAGCCACGTACGTTGTGTGTTTGCGCACAACACAAGTGCACTCTCTATTCCCTTACTAGATTGAGCGCAGGACCAACGGCCCTTCCAGTACTGGGGAGAAGCTCCAAGGATGATGGCCTTGGTGTCCTTACCCAGCATCTGCAGTAACATGCTGTAGTCTTGTCAGAGATGCTTGATGCGGTCAGTTTAACTATTGGTACGGACCAGTACTCCCAGATGTAGGGTATTCGGCGGCGAATGTGAAATATGGACACCCCGAGAATTCGGGGTTAGGTTTTGTGTCTCACACACAGTCTTGTTTAGCTCAGCTAGAAGGTTCCCTATACTGCACTCGTCGCTCACGGAGTCCACTCCGTAGGACATTAAAGATGTCGATAGCCGGTGGCGTCAGATGATTTAAACTATATGGTATTCTTTTGTTATCATAGGAAAATGCGTTACGTACCAATTATGACTATGGCGATTGCTCCAATTCCTGTTTATTTGTCGTTGAAGCTTCTTATTTTTACATACATTGCTTTTTTTTATTTTTCCGCTTAAGTATATCTGGTTCTAGAGTACTGACTGAGCTAAAAAAGGGTTATCGTCCATGCATACGCTTCTCAACTTCAGGATACAATATGTACGAGTTATTATGTACGAATTGGCAGATAGAAAGGGCGTGTAATATAATTAGTAGATTTGCAAGTTCAGCTAACTTTTATCTTCGTTCACCCACCCTTACACTTCGGTGTGACGAAAGCCCCCTGTGACCTTGAGACGGCCGGACCAATGAACTTGTACCGAATAGCGCAGTACATAATAATCTCAAAGCAGTGTAAACAGTGGAGTAATAATAATTTCGCCGAGAATTCAAGATGGTTGTAATAACACCAAACATTTTATTGCTGCAATTTGAAATAGTGGGGACATTGAACTTTCACGAAAACGCATGACTTTGAGGCTACCAGATTAAACAGATGTGGTCTAGTAGACAACGTGTGTTGATTAAATAGGCCGATATGGTGGTTTCTTGCGGAACTTTCTACCGCGTACCTACTTCAGTTACTTTTCATCATACATTTAATATTGTCAACGACGATTATGTCTAGAAATAATTGCGGATTAATCGATTATTGTCAATCGTATAACTGCTAATGATTAGAACAGAGAGCTACAATTTGGGTGTCTTTAAGTCGAGAGTGAATAGGCTTTTTCTGGGTAAGCACGCTACATCTTAGACCTTATTGTCACTTTCCATCAGGTGAGATAAGGTCAAGTGCAAACCCATTTAATATATTTAAAAAAAAGTATCGACTTAATTCCAGTATCTAATTAATCGATAGTATCGTCAATTTAAATGATTATATAGACCAAAAATGAAAATCGATTTATTCGATAGTACAATCGATTATTAGATTACTAAAAGTCAATAAGGGTTCGGACTAGTGTTGCCGAATAATCGATTATTCGGCAACACTACTCCGAACGCCCTGTTGGTCTGGTGGTTTAAGTACCGGGCCGTGATCTCGGGGTCCTGGGTTCGATTCCCGGGTTGAGCGAAAAGTATGTTTCGATTTTTTCGAACATAGCTCGGGTTTGTGATCACCAATCCGCATTAGGCAAGCGTGGTGATTAAGCCTAATCCCATCATAGTAGCGATGACTTGATTTCTATGATTAGTATCAGCCTATATACTGTCCCACTGCAGAGCAAAGGCCTCCTTGCTCTGCAGTGGGACAGTATATAGGCTGATACTAATACTACTCCGAATGAAACCAACAACGCCTACGTAAGGTTGACAGAACGGATTAACTGGAACCGAAAACATTGAGGTACGAGTAAGGTCGTTCTATGTACTTATTTTTTTTAGTTTTATTAATACATGCTTGGAATTCCAAAGGTATAATAACTCGTCCTCAAACCAGTTACCTATAAGAGATTGTGTTCTATACGTCCTTAGACCTATTTAGGTTTTTTTTTTGTGATAGGTGGCACCAGCGGAGTCACAAGTGCGCTGCCAACCTTTAAACTCCCATTTCCACCGGATTGGGCCACGCACCGAAACCCAGCACAGTGCTGCTTCACGCCGGCCTTCTGTGAGGCCGTGGTATCACTCCGGTCTATTCATGCCGAAGCGTGGCTATCCCTCGGTGACCTTACCAAGGTTACCTGTAATAGCCTAATGGCAAGGTTAATATTGACACATTACAATTTTTGCTACAGAAATGAATCCTTGTCTAGTCTGCCTAAAGCCTGATAAAGATTTCTATAGCTGCAAGTAGGCTTAGATAATAATTTAGCTGTCTGGAAATTACATTGAAGGTTGGTCGACCTTCGCAATACTTAGGACCCTTAAACATTGCGATTTTTGCAGAGATATAAAGGTGACTCAGTCTCAATGCAGCTTCCACAAAGTCGCAAGCCATTTAGCTATTTTTTTTTCTTTTCTTTATGTGATAGGTGGCAGACGAGCAAATGGATCACCTGATGGTAAGCGATTTCCGCCGCCCATGGACATCCGCGAAATCAGTGAAATCAGAAGTGCGCTGCATACCTTTAAATCCCCCTTTCCCCTGGGTTGGGCCTCCGGTACCCTCACTTACGCAGCGAAACACAGCACAGTGCCGCTTCACGCCGATTTTTTCCTAGGCCGTGTTATCACTCCGGTCGAGCTGGCCCATTCATACTGAAGCGTGGGATCTCCCAGGGTCGATTATTAGATTATTAAGGGTGAAAATAGCGAGGAGAACACTCGAGGACCTTTGAGGAGGAAAGGTCCTGGAGTGGAGGCCACGCACAGGAAATCGCAGCCGTGGCCGGCCCCCCACAAGGTGGATCGACGATCTGGTGAAGATCGCGGGAGGCCTATGTCCAGCAGTGGACGTCTATTGGCTGAAATGATGATGATGATGATGGGCTAATAACAATAGTTAATTTCCATTTATTGATACTTGGTAACGTACATTTTAGTGATAGCTGCATATTTAAGTTAAGCTCTTTATATAATGTATTTTAAATGTAATGCCTGTTTATAACGGAGCGACATAGTCAAATATTGACAAAGCTCCTTAAATGAAGAAAAAAAAATTCGGCAAGGGTTGTATTTGAATTGAATTGAATTGACATGTGGCTGTTGATGGACAGGGATGCGGCCTTAATTACCTTCGCCATTTGACTGGGTTCTATGGCACTCTTACGCCGCGCGATGTGTCTCCACTTTTGCCGATTTTGGTCAACTGCGTTGAATTTCTAATAAAGATCATTGAGTGAGTCGGGAACCGGCTTCAACCTCTCTTCCCCCCAGTTAAACTATTACACACGGTTCATTACTAAAAAGGATCGCGCCGCTCAAACGCACGTTGTTATATCAGTACAAATAGTAGCAATGTGTAAGCTCTTTTAAACAGGAGAACCAGGTCATGGTTATCTTACATTCAGAATATTTTTCTCTACAATTTGGGTATCCATATATCCCTGTCTGTCTAAGTGCCATCATGTGATGGTATTTCATTGTCATCATATTTTGCCTCCACTTTTTCTGTATTTTTACATACTTTCAAGTGAGTTCTATTTTACGAATATTGATGATTAAATTCCAACAACCATGTTATAATAAGGAAAATCATTAAATTAGATTAATCTATATATATATAAAAGGAGAACCTGAGTGACTAAGGTATTAAGTGACTAGGAATGCACCTTAGAGCCCAAATTACTGACTCTAGAGACTTGAAATTTGGGAAAGGGGTTCGTTTAATAGTGAAAGTGAGCACTAAGAATGGATTTTTGAAAATTCAACCCTTAAGGGGGTAAAAAGGGGGTTCACAGTTTATATGAAAGTCCGCCATCTTTGATGTTAGAAATGTGAAAATTTGTATTCAGTCTAATAATTTGAAATTAAAAGTAACCCTATTTAACGTTTTTTTGAAAATCACCCTTAAAGGCGGTAAAATAGGGGATGAAATGCCAGTATGGAGGCTTAGCCATTTTAAAGTAAGAATCTTTAAAATCGCTGTACGTACTCCTTATTATAAACCAAGAACAAGTTAATTTAACATTTTTATAAATTCAACCTGTCGTCTTTGATGTTAGCAAAGTGAAAAATTGTATTATACGTATAATTAAAATAAAAAGTAACTCAGTTAAACTTAAAGTTTTTGGAAAATCACCCTTTGAGGGGATAAAATGCAGTACGAGGTATTAGACAGTTTAAAAGTTAGAATATGAAATTGATGTCTGTGCACCGGTTTTGAATAGAAAAGTGACTTTTGAATTTTCAACCCCTATGGGATATTTACGCGGGTTTGAAGTTTGAACGAAGACTTTTGTAATGAAGACTAAAACTGCGTGAGTAACGCCGCGGGTGCAGTGTAGTATCTCTATATTCATAAAAAGTCGTCTGTAAGTCACGATTCACACACAGCAACGCGCAATTTCAAGGTCTGCACAGAAATAGTTTACTGTTTTTTGCCTCTCTGTGGTATTGTCTTTACAAATATGAATATTCGCGTCTGCTAGTTCGTTACACCCACGACCAACGTGGGAAGCCCTCAAGGTCACTGGTAATCTTGACTGACTAATTCCTTTAAAGGTATAACTCAATTATTGGTTTTAGTTTCGACATGTCTTTTGTCGGATTATATTCTTATTTGGTGATGTAATCTAAGGTTCTTTGTACGTAGTTTTCGCGCTTTTAGGGTTCCGTATCCAAATGGCAAAAAACTGAACCCTTATAGATTCGTCAAGTCTGTCTGTCTGTCCGTCTGTCGGTCCGTCCGTATGTTACAGCCACTTTTTTCCGAAACTATTAGAACAAAACTATTGAAACTTGGTAACTTTGTTAACCGCATTACGATTTTTACACAAAAATAGGAATAAAAATGTGTGGGGTATTTATGGATAGGTCTTTAAAAATGATTGTATATGTGCTGTGTGTAAATATTGTTTTAATGAAGTTAAGTGTGACTAAATTCTGCGAGAGACCTAGACTTTTGGTAAAATCTAGTAGCCTCAAAACAACTTGAGTTCTTGTTTTTTCATTTAAACCTTAGTAAGTAAGGCCTAAACACGGTTATATAAAATGAATATAAAATATATAAACGTGATATATGTTAATATAAATGTTTAATGTGCTTATGACTGAGCTAATTACGAGTAAATGATTGTTTTATTCTATGCGGTGGTTTAACCCCCATTTTCTAATACTACATCACTATGAAAACTAACAACTAAAATTGGTTTTAACTAGATTTAGTAAGTAGTTTTTAATACGTTATAAACCGTAAACCTCAATTTACCTTACATTTAGTCAACTCAATTGTTTACAATTAAGTAACATCTTACTTGCTGCTACGGAACCCTTTATGGGCGAGACCGACCGACCGCACTTGGCCGCTTTTTTAAACTGTGATGTCGAAAATCTCGTTGGAATGTGCTTACTTTTTGTAAGTTTAGGAAAATAGGTAATCATTTTTGTTGCCTCCAAAGGAGTACACTGGAATTGGGGAGTCTGGTTATGTACAATGAAGCGACTGCCGAATGACCTTTCATCGTCAGCCCATTTAAGTCCCCACTGCTGGGGCACGGGCCTCCCTCAATCACATGAGGGGTAATTGCCATACTCACCACACTTGGCAGACGGGTTGGCGAGGGTTTTGATATAAATGCAGAGTTTTCCTTCTCTGGGTGCTAATGATAATGCCAGCAGCTTTACCTTAGTCGCCTTTTACGACACCTCGGTAAGAGTGAGGGTGGCCTATTCTACTCTGCCGGGGACCACACGGCCATGACCTTTGCAAGCCTTTAACAGGGCAATCAGAACAACTGAATTATGGTTACAAGTTTCGGAATTTATCCGAAATATGCAGATTTCCTCACGACATTTTCCCTCACCACTGAGGCAATGGTATAAAATACGCACATAGTTATCAAAAGTTGATATTTTTTATAGCAATCTTTTGCAGTTTATTCTTAAGTAAATAACACACTTAAAAATTTCATCTCGTGTTCAGGCGGGACTCGAACCCACACCTTCCAAAATCCGGGTGAATGTTCTACCAATTAGACCACTGAACGCGTTCATAAGCCGACGAAATTTGTAAGTGCTTGATTCGACATGAGCTGTCGATAGTCTCATCAATATTGTAGGTAAATTTACAATATCCAGTGGAAATATTATGATTTTTTTTAAATGTGTTATTTACTATAGATATCAAAATCTAGAGGTGCATGCTCGGATGCGAACCTCCACCCGCGTGGTAGTCGCGGTATTATCCACTGAGCAATAAGCTACAAGCTACAAAGCCTGTAGGTGTTCCGTCAAATTAACGTCGCCATCCCAATAAACCCCACCCCTATTCCCCAAAACTCAGCTCTCCATATAAATATTCACGGATCCCAGCGTTTGAAACATTCAAAAGTAAATTGACAAGACAGACAAAGATAAATAAAACAAACGGGAAGAAAAAGGGTCAAAACATCCCCCGTTTCCCCTTTCGCAAATGTTCAATTCTAGGAGGTATTGCTCGGTATTGCTCAATGTTTGATGCGAACTACAAAGGTGGGGCGAAATAAGATATTTCAGTTCGATAAGACCCGCTTTTTGTCAGGGATGGGACGGTTTGTATGTAAATGGGGTGTTATACCACAGTATAACGAATACTGGTAGCAAATACAAGTATTTTGACGAGCGCTGTTCTTATTACATCCCTGGTAAACGAAAACTTAGAAATTCTTCTCATCAGTTGAAGCTCTCGCCAGACGGACAGCTCCATACAACCTGTTCGCCCCCGGCGGATGGGTATGCATAAGGATGTGCACTGATGGGCTTACAGCCCATTGCACTTTGGGCAGCATTTCACCTGCGCCAACAAAAAAAAGGAGTTTTCTGAACATATTATTATACCCTAAGAGCCCATACCATACCATACCACGACGCCCATACTTTTGCCATTTTATCAGCGCAAAAGTTGCTATATATGAGATATATACCGTGACTTTTTGAATACCCGGAAACTCAAGCGCATTATCCCAATAAAAACAAATATTTTTCCCGAGGAACATAGGGTCGTCTCACTCAAATAAAAAAATCACCTCTCCATACTTAAGTGATCGATTAACTGATTGATTCAAATTGTATGGGAAGACAAAAAATTTTTTAAGATAGTCTCTATATTTTTTGGGCAAAGATGATTGTTTTCATTGGTGTGACGTCCTCGAACAGTTTCTCGGGTATTCAAAAAATCTTCAGATTCGTTTGCTCGAGTATAAAATATACATTTTACTCTTTGTATATATACATTTACTTTTCTTTAAACCATTTTTACAGATTAACTTTCACATATTATGTATTATCATTTAATATTAAAGATTGATTGTTGAGGTTACTTTCAAAAATGATACTTCCTTGCATTAAAACTTACCTATCTTCTGTGAAAATTAATTACCTTAACCTTTTATCTAAAAAAATACATTTCTTTTCCCTTTTTTTACATTATAGCGGACAAACAAGCTGACGAGTAGATTTCACGAGACTCTTGATTTTTCTGTCAGCATAGTAAGTAAGTAAGTAAACATTAATTGACCACAAACGAGATTCACAAGGATAGGAAACAGGCATAGGACAATTTAAGTTAAATAAAAGCTTGTAAAAACAACAAACTAGATAGGATACCAATAGTTTGTATCTCCAAGCCGTAGATATTCAAGAATATTTCAAAGGACATATTACCCCATTATAATACAACAAAAGGTATTGTATACAATTGATTGTAAGTAACTGCATTTTATTATTTGTTTTCATTTCAAAGAGAAACGGGAGCACTTTAACTGAAGGAATATAAATGATACCCAGGGAAAAGATAAGAATGCGGACTCATGCTACTTGTTTCAGATATATGATTTATTTAAGCGCATTAAATGATTTTGGCATCACGTAGATAAACTTAATTGGATGAAAAGTCTTTCTGAATGTAGCATTCAGAAGGTATAATCACAAAATACGTTACTGACTTATATAAGATACTAGTGGCTCTCCCACGTTTCTTTTCGAGTCTTCATTTCCCTCGAGGCGAATAGGTCACAAATTCCCTCGAACCTCTTCATCTACGTAGAGACATATCCCCTTAGCGTTTTTTACCGTCTTTATCAAGGTGAATGCTCTGAAGAGTTTTTCTCCCTCATCCCACCTGCCCTATTCTGTCACAGAACTACACACGCCGGACAATGCCGTCACCGATTCACAGTGGAAACATCCCATCACAGACTAAAAAACTTGACAGTTCTTATTTCTGCCGCACCATCAAGAAATGGAACTCGTTGCCGGCGCAAGTATTTCCCCCTTCCTAGAATATTCTAGGAATCCGTATGGATTCCTTCAAACGAAGCGTGAAGAAGCATCTCACGGGCCAGTATGGCGGTGCCAACGGAGGTGGTGCCAAGACACCACCTCCTTTCCATTCCATTGTAATTCCAACTTGGGCTCTTCTCATAGCCAATATACTGTGCCTCTATAAAAAAAACATTTTGGACAGTGAAATGAAGTATCAAAACGAACTTCTTTTCCACACACTTATAGTGCAACCACGATCATAAGGCCCTTCGGTGACATTGACAGTAGGGTGTTGTACGACAATTTTTAAATAGGAAATGTCAAAAACATTGACACTTGTAAAACATCACACACACACACACACACAAATACGGCTATTTGGCACATGGCAAAAATCGGAACTAATGCTCACAGCATATTTTGCCACGTGCCAAATAACCGTAGAGCGACTGTACACACACACGCCATCAAGTCAGGAATACTTACCATCAAAAATTTGAGTTTCAGTTCTAAGTAAATATAAAAAAATATCTTCATCAGCCTATCGCAGTCCACTGCTGGACGTAGGCCTCTCCAATTATTCGCCACTGTGATCTATCCATGGCTTCTCGCATCCAGCTCTTGCCAGCCATCCTGCGCAGATCGTCCCCCCACCTAGCCAGAGGGCGCCCTACATTACGTTTGCCAAGACGCGGTCTCCACTCTAGAACTCGTTTACCCCATCGGTTCTCGGTTCTGCGGCTAATACGGCCAGTTTTAGCCGCAGAACCGAGAACCGATGGGGTAAACGAGCCCCACTTAAGCTTGCTAATTCGGTGAGCAATGTCGATGACTTTGGTTCTCTGCCGGATCACCTCATTTCGTATTCGATCTCGGAGAGAGACGCATTGCACGTTCCATAGCCCGCTGACCGACCGTTAACTTGTGGACCAGCCGTACCGTAAGTGTCTACGTTTCGGCTCCGTATGTCATGACGGGTAGGACGCACTGATTGAAGACACGACGTAGTTTTCCAAATGCCACCCAACCTAACTGGATTCTCCTATTCATCTCATCCTCGAAGTTGTTTTCAAAAGTCTGCCCGAGTGAAAGTTCTGCCGAAAAAAAAATATATGGACCCCCAATTTTTGTTTATTTTCCTAGCTTTGTGTAAAAATCGTAATGCGGTTAACAAAATACATCTATTTACCAAGTTTCAGTAGTATAGTTCTTATAGTTTCGGAACGAAACTGGCTGTGAGATATGGACGGACGGACAGACGGAGAGACAGAGAGAGTTGACTATAATGAATCTATAATGGTTCGGTTTTTTGCCATTTGGCTACGGAACCCTAAAAAGTACTCACCTCCAAAAAAGTCTGTCGTAGTCCACTATTGGACGCAAGCCTCTTCAAATATTCGCCATTGTGATCGAACACCGGCTACTCGCATCCAGCTCCCAGCCATCTTGCGCAATTCGTGACTCCAACTTTTCTAAGAGCGTTCTACTTTACCTACATTTACTATTGTTTTAAACTTTCATGGTCACTAACATTAGAATGGTTATTTATGAGATTTCTACCATGTACCTTATCACCAGGTGCGCGTAGTCAAATACTGCGAAGGAGGGTAGACCGGTTTCTCTACCAGTAACAACTCACCCGCAAAAACTTCAGTTACTCCGTGACAGTGACGACAGCGCCGAAATATCGGAAACTCAAATTATAACAATCTTACATTCACTGAGACGCGGTCTCCACTCTTAACTCATTACCCTACTGTTGATAGTTATCTGGCTGATTCGTTTTTTAGATTTTCGCGTTGCATTATAACTATAATGTATCAAGACGGGAATTAACACGATATTTATTATGTGATACAACATTGTGTACTCACATATTTGGCTCACACATCTACTGGAAATGGGAGTTAATCATTGGATGGAACTACATGACCCGAAAATCCTCTCCACCGATCATCATTATCATACCAGGATAGTACATGAAGCGATTGAGATCAAGAAGTATAAGACTTTCAATCGGGAGGATGGATTTAAAATATCATCGACATGAAATCCAGTAATTAACAAGTGCAAACCCCGTGCTACGCCGTTACTAATGCAAACAAACACCGATACTGTTAGTGTAGTGTGTCGGAGTAGCTTCACTGACAATTCATCTAGTGGCGAATTAATATCAAAAAATGTGAGGGTGTCCGAAGATTCAAAGTCCGGCCCCAGCAGACGACCAAATATGTGAGTACACAATGTTGTACCACATAATAAATATCGTGTAATTCCCGTCTTGATACATTATAGTTAACTGGCTGATGTAGTGAGGCTATCACTTTAGCTTGATAAATCGATCAAAACGAACCAAATTGTGCACTGTCATCTCATATGCTAACATGCGCTGATGCATCGCATAATGACGTGATTACGCAACATTAGCGATAATTAGCCGTATCGTGAGCTCGCAATCACGAATCCGCACGTGATGAGTCGATGCCCTGTAAATGCCCGGGTGTGTGGAGACTGTGTAAGGGTAGGAAATGAAAGAAAGAAAGAAGAAAGAAAATACATTTATTGACCATCACAATACACAGGAAACAAACATATACAGTTGGTACACGGTTTAAAACAACATAAATTTTACACAGAAGAGGGACAAAGAGATGTGGATAGTGTGTGGTCAATCAGGTCCCGACCTCAGCATTAGCTGCTACTACAATATCTGCATTGCCGCAGCAGCGCTGGTATTCTGGCGGGACCTATTTGCGAGCGAGTGTGATGGTGTGGTGTAGATAAATAAATAAAAATATATACTTATACACGTACATATTATATGCAATGAGTTTTACAGACGCCTTAACAGTTTGCATACGAAAGAATTGTACCTAAAGAGCCCAAAATACTGTATGCATCATTATTACAAACGAACTGACGAGAAATTGTAAACGATTAAACTTATATTTATTTATATATTCTAATTACTTTTTAGACCTAGTAACGTAGGTAGGTATGAAAAACAGTCCTTCAATCGATTTTCACTATGTCGAAGATTGAAATTAAACTAAGGGTCAGGGTAGTGTATTTCTTAAAACATAGTTAAACCTCAAACCAACGTTACACTTCGTTTTGTAATAATGTTTATTTATACCGACTTCAAAAAAGGAGGAGGTTCTATTTTGGACTATATGTTTGTTTATTTTTTATGTATGTTAACCAATTTCTCCGCCAATTGTTGACCAATTTGCACAATTCTTTTTTTATTTGAAAGAACACACTTCCAAGTTATAATTTATCAATACGGGGATTAACACGATATTTATTATTTTAACGTCGAGCCAAATATGTTGTTAATCCCCGTATTGATACATTATAGTTATAATGCAACGCGAAAATCTATAAAACACTTCCAAGTTAGTCCCACTTTCATCATGTCAGGATCTAATGAAGGGATCCCAGAGAAATCGAGGGCAACCCTCAAATTTTATAGGCATATGAAATGTTTTTGTATTTTTTTTTCCAAAACTGCACCAGTTTTAATGCCTTCGAAACTGCACCAATATTAACGCTTTCTAAATTCTACGAAAAAAAACCGCCTGCAAAAACCACGACCTAAAAAATACAACGCATCTAAATTTAGGTATAGATAGATAGAAAAATTCCAAGCTAAAATTTAAGGTTCCTTGTATCTATGAGCATAAAGTTTAAATTCAAATGTTGATGGCATCTCAAGCGCGATTTTCTCGGGATTTCTTTGGTGGCGCAGACTCTATACGTCGCTTTCTTCGAAAATAGTTTCGATTCACCAATTTAGAATGTTATTGGTAATTCTGGCTCAGTGTGATGAGTACGATCTCTTTTTATCTGTAAGAGTATGAGCAAGAGGGTTATAAATAGTTGCTTATGGTCCGTTAATACTGTTTTCGTCTGAGTTTAGTATAAGTGTTTCGGGGGTATACAGTGGGCAATGAACTGGTGTACCTACTGTTGAAAAGAGGAAAACTGTTCAAGTCAGAAAAGTTGTTATTGAACTCCTCATCTTAGCGTGTAATTCCCAGTTGCGTCCAAGGCAGACTCTTTGGAGCACAGGGTACGATTGGGACATAATCCAGAACTCGGGCAGTCTGGTAATTATAATGAAGTGTCATGATTTTCAAAAATTAATTGATCTAATTCGAGTAATTTTGTAGTATTTGATTTGAATGTTAACGGTTTTGAGAACTAAATTAAGGACTGTCATAACTGGAAACGCATCGATAATCGATAGGCGCGCCAAACCGATACAATGACTTGTCGGTTGACGGGCGAACGGACAGTTCGATTTGAGCAGCCGTCTGGTACAGACGTTTCGAAATAGGCCTCGTGTAAGCTAAAAGTTCTGAGTGATTATCAATGTATCTATGAATATCTGTACGTGCAAAATTACAGAATAAATGACATAAAAGGCGGAAACTGGAGTTTCATTATAGAAGCGACTACCCACCCATCTGACTTTGCAATTCTTTAACAGACGAACCAGACCAATTGGATCGCGGTTGCACGTTCAGAATCATTATCACAAATATTGTATCCACGATTTTGAGAAACTATCCGAGACGTGCAGGTTTCCTCATGATATGTTCCCTCACCGTCGAGCTGATACACATATACCACATACTACATAGATTTAAGAATCCAGAGGGTGCTCAGATTCAAACCAAGATCCCCAGTATGAATTGCGCGTTCTTCTAAGCCACTGAGATACCATCGCAAAAGTTGATTTTGAACATGATGCAAGTATACCCATCTTACAATTAGTAACCTTATGAGCATATTTCGGTTCGATTTCTTCATCGCAAAAGTAAAGTGTATTTAATATAGACATGCACTTTAAATCATCATCATCAGCAACCCACACTCGTCCACTGCTGGACATAGGTAACCCCTAATGCACGCCACTGCTCTCGATTTTCGGCCACCCTCATCCAGCCCACACCAGCCAGCCTTCGAATGTCATCATCCCATCTTGTCGCAGGGCGTCCTACACTACGCTTACTGAGTCGCGGTCTCCACTCAAGGACTTTACGGCTCCAACGGCTGTCAGTTCTGCGGCTAATATGACCAGCCCACTGCCACTTCAGTTTGCTAATTCGGTGGGCTATGTCGGTGTCTCTGGTTCTCTGTCGGATTACATCATTTCTAAAGCGGTCCTTCAGAGATACTCCCCGCATAGACCTTTCCATAGCTCTTTGAGCGACTTTGAACCGGTGGACTAGTCCAGCCCGTCACCGTAAGTCATGACGCGGAAGGACGCACTGGTCGAAGACCTTCAACTTAAGACTTACCACCTTAAATAGACTATGCCTTTTTAAAGAAAGCCATACTTGAAAAAACGCGCGAAGCCGTTAGTATTAGGATGACGTGCTGGGCGACGTTCTTTCTCTACCGTACCTGTTTAGAATCTACGTCAGGGCCGGTTGGATTTATTTTACACTCTGTGACGTTTTTTTCCGAAAATGGCACATTTCTCTGACTTTTATAGTTCCTTTTTATTTTTTTATTATGGCTCTACCCGAAGATAACTCGCCAATGTCAAGTAACTTATTGAGAATAAGTAGGTAGTCAACAGTCGAAGTCAGTCAAAGTCACAGTCACTCAATGAAACGCCGGTGCTTTACGTTTTATCGACCTATTGATTCAGCGGATATCACTCTAAAAGCAATCACAAGTTTTAAGACTCTATTTGATCCAAGCACGAGACAACTCACTCGACACACAATAGCAGTGTTATAAACGATCCAACGATTCTTATTATTAGGATAACTTTGCAGAGTGAAGTGCCCACTCTACAAATAAACACCAAATTTGAACACTAAAAACCACTAGACACTAATTTAAAACCTTTGAATTGCATCAGCCCTGTAGACATTTACATCCATTTAACTATGTGTTCTATCAATCATTCTGAACAACATTTGTTCTACGACTCTTCGAAATTAGTCGAAAATTTTTTCGACTCTCCATTCAAAAGGACCAAGTCACTTGACCGACCTTGTATGAGAAGTTGAAATTTTTAAAAGTCATAGAACAAAATGTTGTTCAGAATGGTTGATAGAACACGTTAAAGGGATCTAAATGTTCACAGATACACCCTGTATATGGTACAGTAAGATAGATGAATCCGTAATATTATTATTAGTTATATCCCTAGGGATATAATTATGTACCGGAACATAGTTACACGAAAGCGATTCATTACTATCTATATACATAATTTTTTTGTATGGTTTTCATGCGACATTCGTCATGTTTTTTTCATATCGAATATTCCCGGGAATTGGGTTCCCGGTCTCTCTCCGAACGCTAAACATCGACCCGTCGCATTTAGGAAATTCGAAACAAACTGTGAAATTGTGACTCGCCCATATTTTATTCCGAGCTACGAGCTCAAACCATCTCAAACAGTCGTTTAAAGGCACACGTGGAGTACGCTATAGTGATGTGACACGATCCAACATTGTCAGCAGATGTAACTACTCAGTAAAAACATGCAGTGATACAAATAATTAGACATCCTTTTATTTTAGGACAATATTAGATTGTAGAGGGAACTTTTAGTCATTAGTAAAAAACAAATGCCTAAAGGCAGTGGGTTATAATGGGCCGGCTTTAAACAGGAATGAAGTACATTTTTTATATGATAGGTGACAGACGAGCAGACGGATCACCTGATGGTAAGTGATTGCCCATAGACACCTGCGACACCAGTGGAGCCACAAAAGCGCTGCTAACCTTTGATCCCCCCTTGTCCCTGGATTGTCCTCCGGTACCCTCACTCAGCAGCGAAACACAGCACAGCTGCTTCACGCCGATTTTCTATGAAGCCCTGAATCATATCACTCTGGTCGAGCCGGCCCATTCATGCCGAAACGTGGCTCTCCCACGGTCAAAAAATTGATCATAAGAATGCTAAGCCACTTAATTTGGGTTCGGATATACATATATGTATACACATGTATCTATAATTTGTATCTAAACATACATATATACATATATATAAATAAATATAAATAAATAAATATTTCACAACATCACATACATTGATCTGACTCCGAGGTAGGTAGCCCAAGCACCTGTGTTACGGATATCTGAATCTACAGTGGTATTACAAATATAAACGTTTAATACTTTGCTTTTGTAAATACATACTTATAATACATAGGGAACACCCAGACCAATACAAACAGACATGTTCATGCACACAAATGTGAACTGAACGAGCAAGCGAGTCACACAAATGTTTGTACTGTGCGGGGATCGAACCCGCAACCCTTGGACCAAAGGCATCGTTCACTACCACTGTTCCAAATGGGTCGTCATATGTATAGATACAAATTTTACATTTACATAAAACATGATGCGTAAAAGTTGTTACATAAAATTATTGCTTAGCATGTATAATGTAATATAGACATGCAAAAGTTTCAGATTTTTTAAAAACAATTCAATGTCATAAGAGATAGTACTAAAATTTTACAATATTATTAAAATAATTTACATTAATAAGTCTACAGCTACGTCAATAGATATGTCATAATTGTGATATATAATGGTTGTGATATAAATGGTTGATGAAAAACATAAAAAAGTAGACACTCGAGTCACTCACAAAAGTGACCAGTCGCATCACTGCGCTACTGCACGCCAGTACACTCAGTCACTTACTTTGTATCTCGAGTTGGCAACAATCGTTAATCATAGGAAGTTTGCGCACATGTTGCTACCAACTAATTTGTTTTGTTAGAAAATTTTGCTCCAGGTAAAAGTGACAAGGTTGTGAAAGGGTTGGTAACAGGAATTTGATGAACTCATTAGGTTTTAAACATACAGGAAGTAAAAAGACCCTTAACGAAGCCGGTGTCTACGCACTCAGACCATTAAAACAAGTCTTAGAACAAAAAAATATTGATTGGAAACGAAGTTGATTTTTTTTGTGTTAATTTTAATTCTATAAAAGGACAACGCAATGAAGAGCGTACACCGGACCGCGCCGCACACACCCCCGCCCCGCTCTCAAACATTACATTGCGGGCTGTACGTTTTAAAGTCCATTTTTCCTTAGGAAATACTTAAAATTTTGAACAAGTTTCTTTGGACAAAACTTAGGTAATAATGTTTAAAATTTATTTACATCAAAATCTTGAGATTTTTATTTTGACTTTGACTTTCAATAACTTGGAAAATATTGAGTTCCCAGGTATGGTCTAGAAGAAAAAAATGGTCCTGATGATGTGCTAAATACGTAGGTTTCAGGCTTCGTTAAGGGTCTTTTTACAGCCTGTATAATAAGCGAAATAGATTGTAAATGAGATATTTACTTGCAGTTGTCACACATAAAGTCCCCGCTACGATAGAAGTCCCGCGGAAAAACACGGAACTAAAATTTGATATTCCTTGTGTCTATGAGCATAAAGCTCAAATTTGATTATTGCAGTAGAAATGCTTCAACTCATCATGATGGCTAAAATAGAGGGGAGGCGACGCGTTGGAAGAAGGAGGAAATCGTGGCTACGCAATATAAGGGAGTGCACTGACATCGCATCTGTGGAACGGCTGTTTCGTCTCGCAATGAACGCTGAATGAAGCTGACGGCCACTCTGTAGATCTGAAGAGAGTGCTCTCAAAGAAGAAGAAGAAGGGTTCTAAGTTCTAACCCTTAAAGATAAGGCCTGCATTAATAGATTAGTCAGTCAGTCAGTTTTCGCTTATAAGGATTTAGATCGTAATACCTACTTATTACAATTTTCTGATAAAAAAAGTCCAATTACCTATATAACAAGGCAAGATTCATATTTTACATAGAATGTCCTGTGATCGTAGCCTTAGGCCTCCTTCGTAGACATTAGTAGCATTATGTCGCTTTGCATTTTGTCCGGTCTGTTTATCAATTTGTATTATTTATTGCTAAAATAAAACCAAAATACACAGGCCACAACATTATTATCACAGCAGCTGGGTTTTCTACGTGGGAGAGCCACACTTCGGCATGAATTGGCCGGCTCGACCAGAGTGATACCACGGCCTTCAGACACATACAGACACGTCAAACTTATAACACCGCATGGTTTTGCGTCGGGAGTTAATAAAGAGAGTTGCTATGTATAGAGTAATCTTTATCATAAAAGTCGTCCTCATTTCTATGAACCAACATATTCACAAACAGTATTATTATATTGGCTGCGCAAACCAATACTTATACAAGTTATACAAACATTTGATCAGCTGGCGCAAATGAACAAACAAACAACACTAATTCTGTTTGCAAACAAGTGTTAACATGAAGCGTCGTGCACAAGCGAAATGCCAAAAAAAGTATCTGAGAAATAAACAACTAAGTTTTACCACGGAAAGTGAGAAATAAAGAGCTTGGTTTTACCACAGGATTTTTTTTGATGTGATAGGTAGCAGACGAGCAGACGGGTCACCTGATGGTAAGCGATTGCTGCTGCCCATAGGACACTCGCATTACCAGTGGACACACAAGAGCGCTGCAAACCTTTAAACTCTCCCTTTATTTCCGGAAATTCCCACTTTACCACTAGACAATAAGGGAAAACTATCATGAGGACACGTGCAAGTTTCAGATAAAAGTTGTGGATGCTTATTGAGATAATGATTCTGATCGTGTAACCATGATACAGTTGGTCTGGTGCCCCTGTCCAAGGATTGCAAAGGTTTAGACTGCATTCGCTTTTTCGTAGTTAGCAAACGGACCAAATCGCGATCTAAGTGTACCGCAAGCTCTAAAGCGGATATTCTTCTTCTTCTTTAAGTGCCTCTCCGACTAGCGAATATTGGCTGTCAATCTCGCATATTCTTCTCGGTCTCTAGCGAGGCGAAACAACTCGGCGACGGTCGCGATCCCCGTCCACTCCCAGATGTTACGCAGCCATGATTTTTTCCTCCAACCCACACGCCTCTTACCACCTTTTTTCCCCATCATAATAAGTTGCAACAACTCGTATCCATCGTGTCTTAACACATGTTCCAAGTAGACAACTTTCCTCTGCTTGATGGTCGGAAAACTTCAACATTGTCACTTTTTGAGTCCAGCTAATGGCAAGCATGCGTCGATAAGCCCACATTTCGAATGCCTCGATACGCTTTCTGATGTCTTCCTTGATTGTCCAAGCTTCGCATTCGTATAGAAAAACAGGCCAGATATAGTAACGGAGCATCCTGATGTGCCGGGAGAGTTTCAGATTGCGATTACAGAGCGGAAAGCGGATATGGATACTATGAACTATCATCGTCTTTGATGCTGTGGATATTGATGATGATGACCATCGAAAAGAAAAGTTAGGAAATGTGTTTAGAATAGTCGCTATGGTAAGCGGTTTTATTTTCTAGGTTTTTTAATTTTTATTATGGTGCTGAGCTAAAGCGTGGATTGAATTGGGTCTAGGTGTAGAGAGATGTCCCTGGCTTTCGTTATGTAGTACTCATCATCATCCTCTTGCCCTTTTCTCAGGTTATCTGGGGTCAGCGCAGTATGTCTTCTTTTTCCATACGTCCCTGTCATTCGTCATCGAAGCATTCACTCCTTTTCCCATCATGTAATTCTTCACACAATCCATCCATCTCTCTTTCGGCCTTCCTCTGTTCCTTTCACCCAAATACATTGATACTCATCACTCTTTTGGTAACATGTTCTTCCCCTCTTCTCATTACATGGCTATATCAGGAAAGACGATCTCGTTATCTAATTCTCATTTAAAAAAAAAATATGCTAGAGGCCACGAACGATCAAGCGAGTCACGTGATAGAAAGTAATCAACACCTCCCATGATCCGCGAAATTAGAAAGATCGCTAATGTGTTGCCGGACTTTTAAAAAAAGAATACGCTCTTCTTTTGAATTTTACAGCGTTTGTAAACACAGCTTTATTTATACACCCGAATTTCGTCGCTTGTTACCCATGAGTACTCAAAGTTTGTTACATCATGTGACAGAAAATGAAAATTACACAGGTTAAGTATAAGCATAAATGAGTATTTCTTTATGTGATAGGTGGCAAACTAGCAGACGGATTGCGTGATGGTAAGCGATTGCCGCCGCCCATATACACCCGAGACACCAGTAGACACAAGTGCGCTGCCAGCCTTTCCCCCGGGTATAGCATCCGGTACCCTCACTCACTCAGTGAAACACTTTTAGCACAGTGTTGCTTCACGCCAATTTCCTGTGTGACAGTGGTATCACTCCGGTCGAGCTGGTCCATTCATGCCGACGCGTGGCTCTTCTGTTATATCTGTGGTTCCATCATGGTAACCATGATTCAGTTGGTCTGGTTCCCCTGAAAAGGTTGCAAAGGTCAGACGGCAGTTGCTTCATTGAATTTACCTGACTCTCCAAATCATGAATCATGGTCTAAACGTACCCTGGGTTTCAAAGTTGGACGCATCCAGGAGCTGTACGCTATGTAAATGAGGAAGTATATAAGCACACATTAGTTCAATAACCTTAATATGTAGTATGAATGTCCATGAGTAAGTTAACCCCCTTATTTCAAAACCCAGTCTAAGAAAAGTTTCGGAACCAAACTCATGCCAGCCCATTTTAACATTGCGTATTGGAACGGGACGGCTTGAGCTTTAGTACGGTAATAACTTTAAATCGCAATTTATAATAAGGTGATAAGTGTTATTATAATTTGTAAGGTCTGTATGCATATACTTATGGCTTTAACCATTAACATGGCATTTGCATATGTTATCGTATTATTTGCAAGTTATTTGGAGTAATTGAAACTGTGGTTCGGTTTTTGTTTGGAATGCTTTGTTTTGTTCATTAATTCTATGAATCTAATTGACGCATTGTTTGGGGGAACCAAGATCTCCAGGAGAATATGGAAATTTTACATGAGGAATATCTTCGCCATGTCCCCCCGTCCTTCCGAATTAAGAGACTCTTAAAGCCACAGCATACACTTTACTTTTAGGATCGAAGATCATCATACACTCCATACACCGCATACTAATAACACCAATCGCAGCCATTGAGTCCCTTTTCGGGAGCACCTTTTCAGGGAATCGAAAAATTGCCATGTATGAGTCAGGTACCGCGTCCGAATGCAGGTTGCGATGCGAAATCGCAAAATCGCGATGCAACATCGATGCAGTCTCAAAAACCCCGCCGATGCTAATAAAAGCTGCGGCCCTTAATAGATACTAGGAAGTTTTAATTTGGCAATTGAGTTTTAATTCTATACCGCATCTATCATGAAGAGTGCTCCTTAGAAATGTTTGATCTACTCCCTGCAGCTGAATTTTTGCATCGTACTACTCGCAAGCGATTGTCATTCCATCCCCATCATCTCGATGGATGATGGTCCAATACTGTATGTTTCTCGCGGAACTTTCAACCACATACCTAAGATCTCTCTGATTTCGCGGATGTTCATGGGCGGCGTTGAATATTTTATATCAGGTACGCTTGCTCGTTTGTCCGCCACTAGCATAAAAAAAAATCGAGCATGCTTAATTGTCACGGCATGAATGGCATTAATCAAACAAAAAAAAGGGTTTATTCCGAACGGATAAAATGGGCAGGGCACATAGCGACGAGAACAGATGGCCATTGGGGCGGAAATGTCCTCGAGTGGAAGCTACGTACCAGAACAGGCGGATCGACGATCTGGTCGGGAATCCATTGGATGTGGGCGGCACAGGACCGATCTGTGTGAACATCGGGGGAGGCCTATGTCCAGAAGTGGACGTCTATTGGCTGAAATGAGGATGATGATAATGATAAATGTATATTGGGAAATGCTAAAAAAGTTTTTGAGTATTCAGTCGGGATTCCGATGGGCTGGCCCGAAGGCGCATTTATTTAGTGCCACTGCCTTATACGCCACAAGTCGTGGGTTCGATTCCAACAAACATTCTTGTGATAAACACTTGTGTTTGTTCAGTGTCTGGGTTTGGCGTCTAAGCGTCACTTTGACCCTTCGGCATATTTTTTTATTTTTAACCGATTTCACAAACGAAGGAGGTTCTATGTTCGGCTGTATGTATGTTCACCGATTTCTCCGCCATTTATTAACCGATTTGCACAAATTTTTTTTCTCTCTTTTCATTGTACCTAACTGTTTATTTTTATTGGTTTATAATGTTTCGTAATTTTTATTTGTTACGGAATCAATGCCGTGTGGCATTAATTCCGTAACAAATAAAAATTAAAATTAATTAGTGCCGTGTGGTCCTCGGCAGAGTAGAATAGGCCACCCTCACTCTTACCGTGGTGTCGTAAAAGGCGACTAAGGTAAAGCTGCTGGCATGATCATCAGCACCCAGAGAAGGAAAACTCTGCATTTATATCAAAACCCTCGCCAACCCGTCTGCCAAGCGTGGTGAGTATGGCAATTACCCCTCATGTGATTGAGGGAGGCCCGTGCCCCAGCAGTGGGGACTTGAATGGGCTGACGATGACGATGACGGAATTAATAATTTTCTTTCTTTTTTATATATCTGTAATTCCACTGGTGTCTGATTAATTGATTATAGCACATACGCTTAAGCTACTTCAAGTACCGCGGGAGAGCTACGCCTGGCATGTATGGGTCGGTTCGACGGGAGTGATACCACTACCTCACAGAAAACCGGCGTGAAGCAGCGTCTCTGCTGTGTTCCGCTGCGTGAGTGAGGGTACCGGAGGCCCAATCCAGGGGCAAGAGGGGGTTTGAGGGTTTTCAGCACAAATTGTGACTGCACTGGTGTTGCGAGTGTCCATGGGCAGCGGCAATCGCTTACCATCAGTTGATCCGTCTGCTCGTCTGCCACCTATCAAATGAAAAACAAAAAAAAAGTACAAAATCTGGTCAATATATATGGGATGATATCTCACTTCACGCATCAACCATAAGTCTACCATTCCATTTAACAATAACGGATGGGCGGTTAGTCCCTGTTTTTTGGTGATTTAATTAATATTAACCGCTTGTTTCAGGTACCTACCCGCTGTTAATTTGACCGAATGGATTGAGCCAATTGGGATTCAGTGCCGGATTGAATGTGGTAGGTTGTAAATCATTTATATGGAATGGTTTATGGACCATCACACCAATATTATCAACGTTATAGTAATTGTGAATTTTTTTAGCGGTGAAATTGAAAGTGGTGACAAAAAAAAATCCGTCGTCGGCTTCGTATTATAATATATACTATTTATAAAGAGGTAAATCCAACAGACAGCGGAAACGCTAATAGGTAATCTGAAAACACGAAACGGGGAAAGGGGGGTTTAGTACTTGTGATTCCGCTGGTGTTGCGGGTGTCTATAAGCGGTGGCAATAGCTTGCCATTAGGTGATACGTCTGCTTGTCTGCCTATCACATAAAAAAATAACAAAATTGACAAAGATATTTGCGCATTAAAGAGATGAAAAAACACGAAAACACGAAACGGGGAAAGGGGGGTTTAGTAGTTGTGATTCCACTGGTGTTGCGGGTGTCTATGGGCGGTGGCAATAGCTTGCCATTAGGCGATACGTCTGCTCGTCTGCCTATCACATAAAAAAATAACAAAATTGACAAAGATATTAGCGCATTAAAGAGATGAAAAAAACACGAAAACACGAAACGGGGAAAGGGGGGTTTAGTACTTGTGATTCCACTGGTGTTGCGGGTGTCTATGGGCGGTGGCAATAGCTTGCCATTAGGCGATACGTCTGCTCGTCTGCCTATCACATAAAAAAATAACAAAATTGACAAAGATAGTTGCGCATTAAAGACATGAAAAAACAGATACAGAACATAAATCAATGATTTTTAAAATTTTTGTCTGTTTGTTCACATTAATCTTGGAAACTACACAATTTGAAAGAAACTTTTTAAATGTATGGCTTGGCTAAGTTTGAGTAACATAGGTAAAAGCGGGGTATAGTTTATTTTAAAAAATATATTTTAGTAGCATGCTGAATTCAACGCGAGCGGAGCTGCGAATATCCACTAGTATTAAAATGATGTTCATCTAGATACTCACCAGCAATCACCAATACTTCACCTAAAATATTTTTTTTACATTCCAGTTGTACTCTTGAATTTTGTAACACGTCAAAAAATTGCTTTTCATTCACACAGAAGAATAAATAAACAAATAAAATAAATTGAGAGGAGGCGTGGGAGAGCCACGCCTCCTCTCAATTTATTTTATTTGTTTTTCACACCATTTCTTTTTACTATGTTTACTTACCTGTACACAATGTATAAGTTCTCGTCCACCACTTTAAATTAATATTCATTCTTCATCCTTCTGTGGGTTTGGCCTGGCGACCTGTAACACCGGTTTTAACTAACCTATTTCAGGCGCCAGTCTCTCTTACTCTAGGATCATATAAGTGACGTGCAATTAATGTACTTGTACTTTTAGTCTAAGACCCTATTGTAACGAGGAAAATAAATGATTTATTTGTTTATTTATTCTGCTGCACAAAATTATACAGTAATGTTATCAAGTGGTAAACACTTATAACAGTCATAGAGTCAGAAAAATATAAGTAATCACTTATACAGAATTTTTATTGAACAAAAACACAAAAAATTAAGACAATAACTAAGAAATAAAATTAAACTAAAAGTAAATAAAAAGGAAAGTTAAAACAAAGCAGGTCCCCGTGGCAGTGTCCCCAAAATGCTGGCAGCATTACCCCGCTGGATCGCGATGGAAATTCGCTGGGCGAGGTAGCTGCCAGCTTTTGGCTCTCCCGTGACTTCGATTAGACGCTTAGCTAAGTCACGGAAGAAAGAGAGAGCGTCGTAACCCCACGGGCCCAGTGTTTTGTGTGTATAAGTAATTGATAAAAGACAAAATTTAAGAAGAATAGTCAGTGAACAATGTTGCAGTAAGAATGGTCCGTCTCAACATATGCCACGGAAAAGCCATGACGCTGATTTTCAGACGGCGGCCTTAGAGTTTGTCGCACGACAGGCGAAGTGCTACAAATTTCGATAAAAATAACTGATCGAGTACTCTACACAAGCTTACGTTGGTTAAAATCATTTGTTTTCGTTTAATTTCCCCCATATTTTACAAAAATACCCCTTTCGCGACAGCGCATCACCTATAGATAGATAGATAGATAGATATTCTTTATTGCACAAAAATAAAATACAAGCATGATACAACAGCAACAGACAGTACCAATAAGGCGGTCTTATCGCTTGTAGCGATTTCTTCCAGACAACCTTTGGGTAGAGGAAAGAAATATCGTATTCGTAATAAATAAGGGAAGGCAGGCAAGTAGTTTAACAAATGAAATTAAGAATGCAGAATTATAACATTATTGACTATTATTATATTATTACATTACATAAATAATAATAAACAATCTACATAACCCAATAATAATATTATACATAGATAATTTATAACAAAAAATTCAATAAAAATATTGCTATAGATAGGTATAAATGACCAGAGAGCAGACCACATAAAAAAAAGAAGAAGAGACAAGGAAAAAAACAGTGTACCTATTTATAGAGATAGGAAGTGAGAACTCCTATGGCGGGTTTTTGACAAAAAACCCGTCCCAAGAGATGCGACTTGATTGAGGAATGGCTTACTGTGACAAGGTAGTAATCCCTATATGAAATAAAGGGGGTGCAACCCTTGCATAATAATGACCGCAAAAAATCGTGAGTTATGAAAAGAAATACTTTATAATTATTCAAAATTTCATTCTTTGGCAAAATTAGACAGATCACCTGATGGTGAGCGATTGCTACCGCTCATGGACATACCAGTAGGAGTCACAACTGCGCTGTCAACCTTTAAACTCCTCTTCTCCACGGATTCGGCCTCCGACACCCTCTCTTAGATTGAAAGACACAGCTCAGGTGCATGTCGGTATCAGTGAGGCTGTCGTATGTCTCCAGTCGAGGTGGACCATTCATGCTGAAGTTTGGCTCTCTCACGCACGGTCAAATGTTTGGCGATGGCTGTGTTTGTGGTCCCGGGTTCAATCCCACGGTCGAGCCAAAATTTGTACCTGAGTTGAGGAATTTTCATCGTTAGCCCGAAGTCTGGATGTTCGATCTTGTACATTACGTGCCTCGTTAAGCCTTTGGTCCTGCGCCTGATCCTTCGGTCGTGTCATTTTGGTGTCGCATCAAAATATGAGGGTAAAGAAACAAGGGGTGCACTTGTGTTTGCGCTCACATTTGAGCACTATAATAATATATCCTGAGTTTATGTATGATCGTTAAGATCGACCGCTTTGGTGTTATCCATAGAGTAACTTATATAAACTAAGGTACAGGCATCGGTCGGCTAGTCAGTGCTAGCGCCATCTAGAGGAAAACGACCAATACTCAACTGCTATGTAGTCACGGCCGCTTTCGAGAATCAATCAGGGAGACGATGAATGAAATAAAGTGTCAGAAATAATTTTATTTGCTACATAACAATATCCCTATACATTCTAGATTACTATATATATTCTGGTTTACTATATATATTCCTAGTATATTTCCATACTTTTTTTAAAATTACTAATGTGGACAGGCAGCTTGAGGTCATTGTTTCGGAATCACGCTTTACTAGCGCGATGTAAATGCATAGTGGCATCTACCGAAACAACGCTGAACCATTTGCTTGATTGCTTTTTAAAGCTACATCTGCTTTTTACAAGCTCCATCTAACGAAAACCGCTGAACTATTTTTCTCATACTAAGAAAAAAGTATTAAGTTAAATGACCCTGGTAGAATCGATAAGACAATATTCTCATTCCTCGTCCTTTGTTCCTCGGAAACAAATCATGCTTACTTGCCCCGTCCCGTCTTCAGGGACAGTCGTGGCAAGGGAAAACTTCGGGAACAGCCAGTTTCCTTGCTGTTTGCATAACAAAGGAACGCAAAACGTTTGCAAAGATGGACGAAATGTCAACAATGTGGAGATAGGAAGCTTATTTACCGTGATATTAAGAATATAGTCACATTTTTCTTCATATGCATATGGTTTAGAGACACGAATTTTGATCAGTTTTCCTGTCAGGTGACTTGACTTAAAGCCTTAAACTGCCAGTTATATCCAAAATGCCACTAACCTGATTTGCCTCTTACCGAAGTGTCGTAAAAGGCGACTAAGGTAAAGCTGCTGGCATGATCATCAGCACCCAGAGAAGGAAAACTCTACATTTATATCAAAACCCTCGCCAACCCGTCTGCCAAGCGTGGTGAGTATGGCAATTACCCCTCATGTGATTGAGGGAGGTCCGTGCCCCAGCAGTGGGACTTAAATGGGCTGACTATGACGAAGATTAACCTGAAAAGTGACGAAGTCAAAAATTATGTTCCCAAAATTTCCCGCTATGCCTGATTTTAAGCATTCACATGCATCTTCTAGGCGAAAACGTTACATCCTAGACCTTATCGTCACTTTCCATCAGGTGAGATGGTGGTCAAGCGTTGGCCTAAAGTTCACAAAAAAAAGTTCGTTTGGACTTTTTTTATGTGATTGGACTTTTTTTGTGTGACCATACGCTAGACTACAATCGTGAATCGTGAGGTGAGGTCTTGGAAAACACGCATTTGCCTAGAAAATGCCTGTTCTCTCTTGACTTGCTATTTGCTCTTTTAGGACTGGCATGTAATAAGGCTAAATTATTTAATTTAAATAAAAACTCTATTATTAATAAATAAAAATAAATAAATATTTCACAACATCACATACATTGATCTGACTCCGAGATAGGTAGCTCAAGCACCTGTGTTACGGATATCAGAATCAACAGTGGGATTACAAATATATACATATAATACTTTTCTTTTGTAAATACATACTTTTAATACATAGAAAACACCCAGACCAATACAAATAGACATGCAGACAAATGTTTGTACTGTGCGGGGATCGAACCCGCAACTCTGGGACCAAAGCCAGGGTTCACTACCACTGTTCCAAACGGGTCGTCAATATATTATAGTATGTAAGTCATCTATTTTGCTTAAACCGGTGATTATTATGAATAAAAGGCTTTCCCTCAACGTCGACGAAATTGTCCCTCTGTTTTTTTTTCCTTTTTCATCATAATTTCATCCACCCAAGGTCGCATCCCAAGAGTCGTGAGGTAATTGAGGGATGGCTTACTACGACAAGGTGGCAACCCCCGCGTGTAATAACGGAGGTACAACCCTTGCATAGTAATTAAACGCCCCGCTCGCGGTGAAATTTTAAATTGGGGTTTTGTATATAAGTAGGCACATAAAAAGTTAATTAATGAACTGATTTAAAAATTATGTTGTGATTTTGGTTGAACGAAAATTGAGTAATAATTTTCTTGTTTTAGAGTTTTTCGTTTACACTTTCAAATTTGATTTTCATTACGGTTTTTTAACAAATTATTCTTATAAGCGATAAGTCGCTCGTTTGACAAAACGTTTCTCGAATTTTTTTTTTTTTTGGTAACTGGTAAGTAGGTAGGTAGATAGGTAACGTCCCTGTTGGTCTAGTGGTATAAGTACCAGGCTGTGATCTCGGGGTCCTGGGTTCGATTCCCATGTCGAGCGAAAACTATGTTTCGAATTTTTCGAACATAGCTCGGGTTTGTGATCACCATCCGCATTTGGCAAGCGTGGTGATTAAGCGTAATCCCATCATCGATAACTTGACTATTATGATGGAGGCCTTTGCCCTGCAGTGGGACAGTTTATAGGCTGATACTTTACTAAGTAGGTAGGTTGGTCGGCAACAGTAAAGAACAAAATCAAATCCATAAAAGCGAAAGCTGACTGACTGACTGACTGATGTATCAATGCAGGACCTAAAAAATAAGGGTTAGAAGCTTGTAATTTAGCACATGGGTTCCTTTATAGCGAAGGGGAAGTTGGACTTACCAAGCTGGAATATTTGTCCGATATTGAAGTACTCGTCTACAACTTCCAGTGTAGAGCTTCCAACCTTTACAAGAGTGGGTACGACATAAATTTTGTCTTATCCATCTTCATTTTCAGAACCACTTGATAGGAGACTCTACTGAGGTCGTCGAGCATTGTGCCTAAGTCTTCCAAGGTCTCAGCCATGACTACGATATCATCTGCCAATCGAAGATGCGTCATGTATTTAAGATTTATATTGATGCCAAGACCATCCTAGTCCAGAAGTTAAAACACGTCCTCCAACAAAGTGGTGAACAGTATCGGCGATATAACGTCGCCCTGTCTCACACATCGCTGGAGAGGTATGGGTTTTGTTTTCTTGGTTCTGAAGATGGACTGACATTGGGGCGTTTCCGTACAATGACTGCAACACTTAGTCTTACCGATACATACAAGCACCTTTGGAGAGACTGTAGCAAGGCTCAGGTTTCTACAGGGTCAAAGGCTTTTTCATAGTCAACAAACGCTAAACATAATGGCAGATTATACTCGTCGGTCTTCTGTATAACCTACCGCAGCGTATGTATGTGGTCTATGGTGCTAAAGCCTTTTGGAATCCGGCTGGTTCGGGAGGCTGGAAGTCGTGGAACCTGCGTACGAGACAATTCGTCATAATTCTCGAAAACAGTTTATATATGTGACTCAGCATCGTGATAGGCCTGTAATTCTTCAATTGGGATTTGTCACTCTTTTTGAAGAAAAGCCTTACCACGCCAGAGCGCCACGCCTTGAGTGTCTTTCCCTCGATGATGATGGAGTTGAAAAGCCATCCATTCAGATGAGATCCATTATTTTCCATGGTCACTTTGAAATATTAGGTAAAAACTTGAAAAACCTTGCACTAGGAAATTTTCCCATAAATTAGGAAGCACAGGATATATCATCCAACACCTGAAATATATAGCTGCTTGCACCATCTAGCGAGTAATTTCAAAGATAATATTTTTTTTTATTTATTTATTTATTATCCCATCACAATCAGCTACTTAGAACAAAGTTATCATACAAACTCTAAAGCAAACTTATGACATAATTTTTTATGGCCTGAATAGTGAGGGCATGGTGCCTGAAATAGGTATCAAAATGAAAACTGCTCATTGACCGGTGATTTAAGTTGACTTCTTAATTGAGTTTTATTTTTAGAAAATCACCGCCTATGACAAAACAAAACGCACATATAGACAACACAGTATTAAACGGGGGGTGCATTTCTAGCCGAAATAAAAAATCTATTTCTAAAAACAAACACTGACAACTAAAACATCGTAACTAATTTAAAATTACTTGTTAACCCTACGCAAGGTAAGTAACCAGTTTAATGAAGAAATTTACATAGTAAGTCCCACAAACGTCCACTTCCCGAAATGACTGTACCCAAGGTCACGGCCTCACCCAACGGTACACAAAGATAGATAGACAGATATACAAAGTAGGGATGCCAGGCAACACGTTCTTAACATTCCAAAGTTTCATTAATTTTATCCAAGGTATTTCATAAGGCGATGGTAGGTAAATGGATAAAAACGCGTCTTCCATACAGGAGGTCATGGTTAAGAATCTGTACCGATAATTATGATGATATTAATAGGTTTTTTTTTTAAAAACAACCTCTATTTTTCTGTCAGATCTGACATGCAAAAAAATCCTCAATTTTTCCGTCTGATCAGATAGAACAATAGAGGATTTTTGCGATGAAGTAGCAAGAACAAAATTAAATTCGATATAAGTCGACTTGTAACACTTTTCACAGGACGCACAGAATTTTCCGAAGCCACTTGATATAAAGTCAAAGCGAGTCGCGTCACTAACACAAAGTCGGCACGTGCGTGGAGTGGGCTTATTAATATTTTAATCAGTTTTAGTTTTAGTGTGTAAAGTTTCTCTCCGGGGAGTGAATTGGAGTACGGGCGTGTCACTGAAAAACTGTTTTAATTTAATAGAGGGACTACCTTGGGGGTTGACCTTGATGTGTTGAACTCTGGTAACTTTTGGGTATGATTAAATAGTTTGAATTAAAAAGTACACGAGTTAAGTATTTGTTAAACTTTGCACAGCCTTCCCTTATTACGTATACGATATTTCATTCCTCTACCCAAAGGTTGTCAGGAAGAAATCGCTACAAGCGATAAGACCGCCTTATTGTACTGTCTGTTGCTATATGTATCATGCTTGTATTTTATTTTTGTGCTATAAAGAATATCTATCTATCTATGTTTTGAATAATAATAGATAATTTCTTTGCCTTATTGCAAACACTAATTAAGACATACAGAACCGAGACATGGCTGCTTACAATGTGCCTATTAAAGAGGCTCAAAGTCACCTAGAGAGCAATAGAGAGGGCTATGCTCGGAGTCTCCTTGCGTTATCTTATCAGAAATGATGAGATCCGCAGGAGAACTTAGGTCACATACATAGCCCAAAGGATTGCGTGCCTCAAGTGGCAATGGGCAGGGCACATAGCGAGGAGAACAGACGGCTGTTGGGGTGGAAAGGTTCTCGAGTGGAGGCTACGTACAGGAAGTCGCAGCCGTGGCATGTTCCGCACAAGGTGGACCGACGATCTGGTGAAAGTCGCGGGAATCTATTGGATGTAGGCGGCGCAGGACGGATCTGTGTGAAGATCATTGGGGGAGGCCTATGTCCAGCAGTGGACGTCTATTGGCTGAAATGATGATGATGATGAAGCACTAATTATTTCCAATTACAAAGGTTGAAAAGTACAGTTCAAACTTTGAACTTCAACGTATACACCGTTATTTTTACCTCATAATAGGTATCGTGAATGAAGTCCATTTAGAATGTTAGATCAACAAAATAAAAAAAATAATCTGCTGTTCCATACATTATTGCCGAGTGGATATTCCATTTTGTACAGAACAGCTGATTTTTTTTCTCTACTTCTGTTGATCTAACATGCTAAATGGACTTCATTCAAGATACCTATAATGAGGTTTTCGGGATATTAACAATAAAAAAAGAAAGATTTTTAGTATTAAAAATTATTTATTTGTAAATTCGGTGTAGAATGATGAAGAAACCTTTAAGCTAAAAATTATTTATTTTTTACTTAAGGCTGACACTTGACCACAATAGCACCTGATGGAAAGCGACAATGAATGAATGAATAAATCTTTATTTGACATAATCAGTCAAACGAACATACAGATAATATGTAATACAATAGAACAAAAACAAAAACAAACACAGTTCCAAAATTTAAATGAAAAAAAAAGAAAGTGTCAAATAGGTAACCGGTCAGCTTTTGTCGACACTGGCCGAATATAGCCAGCGCCGACGCTGGTTTTCAGCGGCTAACCTAAGACATTGTTGCGTCTCTGTTCCTCTCCGCCTCCATTATTCAACCCGTAAGGGTGAAGCCAATAGGGACAGAAGAAGAACAGAGGTGCAACTTGGGGACTGGATGGGATGGTGCCATGTACTTACAATACAAACATATTCTATACAAACATACATACACAATCTTTTGACACAACAGGTACAACCCTGGACACAGAAAATGAAAACAAACATCTTACACATCTACTTAGATCAACATACAATGAGGTTTGGTGATACGCGTTTGCCTAGAAGATGCCTGTTCGCTCTTGCCTTAAAGAAGACCAGATTACAGAGATTAAGAGACCTCGGCAGGGAGTTCCATTCCTTAGCTCTCCGCATTATAAATGTGAAATCCAGCTGACCAAGAAAAAGATTCAAGATTCTAAATGCAATGCTGTACTGGTCGTAGGAACCACTAGTTGGGGATTCCTGCCAAGTTCTAACCGAATAGTTTCAGACCGATATTCAAACAGAATACAATGAATTGTTGAAACAGATACCCATCAGTCCGTTTGTTTACAGTTGGTGATAGTAGTGTTGTGACTATTACCGTTATTTTTTTATCGTTTACATCCCGAAAAAAAATTTTCCACGAGAGAGCCACGCTTCAGCATGAATGGGCCGACTCGACCGTAGTGATACCACGGCCTTACAGAAAACCGGCGTGAAGCAGCTCTGCGCTGCGTGGGTGAGGGTACCGGAGCACCAATCCGGGGGAAAGGGTTGGCAGCGCATCTGTGACTCCACTGGTGTTGCGGGTGTCTATGGGCGACGGCCGCCACCTATCACATAAAAAAAAAGTTTGCAAACAAAATCATCGACAGTCAAAAAACACAAGGCCGTAATGTTGTTTTTGCTAGAACATGTTTGATTTTGAACACGTTTGTCGCTGTACGCTGGATTACTGCGGCTTGCCATCGATCAATCAACCAATCAGGTGTCAGACACAGAGCCCCAATTTATTGATAAAAAGCGAGTCGCAATCACGCACCAATATTTTTCTATGAAGTGACGTGTCGATGTGTTTCAAGTTTCGATGAAAATGGAAAAAGGTAAATACCTCTTTACAAACCTAGCTGAGGAATCAATAAGTCACATGTTTTGTTAAATTTTCTCAATTAATATTGAAAGAAATGTGTTTGACAGGAAAGGGAGAGTTGGTTGATTAAATTAGACCCACACATCTTCAATAATATGGGATATTATGACAGTAATTGCATAGTATTATTTTCTATGCGCATACTTTACTATTTATACTGAAGTATTTCACTTCAACACGAAACACTTGCGTGATGCAATCGATACCCAAAGCCATCTATTGGTATACATTCGAACTAATTCCCCGAAACGAAGTGAGTGCAAGCCACTTGTGATTTGATAAAGGCAAAAGGGATGTTCAATATTAGTGTAAAATATTATTACAGTGGTTAGTGGGTAGCACTTTAAGCGACGGCTGCGCATGAGGCTTCGTTCCCCGGGTCGGGCCAAAAATGTGTACCTAAGTTTTCGGTAAGAAATTCTCAGTATCAGCCTGGAGTCTGGATGTTGGTCTTGCGCCTAATCCCTCTCCGGTCGTGTCACACTGGTGTCCCAACGGCATATGAGTGTAAGGGAATAGAGATTGCACTTGTGTTTTCGCACGCACTTGAGCACTATAATATATCCTGCATACGTGGCTGATCGTTGAGATTGACCTCCGTAGCCGTAATCGGTCGGAGGATATTAAAATATTATTAAACGTAGCACTTGACTTGTAGGTAGGTACAGTCAGCGTCAGATCAAGTTACCCCCCTACAGTGGAAAAATAGCACTTGTGCCCCAGACAAGGGTAACTCGACGTGACGCCGCCATTAATGTTGGTTTTTTGATCCGGTTTAAAATTGACCTTATATAGATTAAATGAACAAGAAATGTCAAGACTTCCGTTTTATCCATATGAGGTTTGGAACCCTAAAACTCGGAATGTTATAGTATATTGAACAAATGAGGATCGCTTCCTAATGGAATATTTAAATAAAAGCCACTTTCGGTTGAATATCAAACTTTATTCCATTGACACCGCGTACCTTATATAGGTAGGTAAGTAAAAACGAAACGCTAGCGCGATATAATTTGGCACAGCGACATCTCTTGGAACACGAATAAACTAAATTGCACTAATATTTTTATATTGACTTGAACATATGTGTTGTCAATTATGGATTCATTATGGATTGATACGAAGATTGTATGAGCGTGATTGAAGTTAGCTGGATTTTTCTCGGATTTTTTTTTAAATGTGGGCCTTAACCTTGATTCAGTTGTTCTGTTTTCGCTGTTTCCAAAAGGGTTGTGAGGGTCAGATGGCAGTCGCTTGATTGGAATTGGCAGAATTTTTAAATAAAATTGAGAAAATATATCGGTCAAAAGGAGCTTTATACAAAATTTCAGCTTGAAACCTTATGTATTATTTTTGTTATGAGCCCTCAAAGGCAAGTAAATTTGAAGTCTTAAATTACGAAATATTTATATAGCAATCGATATCAATTTATAGCAACTTTTGTTAAGAAACCATTTTCATAAACGCACTATTTCATATAGATATCGAACAAAGCTACGAGTATCTCGCGATGCGCACAAACTAGTGAGGGCTGACGTCACGCCTCGCGTCGCTGTTTGTATGGAGCGTTTTAGACAAGTCTTAGTCTTATTTTAAGTAATTTTCGAATTGTCCGATCTTATGACTTTCCAAGCTAACAAACCCATTCTTTCACCGATGTTTTTACTTTTGAGGGGTTCTTATATTACTAACAAGAGAAAAAAAAATAGGACACAAGCCTATTACCTTACCGGACTCCCCAAATCCTGAATCACGGCCTTAGCGTCTAAGGCCCGGGCTCTAAAGCGACAGTTTAGGACGCAACCGAGAATGGACATTACGACAAAAAAACATTTTCCGAAATGAAATATACTTCATTTCTAGGTTAGGCTCATAGAAATTTAAGAAAAATATTTTCCGATTTTTTTAAACATATTTTTATGGAGACAAAAACAATTATGAACAAATCCTACTGTGTCAGACGAATGAAAACGCGCATAAAAATAGTGAAAGAATATTATTAAAATAAAAAATACAAACCAAATTTCCAAGCAAGATTTTTACGACAAGAACGAAACAAAAAAACAATGACAACTTCTGTAGATATAAGTAAAAACATTATAAAAAACTAAATTAGATCCAAGGAGTCTGTACTCGACACCTACTGTGACGTCATCACTCGGCATGACAAATTAATAACGATATTGCTCTCGTTGATTTAAAAAAAAGGTTATCCAAAAACCAAACATCAAACAATAACATGAGCATTCGCTTAAATTTTTTTTATTGTACATTTTTTTTTATGTAGCAGCAACATCACAATACATTGAATTTCAGGACTACGTCACTTCGAGAATATATTAATATTTAGAAAAAATATTTCAATAAAAACACACATTTAAAGTGACGGGTAGGGGAGGACACTCGCGACGCCATTACATTTGAACTGTTAGCATCTAAACCGGATATCTTTTTAACAATTTCGAAGTTCGAGCATCTCGAAAAGAACTTAACATTATTTATTCAATACTTATAACTAACTTTTTGGTCTGCCTTCCTACTCGAAATATGAATTAGGTAACGCCAAAAACGGCCACTTATGGCTTTAATCCAAATTTCGAGTGCAAAAACAGATCAAAAAGTTAATTATAATAAGTAAATAGTATATATTCTTTTTGGGAGGCTCGAACTTAGAAATTGTTAAAAAGATATCCGATTTAGTTGCTATCAATTTAAATTGATTGATCGCCTTGATGAAAACTAAAAAAAAACCGGCCAAGTGCGAGTCGGACTCGCCCATGAAGGGTTCCGTAGCAACAAGTAAGATTTATGGAAGGTAAATTGCGGTTCACGGTTTATAACGTATACAAAAAAAACTACTTACTAGATCTAGTCCAAACCAATTTTCGTTGTTAGTTTTCATGATTATGTACATCATATATTTTTTTTAGTTTTATAATTCATTTATTATAGAAGTTAGAGGGGGGGACACAATTTACCACTTTGGGAGCGTCTCTTGCGCAAAGTATTGTGTTTAGAATAGAGGTCTATCAAACCTATCATCATCAAACCTATACGTGTGGGGTATCTATGGATAGGTATCCATAGATACCCCACACGTATAGGTTTGATGAAAAAAAAAAATTTTGAGTTTCAGTTTCAAGTATGGAGACCCCCTATTTTTTTATTATTTCCAATTTTTGTGTAAAAATCGTAATGCGGTTAACAAAATACGTCTATTGACCAAGTTTCAATAGTATAGTTCTTATAGTTTCGGAGAAAAGTGGCTGTGACATACGGACGGACGGACAGACGGACAGACATGACGAATCTATAAGGGTTCCGTGTTTTGCCATTTGGCTACGGAACCCTAAAAATATGGATCAACTTTTTTCTTTCTTTATTCGAAAAGCGTCTAATGGTCCGTTACACGCTAAAATGAGAATGAGGAGGTAAGGCCGGCATCTGTTACTCTCCTATTAGGTGATCCGTCTGCTCGTCAGCCTGCTATCTAAAAGGTTAATGACTCATTAATTTTAAAGTCGCAGTGCATAAACAAAACACAACCTACACGAACATTATAAATAAAAACATTTTAGAAGGAAAACCATAAACAGCCACAAAATTGACCGAAGGTGAATGAACTTTGCGAAAATTTGCGAAACACTTTCCGTCGGCTGTCAATCACAAAGTTTCTTAAAATTTACGTCAGCCTTAGTACTCATATAATAAAGATGATTTTTGCTAAATTGAATGTTTAAAATATGTAAAATTAGTTGGTCGAGTAAATAAGAAGCCTTGATCCTTGAACCAAGATGCGATCAAAGATTTTAGGTAGGAGTCAATGGTCGGATGTAGGTACGCATGCGTTGGAGGTCAAATTTTAGGTTGGCTGCTTTTTAGAGTTCTTCCATTATAATTTTTTTATGTGATAGGTCGCAGACGAGCAGACGGATAGCCTGATGGTAAGCGATTGCCGCCGCCCATAGACACCCGCGTCACCAGTGGAGTCACAAGTGCGCTTGCCAACCTTTAAACTCACCTTGTCCCCGGATTGTGCCTCCAAACACAGCACAGTCCAGCTTCACAGTTTTGTGATATATTTTTACAGGCCCGTTGGCTTTGAGAGAGAATGATACCACGGCCTCGCAGAAAATAGGCGTGGTTTAACACGTGATCGGTGTTTGAGTGAGAATGGGATCCAGAGGCCCAATCTGAGGGAAGACGAGTTAAAAGGTTGGCAGCGCGCTCGTGACTGGTGTTTCGGGTGTTATTTTTTTTTAATTAACACAGTATATTGGCTCTCCTCAGCCTCAACGGACTTTAACAGGGGAACCAGACCAACTGAATCAAGGTTACATAGATTTATTAAATCCAGAGTTACGGTCAGCATCAAAGTAGCTCAACACTTTAGTACCATGACAAAGTAACTGTTCTGCCTATTATAGACAGTTTCTAAGGGGTACGTAAAATGTTACTTCGACATGGTACTAACGTGTTTAGCTTCTTTTGTTGTAGCTACGTACATGCTCGGATATGAACCCGGTCCCCCTGTATAGAAGGCGCGTTTTGAATCATCGCTCTTCCGGTACCCTCACTCGCTCGGCAAAATACAACTACAAGCGCTGCTTAAGGTGACAGGTAGGGCACACTAGCGACGCCAATTGATTTTAATTTTTAGCTACTAAATCAGATCTATTTAAAACAATTTCGGGTTTAGAACTTCTCGGCCAGCACTTATACTATTTATTAAATGTCCATGCACAAATGTGCATTGACATTTAATAAATGTGCATTACCGCCAAAAGCGGCCAATGTTTAGCGTGAATCAATTTTTCACGAACAAATGTTGGCTCCACATTTGTGCATGGTTATTTAATAAATAGGATAAGTGTTTTCCGAGAGGTTGTGATCCCGGAATTGTTAAAAATAGACCCGGCTTTTTTTTTTTATGGTGTTATCCCGCGCATGGTTACGGCCGCGCGTGTGACTCCGCCAATGTCAAGTGTATAAGAGAGAAACGTTGATATAAAATTGACCAGTAATTTTGCCAAATGCTCGATCTATATTCAGGTCTTCTCTAAGAGACCCGGCTTAGTAGCTAAAAATTAAAATAGATTGGCGTCGCTAGTGTGCCCTACCCGTCACTTTAAGGCTCCTCTTCAGTGAGGCCGAATTTGACAAGTGACGGAACCATTATCGTCAATACAAGCCCACGCTTATTCAATTTTAATTTATCACAATTGCTTTTGTAATATTCTAAACTAGTCGTTAAATAATTTAATCCTTATTGTTATGTTAATTTAACTTTGCGTTTAACGTTTTGTTGGACGTAATTTGAGCTATTACAAATTGTTTTGTCAATTTTTGGCTTTAATGTGTTAACTAAACAAATGCAAATTATTTGGACTGTTAGGCATTAATTCACATTGTACAAAGTTGGGTAAATATCGTTGAGGAATGTTTGATGTTGTATTAACCGACATATTGTAAAGCATAGATACATAAAAGTATGAAGTTTGCCCACCGAATTAGCAAACTGAAGTGGCAGTGGGCTGGTCATATTAGCCGCAGAACTGACAGCCGTTGGAGCCGTAAAGTCCTTGAGGGGAGACCGCGACTCGGTAAGCGTAGTGTAGGACGCCCTGCGACAAGATGGGATGATGACATTCGAAGGCTGGCTGGTGTGGGCTGGATGAGAGTGACCGAAAATCGGGAGCAGTGGCGTGCATTATTGGAGACCTATGTCCAGCAGTGGACGAGCGAGGGTTGCTGATGATGATGATGAAGTTTGCAATCAAATATCGATAATATGAATGCAAGCCAACACTACTTTTACAAGGTGCGATTTTTACCTTCCTACATGTTACACTTAATTATCATATTTTTTTAATAAAATTACTGTCTGTCTGTTGTTAGCCTGAAACTGATGTTGTATAATATTTGAACAGATGGTCCATTTTGAGTGGTCATTGCTTTGGTCCACGGCTGCGACTTCCTGCAGCCGTGGCTGGCCCCTTCACAAGGTGGACCGACGATCTGGTAAAGGTTGCGGGAATCCATTGCATGCGGGTGGCACAGAACCGATCTGTGTGAAGAATATTGGGGGAGGTTTATGTCCAGCAGTGAACTTCTTGATTGCTTTAGTATCCAAGAATCTATGGTATTTTGCGCCGTGTGGTCCCCGGCAGAGTAGAATAGGCCACCCTCACTCTTACCGAGGTGTCGTAAAAGGCGACTAAGGTAAAGCTGCTGGCATGATCATCAGCACCCAGAGAAGGAAAACTCTGCATTTATATCAAAACCCTCGCCAACCCGTCTGCCAAGCGTGGTGAGTATGGCAATTACCCCTCATGTGATTGAGGGAGGCCCGCGCCCCAGCAGTGGGGACTTAAATGGGCTGATGATGATGATGATGGTATTTTGTAACGCTTTCAAACTATACGATTCATAGCATTGTACCATACATTCCTCTTTGTTGCTTTGAAACCTGGGACCTTAGACCATGATTCGGATTCTGGGAGTCTGGTAATTACAATGAAGCGACTGCCGTCTGACCTTCCGAACTCTTTTGACAGGAGAGGGAACCAGGTTAACTGATTTCACGTTTCAGAAACTATCCCTTGTACCATAGAATATTCTCTGATAAAGATTGGTCAAATCGTGATTAAGTTGACAATGTTGTAATAAGTAAGTACACATTTTTAACTCCCTCTAAGTAGGCACCTAACTTATTCCCATCTTAAACTCAACAAAATCTCAAAGACGATGTACATGAGTTACCTAACTCGAAGTTTACACTTCGCTCACGCTCCACTTAACTCTGGAGTTAGCTCGCTGGGTTAAACTTACACTTATCTTTTTGCGTCAAACTATAAATCTTATAGCATGCCTTTGAAGCAACGGCCAAGTTTACTCCTTGGGAATGTAAATATATACTTTTTAGTGCTTTTTGTGACGTACAAACTTTAAGATGTTAGAGATAAAATTGTTGAGAAAAGTTTTTAAGGGAATTAGTGTAGTTAGGTTTAAAGAGGACGTAAGATAAATTGTCCTACTTTTAGTACTAAATCAGGTTGTCTTACGTACTTGAAAATACTACCTTGTTACTTATTTTCTTGTTGAATTCTTCGCGCTGTAATACAAAATTTCAACATTTTACATCCATTCTGCGGTGCTTTGGAAAACAAATAAAAATCTAGAATTCCATTGACTTATATTTAAAAAGGCATACAATTACTATTGCTCACCTGTTATATGCTTGTTTAATAATTACAAAAGCCTAATAAATTTATATTAAAGTGAAAATCCAATACATAAATAAAAAAAAAATCTTCGATTTTAAATGGACATTTTCAATTTTAGATTCTTAAATAAAATTCAAATTTAATAGACTATTCAGTTGAAAACACAATACTATTGCTAAAGAAATTCCATGTTATCAATTTCCAAGTTATGAACTCAGAAAAAAAAATCACCTTCCCATACAAAAGAAATTAGCTGATTGGTGCAAATAGATAGAAAGATACACTTTATTGCACACAATTTACAGATCTTAGCCTAAGTTATTATACTAAAACAATGTAGGCGGTCTTATTGCTAATAGCGATCTCTTCCAGACAACCTCAGGGTAGAAGAAAAGTATAGCGAATTAAGAAAAGGAGTAAGGCAGTGCAAGTCAGAAAAAGAGAAAAAAAAGACATTGTATAAATACGAGTATGGTATATACATACATACATTATATTAAATAAATATATACTAGCTATACATACTAATACATACTAGTACATTACAAAACAAATAAACATACATACTAACAGTTTTTTGGATTGATAGATACGTAACCAGGGAAATAGGAGACAATGAAAGGAACTACAAAGGCTTAAGAAATGATCTTTAACTCGGGACTTCAAAATAGAGAGTATAGGAAGGCAATATTTTTTTGAGGATTGACCCTCGATATGGGAAAAAGACGGTTAAGAAAGCACTGTGTATAGTTGGAACCTATACAAAGTGTTTGATGTTGTCGCAATTTATTTATTTAAACATACGTTCAGTCAGTTCCTATGTATGAGGTCATAGACAGACTGACACATACATGTAACACTAATTACAACACCCCTCTTTTTTAATATGATGTCGAGGGTCAAAAACTGACGTGGAAAAGAAACAAAAACAAAACACAATACAACGGATGGAACTCCATTAGAGGACAATACTGGACCGCAAAAAAAGCAAGTCAATAACATTTTAGTTGTTATTGTCAAGTTTTTTTCTCCAGGTCTCGCCTAGCAATTGTTCTTGAGCGTTACGGAATATGAATTTGTATCTAGTATAGAGGATTCATGTGCGAGAATAGCGATTCTGCACATTACTTAATATACTAGAAACTGTCTTCGAAATGTTCGTTTGTACTCTCAAGGGATAAAACTGAAGTTGACTTCAGAGTGAGACTTTATTTTTACCCGACTACGGCGAAGCAAAAAGGAGGATTATGATTTTGACCTGTATGTATGGTTGTTCATCTATTCCCTCATAACTTCTAAACTAGTTATCATATTTGAATAAATGAGGTGTCGTTAGAAGCGTTTTGATTGTTTTCTGGTTATAGACATGACATCACGTTAAATTGACTACAGCGCCCTCTAGTGGACTTAGAGTAAGGAACTAAAAAAAATATTTGATTGACAGTACCGTAAGGGGTACCAAATGAAAGAGCTTTTTTGCACATTTCAAATATGTAGTTTTCTATTCATAACTAAAAGTAGGTATGTAAAATAGAAATAAAGTTATAAAAACTAAAACCCCACTACCAAAAAAACACGCTCTAAAAAGTACGAAACAAGAAAATTGTCTATGCTGAAATGATTATACTGTAGAAAAACAAATTCATTATAATAATAAAATAAAATCATTGTAGCATACGACCACGGCGATACGTCATAATAATTTGAGCAGAGACAATTTTCTTGTTTCGTTATTTTTAAAGCGTGTTTTTTGGCAGTCGGGTTTTAGTTTTAAAACTTTATTTTTATATATTTTATCTTCTATCTCACGCTGGCGCTTAAAATCAGTACAAAAACATTTTGGCATTTTAGCAAATATATTTGAATAATAAATATTTCACTACACCCATACATTGATCTGATCTTACTCAAAGGATCTGATTCCAAGATAGTAGCTCAAACACCTGTGTTATGGTTGTCAGAGTCAATAGCGGAATTACAAATATGTACATTTAATGCTTTTCTTTTGTAAATACATAGAAAACACCCAGACCAATACAAACAGACATGTTCATGCATACAAATGTTTGTACTTTGCGGGGATCGAACCCGCAACCCTTGCACCAGAGACCTTCACTGCCACTGAATCAAACGGGGCGTAAAATAGGTCGGATTGAATACAGCGTGTATCGGAAAACAGTTACAACTCTCTTCTGCCAGTCATTCAGAATCTGCCAAATATTTTTTCTATAACGTTTGAAAACTCGCATAAAAATCATCACGTGACATTTTGTATGGGGAGTGGTAAAATGATCAAACAATTTATAAAACAAACGTTGTTCAGAATGGTTGGTAGAAGTGAAGGTTAAATAGATGTAAGTTACCGATACTACCCGTACGTGCAAGATAGCAGTCATCGTCAGCCCATTTGAGTACCTACGGCTGGGGCACGGGCCTCCCTCAATCACATGAGGGGTAATTACCATACTCACCACGCTTGGCAGACGGGTTGGCTAGGGTTTTGATATAAATGCAGAGTTTTCCTTCTCTGGGTGCTGATGATCATGCCAGCAGCTTTACCTTAGTCGCCTTTTACGACACCGCGGTAAGAGTGAGGGTGACCTATTCTACTCTGCCGGGGACCACACGGCCTGCAGTACAAATTAAAAATAATTTTATGGCTTTTGCCATAAAATATTTTTTCATAGACTTTTCTTATGAAATAAAAACCAACTAAGTTGATGATTACTCAAATGATAACATTTTGTGGAAATGATAGACTGTTCCCTACACCCATGACATTTTTATTTATTTGAATGGAATTTTATAGCCTAAGACATTGTAATCGATATATTAGTTATGTATAGTTATAAATAGTTTGACATTAAATCAATTTGTATAAAAAATTTTGGCGATTAAAAAGAGTAACTGGAGAGTTTCTTGCCTGATCTTCTTTTCAGAATAAACTTTCCGATTCTGATGGTACAATCGCATTGTTTATTCATTTCTTAGTATATTTTATGTATCGACATTATGTGTCTATTAAGTAAAAATAAATAGTTATAAATATTTTTTCATGTATGAAGATTTGTAACAGCTGTGTACAAGCATATAAAGATTTTTTTTAAATTGAATTAAAAAAATCTTATCGTACCCAATGCAAACCGCTGCTCTCATCACCGTGTCCACTACCTTATCGGTTAGTTTCAAGTGATTGTGTCGACCTGCGCTGATTGGCGGCCGATTGCGCTATCTTGATACAAATTCCTAATGTAATTGAAATTGAATTTACTAGTTAGGGTCCGATCAAATCAGGGATTCATAGAGATCAGTGCGTGTAGGGTTCCCAGCTGGCCGGATAAAGCCGGACATTTGCTAAGTTTTTGGTTGTGTGCACGGTAAAATAATCTTAACATCCCGAGAAGTTAGCAAGAACATTCAAGGAATTACTTTTTGATTTTTTTAGAGAGACAAGATAGTTATGCTTACATACGATAGAGGTAACTCTTCAATTTTCACGATTCTTCGAAAAGTTCGCGCTAGCCCTACTGTCCCTACCTCTTTTTTTTTACATAGGTGGCAGACGAACAGACGGATGTGTCTATGATGGGTCCAATCACCTGTTGGTAGGCGAATGCCACCGCCCATGGACACCCGCAACACCAGTGGAGTCACAAGTGCGCTGCCAACATTTAAACTCCCCTTTCCCCTCAAGATGAGGACTCCGGTATCCTCATCACGCAGCAAAACACAGCACAGTGCTGCCTCACGCCGGTTTTCTGTGAGGCCGTGGTATCACTCCGGTCGAGCCAGCCCATTCATGCCGAAGCGTGACTCTCCCACGGGTCTGAGATCTAGTCCATGTGTATATTACGATTGTGCATGGAAAACACGAGAATCTTTATAAGAATAATTATTTCGTAATCATAGGTACGCCGTGTGGTCCCCGGCAGAGTAGAATAGGCCACCTTTACTCTTACCGAGGTGTCGTAAAAGGCGCCTAAGGTAAAGCTGCTGGCAAGATCATCAGCACCCAGAGAAGGAAAACTCTGCATTTAAGTATATCAAAACCCTCGCCGACCCGTCTGCCAAGCGTGGTGAGTATGGCAATACCCCTCATGTGATTGAGGGAGGCCCGTGCCCCAGCAGTGGGGACTTAAATGGGCTGATGATGATGATGAATCATAGGTACGACAATAAGGCGTAGGATGTAAATAAATAGGTATCACTATGATCTACCGTTTTGACATACGAATACAGGTATTTAAAATTTACAATGCCTGACATTAATGACATTCATTTACAAAAACTAACCTATCATATAAAAAAACACTACTCGAAACTTATCAAACGGAATACTCGAAGTAAAAATAAAAATTTAGGGTGTCCTCCAATTTTACCCGAATGTTTGGGTAAACTGACGTAAATAGTCCGGGATTAATGTAATACTTGCTAACCCTAAGTGCGTGATTGCTCCGTGATTATTTCGACTAATTTCAATTTGTGGGGATAATTTAAAATGCAAAATCGCGTGGAGTATTTTGTGATTAGGCTTATGGAGTAAACTGGGATTGACGTTATTAAATGTATGAATTCCACGTACAAGGACTAGACTTTTTAAAAATGTATTGTTGAACCATCCATTATTTCGTGCGTCGAGAATTCGCCTACAATAGGCTGTTAACTACAGTTTAAATATTAAGTGAGTTCTGTTTACTTGTTATTCAGTATGAAAAAGATACAAAATCTTTCTTTAAAGCTACGGTTGCGCTTGGGGCCCTGGGTTCGATCACCGGGTCGGGCCAAAATTTGTACCTGAGTTTTTCTGTTGAGAATTTCTGTGTTAGCCCGGATTCTGGAAGTTGGCGGTCTTGTACCCCCGTGCCAGGAAAAGCACGTTAAGCCGTTGGTCCTGTGCCTAATCCCTCTTCGGTCGTGTCACACTGTTCCATTGAAATAAGAGGGTACGAGAGTACACTTGTATCTGCGCAAATACTTGTGCACTATAATATGTCCTGAGTCGATGGCTGATCGCTGAGATTGGCCGCTATGACCGAAATATCGGTTTGGAGGACATTATTAAGTCTTTCGAAATAAAGAAGGTGCCTGTCTATTTCCAGTAGTTGAATCTAATTGTTATGGGTATGTAAAGGAGAGTATGGATTAAAATAACATTAGAGTACTCTTTTTTTGAATAGACCGGCAACACACATCTCTGATTTCGCGGATGTTCATGGGTGGCGTTGATTACTTTCCATCAGTTGACTCACTTGCTCTTTGGTCGCCTTTAGCATAAATAAATTGAAGTAATACTTACAGTTAAAGCTGATAAGGAAACCTGCACGTCTCGGATAGTTTCTACTTAGTGGATACCTGCATTCATACAATATTTGAAATAATTATTTTGAACGTGTCACCGCGATCTAGTTGGTCTGGATCCCCTATCTAAGGGTTGGGAAGGTCAAGTCTTTTCATTCTTATTACCAGAAAAATTGTCCAAGCGTATCCCGGGCTAAAAAAGGACAGCTTTCGATGCATATTCCACACATTTGTACATAGTACAACACTTTATTTTAGAGTCTGGATCATGGTAAATGTTTGAAATCATTTCTTTTCTAGTGTTTTTTATGTGGTAGGTGGCAGACGAGCAGATTGAAAGTAGATGAAGTCCTTTCTAAAAAAAGAAGTTCTCCAATCCGACCTTAACTCAGATAATTGACCTCTGTAAATATACTTAAACCAGTTTGATCCGGAGTTGGCCTCACAGTATGAAAACAAACCCACAAGCTATGATTTTTTAAACCCGATATCCGTAACAAGCGCTCGATTCGATCAATTGTCGATTCGCTGGTATGATGTTATCATTATTTGCAATATAATTATATCGACCACTTTTTTCATCACCAATCCGCATTAAGCAAGTGTAGTGATTAACCCTATACCCATTATAGTAGTGATGACTTTATTTCTACGATGAAGGCATGTGCCTTGCAGTGGAACAATGGATAGGTTGATACGTACCTACTTTACTTTGAATGAAAAAACAAAAACCGTGATTCACTTTATAATCTCAAACAGCTGACAGAGACCTGACACTTGAACGGTGTGCCTTTTGTATGACGTAGACATAAGAAAGGATTTTCTGTAATTCTACCCCGAAGACTTGAAAAAGAAGGGCAATGCTTATCAAAAGTAAAGATAGATTAAGTTAAAGTTAGATCAAGTGAGTCATCTGCTTGTCTGTCTGCCATAATGTACAAAAAAAGTCGCTTGATTTGTGCGAGATAATTAAATCTAAATGCCTTGAAAAGTTTTATGTAGGGCTCTCCTTTGGCAGTGGTCTGAGGTATATCCACTAAAACACCACCTTCTACGTATGAGTGGGGACGAGACACGAGAACCGACTAAAGAGCCTCATATTCATGTCTCTTTCCAGGCGGAGATCCGTTTTTATATTCTGGACCCGATACTCCTCCCGGATGGGCCGGGGGGAGTGATTAGGACAGCCGGGAGCACCGAGCCGTCTCCAACAGGCTGCAGTAGAGCCCGTGCAATGTCGGAGTCGATGCCCCCGCACCGACTTCCGACTGGCCTAGAGTTCACTACCGCTGATCCAAACGGGATAAAATAGCAAATACAAATTCATGTATTAGCATATGACTGCCAAACAAAATCTTGTTATTGAGGTAAATGAAAACATTATGGGTATAACGACCTAAGTGTTATTACGAAAATATTAACATGTCGTTTTGTACTTGGAAACAATAACGTGTTAAGTAATTTCGGATTTTCCTCGAAACAATGTTCAAAATTACCTTAACTTAAAAAGGAGTTCATTGCCTCATAGATGTTGAACATTAATTTGTTAAGATTTGATCGGATAACTCTCGTATACTTGGCATCGTTCAGGTCTGTGATATGGCTGACAAACTGATGAAGAGTCGTTTACGCTGGTGAGGCTTTAGCCTCGGAAAACAAATAGTTATGTCTTCATCGTCATGTTGCAGTCCACTGCTGGACATGGGCCTTTCCTAATATTCGCCACCCTGATCTTGATTGATCTTCGCCTACTCTCATCCAGCTCCAGCCAGCCATCGTGCGTAGATCGTCACTCCATCTAGTCTTTATTAACATACTCTACGATAACATTATTAAGTTTTAATGTTTTGCTGAAACTATAGATATGAAAAAATAAATTAAATGCGTATTTAGAGGCTGTTTTTAGCCTAAAATATAGGTCATCATAGTCTAATATTTATTTAGATATTGATTTTTTTCACCAACTTATTCTATCATTATAACAATACTAATGGCCCGCTTTCACTTTGTTTCGGGACTTTAGTTCCACTTTATACCAATAGATCGCGTTAGGTGTTTTCGGATTTCGCAAGCGTTTCGTGTTTTCGGATTGCCTGTAAGCGTTAGCGCAGTCTTTCGGATTAACTACTTTTTAATAGTTTATTTATTGATATCTTCTCCAATAGTACTAACACATTTTATATGGATTCAAGATCTGAAACAAATGATTATTTAATTTACAAATTTCATTTAATTTAATAGAAGATAGAAGATGTTTCATTGGTCATAAGTTTGTACTTATTAGATCGTATGAAATAAGAGGAATTTAATTTGTGTCCCTGTATGCCATAACGTATCATCGTACAACACACTACTATACACGGCAAAAACCAAATCAGACCAAATGACATAACAACATGACACCAAAGCAAACAATGTAGAAAAAATCTAACCGCTCACTCCATTCGTTGGAATACCCACTTCCGCGTGGTAGACATAGAGCTCACTTTCTACTGCAACCGGTTTCTAGGCTACTTTCACTATGTAATGCCGCAGATAACATGTAATGCCAATGTCAGTAAGACAATTTTCTTCGTTGTGTAATGGTTACGTAGCGTTGCGAGACCACGTGGGTGTGTGATTAGTGGAATGGATTTTATTGGCTCACTTTACGTTAGTTCGTTGGGGCATTACATGGAATTAGTGTTGCTTATCGATCCATATGTCCACTATCGATAGTCTATCGACAGACTCATCATCATCATCAGCCCATTTAAGTCCCCACTGCTGGGGCACGGGCCTCCCTCAATCACATGAGGGGTAATTGCCATACTCACCACGCTTGGCAGACGGGTTGGCGAGGGTTTTGATATAAATGTAGAGTTTTCCTTCTCTGGGTGCTGATGATCATGCCAGCAGCTTTACCTTAGTCGCCTTTTACGACACCTCGGTAAGAGTGAGGGTGGCCTATTCTACTCTGCCGGGGGCCACACGGCCATGAACTATAGGCTGACGCTTGACCACAATCTCACCTGATGGAAAGTGACGATGACGTCTAGGATGTGACGCGCTGGTTGTCAATTGTATCGATGGTATCGATAGTAAAAGTAAATCAATACTATTGATAACGCCAATCGTACTATCGATTGTTTAATGTTCGATACTAGCGATGGTATCGGTAGTATGAGACACATTTAATCAGGCAGCAAAACTATCGAAACATAGCTGACTATCGATAGTACAAACTTATCGTTCGTTTTTGATAAATTCTGTTAGGAACACATTACTACCGATAGTATCGAGCATTAAACAATCGATAGTATCGATAGTATTGTCGTTATCAATAGTATTGATAAAAAAAAACTATCGATAATTTTGACAAATGGCAATGCTATCGATAGTCTAAATTATTTTCTAAGTCAATTATCGCTAGGGAAACTGTGGATAGTTCCTCAACACTACATAGAATGCATTTTGTAGCCTTTTTTTAATGTGACCACTGGCAGATGAGATGACGAATCACCTGTTGGTAAGCATTGTCGGCGCCTATGGACACACGCAACACCAGTGGAGTCACAAGTACGCTAGCAACCTCACAACTCCCTTGGGAGACTACCGTGGGAGAGCCACGCTTTGGCATGTATAGGTCGGCTCGACCAGAGTGATGATACCACGGCCTAACGGAAAACCGGCGTGAAGCAGCATCTCTGATCTGCAACGAACAGTTTATCATTTCCACGAATTCTTGTCATTTAAGTAATCATTAACTGTAGGCTTTAAGGTGCCATTAATGTGACTAGTAGGGCACACTAGCGACGCCAATCGATTTTAATTTTTAGCTTATAAACCGGATCTATTTTAAACAATTTCGGGGTTACAATCTCTCGGCAAACACTTATATATAATTTTTCGCGTACAAAAACGGACCCAACATATGTGCATGGTCATTTAATAAATAGTATAAGTTTTTGTCGAGAGATTGTTACCCCGAATTTGTGTAAAATAGATCCGGTTTATAAGCTAAAAATTAAAATCGATTGGCGTCGCTAGTGTGCCCTACTAGTCACATTAATGGCACCTTAAAGCCTACAGTTAATGATTACTTAAATGACAAGAATTCGTGGAAATGATAAACTGTTCGTTGCAGATCAGAGATGCTGCTTCACGCCGGTTTTCCGTTAGGCCGTGGTATCATCACTCTGGTCGAGCCGACCTATACATGCCAAAGCGTGGCTCTCCCACGGTAGTCTCCCAAGGGAGTTGTGAGGTTGCTAGCGTACTTGTGACTCCACTGGTGTTGCGTGTGTCCATAGGCGCCGACAATGCTTACCAACAGGTGATTCGTCATCTCATCTGCCAGTGGTCACATTAAAAAAAGGCTACAAAATGCATTCTATGTAGTGTTGAGGAACTATCCACAGTTTCCCTAGCGATAATTGACTTAGAAAATAATTTAGACTATCGATAGCATTGCCATTTGTCAAAATTATCGATAGTTTTTTTTTATCAATACTATTGATAACGACAATACTATCGATACTATCGATTGTTTAATGCTCGATACTATCGGTAGTAATGTGTTCCTAACAGAATTTATCAAAAACGAACGATAAGTTTGTACTATCGATAGTCAGCTATGTTTCGATAGTTTTGCTGCCTGATTAAATGTGTCTCATACTACCGATACCATCGCTAGTATCGAACATTAAACAATCGATAGTACGATTGGCGTTATCAATAGTATTGATTTACTTTTACTATCGATACCATCGATACAATTGACAACCAGCGCGTCACATCCTAGACGTCATCGTCACTTTCCATCAGGTGAGATTGTGGTCAAGCGTCAGCCTATAGTTCATGGCCGTGTGGCCCCCGGCAGAGTAGAATAGGCCACCCTCACTCTTACCGAGGTGTCGTAAAAGGCGACTAAGGTAAAGCTGCTGGCATGATCATCAGCACCCAGAGAAGGAAAACTCTACATTTATATCAAAACCCTCGCCAACCCGTCTGCCAAGCGTGGTGAGTATGGCAATTACCCCTCATGTGATTGAGGGAGGCCCGTGCCCCAGCAGTGGGGACTTAAATGGGCTGACGATGGATGGAATATATATAGTTTTTACCTACATCACCTGCAGATGGACCATAGTTCTACGTCAATCACAAGATTTTTCACGCACGTTAACCCCCATTCCTAAAAGAGCGTGCGCAAGTAAAATTTCATGCTATACCTAGTTAATGCGTGGATTACACAGTAAACGACATTTGCGCGGTACATAGCATTACACAACTAATCCTGGCATTTACTTGCGCAAGCGACGACGCCTGATTGTGCTATCGAGGTTTTGCGCGTTCAGTTTTTGTACTAAGTTAGTTACCTAGAAATAGAAACTTACAAATGATTATATGACTTTTTTTGGATGGCACTGTATCCTGTCTGCAATATTCATCAAGAGTGTACCCGAAAACCTCATAATGGGTATCGTGAATAAAGCCTTTTTTTATGTGATAGGTATGGGTATAGCTGTATAGTATACGAGCAGACGGATCACCCGATGGCAAGAAATTGCCGCCGCTCAAGGACACCCGCGACACCAGTGGAGTCACAAAAGCGCTGCCAACCTTTAAACCTCCTTTTCCTACGGATTCCAGTACCACGCAGCGAAACACAGCACAGTGCTGCTTCACACCGATAAGCAAAATTAGCAAAAAAGAAAATCTGCTGTTCCATACAAAATAGAATAGGCGGTGAATACAAAATAGAATAGAATAATAATAATAATAATTCTCACAACATCTCATACGTTGACCTGATTCCGTACTAAGTAGCTTAAGCACTTGTGTTACAGATATCAGACAACAGAGGAACACAAATATTAGACGATATACTTAAATACATATATTACAACCCAGACACCGAACAAACACAAGTGTTCATCGGCACGAATGGTTGTCCAGGGTGGGGATCGAACCCACGACCTTTGGCGTAAGAGGCAGGGTCACTACCAATTCCGCCATCCGGTCAGTTATAGAAATGTATGGAACAACTGATTTTGTTTCGCTTATTTTGTTGAACGCTAAATGAACTTTATTTACTATACCTATTATAAGATTATCGGTATGTACCATTACCATACAAAATCTAATAGAACTTATAACTTTTTTTATAAAATCAAGTTAAGTGAGACTTTTTTTATATAGACGAGCAGACGGATCACATGAAAGCTAAGCGATTGCCAGCCTCCAATGGACACTAGCAACTATTGGAAGTGTAAACGAAACATGCTGCTCTATGCTTTAGTCTATGGACTGTGTTTTCGTTAGGCTGTCGATGTGGCATGGGCTTTTGGCCATCAAAGAACTGAAATACAAATTTAAAACATAAACGCTTATTTATTAATACACAGATCTGCTGCTGCCGCCACTCTGCCAACTGGTTATGGTTGCCAGGTTATTGTATAGCGTTTTTTGTAGAAAAGTTTATATTGATAGATTTTTTCAAATTGAAAAAAGATGGCTACCAACGGTACTTAGTTTCCCGTCGAGAAACTAAAAGGTATGATAGATTATCATTCATGGAAATTCGCAATGAAGATGATTCTAATCCACCAGTGGAGTCACAAGTGTGCTGCCATCCTTAAACCCCCTTTCCCTCGATTTGGGTCGTCGGTTGACTCACGCAACGAAACACAGCACAGTGCTGTTTCACGCCAGTTTTCTGTGAGGGTATCACTCCAGTCGAGCCGGCCCATTCATGCCGAAACGTGGCTCTCCCACGGTCATAGTGTCCCAGTTGCGTCCAAAGCTGTCGGTTCTGAAACCCAGAGTACGCTTAGACCATAATTCAGGATTCGAGGAGTCTGGTAATTTCAATGAAGTGACTGCCGTCTGACTTCGCAACTCACCATGGTTACATGTTTCAGAAACTATCCAATCCGAAATTTATCATGACCTATTAAAAGGCTTTGACATAAAAGCAACAAAACAAACGTTGTATGTATAATATGTACGCTCACTGAAACCGTTTTTCTATTGCAACAACGTAATTGTGTTCCATGAAAACTGTACCCCGAATAGCCATAACGCGGTGAACGGTATAGTACAGGCCAGACAAAATGTCTATAATAATAAAAACCGACATTACAAGGTTTTAGATGAGCGTTTTTTAACCGATTAAAAACAAACATGCTGTATGTATAAACGCTCCGATGAAAAAACAAATATGAAAAATCTTTTTATACATACGGATACGGAGATTTAAGCCCCATTTTAGAGCGTATAGCTCGTGTCAGGGCGGCTCCGTCTCATTAAAATGTAATAATACATTATGTTATATTCACACACGACAAATTATACGAACGCAAATGAACGAACGAACGCCGTGTGTCCGGCAGAGTAGAGATAGGCCACTCTCACTCTTACCGAGGTGTCGTAAAAGGCGACTGAAGGTAAAGCTGCTTGGCAATGAATCATCAGCACCCAGAGAAGGAAAACTCTGCATTTATATCAAAAAACCCTCGCCAACCCGTCTGCAAGCGTGTGGGAGTATGGCACATTACCCCTCATGTGATTGAGGGAGGCCGTGCTAGTTTTTACCTACATCACCTGCAGATGGACCATAGTTCTACGTCAATCACAAGATTTTTCACGCACGTTAACCCCCATTCCTAAAAGAGCGTGCGCAAGTAAAATTTCATGCTATACCTAGTTAATGCGTGGATTACACAGTAAACGACATTTGCGCGGTACATAGCATTACACAACTAATCCTGGCATTTACTTGCGCAAGCGACGACGCCTGATTGTGCTATCGAGGTTTTGCGCGTTCAGTTTTTGTACTAAGTTAGTTACCTAGAAATAGAAACTTACAAATGATTATATGACTTTTTTTGGATGGCACTGTATCCTGTCTGCAATATTCATCAAGAGTGTACCCGAAAACCTCATAATGGGTATCGTGAATAAAGTCTTTTTTTTATGTGATAGGTATGGGTATAGCTGTATAGGATACGAGCAGACGGATCACCCGATGGCAAGAAATTGCCGCCGCCCATGGACACCAGTGGAGTCACAAAAGCGCTGCCAATCTTTAAACCTCCTTTTCCTACGGATTGGGTCTCCAGTACCCTCACTTACCTAGCGAAACACAGCACAGTGCTGCTTCACACCGATAAGCAAAATTAGCAAAAAAGAAAATCTGCTGTTCCATAGAAAATAGAATAGGCGGTGAATACAAAATAGAATAGAATAATAATAATAATAATTCTCACAACATCTCATACGGTGACCTGATTCCGTACTAAGTAGCTTAAGCACTTGTGTTACAGATATCAGACAACAGAGGAACACAAATATTAGACGATATACTTAAATACATATATTACAACCCAGACACCGAACAAACACAAGTGTTCATGGCACGAATGGTTGTCCAGGGTGGGGATCGAACCCACGACCTTTGGCGTAAGAGGCAGGGTCACTACCAATTGCGCCATCCGGTCAGTTATAGAAATGTATGGAACAACTGATTTTGTTTCGCTTATTTTGTTGAACGCTAAATTAACTTTATTTACTATACCTATTCTAAGGTTATCGGTATGTACCATTACCATACAAAATCTAATAGAACTTGTACCTTTTTTTATAAAATCAAGTTAAGTGAGATTTTTTTTATATGATAAGTGACGAGCAGACGGATCACATGAAAGCTAAGCGATTGCCACCTCCAATGGACACTAGCAACTATTGGAAGTGTAAACGAAACATGCTGCTCTATGCTTTATTCTATGGACTGTGTTTTCGTTAGGATGTCGATGTGGCATGGGCTTTTGGCCATCAAAGAACTGAAATACAAATTTAAAACATAAACGCTTATTTATTAATACACAGATCTGCTGCTGCCGCCACTCTGCCAACTGGTTATGGTCGCCAGGTTTTTGTATAGCGTTTTTTTTACAAAAGTTTATATTGATAGATTTTTTCAAATTGAAAAAAGATGGCTACCAACGGAAGTCAGTTTCCCGTCGAGAAACTAAAAGGTATGATGGATTATCATTCATGGAAATTCCCATTGAAGATGTTTCTAATCCACCAATGGAGTCACAAGTGTGCTTCCATCCTTAAACCAACCGTTCCCTCGATTTGGGTCTTTGGTTGACTCACGCAACGAAACACAGCACAGTGCTGTTTCACGCCAGTTTTCTGTGAGGGTATCACTCCAGTCGAGCCGGCCCATTCATGCCGAAACGTGGCTCTCCCACGGTCATAGTGTACTTCCCAGTTGCGTCCAAAGCTGTCGGTTCTGAAACCCAGAGTACGCTTAGACCATAATTCAGGATTCGAGGAGTCTGGTAATTTCAATGAAGTGACTGCCGTCTGACTTCGCAACTCACCATGGTTACATGTTTCAGAAACTATCCAATCCGAAATTTATCATGACCTATTAAAAGGCTTTGACATAAAAGCAACAAAACAAACGTTGTATGTATAATATGTACGCTCACTGAAACCGTTTTTCTATTGCAACAACGTAATTGTGTTCCATGAAAACTGTACCCCGAATAGCCATAACGCGGTGAACGGTATAGTACAGGCCAGACAAAATGTCTATAATAATAAAAAACCGACATTACAAGGTTTTAGATGAGCGTTTTTTAACCGATTAAAAACAAACATGCTGTATGTATAAACGCTCCGATGAAAAAACAAAAATGAAAAATCTTTTTATACATACGGGATTTAAGCCCCATTTTAAGCTATAGCTCGTGTCAGGCGGCTCCGTCTCATTAAAATGTAATATACCTACATTATGTTATATTCACACACACAAAATACGAACGCAAATGAACGAACGAACGCCGTGTGGTCCCCGGCAGAGTAGAATAGGCCACTCTCACTCTTACCGAGGTGTCGTAAAAGGCGACTAAGGTAAAGCTGCTGGCATGATCATCAGCACCCAGAGAAGGAAAACTCTGCATTTATATCAAAACCCTCGCCAACCCGTCTGCCAAGCGTGGTGAGTATGGCAATTACCCCTCATGTGATTGAGGGAGGCCCGTGCCCCAGCAGTGGGGACTTAAATGGGCTGACGATGATGATGATGACGATGATCCTTATAGATAGCTGTCAAATGATCTAGGTATCATTAGATTTGTGTAACATAACTCGCAAATACAACGCAAAATAACTCATTTGTTTACATTATGGCGGACAAACAAAAATTCAAAATTCAAAAGTACTTTATTTGCATAGGCTTATATACATCTCTTACAAATCGTCATACATGAAAAATATAAATTATAATAGTTACACATTGGAATATTATACATGCAATTAAACATATATGTCGATACAAAAAATATACTAAGAATTGCCGCGTCTTGGCAAACGTAATGTAGGGCGCCGTCTGGCTAGGTGGAGACTAAGAAATGAATTAATATAATGTGATCTACCAACGGAATCGGAAAGCTGATTCTGATGAGATCCGGCAAGAAACTCGGCAGTTACTCTTTAAGTACAAAAATTTTTATAAGTACAGTATCATGGGTGTAGTCGAAACGAGCAGACGACTCACCTGATGGTAAGTGATTACCGCCGATGGACATGTGGAACACATGAGGCGTCACAGATACGTTGCCGGCTCTTTAGGGCTCTTAATATAAAATGTACTCCATCTATCAAATATATAAAACATTATGGGCTTTATTCATGAACGTTCAATAAACCTGCTAGCTAAAACGGTGTTATAGAGCAGTTTTGACATTTGAAACAAAGAAAAACCTACAAAATTTTACGAAAAAAGAATGAATACTGCTTCATAAAACAATTTTAGCTAACAAATGTTTCTATACCGCATCTATCATGGCGAGTGCTCTGAGGAACTGTTTGATCTACTCCCTACAGCCGAATTCTTACATCGAACCACTCGCAAGCGATTGTCATTCCATCCACATCATCTCGATGGATAGCGGTATAATACTGTGGGTTTCTCGCGGAACTTTCTACCACATACCTCAGTTCTGTGGAATGGTTTGGCTGCAGTAGTATTTCCGGACGGCTACGACATCATAGGGACATTCAAGAGAAGAGCGTACTCTTTGTTAAAAAGGCCGGCAACACATTAGCGGCTGTCACAATAGATCTTCTACTGGTCGCAGTGGCTATGAGATGCAATCCTCACCCCATTTCATTCAACACATTAGCGGTCTCTCTGATTTCGCGGATGTCCATGGGTGGCGTTAATTACTTGACTCGGTGCTTGTTTGTCCGACTCTAGCATAAAAAAAACAAAGATTTAATATTGTTTTATGAAATAATTAAAAAAAACGCTAATCTGATGCGACGCGGACGGCTCTGTGAAATAATACTTCTAAAACATTATCGCGTGACAAAAAGTACTATAGGGTTATACTATAATTTCATGTAGGTATATCTAAGTTTAAACGGATAATGATATTGAAGCGGGATATTTGCCTAGTTGGCTGTTAATTCTCGGTATAATGTAGGTACCTCTGTTCCGAAATATTGTAGATGTTTTCATATAGAAAGTGATGTTATATTTTTTTTATGTGATAGTTGGCAGATGAGCAGACATATCGCCTGATGGTAAGCGATTGCCGCCGCCCATAAACACCCGCGACACCAGTGGAGTCACAAGTGCGCTGTCGACCTTTAAACCCCCCTTCCCCTGGATTGGGTCTCCAGTACCCTCACTCTCGAAACACAGCACAGTGCTGCTTCACGTTGGCTTTCTGTGAGGCCGTGGTATCACTCCGGTCGAGCCGGCCCATTCATGCCGAATAAGTAAATAGTGACTCTTCTACTATCAAATGTGGGAGAGCCACACTTTGGCATGAATGGGCCGGCTCGACCGGAGTGATACCACGGCCTCATAGAATCAAAATGGAAGTTACAAACTAGCTCACGTGGTTCCGTGTTAAAATGATGTGTTTTTTGTTCCTTGCAGGTATGTTCGTTGGCGGCGTGTTTTTCCTTGACTTCAACTCTGTGAGTTTTTACGACAAATTAAATAAATAAATTTATACAAAACCTAGGAGATCCACGCTTCGGCATGAACTGACCCGACTGGAGTGATACCGCGGCCTCATATAAGATTAGCGTAAAGCAGCGTCTGTGCTGTGTTTTGCTGCGTGAGGACTTACCGAAGGCCTAATCCAAGGGCAAGGGGAATTTATAGGTTATCAGCATACCCTGTGACTCCACTGATGTTGTAGTTGGCTATGGGCGGCGGCAATCGCTTACCATCAGGTGATACGTCTGCTCGTCGGTCACATTTCACATTAAAAAAAGTCGTAAAAAAATTCTACGAAAAAAAAACCGCATTCAAAAACCAAGACGAAAAAAATGTAATATAGTATGTTTAACACTTTATACGCTTCACGTAACATTTGATAATAGTACACTGGAAAAAAGGTGTTACCGAAGTCCACGCCCAATACTATTCTAGATAGGTACTAATCTTGTAATACATTCAATTATTCAACAGGGATTAGGCGTCGACTTCAGTAACACCTTTTTCCGAGTGTATTGTTATTTGAAGTGTATCATCATCATCATCATCAGAAGTTTATATTCATGCATTTTATTGTATAATTTTTGGCAAACTCACTTTAAAAAAAAACAACATACATCTGTATGTATGTACCATGAGGATGTACCATGTACGACTGATCGTACATGGTACATCCTCTTTTTTTGAAGTCGGTAAAAAGATGAATATAAAATTGGTAAATAAAAAATATCATCGTCATCGTCAGCCCATTTCAGTTCCCACTGCTGGGGCACGAGCCTCCCTCAATCACATGAGAGGTAATGGCCATACTCACAAGCGCGGATCCAGCATTCAAAAAAGGTTGTGGTCACAGCATTCAAAGTGACATTATTGAATCCAATCATGGTGAAGTTGGACCTCACGGCTACGTTACGCCATCTAGCGGTTTAAAAAAATTTAAGCACCCTCATTAAGTAGCGCCACAGACGCCTCCCTACGCGGCTTGAAGTTTTGGCGGCACGGCAATAAGTTGTCAAAAATGTGACATAAGTCATAACATCAGCATATCGTCTATGGCTCTTTGCTGCGTTCCAAATCACGCACGTTTCATGATTCATTGTGTTTTTTAAATTTTATTAAGGTTTATCGTTCATTATCATCAGCCTATCGATCTCAATAGACCGTAAAAAGGTGACGTCACAAGTCTATTAAGGTTGTGGGCATGCCCATCGTGCCCACAACGGTGGATCCGCCCTTGCATACTCACCACGCTTGGCAGAGGCCGGGTTGGCAAGGGTTTTGATATAAATGCAGAGTTTTTCTTCTCTGGGTGATGATGATCGTGCCAGCAATTTACCTTAGTCGCCTTTTACGACACCTCGGTAAGAGTGAGGGTGGCCTATTCTACTCTGCCGGGGACCACACGGCTAATCAAAAAATATAAAATTGGTAAAAAAAAGTAGTATTGAAATGGAATAGGCAAAAGTAAATTATTGTAACAATTTAAATTTTCATTTGAATTTGTATTGTGTTAATCTCAAATTGTGCCAACCCATCTTAACTAGACAGTTTTAACGACGAATTTAACGTCTCCTTCGCGTAAACGCGTCCCACTTAACAGTTAACGAGCGTACAAATAAACGACATTATTTCCGTCACCTATTTACTAAGAATATTTCCCATTTGCGCTTAACTTTTGTCGTTCCTCGAAAAATAAAGGGAACAAGGTGTGTGGTAGTAAAAACTACTCGACTACAAAACGCACATCCCTATAAATACAATATAATAATAAATATAATATAATAATTCTCACAACATCTCATACATTGATCTGATTCCGAACTAAGTAGCGTAAGCACTTGTATTACAGATATCAGGCAACAGAGGAACACAAATATATACTTAAATACATATATTACACTCACACACTGAACAAACACAAGTGTCCACCGCACGAATGTTTGTTCAGGGTGGGGATCGAACCCACGACCTTTGGCGTAAGAGGCAGGGTCACTACCAATGGCGCCATCAGGTCAGTCAAAATACACAATACAATACTGTCACTTTACACGATTAAAGTCATAGTATGAGTTTAATCATGTAAAGTGACAGGTATCAATGTGTCATCCCCAAACATATTGATACTATTGACAGATAATGTCAACATGTATAAGAGCTTTATTGACGACCCAATTGGAACAGTGGTAGTGAAAGCTGCCTCTGATACAAGGGTTGCGGGTTCGATCCCCGCACAGTACAAACATTTGTGTGCATGAACATGTTTGTTTGTATTGGTCTGGGTGTTTGCTATGTATTATAAGTATGTATTTACAAAAGAAAAGTATTATATCTATATATTTGTAATCCCACTGTTGATTCTGATATCCGTAACACAGGTGCTTGAGCTACCTATCTCGGAGTCAGATCCAATGTATGTGATGATGTGAAATATTTATTTATTATTTATTTTTAACTTGACATTGGCATCTGTCTGTTTTTTTTATTGTTTTTTAATCAGCCTATAAACTGTCCCACTGCAGGGAAAAGGCCTCCTTCATAGAAATCAAGTTATCGCTACTATGATGGGATTAGGCTTAATCACCACGCTTGCCTTATTGGTGCTCACGAACCCGAGCTATATCCAAAAAATTCAAAACATACTTTTCGCTCGACCCGGGAATCGAACCCAACCCTGAGATCACGGCCCGGTACTTCAACCAATAGACCAACAAGGCGTTTTGTCAGCTGAGTCCACATATATAATATAACCCACATGATCAGAGTATAAACGTGACTTTTAAAAACGTAAAGAGTATTGTATTCGTTATTAAATTTTGAATGAAATATGACATCGAGCTCGAACAGGTACAACTTCACTTTAAACCTGCTGCCCAATTTGTACAACTTATACGTAAATATTTGACCACCCGTTTAGAACAGTGGTAGTGAACGCTGCTTCTGATACAATGGTTGCGGGTTTGATCCCCGCACAGTACTGGCCGGATGGCGCAATTGATAGTGACCCTGCCTCTTACAAAATTCTTGCTCCCCACTCAAACACATACTACATAATGTGTAATATACGTATACGTATATTAAGTAAGTGCATTATGCACACACACACTTTCTTTCACAAGTATTGACATGTGGTAGGACACAGACAAACTTTTCAATTTTACAAAAATAAACATGGCATACTCTGCACGATACGCACGTATAAATAGAATACTATTAATGCTGTAATAATTCATTTATGAAAGATCTTATTAATACTATTACTGTCACTACTGTAATACTATTAACAGCAATACTATTAACGTAATTCTATAAGTGTCATTAATACTTTTAATGCTACAATAATTAGTCATAACAAAGATCTCCATTTTTGACCCTTTAATGTTAATTTTAAGCATGTATGCATGAAGCGTAATAAAATAAGTTAATAAAAATTTGTTTGCGATTCGGTCTTTACTGAAAATCAGCGCTATGGCTCAGGCCATAGCTAAATGCTGAGTAGGGACCGTTTCGGCACTTAGCTTTTAAGATAGGTATTTAGTCTGTAAATGTCCATGCTATGTGTCGAATAAATGATTTCTTATTCTTATTCTTACGCCAAAGGTCGTGGGTTCGATCCCCACCCTGGACAAATATTCGTGCGATGAACACTTGTGTTTGTTCGGTGTCTGGATGTGATATATGTATTTAAGTATATATTTGTGTTCCTCTGTTGTCTGATATCTGTAACACAAGTGCTTAAGCTACTTAGTACGAAATCAGGTCAACGTATGAGATGTTGTGAGAATTATTATTATTAGTATAGCTTCTTTCCCCATCATAATAAGTTGCAACAACTTGTATCTATCGTATCTTAAAATTATTAGGACACATGTGCCCAGTAGGCAACTTTCCTCTGCACAATCGGCTGGCACGTTGAGGAGGTGGAGTCGCTCTCCGACCACCGATATATTCGGTTCGGTGTCGGAGGCGCCTCGGCTGGCCTGGCCAACCGGCCTTCGCCTTTCCCGCGTTGGGCACTCACTAAGCTCAACCGGGAAAAGGCTAAGGAGGCGGCGTTCGTCCAGGATTGGTTTTTCCCAGTCCTGGACAACGAGGACGTCGATCAGACGGCGTCCGCGCTACGCTGCTCGCTGACCGAGGTGTGCAACGCAAGCATGCCTCGGTCACGCCGGCCGGGCCCGAAGCACGCCGTGTACTGGTGGTCGGCGGAGTTGGAGGAGTTGTCGGCCACCTGCCGCAGTGCACGGCGGGCATTTCAGAGGGCGAAGCGGCGTCGTCAAAGGGACCCTGCCGAAGAGGACCGCCTGTATCAGGCCTTTAGCGAGGCAAGGCGGTCCCTCAAAGGAGCCATCGGTAGGGCCAAAGACGCCGCGCGGGCGGAGATGCTGGAGGAGTTGGACCGTGACCCGTGGGGGAGGCCTTATAAGGCGGCGTGTAGCAAATTGCGCCCCATAGGCCCCCCGGTCACAGAGATCCTCCAGCCGGAGCTCCTGGAAAGGGTAGTGCGGACGCTGTTTCCAGTCCGCACCGAGCATCGTTCTCCCAGGATGCGCCCGCCTGCCAGGGCGGTCTCCGTGGATGATGTGGCTCCACCCATCACCACGGAGGAATTTGGCGCGGCGGAGATTCGTCTGCGCGCCAAAAAGACCGCCCCCGGCCCAGATGGCGTCCCGGCGCGAGTGCTGGCCCTCTCTCTCAGTGAGATCGAGGGCCGCGTCAGGAACCTCTTCGACCGCTGTTTCGCAGTCGGGAGGTTCCCAAAGTTATGGAAGGAGGGCCTGCTCGTCCTTCTCCAAAAGGAAGGTAGGCCGGCGGACTCCCCGTCGGCCTACAGGCCCATCGTGCTGCTGGACGAGGTGGGAAAGCTTTTTGAGAAAATTATAGCTTTCCGCCTCGTCGCCCACCTCGACAATGTTGGGCCAAACCTCTCGGAGTCCCAATACGGTTTTAGGGCAGGTCGATCGACCATAGACGCCCTGAAACGACTCCGAGGGGAAACCGAGGAGGCTGCAGAGGAAGAGAAGGGTGTTGTCGCGGTGTCTCTGGACATAAAGAACGCGTTCAACACCCTTCCCCACGTGACGATACTGGCGGCACTCCGCTATTTTGGGGTGCCCCAGTATCTTGAAATGTTGATAGAGGACTACCTAAAGGACAGGGTAGTCCTCTATGCCGACAGGTCGGGCCAGGTGCAGAGCCGCACCGTAGAGATGGGGGTTCCACAGGGGTCAGTCCTCGGACCCCTCCCGTGGAACCTAGGGTATGACTGGGTCCTGCGCGCCAGTCTCTCCCGGGGTAAGAGTGTCATTTGCTACGCAGATGACACTCTCGTCACCGCCCGGGGGAGGACGTTCGACCGTGCGGCGCAAAGCGCGTCGACCACAGCGGACCTGGTCATACGGAGGGTGCGGCGGCTCGGCCTGGAGGTGGCCGTCGAGAAGACTGAGGTGATCTACTTTCCTCAGTCTTCCGGCGAGCGTTTCCCCTCCGGCAGACACGTTACTGTCGGGGGGGCCCAGGTTGCAGTGAAGGCCGAGATGCGCTATCTCGGCCTCACCCTGGATCCGCGGTGGCATTTCGGCCTGCATTTCAGCAGGATGTCACCGCGGCTCCTCAAGGCAGCAAACACGCTTTCGTGGCTGCTGCCCAACCTGGGTGGACCAGGCTCCAGGTGCCGGCGACTTTACGCCGGTATCCTGCGATCGATGGCGTTCTACGGGGCGCCAGTCTGGTCCGACTCCCTAGCAAGGGGGGAAAACCTTCCCTTCTTGCGGGGGCCTTAGCGGGTAATAGCGCAGCGGGTCGCTCGAGCTTACCGTACGGTAAGTTTCGACGTGGCCTGCTTACTCGCCGAGACGCCCCCATGGGAGTCAGACGCCGTGGTGGTGTCCGCCGTGTACGACTACACGGTGGCACAAAGGGCCAATGGGGTGTCCATTTGCCCCGCCGAGCGGGAGGTCGTGCGGAGGGAGGCTCGGAAGAGCCTCCAGAGGCGATGGTCTGAGCACCTCGTCCTCACTCCGTACGGCCGCAGAACGCTCGACGCGCTCGCCCCGGTCTTGAACCGGTGGCTTGAGCGTCACCACGGCGTAGTCTCCTTCCGGATGGTGCAGGTAATGACCGGGCATGGCTGCTTCGGTTATTACCTGCACTAAATCGGCAGGGAGGAGACGCCTTCGTGCCACACATGCGGCGACCCTGTGGACACGGCGCAGCACACCTTGGCGGTGTGTGCGCCGTGGGCACAGGCTCGCCACGCATTGGTGGCAAAGGTCGGCCAGGACCTCTCACTCTCTAATATAGCGAGAGCTATATTAGCGACTGAGGATGCCTGGAAGGCCTTTGCCGCATATTGCGAGCATGTGATGGAGGCGAAGGAGGCGGCGGAACGCGAGTGAGAGGCTGACCCTCTCGCGCCCGCGATCCGCAAGGCACGTAGAGGGAGGAGACGACGCCAATACTTGCGTCTCCTTCCCCTGCGAGGAGCAGGTCCGCTGGTGCGTGGGGCTGTAACCCCACCACCGGCATTGCACGGACCTCCTCCTACGCCTGTTGGGGACGGCACGACTCTCTCGGCTGTCCCCATCCCTCCCCCCGACCCCGGGTGGAGAAGCGCCGTGCCCGCCGTATAGGCGGGCGTCCCTGTCCGGGGGGTGACGTGGTGAAAGGCTCCGAGCTTTGGCCCCATGTCACTCGCCCACCCATGGACAGATGAGGGAGAGTCCCAGGAGTTTTAGTCGGTATGCCTCTGGCCGGCTTCTCGTTAGGAGAAGCCGTCGCCAGTGGAGAGTCCGACATAACCCATCCGTTTACAGACGGATGGGTATGCGTAACGCATTTCTCCTGGGTCACCAAAAAAAAAAAAAAAAAGGCAACTTTCCTCTGCATGATGGTCGATAATATTTGGACAGGGAACCAAAGAATGATTGAATCATGGTTACACGTTCAAAATTCTAGTTTCAACAATGTAGTCAGCCCCCATGGGTTATTTGTCTGATCCTATCTTATACGGGCAGCAAAAAACGTACCCTAAATATGTGTCACAGAGCGCACCAATGAAGAAAACTTGGTGCGTTCCATCTGTTGCGGTAGAAAGTTGGTGCGCGTGGAGAAATTTACGTTAGAAAAGTACCTATTCCTCGCATTAACACTTAAACATTTACCCCTTCGATAATTACTACTCGCGCAAACATTGCCATAATTCGGTAATGACGTCGGGAAATTTAATTAACTATAACGTCATCGTCAAAGCGAGTCAAACAGTCTCCAGGGGGTGGGGTAGGGGGAGTTGTAAAGTCTTATTTACAACGTTAGGCTTCGCTGTTCAAAATTTTACGAGCGAGCTCCTATAGTATCGGTGAAAGGTTTGAATGAGGTTTCACGAACATGGATGTTAGTATGCCTGGGTCTGACCGTGAGTTAACTGGAGTCAAACTATGGGATCTTTTGTTACCTACCTACGAGTAATACCTACTCTTTAAAGATTCTGTCGCATAAATTATTGCGAACTTATGTCAAGCGATAGCTACCGAAATCAGTGGTAAAGAACTCGATTTCTGTAAGAAGAATTCTGTACGTTTCGCTTAGTTTCTGAAATGACCATGATTCAGTTGGTCTAGTCCCCAAAGGGTTGTGGTTGCGAAGGTTATACGGCAGTCACTTCAATGTACTCGTATTACCTGACTTCCAAAATCCTGAACCATGGTCCAATCGTACCCCTGGTTCATAAATGACAGCTTTGGACGCAACGGGAAATATACATGATAAGGTGACGGGCAGGGCACACTAGCGACGCCAATCGATTTTAATTTTTAGCTCCTAAACCGGATCTATTTTAAACAATTTCGGGGTTGCAATCTCTCGGTAAACACCTATACTATTTATTTAATACTTATAGTACGTACTGTTTGATCTGCATTTGCACTCGAATTTTGGATTACCGCCAAAAGTGGCCGCTTTTGGCGTGATTCAATTTTTCGCGTCCAAAAACGGACCCAACATATGTGCATGGTTATTTAATAATAGTGTTTGCCGAGAGTAGATAAAAATTAACATCGATTGACGTCGCTAGTGTGCCCTATCCGTCATGCCAACTACTCTGAACTACAAAAAAACAACTTTTTACACAATAGTTGGTCACATGACTTGATTATTTTGTATGAGAAATAGCAAAAAAAAATCGACGAATTTCGATAGGTATGTCGTAGGACAATGTTGTTCGACATGTTAAATAGAAGAGGTAGTTAAAGGGATGAAAATGTTCTGATGCAGAGGAAGGACGCAGTGGACACCCGTAATAATAGCCGCTAGAGTATCCAAATAATTAATTATATTTAAATAGGTTTTACAAGTCTACATGGTATCTTGGTCACATGGAGACAGTTAAACATGATATATTGTTATAAACAAAGTACATACATTAAATTCAAATCAGTGTCACAATATTGCCAGTGTCTGATTAGACAAAAAGCAGGTTTTACCTACAAAATGTTTACCGATACATCCTTTACATACCATTCAAAAACATATGCAATTTATAGCAACTTATGTTACGAAACTATTTTCATAATCGCATTATTAATTTTATTAATATAGCTATCGAACAAAGTTTCTCGCGATGGTTACAAACTAGCCAGACATTCATAATTTCAGCCAATAGACGTCCACTGCTGGACATAGGCCTCCCCCAATGTTCTCCACACAGATCGGTCCTGTGCCGCCCGCATCCAATAGATTCCCGCGATCTTCACCAGATCGTCGGTCCACCTTGTGGGGGGACTGCCACGGCTGCGCCTTCCTGTACGTGGCCTCCACTCCAACGGCCGACTGTTCTCCTCGCCCTGCCCATTGCCGCTTGAGTCATGTCTGTGACCTTAGTTCTCCTACGGATCTCATCATTTCTGATACCATCACGCAGGAAGACACCGAGCATAGCCCTCTCCATTGCTCTCTGGGTGACTTTGAGCCTCCTTAATCGGCACATTGTAAGCGGCCATGTCTCGGTTCCGTATGTCATCACTGGCAACACACACGCATTGAAGACTTTCGTCTTGAAACAGACGTTAGTAAGGTCTATTTTATGTTTTTTTCGAATCGTGATATCTTTGAAATTTTAACAGCTTACATTTTCACCAATGTTTCTAATTTTGACAGGTCCTTTGATTACCAAGAAAAAAAAATAGGAAACAAGCCTATTTTTCTCCCAAGTCACATCCAGAATATAAGAAACTTTACTTCAATAGCACATCTGGTTTAGCTTTTATTTATTCTACTTACACCCGTTGTTCGCTGTTTGCTTCGAACATTCGCTCTACTATTTGTGTTGGCGTAAACTCCTGGTTTTCTTATTTGCCAAATAAGCCGGGATAACTTGCGCATAGGACATATTTTATTTAGTATTTCGCAAGTTTTATTAGCATGCCAAGTAAACTTCCGAATGTATGGAATTCTAAGCAATGCTCGGTCGAAGAATTTTCAAAAATGTGAATACCTACAATATTTGATATAATCATTTCGAACGAGTAACCGTGATCCGTGCAGCCGTGTGGTCCCTGGCAGAGTAGAATAGGCCACCCTCACTCTCACCGAGGTGTCTTAAAAGGCGACTAAGGTAAAGCTGCTGGCATGATCATCAGCATCCAGAGAAGGAAAACTCTGCATTTAAAACCCTCGCCAACCCGTCTGCCAAGCGTGGTGAGTATGGCAACTACCCCTCATGTGATTGAGGGAGACCCGTGCCCCAGCAGTGGGGACGGGTTAAATGGGCTGATCATGATGATGATGATGAACCGTGATCCCGTTGTCCTGATTTAATTTGTATAATGTGTTTCGTCCTAAAATGGATTGGCATAATTTATTTAGCCTAATATTAATTTGGCCAAATTTGGTTTTAGCATAATTTGTATGTACTGTGGCATAATTATTATTTAGCATAATGCATTTATGCATAATTTTTTTTGGCACACATTTTTTAGGCATTATGGTTGTTTGAATCTGAAAGATAAAAAAAGTAAGTAAGTTACCAGTATTTCCTATATTATATAGAGTAAAAGTAGGTGTAGGTGCGGCGAGGGTGGCCCTTGGGCCACCCGTAAGCCGCTTTTTAATGACATATGGTTAATTCTTTTATGCTTAATCATGTTCATGCTTATTGCATTTATGGTAAAAATGCTAAAAACTGTTGTGCTTATTATTATTATGCGAAATTATCATTAGTAGTAATTACATTATGCTAACTTATTTTATGCTTAAAAATTTTATGCTTCTTGAAGAAGAATGTACATTCTTCTGTCTGTCTTTTAGACAGGAGAACCAGCTGACCTTATTATTTTTTTTTTAATATCAACTGCTGGAGACAAAAGAGTCCCGAACGTAAATCCCGCCCACTTGGCTTCGTGCACGTGAGCTGTCACTGGAGATGGAACTTTAAAGAACAATAAATATGATACAATTTGGTGCTTGCGGAAAATGCAAATTGACTATGAATTTATCCAAGACTATGTTATAGAGCGATGGTAGCTAAATCTATGTGCGTATTTCTATCATTAGCCCGGCAGTAAGAAAAACAAAATTTGTTTATATAGTTATGAGGGGCAAATTACGAGTAATAGGCACATTTGTATTGATATATGCTTAGATTAAATCAATGATTTAATCTATAGATATATGACATATATTTTAGTATTGAGACAAGTGAATCCCGGACAGACTAACATACAGGTGTCTTCTTAAAACCAGAGTGTTGACTTTGTATATGGAAAAACAGGTTTAATAGGAAACCTACACGTTTCGGATATTTTCTGAAACGTGTAATCGTGATTCAGTTGGTCCCCCGAAATGTCAGTTGTACCATTGACTACTACCTGTCAAAAGGATTGCGAAGGTCAGACGGTAGTCGCTTCATTGTAATTACCAGACTCCCCAAATCCTGAATCATGGTCTAAGCGTAGCCCGGGCTCCAAAGCGTCAGCTTTAGACGCAAACGGGAATTGCACGCTAAGATGAGAAGCAGCCTTGCCAACCCGTCTGCCAAGCGTGGTGAGTATGGCAATTACCCCTCATGTGATTGAGGGAGGCCCGTGCCCCAGCAGTTGGGACTTAAATGAGCTGATGATGATGATGATGATGAGAAGCAGGGTGCTTAAATTTCTTTAGCAACTAGGCATAGCTGGCTAGTAACACGACTTTTTTTTGTTTCACGACACCAGTGGTGTCACAAGTGCTCTGCCAACCTGTATTCATATTCTTTATTGATCTCCATAATGTTCCAAAAGGTGGTAATAAACATAGTATAGTAAAATTATAGACCCTGTCTTTAAACCCCCCTTTCCCCGTATTGGGCCTCCGTTACCCTAATCCCTGTAATTTGTTTTCGGTGAGAAATTTTTAGTGTCAGCCTAGAGTCTTGTTCCCCCGGGCCTCGGAAGCATGTTAAGCCGTAGCTCCTGCGCCCAATCCCTCTCCGGTCGTGTCACGCTGGTGTCCCATCGGAATACGAGTGTAAGGTAATAGAGAGTGCACTTGTGTTTGCGCACACACTTGAGCACTTTAATATATCCTGAGTACGTGGCTGATCATTGAGATTGGCCGCCGAAGCCGTAATAAGTTGGAGGATATTATTATTAAACGCCATACCTACCCATTTCCTGAAGCACTTATGAACATATTTCCTTTCCAGAACGTGAGGAATAAACAAAGGTATTAGTTACAAAAGGCCCAGTGATATATTAGTCGGTTTTATGGGGTCGTAAAGAGTCCTTTATAGATGGCGCTGTTGTCGCTTTTGCGGGTAAGTTCCTAACACATTTGATTCACAATGGAGTAAGAGGTTTAATAGACTTATAAAAGTATACAAAGTTTTTCAATAGGGGTTATCTTTAGGACTTTTTTATGCATAGATAAGCAAAGCCTCAATCACATAAGACACGATGAGGTTTACGGTTGAAGGATTTAAATTTATGTGCCCATTTTTAATAATAATAATATCGTCTAACTGATTACGGCTTTGGCGGCCAATCTCAACGATCAGCCACTTACGCAGGATATATTATAGTGCTCAAGTGTATGCGCAAACGCAAATGCACTCTCTATTCCCTTACCCTCATATTCCGATGGAACACTACTGGGACACGACCGGAAAGGAATCGGGCGCAGGACCAACGACCTAACGTGCTTTTCGAGGCACGTTGGAAAAAAACCACCAACTTCAGACTCCGGGCTGCCACTAAGAATTTCTTACTGAAAACTTAGGTACAAATGTTTGGCCCGACCCGGGGATCGAACCCGGGACCTCTTGCACAGCCGTCGCTTTAAAGTGCGCTGACTAACCAATGCGCCACCGAGGAGTATTTTTACTACTAGCTCGACAGTAAGAGAAACATGGAAAGGAAACATAAACGTTCGAAAAGGTTTCTCAACCCGTTAGAAACCGAAAATGTGTTAAAATAATGATTTTGAACGTATAACCATGATACAGTTGGTACGGTTCCCTTGCTTAGGTTGCTAGGGTTGCCAACTTTGGAAAGGAACAACCCGGGAGTTTTTTTTTATATGATAGGTGGCAGACGAGCAGCCGGATCACATGATAGTAAGCTATTGACATGGACACCCATGGACACCAGTGGGGACACAAGTGCGCTGCCAATCTTTGAACCCCCCTTTCCCCGGGATTGGGCCTCCGGTACCCTCAATCACGCAGCAAAACACAGCACAGTGCTGCTTCACGCCGGTTTTCTGTGGTATTTGAGACATTTATCAGTAGTTAGGGGAAGGGAGGGAGAAAATCATGATACAATTTTAGTACATATTTATTTGATTAAATTAAATTAAATTTGTTTGAAATAAATGATATTTAATATCATTTATTTCAAACAAATTACAGGTCCTATACCAAATAGAATAGTTAGTTATAGCGATACAATATTTGACATTTATGCATTGTAATAAAAATAATAAAGTTAAAGTAAAATTTAATTAACAGGGGATTACAAATGTAAACAGATATTCAGTATATAATAATTAAATGTCAAGTTAAATTAACCTGGGAAAAGGGCAGGAGGATGATGATGAAAATTTAATATGAATGCAAATTAAAAATGGAAATTAAATTAAAATTAATCTATTATAAAATATAATACCAATTCTTGTCGTTGAATGCACGCAATACACTTAACTGCTTTTGCCCAGTATTCCTGGGACAGACTCATAGTCATTTATTGTCTAATATTGATTGACTTTTGACCACTAAATCATTATAAAAATAATAAATTTACAATGTCACAAAATGCGTTTATTCTTATATGTAAGTATATACGAGTATATACTTACATATAAGAATAAACGTAGCTCACAACTTTACAATAATTATTTGTATAATGCAAGGTGAAAGTTTAAAATCTTATATCACTAAACCATTAGTTTATACATGAAAACTCTAACTTTATTAGTACTTTACACCCGTTGTAGACGAGTACATCCTACCTCGGACAAAAAGTCCAGCTTGGTAAGTCCAACTTCCAGCAAGAGGTCGATCGACGAATCCAACTCGGCTGAGCAAGCGTTCGGGAAACTACGCAGCAAAATTTCGGTCGATCTACCGCAGTGTCTCAAGACGAAAGTCTTCAATGCGTGTGTGTTGCCAGTGACTGACATACGGAACCGAAACATGGCCGCTTACAATGTGCCGATTAAGGAGGCTCAAAGTCACCCAGAGAGCAATGGAGAGGGCTATGCTCGGAGTCTCCCTGCGTGATCGTATCAGAAATGATGAGATCCGCAGGAGAACTAAGGTCACAGACATAGCCCAAAGGAATTGCATGCCTCAAGTGGCAATGGAAAGGGACACATAGCGAGGAGAATAGACAGGCCGTTAGGGCGGAAAGGTCCTCGAGTTGAGGCCACGTACAGGAAGTCGCAGCCGTGGCAGGCTCCTACAAGGTGGACCGACGATCTGGTGAAGATCGCAGGAATCCATTGGATGCGGGCGGCACGGGACCGATCTGTGTGGAGAACATTGAGGGAGGCCTATGTCCAGCAGTGCACGTCTATTGGCTGAAATGATGATGATGATTAGTACTTTTATCTCTGCTTTTGCTTTTTTATTGCCTGTGTCGTAACGTAGAACAACCGGAGAAATTATTGCACTCCGGGATGTCGGCAGGTTCAAGATTTTTACCGTTGTCTCCCGGACTTCCGGGAGGGTTGAAAGCCCTGCAACAGTCAGTGGATCGGTGTGTTATTGTATTTACCTTATCCTGGATCATGGTCCAAACATTTCCCGGGTTTCAGAGCAACTGCTTTACACGCAACCGGAAATTAAATACTTATCATGCTTTTTTTACACTGTTCGTGCATACTAGAGCCATATGATTACTGCAGCAGTAGATATGGACGTCTGCAACTCCAGAGGACCTGCACACTGCACCTGAACTGATGATCCTTTAAAAATGAAATTACGGAAAAAAATAACTGCCTTCAAAAACCACGGACTAAAAAGTGTTTTTTTTCACTCTTCATACTCACTTCAGATAAGATTTTATAACAGTACACTTGAGTTCGCGTTCAGGTGGGACTCTTACATCTTCCACGATCCGTGTGGCTGTTCTAACAATTAGACCACTGAACGCGTTACTAAGCTGACGAAATTTGTAAGCGCTTGATAGAGAAGAATAAATTGCAAAAGATCTACCAATAATATCAACTATAGATTTTACAACCAAATCCACAGGTTCAATACGGGACCATAAAACGTAAAACGCTCATACAATATGTACCGAATTCCCCCTCATTTCGTTTGATACGTGTACCAAATAAATGCGATACATTCTGTATGTCGATCACGCATTTGAGCACTCCAGCTAAGTATATTATCTGCTTTTATGACAGTCGTAAAGATCTCCCTACCCCTCGATTAGACTGCACGAATTGCCTTAAAAGGCAGAAATGAATATTTACTTTGGTCTAGAAAGGTGATGACGTAGATAAATGGGTTTCATATAAAATGGAAAAGGTTAAGCCCAGGCATCACCATAGCAAACCGTCGCCCTCTTATTCCAAAACGTGGTTTAAAATAAGTAGTGGGATTAATACTGGGAATAACTGAAGAACTAGAATAAACATTATTACAAAACTACGTTTAACGGTACTTAGTATAGCAACCATAGACTTAGGATGCCGCCCTGCATATCAACTATAATACTCAAGTTGAACCATCCGGACCCCTAGTTTAAAATGAGTACTAAAATAATAACCTATAAATATCGATTCAGTAACAATGACAGCTTATCCCTGTGACAGACACTAAAGTTATTTGTCAGAAATAGTCCATTTATATTTTGGATTTAATCCCAAAAGTATAAGCAATGTCTATTCATATTACTAGGAAACTTTATTTAATACTTACCTACAATATTTTAATTTATTGTTGCCTAAAAATAAATATTTTTACTTCAAACAATAAAACGAGGATATATGCTTGTGACTCCACTGGTGTCGCGGGTGTCTATGGGCGGCGGCAATTGCTTACCATCAGGCGATCCGTCTGCTCGTCTGCCCACCAATCACATAAAAAAATATATAAAACACAATCCTGCGGTAGGTACTAAGTGGTCTTTGGTAAGTCGAGGATTTGTAATAAATAGTTAAGAACTAACATCATTCCTTAATCATTATGAACTTACTACAAGTTCAGAATTAAAGCCGGTATCAGAGTAGTTTTTTTTTTATAATAACAGGGTCGCTATCTAGCTTGTCTTGCGAGAGCAGGACACAATAACTTTTTGACAGAAGAGTCAAATTTTTTAGCATATCAATTTTTGGGGTTCCGTAGCCAAGTGGGAAAAAACGAAACCCTTATAGATTCGTCATGTCTGTCCGTCTGTCCTTCCGTCCATATATCACAGCTACTTTTTTCCGAAACTTATATGAACTATACTATTGAAACTTGGTGAATAGATGTATTTTTACACAAAAATACGAAAAAAAACAAAATTTTAGAGGGGTCTCTATACTTAGAATTTAAACTCATTTTTTTTTCATCAAACCCATACGTGTGTGGTATATAGATACCACACACGTATGGGTTTGACCACCACAACATCATTTTTAAATACCTATCCATAGGGATAGGTATTTAAAAATGATGTTGTGGTTTCTAATATCATTTTTTTTCTAACCTTAATACTCTGCGCAAGAGTCGGTCCCAAAGTGGTAAATCTACGAGTATGTATTTAGTTATAATACCTATAATTAGTATTTGTGTAAACATGGTAAAATCTACTTAAATACATGAAACAATTGCGATTTTCCGCGTTTACTCGGCAGTGAGGAAAAACATCGTAAGAAACCGCACCTAAGTGTCAGAATTTAGTTAAATTGCTTGACACATAAAATAAAAACGTCTTGGAAAGCTGGCGATATTTTTCATAATCTTTTTAATCCGAAGACACAAAACGCTTGCGCGATGTAAACGATACACAGCGCCATCTATTGGTATAAAGTGGAACTAACGACCCGAAACTAAGTGACGGTGGGCCACTAGTTATGAATATAAGCCTGGACGACGAAGTCCTAAAACCGAGCTTAACGCTAAGCACGATAGCAATAACATTCATGGACGAGTAAGCAATAAAACTTTGACTATCGAGATCGTAAACCGACTGACGTCATCATCGGGTGCACTTGCCTGAAACCGGTCAAGTGGCCAATATGAGCGTTGCGTATTGCTTTGTAGTATATGCGTCCGTTTTTGACAACAGTTACGAGACAAACTATTGCACTATTGACACTATCCTGTGGTACTAATAAGTGGTCTATAGGGGCTGTTCTTTTTTTTTACATTATAGCGGACAAACGAGCAGACGGCACACATATAGAAAGTGATCACCGCCGCCCACGGACATCTGCAACACCTGAAGTATCACATATGCGTTGGCCGGCTCTTAAGAAAGGAGTACACCCCTATGGTCTTTGCTTTTCCTTATTTTGGATGACATGGGGGATAGGGGAGTCTAGATGATGATCACGTCATCGATAATTGGCAACCCTAACATTTTTGTTTTGCTTGAAAACGAAAACGTATTTTCGGGGAATTACCTAGAAATTAATGCATTACGGTTAGTAGGGTTGCCGAGCTGTGACCAAAAAAATCGAAAAATGTTTACGTAAGCATGGGGGAGGGGTTAAGAGCTTTTGCTGACAAGAGGGAGGGTGGGGGGTAAATAACTGTAATAAATCTGCTTACTTAATCTACGTTCTCATGGTTAGTCGAGGATTTGTAATAAAAAAATAAAAAATTATGTTCATCATCATCATCATCGTCAGCCCATTTAAGTCCCCACTGCTGGGGCACGGGCCTCCCTCAATCACATGAGGGGTAATTGCCATACTCACCACGCTTGGCAGACGGGTTGGGGAGGGTTTTGGTATAAATGCAGAGTTTTCCTTCTCTGGGTGCTGATGATCATGCCAGCAGCTTTACCTTAGTCGCCTTTTACGACACCTCGATAAGAGTGAGGGTGGCCTATTCTACTCTGCCGGGGACCACACGGCAAATTAATGTTATTCCGTAATAATCATGAACTTGCTAGTTTAGGATTAAAGCCGGTATCAGAGTAGTTTTTTGTAATAAGAGGGAAGGATTCTAAAATTGTATTTCCATGTTTTGCCGCAGGACTTCATTTGTGACGCGGACCTTACTGTATACGCTCCTCTATAACTTTATGGTCCCCATAACCTCGCCTACGGCTTAATAGATTATTCAGCAAACAGCGTTACCGATATGTCACAAAACAGTGTTTCCGAAAATGAATCGATTGTGTCCACCGTAAATAATAAAAAACAATACTAAGTAACTATTTATTACACCGTTTAAATCGATAATACCGATTTTAAATTTAGTTTAAATTATTAAATTTGTAGGTTTCCGTAATAACGGAAATATTACGTCTGTGGCAAATTTATTAGAAATCTGATGTTACCAATCTTTTATGAGTTTACCAATTTTTTAATTTTAATTCCTCGCCAACCCGTCTGCCAAGCGTGGTGAGTATGGCAATTACCCCTCATGTAATTGAGGGAGGTCCGTGCCCCAGCAGTGGGGACTTAAATGGGCTGATGAATGATGATGATGATCTTTTATGTTCTGGGAATTTTTCTACATTTTTTTAAATCTCTATTATTAGGTTCTTTTTTACCTGACTAACCTGTTAAATAATTGATTTAGCTCCGCGGTGGTACTTAATTACCTCCAGTATGGAAACCAGGAGCTGCTAGTCCAAATTATCAATTACAATTCTATAGTAGTCAAAACTTGACATCGATAATATCGATTCTATTGTACTTGATTGTTCACAATCATCGATTAGAATCGATAAAGTTGGATAAAATTGGGAATTACTTTTAAATTAATATCGACGGTCCTATCAAATTTTATAAAATTATTATATTTTGGGCCCTTGCACTAACGATTAATAATCGATACACAGTCGATTGTTGTCCAACACTAGTGTTACCAATACGCCGCAAAAGTCAACCCTCACAATTGCGTGGGTCAAAAGGACCCCAGGCAAATTGGCCAATTCATCGCTTGAATGGCAAAATCAGGACACCGCAGGGTTATTATTTATTTACGAGACACGCCAATCGAATTACACGTGTACAGTGAACCCCAAAATATGTGGTGTGTGAATTGTTAATTTTGCGTTTTTGCCGTATATTCTGGATTGCGGTTTTATTAGGATATTAGGGAGGAGAATACTCGTATAAATGCTCCTTTTTGGGGTATTTTTGCTTTCTCGATTTTATTTCTTTTATAGAGGGGAGTCACAGCATATATTGCCAATTTTTGATGCAGTATACATATGGATTGCAAACGCCCCGTTAGTCTAGTGGTTTAAGTACCCGTGATCTCGGGGTCCTGGGTTCGATTCCCGGGTCGAGCAAAGGTATTTATGTTTCTAATTTTTCGAACATAGCTCGGGTTTGTGATTACCAATCCACATTAGGCAAGCGTGATGATTAAGCCTAATCCCATCATAGTAGCTGATGACTTGATTTCTATGATGGAGGTCTTTGCCCTGCAGTGGGACAGTATATAGGCTGATACTATATACATATGGGTCGGTATAAAGGTATGATAACTTTGGGTAGGGTCGGTGAGTTAGACTTCGTGCCGATTTCTCATGACACCTTCCTAATGTATAAGTGATGAGAAACAACTGCAAGGAGTTAGGTATACCTAACTAACTCCTTGCAGATCTTCCTTGCATATCTTGTCAGGAGAATTTTCTGCCAGAATATAGCCCCATATAACTCGTCATCTAACACCCGTTGATGAATACAGTCGACCCACTGGCACCGAGCTGGTGCTATTTCCACCTGGAAGATCGTAAAATATCAGCCCATATACTGTCCCACTGCAGGGCAAAGGCCTCCATCATAGATATTAAGACATCGCTACTATGATAGGATTAGGCTTAATCACCACACTTGCCTAATGCGGATTGGTGATCACAATCCCGAGCTATGTTCGAAAAATTCGAAAAATACCCTTGCTCGACCTGGGAATCAAACCTCGGACCCCGAGATCACGGCCTGGTACTTAAACCACTAGACTAACGGGGCGATGGGAGATCGTAAAAAAGAAAAAATATTCCATATCCAGTCAATCCTCTTAAGATCAACGGTCAAATGAGTGGCAGAAAATTCTATACTTGATATGTACTCCAAGACATCTATACCATATAGATAACAAACAAGGATTCTCATAGGAGCGTTAGAATGCGTTAGCAACGGCACCATGCAGCGGGCAAAATGCAAGGAGACGGACACCATAATCCTTATATATCATTGCAACTCACTGGCCAGACGCAGAATATAGGCATCTTCTATATAGATGCTTATTAGAAACTAGGAGTTTCATCATCATCATCTTAGCATTTTGTCCCGGTTTCGTCCCAAGCTAAGCTTTCCTACTTCGACTCCTCCACTTCGCACGGTCTTGTGCATCCCTAGTGGACAGTTTATTAGCACGCATGTCATCCCTTTCTCTCTCGACTCAACTTTACCGTCGCCAATGCGAACAGACGTGGAGTCAGGAGCGTTACGGAACATGTACTCTGTCTTGGCCACATTCAGTTTCAAGCCAGCGCTCTCAAGCGACTCCTTCCACCTTTTAACTCGTCTCACTAACTTGGTAGATTCAGATAAGGGCTTCCAACCAGGACCTGGCCCGCATAAGATAAGGGTATCTGAATCTACCAGCGCGATCTTGTCAGGATACATCAGCTCCCAAGGAGGCTGCTCAGGGGAATTTTATGTAAATGGCCCCTAACAGATCATAACATTTCCTTACAATGACATCCATCCATATTAATATAACTTAATTACCTACCCATCTAGATGCAGACTGTCAACTTCTGTTGACTGTATACGGTCGTATACAGGACGAGGGAATAAAATGAATAAATGCGACGTGTACGCCACCATCTTAATCGAATTACGAAGTTATGACGTAATAAGTTTGCTCGGTAATGTTTTTATTGTTTCTTTCAGCGCATGAGCAAATAAAAGACAGAGGGAAAAGTACAAACAGCCACACGTCGGGTTACTACAATTGATAATGAATCTAATGTGTTTAGCAGAGAGTCGATTGAAGAATTTCGATCAAACATGCTTAAACTTTTGCTTTGTATTCCTTTGTGTGTATCCTCGTATTATTTTTTGTAGACACAAATTTAAAAAAAATCTGACTTACTAGAATGATAAAACATTAGCTTAGATTTAGCTCTATAAAAAATTGCGAGTTGAAAATGAAAAGTTTCATTTAAATCACTAATCTGATTATTTTTTTGCATGAACACTCATTACGATTAATTTCCAAACAAGATAAGTTGTAAGGTTTTACGTTTTTTTTTCTAGTAAGTTTTAAGAGGTAGGGAATTCTTTGAAATTCGGAAATAAAGTTCGCCATTCAAAAACTAAAAAATATGTAGAAAATACATTATGGGGGTAACTCGTCCCGATTCTATCCATGGACTACAAACCCTAAAATAAACACTCTGTATACCTAACATTTGGTTCTCTGTGCCTGTTACATTGTTGTTTGTACTTCTCTTTCTGTGTAATATTTATTCATTTACTTTCAGTGTGTGCCTCTCTAATCTAGTTGTCCCTGTCTTGAAACTTCAGGCTTTCAGCGGTTAACTTCCGAAGCAATTGTGCGCAAACTTAATTATGAAGACTGAAAGTGACTATGATTTTGGTCTAATTGTGAAATTTGAGTTGATTTTGTTATAAATAAGAAAATACAGTTTGTTTTAATGGTGAAACGAGCTATTAATTTCCGTCATAAGCAAAATGGGTATTAAGTACGAAATCAAAATATAATTTCATCATCGTCATCATCATTTCAGCCTATAGACGATCACTGCTGGACATAGGCCTCCCCCAATGGTCTCCACGCAGATCGGTCCCGTGCCGCCCGCATCCAATGGATTCCCGCGATCTTCACCAGACCGTCAAATAGAATTGAATAGAATTTAGGAAATACCAATTTATTAAAAATCACCTTAGATCATAGAAAATATAAAAATATAGAAAATCAACAACCAAGCAACGGGGTTACCAGATCTATCGTCAACAATGGATATAAGTATCTCATTTTTTACCCGACTACGGCGAAGCACAAAAGAGGGTTATGATTTCGACCTGTGTGTATCTATGTATTTATGGTTATTCATCTGTTCCCTCATAACTTCTAAAATAGTTATAATATTTGAACAAATGAGGTGTTGTTAGAAGCGTAAATGGTCTACAGCACTCTCTAGAGGACTTAGAGTAAGGTACTAAAAAAAAATTTTGCTTGGAGGTACTGTGTAGGTTAGCAAATCAAATGCATGCGTGCCACCTACTGTAGCAAAACAGATTCATTATAATAATAAAATAAAATCAATGTGGCATACGACCACGGCAATACGGTATAATCATTTCAGCAGAGACAGTTTTCTTGTTTCGTAATTTTTAGAGCGTGTTTTTTGGTAGTCGGGTTTTTAGTTTTTAAACTTCATTTTTTTTTATTACGTGTGTTTATTCTTTGGGCACGTAACTTCTATCAGCAAAGATAAATATAAAAAATCGAAGTTACCTATTTACGAAGATTAAATTAATTTTTCGGATATAAGTTGTTTTCATGAAACATTTAACACAGAATAAAATATGTAAGTGTTTAGAAGATGTTTTTTTTTATGTGATGGGTTACAGACCAGCAGACGAATCACATGATGGTAATCGATTGACACCCGCGACACCAGTGGAGTCACAAGGGCGCTGCCAACCTTACCCCCTTTCCTCCGGAGTGGGCCTATGGCACCTTTTGCTTTATGCTTCCCGCCGGTTTTCTGAGAGGCTGTGGCCCATTCAATTTGGTAACTTTTTCGGTAGTAATACTTCCATATTTATCCCATTACTTATGCTTTTAGAATGAAAAAAATATATTTAACATTTTTTTAATTTTGACATCGCGTCCGTTGCAACTGCAATGTGGCCGCCTTTGACTTATAGGCAGAGGCGTGCCAATACTGTACAGGATAGAGATACGTGTCTCTGTAAAAAATATTGCGACTAGTTTCTTTTGTAATAAATAAATAAAAAGTGTTTATTTCGGACCATACAATCCATAGTGTAATGAATTGAGTGTGTCACATCACACGAATTGAGTGTGTTAGCGCAAGAAATCATTCTAGTTTTAGCCGGTACTCGGTTTACACATTTACAGTGAGACTACTTACAGTCCATATTAAAAAAAAATAGTACAGCAGTTACGTCACGGCCTGTGTATTTGTCACTTTCGGCCAGAACAGCCTTATCTGTAGTTTTATCCACTTATATTCACGTCGGAGGCGATAGTCGAAATCGGGTCCCGATTGTTTTGAGCGAACCCGCCATCCCAGACGACGGTAGCTCGATCGCTTGTGACGTGCTCTATCGGTTTATATAAAGTTGCGCTTTTCAGCCGGTGGTACAAGTTACAGGCTGCTAAGGAGTATCAGTCAAAGACTATGACAACCGCTGGAGTAAACGAGTTCTAGAGTGGAGACCACGTCTCGGCAAAAGTAGTGTAGGGCGCCCTCATTTCAGATGGAGTGACGATCTAAGCAGTATGGCTGCCTGGAGCTGGATGCGAGAAGACCAAAGAATGATCGGAGTGGCAAACGTTAGGAGAGGCTTATGTCCAGCTGTCGACTACAATAGGCTGATGTTGATGATCCTCCATAGAACGCTCATCCTGCATGTCTTTTTCCAATTACTAAGTAACTAATTTGGGGCAGCTACCCAAAGTGAGTCTTGGCTTGAGATATTGAGAGATTCAATTTACCATAAGGCGTCGGAAATCCGGGTCGTCCAGTGTCACGATAGGTCGATGACATCACTAAAATCGTGGAGACTACATGGATCCGAGCAGCTCAAGGTACATTGGCGTAAAGGAAAGGAGGCCATACTCAGCAGTGGTACTCAGAGGGCTGATGATGATAAGGCGTCGGAACCAAACAGGTGTTACCCAAAGAGATGCTTGCAGAATTTTTGATATTGTATGTGGGAATATGTGGATGCATAGTGTAATGACACTGATGATGGGAGAATGTGATGAATGTAAGCAATGCCCCAAATAGGTCACCCGAATATTATTTTATAAAATCTGAAATTATGCCTTTTTCTTGATCCAAGTAATTAAGTTAATCACTTAGATTTCTGCTTTTTAAAATTAACATCGGGGTTTGAGGCATATCCACTTTATCTTTCACTGTATGAAATCAGTGTTGGTACCACAATAACTCTATAAACTGTACTACGTAAAATTTCGCTTGATTAGAATGTCATCTGTCGCTTGATCTTCATTTCAATGAGAATAAAGTTTATCATTTAACTAAGTTGAATTCCATAGATTTTTACCTGACTACGGCGAAGCAAAAGGGAGAGTTATGATTTTGATCTGTATGTATGTATATATATATATGCTTGTTCATCTGTTGTCTCATAAGTTCTAAACTAGTTATCATATTTGAATAAATGAGGTGTCGTTAGAAGCGTTTTGATTTTCTTCCGGTTGTAGGTTACATGACGTCACGTTAAATTGACTACAACGCCCTCTAGGGGTCTTAGAGTAAGGAACCAAAAAAATGCTTGGCGGTGCTTTGTGGGGTATCAAATGAAAGAGTTTTTTTGCACATTTCAAATATGTAATTTTATTTACATAACTATGAATATGTTAAATAAAAATAAAGTTTAAAAACTAAAACCCGACTACCAAAAAAACACGCTCTATAAAGTACGAAATAAAGAAAACTGTCTCTGCTGATATTATTATGCGGTATTGCCGTGGCCGTGTGCCACCTACTGTAGTATAATAGATTAAAATAAAATCAATGTGGCAATCATACGACCACGGTGATACGGCATAAAAATTTCAACAGAGACAGTTTTGTTCTTTCGTTCTTTTTAGAGCGTGTTTTTTATTTTTGGTAGTCGGGTTTTAGTTTTTAAACTTTATTTTTAATTACTATATTTTACTGTGGCACCAATGAGTGTCATTATAATAAAGCTACATTTTTTTATTAGTTTAATTACATACCAAATACTCTAGGTCCGTGACTTTTTTTCGCTAGTTACATAGTTTCGTTAGCTGATTTTAAATTATAAATAATTTTGTTAAAAACATATTATATATTTTATACACTTTAAAAATATATTTCACATCATCAGATACATTGATCCGACTCCGAGATAGGAAGCTCAAGCACCTATGTTATATTAACCAACAGCGGAATTACAATGATCCGATCGGGTCGTCACTTTTCACAATTACGGCCTTTGCTAATAGCCAGGTCATAAGAGGGAGCGAGTTCGCTCCCTCCCATGACCTGGTCACCACAAAATACCTCCCAGCCCTCGACTCAGCACCCTTCCGCTCAACACCAATCAATATCAATAATCTGAGAGCTTGAACATGACGCGAATCAACTTTTACCAGAGTTGCCCTAACGAAATGTTTGCGGATTGGGAAAAGCCAGCCTTTTTTTAAGTGATAGAGTGATGAGGCAGATGAGTAGACGGATCACCTTATTGACAACCGCATCACCAGTGAAGTAGAAGTTGTAACCTTAAAAAAACCCTTTCCCCCGTATCGGTTACCCTGACTCGCGTAGCGAAACAACACAGTGCAGCTTTTCGTTAGTTTTCTGTGAGGCCGTGGTATCACTCGAGTCGAGCCGGCCCGTTGTTCCGCTTTAACGATCAAGGTATTTACCAAGGTCATTTTACTTGGTTATTCTTTCCTTAGTATGGGAAAGAGTATTTCTTTAGATATTTTTTTACATTATGGCAGACAAACGAGCATACGGCTCACCTAATGCTTAGTGAATTACCGCCGCTCATGGACATCTGCGACACACGGGACATCACAGATGCGTTGCCGGCTCTTAAGGGAGGAATAAGCTCTTTTCTTGAAGATCACCAGGTCGTATCTGTTCGGTCGGAAACACCATAGTTGTTAGCTGATTTCATAGTATTTGATTTCATAGATGGAGCTAGTAAAAACCAATCAAATAGGTGGTCCGGCGGTGTTTCGGTAGATGTCACTCATCATTTTTAGATCGCGCTAGCGCGATTTATCGCGTGTTTTTGAATCCATTACCTCAAGCCGCCTAAGGTTAGTATTTTTATAAAAGTACGGGAATCCAGAGAGTATCTATTGGGATCTTTATTATAGCAAATAAATATAAATAATGTCTGACTGATTCTCGAAGGTGGCCGTTCTACAAAGCTTTTGTGTATTGGTCGTTTTCCTCTAGATGGAGCTAGCACTGGCTAGCCGACTGATTGATTGATTGACTGACCTCAATTTCAGTATACTTATATGAGTAACTCTATGGTATTTATTTACATTTCATTGCAGGCGACTGTACACTTCATTTGGTTCGCTCCATTCAGTGCACTTTATTCGGTTTTCTTCAAAGTTGACGCAAAACATTTCCGTCACTATTTAGCACTTTAAAACTAAATTAATCCTCGTTGCAAGCTAAAATTAAAGAATTAGTCATAGTGATATGTCGCTGCTGCATACAATAAATAAGATTAAGCTGTTCCTATGTTATCGTACGAGCCAAACGGCGGGCAGTAAAGCTGAAATTAGCATCGCTTGTTAAAATTAATGAAGCGCATGTGCTGACGGCGCCATCTATCGGGCTAATGAGGAGGTCGGAGTGACCCCAAAGAGAAGGGGTTAGGTAACATAGTACGTGGAGAAAAATGTTGTACAGGTAGATTTGTACCTTGAATTTTTATTTGTGTATGCTTAAAGGTTCTGCTACACTGTTTAAAAATACAATATCTCACATATTGACCTAATTCAGTACGTAGCTTAAGCACTTGTGTTACGGATATCAGACAACATAGGAATTTCAAATATATACAATAAAATTTTAAAAAAAAAATTCGAAAACTTTTTTATGCTCGAAGCGACAAACGAGTAAGTGAGTCACCGAGCGATCTGATGATCGCTTGCTGATGCAAATGATGGAAAGTAGTGAAAATCAAAAATATCTTTATTCAATGGAAGACTATTTATGAATGTCAAATATGTATTATGTAATCTACTCATAGACTTAGGATGCCGCCCTACCGCTGATTCGAAATGTCAATTTCCACCGAGAAGAAACTGCAAGAAACTCAATAGTTACTCTTTTCAAATAATATGGTACTTGCATACAATTTTCCATTTTGATGTAATGCAATATTATTTCTTCAACTCAACGCTGCCCATGACCATCCGCGAGATTAGAGAGATCGCTAATGTGTTGCCGCCCTTTTTAAAAAAGAATACGCTCTTTTCTTGAAGGTCCCTAAGTCTGTACTAAACTAATACGAGTAGTATCACCGTGGGAGAGCCAAGCTTCGGCATGAATGGGCCGGCTCGACCGGAGTGATACCACGGCCTTACAGAAAACCGGCTTAAAGCAGCACTGTGCTGTGTTTCGCTGCGTGAGTGAGGGTACCGGAGGCCCAACCCGAGGGATAGGGGGGTTTAAAGGTTGGCAGCGCACTTGTGACTCCACTGGTGTCACGGGTGTCCATGGGCGGCGGCAATTGCATACCATCAGGTGATCCGTCTGTTCGTCTGGCTACCTATTACATAAAAAAAAACAGTATTAGTTAACTAACAAATGTTAAGAATTGTTAAATGCTTCAGGAACCCCTACACTGATGGAAATTGTGTACAAATATAACATTTGAAAAATCTGCTCACTCGCAGGTTGAACTTTATGGCCTCACCTGGATTTTATGATTACAAACCAATGATAACAATTTTTTATTTATGTAATAGGTAGGCAGATGAACAGACGGATAACCTAATGGTCAGCAATTGCCGCCGCCCATGGACACCCGCGACTCCAGTGGTGTCACAAACAAGTGCGCTGTCAACCTTTAAATCCCCCTATTCCCCGGATTGGGCCTCCGGTACCCTCACTCACGCAGCGAAACACAGCAAAGAGCTGCTTCACGCCGGTTTTCTGTGAGGCCGTGGTATCAGTTCGGTCGAGCCGGCCCATTCATGCCGAAGCTAGGCTCTCCCACGGTACAAATGTTTTAATTTTGTTACAATTGATAACTAGTTTAGGATTATTTACTAACATTTTTCAACATGAAATCATTGTCTAACATTGTGATCTTTTCTTAACAAATGTTTACTAACGTTTGTAAACAATCAATTTATTTGAGTTGATAAGTTATCAAGATTTTAGTCACTGGCTTGACAATAGATTTTAATAAATGAATATACTTGACCATGAGAAAGTCTCACGGCTAGGCCAGCTAAACCGGAGTGATACCACGGCCTCACAGAACTGTATTCCGTCGAGTTAGTATCAGATGTGCCGTGTGGTCCCCGGCAGAGTAGAATAGGCCACCCTCACTCTTACCAAGGTGTCGTAAAAGAAGACTAAGGTAAAGCTGCTGGCATGATCATCAGCACCCAGAGAAGGAAAACTCTGCATTTATATCAAAACCCTCGCCAACCCGTCTGCCAAGCGTGGTGAGTATGGCAATTACCCCTCATGTGATTGAGGGAGGCCCGTGCCCCAGCAGTGGGGACTTAAATGGGCTGAAGATGAGTACCAGACCCCCAATCAGGGGCAAAAGGGGGTTTAACGATTGGCAGCGCGCTTGTGACTCTACTGATGCTGCGGTTTTAGTCACTGGCTTGACAATAGATTTTAATAAATGAATATACTTGACCATGGGAAAGTCTCACGGCTAGGCCAGCTAAACCGGAGTGATACCACGGCCTCACAGAACTGTATTCCGTCGAGTTAGTATCAGATGTGCCGTGTGGTCCCCGGCAGAGTAGAATAGGCCACCCTCACTCTTACCAAGGTGTCGTAAAAGAAGACTAAGGTAAAGCTGCTGGCATGATCATCAGCACCCAGAGAAGGAAAACCCTGCATTTATATTAAAACCCTCGCCAACCCGTCTGCCAAGCGTGGTGAGTATGGCAATTACCCCTCATGTGATTGAGGGAGGCCCGTGCCCCAGCAGTGGGGACTTAAATGGGCTGAAGATGAGTACCAGACCCCCAATCAGGGGCAAAAGGGGGTTTAACGATTGGCAGCGCGCTTGTGACTCTACTGATGCTGCGGGTGTCCAATCCATGGACGAAAGCTTACCATGAGGTGGCTGTTCAGCTACCACCTATCTAAATAACATTAAATGAGTTATCGTGCCAGAAACGTAGAGAACAAATAACCCAAAAACCGACTTCAATTGTCTCCAACAATCAAACCGCGGTTGGTTTATTTATAGAACTTTATTAAATTAAACATACCGATCCCTTCAAATTTGAATTCAGGATTAATCTATTTGAGATGGGTCTGATTACATCCAGAGGCTCCAGGGCTCTGTGAGATTAATAATGCCCGCTGTAGTGATGTTGCCACCCTGTATAATGTTAGAAGGGTTAAGCTTGTAATTGATATAAATAACTTTATTTTTTTTAAATATTTTTTCTTTGAGCGGGCGCATTATGAATGACCTCACAGAAAACCGGCGTCAGGCAGGTCTGGAAAGGAAGGTTTTCGAGCTACTGTGTTTTTAACCCCCGACGCAAAAACGGGGTGTTATAATAAGTTTGACGTGTCTGTGTGTGTGTCTGTGTGTCTGTCAATGGCATCGTTGCTCCCGAACAAATGAACCGATTTTGATTTTGATTTTTTATTTTGAAAGATGAATAAGTGGGGAGTGTTCTTAGCTATGTTGGATAAAAATCGATCCAAGATGGCCGCCGTCACAAAGATTTGGATTTTGTGTTTTAACACAACTCCCACAATATGGATATCATATAAAAGGCCTTGAGTAGCAAATTATATTAATTGTAAAAAATCTAAAATCCAAGATCGCCGCCGTCAGAAAATGACGAATAACCTATTTGTTGTTCCAACTGCCTTAATATAGGTATCAAATGAAAGAGCTTTAGTTTTGTCGGGGGTTTTTAAATTTTCAATTTAGTTTTTGTGTATTTATGTAAATATGGGTACCGGTGGCCCACAATCCGGAGGAGAGGAGATTTGAAGGTTGGCAGCACATCGTGACTCCACTATTGTTCTCAGTGGGTGTCCAATTGCTTACCGTCAGATGCTCAGTCTGCTCTTCTGCTACCAATCGCATAAAAAATATTGGTTCATAATCTAAGCACAAAGTAGAAAGATGAAATAAATGGACACTTGTTTTTAGGGTTCCGTACCTCAAAAGGAAAAAACGGAACCCTTATAGGATCACTTTGTTGTCCGTCCGTCCGTCTGTCAAGACCCTTTTTCTCAGGAACGCGTGAAGGTATGATGCTGAAATTTATATCAATTACTCAGGTCTACTGTCCCTTGAAGTTGTGAAAAAATCAAACTTCTAAGCCAACGCAATCAAAAGATACAGCCGTTTATGCCGCAAATTTTCGACACTTGCAAGGGAATCAAAACCTACAGGTGCTTCCCGTAAACTCAGAATCTTGAAATTTGGTACGAAGCAACGTCTTATAGCATAGATAAAGGAAAAATTACGAAAACCATAAATTTTTAGTTACATCACATAATATATATTTTTTTAATAATTTTAAACTTACTACCCATTTCCTCATAAACGTGTAGAGGTATTAAATTGAAATTCATAGCAAATACTCAAGTCCATAATACCTTTAAGCTGTAACAAAATCAAACTTCTATGTCAACGCAATCAAAAGAAACAGCAATTTCAGCTGCATATTTTGAAACTCGGAAGTACTCGCAAGGGAATCAAAACCTAAAGGGTACTTCCAGTCGACCTAGAATCTTGAAATTTGGCATGAAGCAACGTTTTATAGCACACATAAAGGAAAAATTCCGAAAACCTTAAATTTTTAGTTACATTACAAAATATATATTTTTTAATAAATATAAACTTATTACTTTCTTCCTCATGAACGCGTAGAGCTATCAAGTTGAAATTCATATCAAATACTTAGATCTAATTGCCCTTGCAGGTTTGTACGGAGCCCTCGGTGCGCGAGTCCGACTCGCACTTGGCCGGTTTTTTATAGCTTAAGAGGCAGACAAGCATACAGATTATCTAATGGTAAGCGACTGACTCCAACAATGGTCAGATATTCATCATGGATTTACAAATGTCATGCTAACCTTTAAACTTCCCCCTTGTGCCTTCGGTACCCTCACTCACGCGGCGAAATACCGCAGTCATTGCTTAGTGCTGTTTTCAGTAAGGATGTCGTATCATGAGTGATACGACATCCTGGTCATGAGTGATACGACATCCTGGACCCCAATTCCTGTACTACCATACATAAAACATAGTTTTTTGTATGGTTTTCAGGTGATATCCGCCATGTTTTCAAAATATCACGAGCACGAGAATTAGGGTCCTGATGTCGACCTTAGGGTTGACATGGGCCATTCATGCCGAATCTTCCATCAAATCGAGTTTTATTTACGACGAATTGGAATATTAATTCCCTATTTCTTTTAATCGGTCGATCGGAGTGATAAAACGGCCTCACAAAAAATCGACGTGAAGCAGCGGCTATTCTCCAAACGAATGTGGGTAATAGAGGCCCAATTTGTGGGGAAAAGGATAACGTTATCAGCGCACTTGTTGTGACTTCGTCTACATTAGCGGCAATCGCTTATCATCAGGTGATCAGCTCGTCTACCACCTAGATCACAAAAAAAACAATGACCAGTTTTTTCTTCTTTTCTCTTCATCAGCATTCTTTCGCCTACCGTTGGCATATGCCTCTCCAAAGCACCTCCACTCGGCTCGGTTATTAGTCTTTCTGGTCCATAGGATGCCTGCGTGACTTCTTAGATCATCTGCCAATCTGGCTGGTGGTCTGCCTACGCTTGTCTTACCCACACGCGGCCTCCAGGCCAAAACACACCTACTCCATCTTTCGTCGTGTCGGCGACATAAATAGCCGGCCCATCATCGTCAGTCCCATTAAGTCCCCACTGCTGGGGCACGGGCCTCCCTCAATCACATGAGGGGTAATTGCCATACTCACCACGCTTGGCAGACGGGTTGGCGAGGGTTTTGATATAAATGCAGAGTTTTCCTTCTCTGGGTGCTGATGATCATGCCAGCAGCTTTACCTTAGTCGCCTTTTATGACACCTCGGTAAGAGTGAGGGTGGCCTATTCTACTCTGCCGGGGACCACACGGCTGAGCCGGCCCATGCCCACTTTAATTTAGCGGCGCGATAGCCTACATCCACTCTAGTTCTTTTCCGAATTTCTTCATTTCGAACCTTGTCGCGAGATATTCCGATGACCAGTAGTGGTTAGGTTTTAGTTACGCAACTACGGAACAGAGCCACAGGTTGCTACGAAAATGTTTTGCTGTCTTTTTGGTATAGTAACGATGTGTTGCGCAAGTTTTCAACAGTTTGTGCCAAAACCCGAAACGGTTGTGCAGCGGGCGATCGTAAAAAAATACAAAAAAAAACCTCGTGGGTTTTTTAGTCCAATTACAGTTTTCAATCTTTGATCCTGGTTAAAAAAGGGTTTTTGACTGACAGATTCATCAAGCCAAAGGCAAAAATTGAATTGAAGTTGAAATTCCGAAAACAGGATTCAATACTTAGATGCTGATCAACTTTGAAAGCTAGTCAAACGTCATGACTAATAACTGTGTCCTATCGTCTGTTCTCGTACTCACCTTTGTCTGTAGTTTCAATGTGTCAATGTTACCTTAACTATGTTTACTAATGAATGTTCATTGTTAAATTATTTATTGTGATGGTCAATAAAATGTTTCTTTCTTTCTTTCTTTCATGCTGTTAGAATGCTAGGACAAGTTTATGACAGACAACTAGCAGAGGTTTATGACAGACAACTCGAGATATAAAGTTAGGATCTCCTGATTTTTTAAGGGTTAAAATTCCCTGGAATCTTGACCGTGGGAGAGTCCCGGTTCAGTATGAATGGCGTGAAGCAGCGCCTGCGTTGTGTTTCGCCGAATGGAGCAATAACAGGAGCTTAATCCTGGAGAAAAGGGAGTTCAAAGGTTCGCAGTGCACTTGTGATTTTGCGGATGTCTAGGGGCAGCTGCAATCGCTTACCATAAGGTGATCCATCTGCTCGTTATTCATCTTTGTTCTTCTTGTTGCATGGACTGCTTATTAAGAAATGATCTGCGTTAAATTTACCTAAAAAAAATTTTTTTTTAGGTAAAATGAGTCGTGCCGCTTAAGTAGGCTCAAAGTCACACTGTGCAATTGGGAGAGCTATTATCGGAATCTCCTTGCGTGATCGTATCTAAAATGATGAGATCCGCAGGAGAACTAAGGTCACAGGTATAGCACAAAAGATTACATGCATTCCTCAAGTGCAAGGGCCCATTGCCCTTTCGAGCACGGCACATTTCGAGGGGAACAGACAGCCTGAAAAGTCCTGTAGCTAGATCTTGGGCCTGAAAGGTCCTCTAGCCGTGGGAGCCTGTAGGACAGAGACGACCGCAGCAAATCAAGGATCTTAAAATTGGTGTAAGTATTCTGTTCTTGAGTTAAAGTGGTTTAATCGATTAGGAATCGTATACTGGGTAGTTCCAATATCGATCTGAAGATACTCTCGGCGCGCTCCGTCCCTGGAATACTGGGCAAAACCGGGTGTCGCGTGCTGCAACGACAAGATTTGACATTATTTTCTGTAAAACATTAATATTAATTTAATTTTTATTTCCCATTTATATTTAATTTTCATGTAGCGTACGAGTAGCTTGAAATTTTTTTGATGAATTTAATTTTAATTTGACATTTATATCCAATTTTAATGTAACTTGACATTTTAGTATACTGAATTTCTATTTAACTTGACATTTTTTTATTTAGTACAGTGTATGAATGTCAAATATTATATTATGTAGCATATGATCTATTTGATTCCAATAAATGATATTTTATTTTAATTTCATTTATAACCACAAGTCAATTTGTTTCATTAGCTCTTTATTGAAAGAAGTCCCAAAATATCAAACAAGTCAATCCTGTAACACAATTTACTGACGCCTACTCCTACTGACACAGATTGGCACTGAAAATCGTTATTCCGGTACATCCATCTCGCAAAGTCGTCATTTGTCGACTAAATTGGTTCGGGGTTCGGTTCTCGGTTCGAACATCTCTTTTCTTAGATTTATTGCAGACGCCGCGCGTCATGGAGGGATTGCCATAGTAATTAGGTTTTTATATTTTAACTAGCTGACCCGGCAAACGTTGTTTTGCCATATAAATAAAAGGGTTGATCGTAGAAGAGTGAAAATTGAGGATTGTATGTATTTTTGTATGTTGTATCATAAAAAAAGAGAAATTAAAAATTTTGTCTAAAAAATAAAAATAAAAATTTAGGGGTGGACTACCCCTAACATTTAGGGGGATTAAAAATAGATGTTGGCCGATTCTCATAGATACCGGATAAGCACAAAAAATTTCATCAAAATCGGTCAAGCCGTTTCGGAGGAGTATGGCAACGAAAACTGTGACACGAGAATTTTATATTTTAGATAGACTAGCTTTTGCCTGTGGCTTCGCTCGAGTTCAAAAGAGACAAAGGGTAGCATTTATTACTGTTCATCCCTTCAACTATCTCCACTTAAAAAATCACGTCAATCCGTCGCTCCGTTTTGCCGTGACAGACGGACAAACAGGCACTTTGACATTTATAATATTAAGTATGGATGTTAACAAATTACTTTTTAACTATTATTTTTGAAACCACTTTGATCCCTAGTCTCATATCATCTCAGCTTGTCGTTCCCATTTGGGTCCAAAACCGTCGCTTTGGAGCCCATGATATTCAAAGACCATAATCCCCGATTTGGGATATCTACATATAATTGTGATTACCACGGGTAGGGCACACTAGCGACGCCAATCGATTTTAACTTTTAGCTACTACACTGGTCCTATTTTTAGCAATTTTGGGGTTACAACCTCTCGGCAAACATTTATACTATTTATTAAATAACCATGCACAAATGTTGGGTCCGTTTTTGTACACGAAAATTTGATTCACGCCAAAAGCCCCCACTTTTGGCGGTAATCCAAAATTCGAGTGCAAATGCAGACCAAACAGTTAACTATAAGTATTAAATCCTTACTTCCTTACTAATATTATAAAGGCGAAAGTTTGTTTGGATGGATGTATGGATGGATGTTTGTTCCTCTTTCACGCAAAAACTACTAAACGGATTTTAATGAAACTTTACAGTAATGTAGCTTATAGATCAGAATAACACATAGGCTATAATTTATAAAGATATATAAAGACCTTGCTTTTATTCGAATTACACGCAGACGAAGTCGCGGGCAAAAGCTAGTAAATAGTATAAGTGTTTGCCGAGAGGTTGTAACCCTGAAATTGTTTAAAATAGATCCGGTTTAGTAGCTAAAAATTAAAAGCGATTGGCGTCGCTGGTGTGCCCTACCCGTCACCTTAACATAGAAGGATTTGCCCATAATCACCACACTGGGCAGGCAGATTAACAATTGCAAAACGCTGCTGTCCGTCGCCGGCCTGAAGGGCAAACACGAACTTTCGAAGAATCGTAGCGTATGCGTATCCTAAGCAACTTGTGTCAAAACTGAAGAGCTCCCTCTATCGTACGTAAGCATAACTATCTTCTCTCTCTCTTGAAATCAAAAGATGACAATGTATTGCGTAGGCACGTTATGATTTCCTTGAATGCTCATGCTAGCCTCTCTTTTGATTTTAGCTACGCCTTTTTAGATGGTTAAGATAAGATAAGATAAGAAATCATTTATTCGACACTTAACATGGACATTTACAGACGAAATATCTTAAAAGCTAAGTGCCGAAACGGTTCCTACTCAGCATGTAGCTATGGCCTGAGCCATAGCGCTGATTTTTAGTAAAGACCGAATCGCATACTAATTTATAATTAACTTCCACTTCCAGTGCCAATCCAGTTTTTATTATGCATACATGCTTAAAATTAACATTATGTGCAAATGTTCAAAAAAAGCTAATTAGTATACAAAAATCTTTCTTGAAATTAATAACTAGTAATAATCAATTACTTAAATGATTTTCACTTAGTTTCGGCCCGTGAATATCATCCTTACCACCGATGTTATTATCAAAGCATCGAGCCTTTGAAAAAGAAAACTTACATAATAATAAAAATAATTTTTGTGTTTGTGTTGTTCCAGGTACCGAAACTTTCATAAGTTAATGTGCATTGGAGTCGTGTGAGTAAAAATAAATAAATAATAGAAACCTAAATATCCATAGTATTTATATAACGGTAAAATATAAGAATAGCCATACTAAAGTAAAATGAGCTTATTTTTATTTACTCCGAAACAAGAAAACTTAATACATCATTTGTAGCACTGTCCAGCAAGTCCACTGGGGCAAGAAAGACATATATTGGACACCCTACTGACGTTTATAGCTGGTCCAAATTATATCCGAAACATTGAGAATTGACCTAGATTCCGATTTACAGTCCAATCTACCAGTGACGTAGCTGGGGGTCTTGCGTCATTAAATCGCGCTACGTCATCAACTTGCTTCTAATTATTTGCATCACTCTTCCCAGAGTGATCGTAGTCAACATGTGCTGGTATTTTCTGGCGAGGCCGTTGTAGCATCGCCCTCGATGTCCCGCTATCGGTCCCTGTTAACTGACACTCTAAAGTACAAAAGTCCACTTACCATTTTCTTCACCAGATCGCTCCTTAGCATCGGCTATTAGTCACAAAGAATTAGTGCCCTCTATTCTGCCTTGTGTGTTAGCCGTGTGGTCCCCGGCAGAGTAGAATAGGCCACCCTCACTCTTACCGAGGTGTCGTAAAAGGCGACTAAGGTAAAGCTGCTAGCATGATCATCAGCACCCAGAGAAGGAAAACTCTGCATTTATATCAAAACCCTCGCCAACCTATCTGCCAAGCGTGGTGAGTATGGCAATTACCCCTCATGTGATTGAGGAGGCCCGTGCTCCAGCAGTGGGGACTTAAATGGGCTGATGATGATTCTGCCTTGGATAATGAGACGCTCACTGAAGTGTTCATTTGACTACCTGCTGAGCAATGTTGGCTCCACTGTATAAACTTTCAAGGTCATGGTTCAAAGATAGGGGAGGACGACGATTAGCCATTTCTCATTCGGTATATTCGGTATCCGCAGGAGAACTATGGTCACAGAGATAGCCCAAGGGATTGTATGTCTCAAGTGGCGATGGACACGACACAGCGAGGAGAACAGATGGCCGTTGGGGCGGAAAGGTCCTCGAGTGGAAACCACGTACAGGAAGTCGCAGCCGTAGCAGGTCCCCCACAAGGTGGACCAACGATCTGGTGAAGGTCGCGGGAATCCATTGGATGCGGGCGGCACAGGACCGATCTGTGTGTAGAACATTGGGGGAGACCTATGCCAGCAGTGGAAGTCTATTGGCTGAAATTATGATGATGATGATGATTCGGTATACACCAGAATTTTCGCAATACAGACACAGTGTTCACAGAGCACCGCCCACGTGAACTGCTATGGTCCCTTGTAAAACTAAAGTTACATTTCCTATCCAGTCAACATTTCCCTGTTATATTGCAGCATCCTAGCCTTCTGCCTCGCCTCACCTCATCTTCCTTGAATCACCTTAAGCCGTTCTACTGCCGTGGGAGATCCACGCTTCGGCGTGAATGTGCCGGCTAGACTGGAGTGATACCACGGACTCACAGAATTCCGGCGTGAAGCAATGTGTTGTGTTTCGCTGCATGAGTGAGGGTATCGGAGGCCCAACCGGGGGGAAGAGGGGTTTAAAGTTTGGCAGCGTACTTGTGACTGCACTGGCGTCGCAAGTGTCCATGGGCGGCGGCAATCGCTTACCATCAGGTGATCTGTTTGCTTGTCTGCCACCCATCACAAAAGCCTCGTAACAGAACTGAGTAGAAACTATAAGTTTTTGTTTCGATCCTTGTATTGGCGCTTCGTGCGAACGTTCATTGTCTTGCTACAGGATGTTCTCTATACTGTGTTATTATATCGCTATTTTTACAACAGTCAAATATCAAAAATCAAAATCAAATAATTCTTGATTTGCATAGGCTTGTACACAGCACTTACAAATCGTCATACATTTGAATGATTTAAAACTATTTATAAGTACTTATGTAATAATTTACATGTTAATACATATGTACATAAAATATACTAAAAAAAGTAAATAAACATAATGCGATTCATCGCGAGTGTATTCATCATCAGCAACCCACACTAGTCCACTGCTGGACATAGGTCTCCCCTAATCCACGCCACTGCTCCCTATTTTCGGCCACTCTCATCCAGCCCACACATCAGCCAGCCTTTGAATGTCATCATCCCATCTTGTCGCAGGGCGTCCAACTAGTGTAGCCGTAAAGTCTTTGAGTGGAGACCGCGACTCGACAAGCGTAGTCGCTTATCGAGTCGCGGTCTCCACTCAAGGACTTTACGGCTCCAACGGCTGTCAGTTCTGCGGCTAATATGACTAGCCCATTACCACTTCAGTTTGCTAATGCGGTGGGCTATGTCGGTGACTCTGGTTCTCTCTCGGATTACATCATTTCTGATGCGGTCCTTCCGAGATACTCCGACAACAGTGTATTGTGTCTATACAATTCCAAAAGTTTCCACAACACTGCCTCAAAAGCTCCTTACTTACTTTGTTTTGATGTATACCCCAAAGCATCTTAGAGCCCAGTATCAAAGCATCAATTGGATTGATCCAAGTTCATCTTTTAATAGGGATGTGCCATTCTAAAATACAAACCGATACTCTAGTAAATTCCGGTTTCCGGTTAAATAAAAACTAAACTTACAATTTCGACAGATCCTATAGTTATAAAATTAAACGCTCATTGGATTGAAAAAGGAATCAGCTTTTTAGTTTTAACTCCGAATCAAAGCTAGCTAATACAAATTGGCCAATGTCCACACCAGACACAAGTGCACTCTCCATCCCTTTATTCTAATATTCCGATGAGAAACCGGTGTGCCACGATCAAAGAGAGACCGACCGAATGATAAATACGTCGCTAATCTGACTAGCTAACGTATCTGACATTTTGGACGTAACCGACTTCGTTCCCTCAATCATAGGTAACTTTAAACTGTCAATAGCTTGCCCTGTAAAAGTCAGTGACGTCAGTTAGATTAGCGACGAATAGTTCAACTTGCTTTCCGAGGCACGGGAAGACCGCCATTTTCCAGAATTCGAGCTGACACTGAGACCATCATAACATAGAGCCTTATGTATAAATTTTGTCACCACTTAACGAGCCCTGGATCCCACGGGCAGCCGTCACTTGTGAGACGTGAATTACAATTTGCTGGTGCTGGTGTTCCCCAGGGCTGCGTTCTATCGCCTACGCTGTTTCTTCTGCACATATTGATTCAATCACCATCAGGTGACTCGCTTGCTCGTTTGTCGCCTCTAGCATAAAAAAAAGGCGAAATTAATTTTTATGGAATTTTGATACGCTTCACATCCCTAAGACCTAGGTCTCAAAAGACCTAGCACCAAAAATGACAAGATTAGAGACCCTCTTTGTTAATAGTTCTTCGTCCCATTAAAACTTTGTAGACTGATTTCGTTATTGGGAATCCTGTCTTGTAGTTTCGTCTTTGTAGTTGTGAAAAGACTGCTTTTTCTTTGTACTGTGCATCAGCGCCTAGGTTTGTTAGTACAAAACCTTTCTGCTAAATTGTTTGTATTACCGGTTGGGCCTATTGTAATGTTCATTGTATTGGGTGGTTACAAGTTAGACAGTTAATTGTTATGGATTCATATAGCAAAATCACTTTTTGGAAAAATATTAGGTCTTTGACCTATGAAATTGGCGTATTGTATGGCGATTTTCTTAGAAGTTGTATTTTCCATATTAAGTTTTTTTTATTAGTAAAGTAACTATTAATGCTACTACTCCATAATTAACTAAGCTCTAAGGTGACAGGTAGGGCACACTAGGCGACGCCAATCAATTTTGAACAATTGTGGGGTTCGTTTTTGTACGCGAAAAATTGATTCACGGCAAAAGTGGCCGCTTTTGGCGTGAATCAATTTTTCGCGTATTCGTTTAACCCAACATTTGTGCATGGTTATTTAATAAATAGTATAGGTGTAAAGTCGCTCAAAGAGCTATGGAAAGGGCTATGCTCGGAGTATCTCTGAAGGACCGCATCAGAAATGATGTAATCCGACAAAGAACCAGAGTCACCGACATAGCCCACCGAATTAGCAAACTGAAGTGGCAGTGGGCTGGTCATATTAGCCGCAGAACTGACAGCCGTTGGAGCCGTAAAGTCCATGAGTGGAGACCGCGACTCGGTAAGCGTAGTGTAGGACGCCCTGCGACAAGATGGGATGATGACATTCGAAGGCTGGTTGGTGTGGGCTGGATGAGAGTGGCCGAAAATCGGGAGCAGTGGCGTGCATTAGGGGAGACCTATGTCCAGCAGTGGACGAGTGTGGGTTGCTGATGATGATGGATAGGTGTTTGCCGAGAGATTGTAACCCCGAAATCGTTTAAAATAGATCCGGTTCATCTTCATGTGTCTAGAAAAAAAACGGCAATTTCATAGGTAAAGACGGTTTTATTCCCACTTTCGAAGAACTGTTCTGTAGGTACCAATAGCTATACTTTACATCTTTATTAAGCTGAAAATACCTGAAAGTAAGAAATTATCAGTATCAGCCCGGAGTCTGGAAGTAGGCGATACTTTACCCCCGTGTCTAGGTAAGCATCCCAAAAAAATATGAGTGTTTGAGAATAGACAATGCACTGGGTTTAGTGCACAAAATTTGAAATTCAAAAATACTTTATTTGCATAGGCTTGTATGTATACAAGCCTATGCAAATAAAGTTTTGTAAGAGCTGTAGGTCTTACAAAACTTCAGACATGAAAAATATTAATTATAACTATGTATATACATTCCATCGAGATGATGAGGATGGAATGACAATCGCTTGCGTGTGGTTCGATGTAAGAATTCAACTGCAGGATGTATGATCAAACAATTCCTCAGAGCACTCCCCATGATAGATGCGTCATAGATAGTTCTGAAAAAGCTTGGCAATACGATGTCTAATAGTAGTATGTGCTGTGTGGTCCCAGCAGAGTAGAATAGGCCACCCTCACTCTTACCGAGGTGTCGTAAAAGGCGACTAAGGTAAAGCTGCTGACATGATCATCAGCACCCAGAGAAGGAAAACTCTGCATTTATATCAAAACCCTCGCCAACCCGTCTGCCAAGCGTGGTGAGTATGGCAATTACCCCTCATGTGATTGAGGGAGGCCCGTGCCCCAGCAGTGGGGACTTAAATGGGCTGATGATGATGATGATGGTGATATACATTTAATTAAACATTTTTATACAGGCACAGTATATTGGCTTTCCTCAGACTGATGGTAAGCAAGACAAGAACCCAAGCTACAATTACAAAGTGATATCAAAGCATCACCTCCGTTGGCACCGCCTAACTGGCCCACGAGATGCTTCGTTTGAAGGAATCCATATTGTAGGAAGGAGAAAATACATGCGCCGTACATATGTGCTGATACAAAACATATACTAAGAAATTAATAGACATAGTGTGATTCTACCACCGGAATCGGAAAGCTGATTCACACGTACAGTATATCATCTCTTCTCGACTGATCGTTGAAATTGACTGCCGAAACATCGTTAGCATACATGTTTTTTTTGATATTCTCTGTGCTTGTGTATTACTCTGTGCGCATACATACATATTTTCATACCATATGTACATAAGTACCCGTGGCTACCGGGAATCGCATGCGCAACAATAAATCCTACATGTCCCATCAATTAACCATAAGCCCGACTTAATCTGGTTATGTGAATTATATCATAATGGGAAGCTCCCAATTTCAATTTATTTGCTAATACACCTGTATCAACGGTATTGTGGCTGTAAGAGTATATTGTTTTTACAATAGATTTTTGATTGGAAAAATAAATGAAATAATTTTCCAGCTGCGGTGTTCCGATCGCCATGACATGCCCTTTTAAAACCACCTCCAAAAGAACCTCTTTTTTCAAATAAAATTTTATAACAGTACACTCGAGAAAAGGTTTTACCGAAGTCGGTGCCTAATCTGTGTTGAATAATTGAATGTTGTATTATATTACAAGATAGTATTGGACGCCGACTTCTGTAACACATTTTCTCGAGTGTACTGTTATAAAATTTTATTTGAAGTGTATAAAGTGTTAGAAATATTAAAAATTCCAATCCTCATCCTCGCATCGTAAAATGTAATATTTTCCATCTTAATCTGAGCTGATGGTAGAAATACGCACATAGATAGGGCGCACGATTTTATCCACTGTGATTTCATCCCTTATCATTGAAGTAGATTTTATGTGACAAGTGGCAGACAATCTGATGGTTAGCAATTGCTGATTCCCAAGGACACCCGCAAAACCAGTGTAGTCAGATGTGTGGGTGGGTGGATTGGGCCTCCGCAACAGCAGAGACGCGGCTTCACGCCGGTTTTCTGTGAGGCCGTGGTATCACTCCGGTCAAGTCGGCCCATTTATGCCGAAGCGTGGCTCTCCCACAGTGCAAAGTTGTTTTGAAAAGTTATACCTATTAAGTAGACTTAGGAAATTGATTTTGAACCATATGCTGTCTACTTAAACCGCAAATACAACCTTATTAAAAGGTTTGTCACCCGAACCGAACCTATTTCTATATTTGCGTTGCCCTCATAAATACGTTTGATCCCTCTAAATTGATATTGTGTTGAGTTCGATATTATACTTATAACGAAATGTACAAGTTGCAGTTTACTGGTAATATCAGACTTTTTAAAGAGTGGCTAGTTTAAATACCTTAACATCGTAAGTAAGTAAAACATTAATTACCACAAACACGAATACAATTACAACAAGATGTTAACAATAAGAGAGAAAGGAACAAATAATAAGTAGGTCGCCTTTTGCATGAAACATTACCAACAAAAGTCAAGTTGTCAACTAGGTCCAACTTCAGCATGTGTTGCAACTGCTTGAAACCACTGCAGCGCTGGTTTTCAGTTTGGACCTTGAGTCATTAATTGTCTGGTTGAACAAGTGATCATGTGATATTCGTATTATTAAAAAAAAAAAATAAGAAAGAATACAATAAATAAATCGTGTTCATGGTATATCTAACAACGAACGAGGCTAGATCAGTGGATATAAACACGCCTTTCGTGCGAGGGGTCGTAGTTCAAATCCAGGCAAGCAGATTGCACCTCTCGATTTTTTAAATTAATGCGCGTCTTCTTCTTCGGTGAGGGACAACATCGTGGGGAAACCGAAAAAATCTGACTCCGTAGCGAAGCCAGTAACAGGAATCGTTCGTTTTCCTCAAATATATTCGCCATGCCCTTTTAACGTGTCAGGCTATTTTCACTATGGCTGATCCTAAACTTTGACTGCAACATGCAATGTACATTGTTTACCGTTCAATTTTGTGGCTATTACGGGATTAATCTGAAAGGGTAGACGTGTTCTCATGGATGTCGCTGGCTGATAAGCGGATGATGCGGATAAATGCCAACAACGTTATATGTCTGAAATTGTTGGCTAATGATATGTAAAACATTTTCGAACATTATGGTGCAAGTCCGCTTTTGGGGAGAGTTGGAGTTTGTTTTATTTCGTAAGCCCCAAAATCCCTTTTAAAGCCAAAAACAGTTAAGTAAATAACACACTTAAAAATTTCATCTCGTGTTCAGGCGGGACTCGAAGCCACACCTTCCACAATCCTTCCACAAAGATTTCTATAAAAAAATCAACTACCAAAAACAGTTGTTTTTTTTTTACCAAAGGGATCACAAGTGCAATGTCAACCTTTACACTCCCCTTCCTCCTGGATTGGACCTGCGATAACCACACTCAGACAATTGTAGTTGCAATTAATCTAAGAAATATAAAAGAAAAAGAAAATATCTCTGTACCTGTTACATTTAGTGACACAAATTCACATTTTACTCTATAGAAAATTTGCAATAAGTTGATTTTCTGATCTTATTCTACTATCAGGGGAGCGCTCTGCTCATTCTGTCACTTATTTAACATAAATAACCCCAGAATCTGATGTTAAAACCACATGTTTTCCTTACGAAATCTCGCAAAATATATTTCAAGCAAAACCTCAATACGGCAGCGGCAAGGTCGATACCCATATTATTCGAAAACCCATCTTTATTCGCATGAGATCTGCGAAAACCGCCCTTATCGCAAACCACATTCCCTCATTATACCCGCGGATTCTTTATTATTGTCAAGAAAAAAGAAAGTAATAAACAGCCGAAAATATTATACGCTCAGTCTTACACTCGGTTGCCTCTCAAAAGAACACCGAATCTTCCACGAGTCTTACAGAATTTCCACTTCGCCATTACATCTTTTATTTCTTTACGCGTAACATTTAAAATTGCGTGCTTAATTTACCAAAAGGCCTCCTTGGGGTTTGTTTGACAAATAAACTGATGATATCGAGGTACTTGAATAACAGTTTTAGTGTCTTCTATTTTTTATTAATATTTCACGTCAAAAAAAATGAACGATTGTAGTAGGGGATAAAAAAATGTGCGCCTTTCTAACTATAATGTATCAAGACGAGAATTAACACGATATTTCTATATTCTAGCGGACTGACCACTAATCTGCTCGTCACCACGGCTGCTGTAACGTAGCCGAAACGTCGAGCCAAATATGTGAGTGTGAGTACACAATGTTGTTTCACATAATAAATATCGTGTTAATTCCCGTTTTGATACATTATAGTTATAATGCAACGAAAAAATCTAAAAAACTATTTATGTGCGCCTTTCTGTCTTAGAATCTGAACACACACCTCTGGCTGGTTTCCGGTGAGTGGACCCACAATTGGCCCCCATTTGCGGGTAAGTACCATCCACCCCGGTGGCTCTGCCCCGTTAACGGGGCAGTTGGGAAAAAGTGTTGCAACAACCCCGGTAGCCCCGATCCCGTCGTTTACCGGGGTGGATGGCACAGATTAAGTATCATCTACCCCGGCGAGTTTTTCATCAGGGCGGTTATGTAGCACATTTACTCGCGTACCTAGATGAGTAGCATACGCTGCATTTATTAACCGTGGGAGAGTCACGTATCGGCATGAATGGGCCGGCTGGACCGGAGTGATACCACGACCTCACAGAAAACCGGCGTGAAGCAGCACAGTGCTGTGTTTCGCTGCGTGAGTGAGGGTACCGGAGGCCCAATCCTGGGGAAAGGGGGGTTTAGAGGTTAGCAGCGCACTTGTGACTCCACTGGTGTCGCGGGTGTCCATGGGCGGCGGCAATCGTCATCTTGTGACTACACTGGTGTGTCATCAGGTGATTCGTCTGCTCGTCTGCCACCTATCACATAAAAAAAACGCACCGGTAGCATTATTAAACATTAGGCACATTTGACTTATACGACAAAATCAAGAGTTATTATATATAAGATATATATATATTTAAATATATATAAGAGTTATTATAGTTTTCCTATACCTACTTTCCTTGAATAGATATCATTAAATATTATGTTGATCTGAAACATCGGGCCTTGGAGGGAAACTACCATTAATCTTTGAGTTAGCATGTTTTACTTGAAGGTATAGGTGCCTATATTTTGTAAAAAGAAATAAAACTGCATTCAAAGCTTTTTTATTTTCAAACAAAAATTAAGATTGGCCTTTTTATTCCTCCAAACGATCTTGTCATTATTTAAGAAATATATTCTCTAAGAAACCTTTGGTCTCTAAGATATCTTCTGTTGCGTAAGATATCCAAAAAATTAAAATGTCAAAAAAAATGTTTTGGTCCACCAATAGATACAGTCAATATGTAATATAAGTAAATTTTCTTCAAGACTCATTAGGTCTGTCGTATAAGAATAGTACTCTTAGTTATATACTTATTTTTCCGTATTATGGATATAATAACCTCCAGAGCGCTATTTTTTTTTCTAACCTGTATGTAGGTATTGTTAGCTTTTAATAAATAACCGTAGTTAATTTACTAAAATTCGCTCTAATTTGTATTTTTTAATTCGCGTGCATACATCATCGATTACTAAAAAGTTCAATTATTGTCGATTCCATAAAGTACGAGTATAATCTGTGGTCGAAGTACGTTGCCTTCTGGCGGGAAATTATTGGACGTTGAAAAAGTTTGTTAATTTGCGAACAGTGCGATCAGACAATAAGTTTAAGACGGAAACAGTGTTTAGTTTGTATAAATAATTTGCGTGGACAATAAGTAAGTACCGAGTTATTTTGTTAACTTACAGTGTAGTTTATGTAAATATGTATAAATATTATTGTATGATATTTAGCGGTTTTCCTTCTGCAAAGCCCCTTACACTAAACGTTACATGTACTACAAACAAAACATTGTAAGCTAACAAGCTTAGAATATTTGTTTGTAGTACATGTGTCTGATTCTGGACAGTGATTAAATTCACAATTTTTAGGCTCCAGAGAAAATTATGGATGAAGAAGTCCCAAGTTGCTCTACTGGACTATCAACGATGATATTTATAGAAAGGAACGGTGGCACTGTTCTTTTACGAACTGGGCACCAATATGTAATCAAAGAAAAATACAAAAACGGAACAGCAGCGTGGGAGTGTATTAATAGAAGAAAGGGGAAATGTGGTGGAAAAATAACTTTAAGGGTCAGTATTAGTAATTATTGTAGTGTACATTTGTTTCAAATTTATGAAGATTATTGAAATTGTGAAAATTATATACAGGATGGAATTTTTTGATTTAACCTGAGGGAATGACCCTAAATACTGGAACTAATTTTGCTTCAAAGAAACATTCCTTTATTAAAAAAAACTGCATTCATAGATGTTTGAAAATATACATGCTACACCTAGGAACCGAACCGGCTAAAATCCAAAAAAAAATTGGCACTTGTACTTTTTTGGCAAAAAAAAAACCATGAAATTGTTATCTTTTCGCCGGTCGCCAAATTTGAGATGGTTCGGTTCCCAAATATAGCAGGCATATTTTCAAAAACCTTTTAATGCAGTTTTATTTCTTTATAAAATCAAAATAATGCCTTCTTTGTGTAAAATTTACTATTTTCACTCAATATACAGCGCATTCCAGGTGAGGTAAGAAAATTGCACCCCGTATTTTCAAAAAACTTAAAATGCAATTTTGTTTGTTTTTAAAAATAAGGAAATGTTTCTATTGAGTAAATTTTGATATCTCCAGCATTCAGAGAGTAAGGTCAAAAAATTCCACCCTGTAACTTATTTTTTTTTTGTAGGACAATAACATTGTAAGCGAAAAGAGACATGAATGTCTACCAGATTTCATCAAAAATGAAATTGATGAGAAATTATTTCTATGCAAAAAAGACGTATCATCACCTCAATTCCCAACTGTTAGCACAGTCTATAATGCTGCAGTTGTGTCTTATAAAAACTCTGGCTTAGACTTGATACGAAAAATACCACCACTCAAAAGTATTAAAAGCACATTGTACAGATCAAGAAATGCCTCTGTGGAAATGGAAAAAATTGTATTTAAGGATGTGAGAGAAGTAAAGATACCGAAAACATACGAATATTTTTTATTAGCTGATTACTCCTACGAACGAAAGCGTATTTTAGTATTTTCTTCTCAGAGAGGCCGAAACATCATATGTAAGGGTAAACATTTTATGGGAGATGGGACGTTCAAAAGCTGCCCAATTCCATTTTCACAACTCTACACAATACATTGTGATGTTGGTAGTACCACAGACTCGACAAATATTGTTCCAGTTGCTTATGCATTACTAAGCCACAAAGATACTGAAACATATGAGATTCTATTTCATATAATTAAATCCCAAATTCCAGAATGGAATCCGATCACCTTTAAAACAGATTTTGAGATGGCGACCATTAATGCTCTTATTTTAGTGTTTCCAGCTGTAATTAGAAAGGGTTGTCATTTTCATTATACAAGAGCCATATGGAAAAAGGGCCAAGATTTAGGACTAACCAATTCTAGAATAACCCGCAGGCTAGTTGCACTTTGTGCAGTACTCCCACACTTACCACAGGACCAAATTCCTGATGGTTGGTTATATATAGTAGCACAGAGCCCAAACGATAAAAACAGCAAGCTTTTCCGGGAGTATATGCTTAATCAGTGGATGCGGGACGAATTTATACCGATATGGTGTGTATTTGGGGAGCGTCACAGGACTACCAATATCTTCGAGTCTTGGCACAATAAACTTAACAAAGTTATTAAAAGGAAACAACCAAATATTGTGGAATTACTGAAGGCACTGCACAGTCCTATTATGAAGTTATATCGCAACAAGTTCAAAATCTATCTGAAGCATCCCAGCGTAATCGTACGCAGAAGTCATTACTGTGGGACGACCTTATCCTTGAAAAAACTTTAGAATTGATGGATGGCCAAATAACAACTGGGCATTTTCTGGAAATGCTACGATAATTAATTATTTCACTTAATTATTGAAATACAGAGATTTATAACTTAAGAACGATCAATTAATTAACATTCAATGTAAGTGATGCAACGAATAGATGATTTTAACTAAGTAATTATTTATAGGTGTAATATTTGTAATGCTAAATGTGATTATTTATTTATATTTAAAATATTTATTTGTTCACATTATAACACTCTTTATAAAAGTTGCCTACTCAGGTAGAGTCGCTTACGCTGAATCGGTCATGTCCTGCGAGAACCGACCGAACAGCTACGTAGGAACCAAATTTCTGGCTATGCCACCACCGCCGGGTCCCGGCAGAAGGGGTAGACCTAAAAAGGTGTGGCTTGACGTCGTAAGCGATGACATGCGTGTCAATAAACTTACAACTATGGATGGCCAAGACCGTGCGAAGTGGATGAGTCTCAGCAGGAAAGCGGACCCCGTGCTCCAATGCGACAGCTTGGAACGCAACGGGGACAAAGCGCTAAGATGATCATGATAAGACCGATCAAAAAGAGTACCTTTTTGATATTTTAGGTGCTTAGCACTGCTTAGTATGTTTGTCTGTGATTCTAGATGTTTAATCCGGGGATTGTTAAGTAATGTTTATAATATGTATACTAACAGTTTGTTTATCTTTATTGTATAATATAATATGCATTCATTGTTTAATTACAACCGTTTTTTATTTTGTTTTTATACTATGTTTATGTCAAAGGAAATGTATGTGAAATCCGTATACAATTCCTAAATTCGCACGAAAATGTGTGAAATCAATTATATTTAACACATTTCCTAGGCAATGTAAACATTTCCTAACTAGCAATCGGAAATTTACTAAAATCGGAGGAATTGTCTGTAGACAAGAGCGCCAGAAGATCTAAGAAATAATGGCAAAAGGTTGTGTTGGTAAAACATTAGAACATTTCCTAAATTGATCCGGAACATTTCCTAGGAAATGTATATACCTACCTAATATACTTCTTATGCTACTCACATCTATGTTAACTGCCCTGTTGAAATACTCTTCGGAGTAGATGATACTCCGGTTGAGCCTGCCCATTCATGCCGATACGTGACTCTCCCACGGTTAATAAATGCGGCGTATGCTACTCATCTAGGTACGCGAGTATATGTGCTACATAACCGCCCTGAAGAAAAACTCGCCGGGGTAGATGATACTTAATCTGTGCCATCCACCCCGGTAAACGACGGGATCGGGGCTACCGGGGTTGTTGCAACACTTTTTCCCAACTGCCCCGTTAACGGGGCAGAGCCACCGGGGTGGATGGTACTTACCCCATTTGCCGGATGATTAAATTTTAATATTTTTCATCCTGTAACTGGGTCTACCTATAATTTTTCAATAACTTCTACTGCGAAAATAAACGTATAACTATGTTTCATAAATTTTATTATCCGGCAAATAGCCCCGCGGGTCCAGTTTCTTGCGGGTCCACTCGCTCAAAACCTCCCTCTGGATTTTTCAAATATATGAGCTTATTTTCACTACTAACTAGAAAAGGGATATCATTGCCAGGAAACCATCACGACTAGGAAAGTTTTTAAAATCGTTGTTAATCTTGAACCTAGTTTCCCTGTCTATGGGTTGTAAAGATCAGACGGAACTCTTTTTATTGTGATCAGCAAACCCTGGATTATGGTTCAAACGTGTCGTATCGGCTTCAAAATGAGACGAACTAATGACCTAATGACCTTTGCCGTAAAGGCAGCCAGTCAAAATTAAAACAAATTTTATTTTTTTCTTACTTTAAAAACAAAAGACGTTTGCCACGTGCAAACATTTGCAAGCTACAGTGAAACTGTTACACAAATATACTCAGTAGTGTTTAATATTGTCCTGGCTAGGACGTGATCTCGTAACAAATGTGTGTGCGTTACAGTCACGGCTGGCGAACCGACGTTTTGTGTAATGTCCGGGTCCGATAGGGGTTGTTTAACTAAATGTATGGTGACCCGTTTTAATGCTTTTCATTAGTTGTTTAGTGGGATTTAGGATACAGGTGTAGAGATTTATAAGGGAATGTTCGTTGTAGTAACAATTTATTAGATTGGTTGTTCATTTTATGAACGTTTCTATCACTCCTGTCGTGCAGGTTTCGTCCCGGAAACATCACGAGGAGACCTACATGTTCCGGTTGGAATATATTACATCAACCCTCTAAAAATTACCTATTTGCACACTAAAAATACTAATTGCATATTGAACGATGATTTTGATGTGCACTTAGTATTTTTTGGTGTGCAAAAAGGTTAGGTTAGGTTAGCAATTTATTAATTTTAAGGGAACCTTAAATACAACCTGTTCCGGTTTATTTAATCATGATTCAGTTGGTCTGGTTGAAATATTGAAGGGTGGCGAAGTTCAGACAGCATTTGCTGCATTGTAATTATCAGACTTCCCGAATCCTAGGTACGCTTGGACCATCATGGTCCAAGCGTACCTTGGGCTCCGAAGCGACAGCTTTGGACGGAACTGGTATTACACGCAGAAATAAGATGAGGTAGTCAAGTCTATGTATTTTTGTACCTATTTATCTTGTCTGTGGTCAGTAAATGTTTTCTTATATACTTACATAATTAGCAAGTTTCAAAGAGTTTCTAAGGAAACTGTGCATTGCCACCATTTTTCATATAATCATTCTGAATGTTCAACATTTCTAGTTGGTCTTTTCAGTTAAGACTATATTTTTGAAAAAACTTCTCAAACGATATGATGAAAGTTAAGTACAGCTTTCCGTTTAAGGTAACTACATGACATGAAAGACTAACAATAGCTTAACTTGCTTTATGACTTAAAACTTTGCCACATACTCAAACTATACACTGAAACTCCGCTGTTTATACTGAAGCTTACGCTGAGACAAAGTGTCAAATCCCCTGAAACTTGTTTTCACATTAACTTATACTGAAAATGTTCTAACTGGGAATACATAATAAGTTTAATAAACGAACTAGATAATACTCAACTTAGCAATAATAATTGTTAGCGACCGTGCCTCAATTCAAGGGCCTTTGGGTTTCTGATTTCTACCTTAAACAAACATTTGTATGATATCCGTACGGAAGGTGCACAATATTACTTGCTATACACTGTCCATTTAGCATGTTAGATCAACGAATTAAGCGAAATAAAATCAGCTGTTCCAAACAAAATAGAATATCCACCCGAAAATAATGTATGGAAAATAATGTAGGGTTTTCGGGATGTAATGTAAACGATTAAAAATGACAGTGTATAAAACCTAAATAAAATAAATTGCTAAAAATTAAAAGTGTAGATTTTTTTACAAAATAGCACATGTCGACGACGTTTCATCTCTTTGTCTACAAGACACTTCACAACTTGTCAAAACGCCCAAACTAGCCGCGACACCGCCCAAGTGGAATTCCCGGGCAAAGCGTGTACTCACTATTGCATTAATAATGAAAGTTCGTATTGCAAGACCGCCTCGTTTGCCAGTAATTACAGCTCTTGTGAACTGAAGCACTAATGCACTTTCCGATATGTAGCATGGGGTTTAATGGCAAACTGGCAAGTGTGGGAAGGCGGCAACAGAGGGAAACAAATGGAGAAACGCAATTTATGTTGTTCTCTACAGCTGGTGCTTTCATCTCGCTTGATTGGTGAGTTACGATAAGACTTGAGATGTAAACGCATTTGCAGGAGGTGACTTTGAAATACAATAAGTCACTTACAGACAGTTGCAGAAGCGGCTATAATTTTTTTTTAAATGTAACTCGCTGCCGGCCCGTTCTACAAAATAGATTCCTTAAACCACTTAAGGTGACGGATAGGGCACACTGTCGACACCATTCGATTTTAATTTTTAGCTACTAAACCGGATCTATTTTAAACAATTTCGGGGTTACAATTTCTTGGCGAATACTTATACTATTTATTTAATCATCATCATCATCATCATCAGCCCATTTAAGTCCCCACTGCTGGGGCACGGGCCTCCCTCAATCACATGAAGGGTAATTACCATACTCACCACGCTTGGCAGACGGGTTGGCGAGGGTTTTGATATAAATGCAGAGTTTTCCTTCTCTGGGTGCTGATGATCATGCCAGCAGCTTTACCTTAGTCGCCTTTTACGACACCTCGGTAAGAGTGAGGGTGGCCTATTCTACTCTGCCGGGGACCACACGGCGATTTATTTAATGCTTATAGTTAACTGTTTGGTCTGCTTTTGCACTCGAATTTTGGATTACCGCCAAAAGTGACCGCTTTAGGCGTGAATCAATTTTTCGCGTACAAAAACGGACCCAACATTTGTGTATGGTTATTTAATTAATAGTATAAGTGTTTCCCGAGAGATTGTTACCCCGAAATTGTAATTGTAAGTAATAATTTCTTCCTACAAGTAACAATAATTACGCACTTGTGACTCTACTTGTCTTGCGGTGCGGTGATCCGTCTGCTCGTCTGCCATCTATCACATAAAAAAAACTTATAGATCCTAACCTACATCTACAAAACATAAACCTATTTATTGATGACAAAAATGATTATTTATTGCTTTCCTTTCGGTCTCTTATTTCTTACGTACACACGGCGTCACTTCGAGTTACCCTTATTGGATTTTGGACCGTCTTTATGTCTAAGATACAAGTGTTATTTTTGCACTGCAGAGGGGGGGGGGGGGGGCTTGAACTGACGCCGTCTTTACTAGAACCGTCTCATGTATTACGTTAACTTTAACTGCCCATAACCCGGGAATCGATCAGTATTTTATTACCAGCTTTTAGTTGGAGCTTTAACCGGCAAATGGATATGCGTGTGTACTTTACTCTTTGGTGTTTATTACATGGTATAGCTATGTACATGTCTCCATTGCTGTTAGATAGATAGATAGATATTTTTTATTGCACAAAAATAAAATACAAGCATGATACAACAGCAACAGATAGTACAATAAGGCGGTCTTATCGCTTGTAGCGATTTCTTCCAGACAACCTTTGGGTAGACCGTCCCAAGCGGTCGCTTTGAAGCCCAAGTCCGATTTTCGACTCCTCCACTTCGCACGGTTTTGCGCCGTACATATGGTAATAATATCATAATATCCTCCAACCGTGTGTAAACCGGTGGGGCGGAAAGGTCCTCGAGTGGAGGCCACGTACAGGAATTCGCAGCCGTGGCAGGCCCCCCACAAGGTGGACCGACGATTTGTTGAAGATCGCGGGAATCCATTGGATGCGGGCGGCACAGGACCGATCTGTGTGGAGAACATTGGGGGAGACCTATGTCCAGCAGTGGACGTCTATTGGCTGAAATGATGATCCTCCAACCGATTACGGCTACGGCGTCTAATCTCAACGATCAGCCACATACACACGATATCTAGTGGTCAAGTGTGTGCGCAAACACAAGTGCAGTCTTTATTCACCTCACCCTCATATTATGATAGGACACTACTTTGACACGATCGGAGAGGGATCTGGTGCAGCACCAACGGCTTAACGTGCTTTCCGAGGTCTCGGCGACTGAGGCGCGGGTGCGCGTGCGGCGCGGTCGTACGCTGTTCATTGCGTTGTCCGTATATAAGAAACGTGGACACTTACGGTACGGCTGGTCCACAAGTTAAAGGTCGCTCAGCGGGCTATGGAACGAGCATTGCTCGGCGTCTCTCTCCGAGATCGAATCCGAAATAAGGTGATCCGGCAGAGAACCAAAGCTATCGACATTACTCACCGGATTAGCAAGCTTAAGTGGCAGTGGGCTGGCCATATTAGCCGCAGAACCGACGACCGATGGGGTAAACGAGTTCTGGAGTGGAGACCGCGTCTTGGCAAACGTAATGTAGGGCGCCCTCTGGCTAGGTGGGGGGACGATCTGCGCAGGACGGCTGGCAAGAGCTGGAGGCGAGAAGCCATGGATAGATCACACTGGCGAACAATTGGAAAGGCCTACATCCAGCAGTGGACTGCGATAGACTGATGATGATGATGATGATGATGATGATATAGGATTAAAATTGACACCAAAAATTAACTTCGTTTCCCATCAATAATTTTTTGTTCTAAGATTTGTTTTAATGGTCTGAGTGCGTAGGCGCCGGCTTCGTAAAGGGTCTTTTTACACACTGTATATATCTCTATGTCTCCCAATTGCATACAAAGCTGTCGTTTCGGAGCCCGTGGTACGCTTGGATCATGTTTCAGATAGAGTCACTGAAGGGACACTAAAAAAATAAATATTTCACAACATCACATACATTGATCTGACTCCAAGATAGGTAGCTCAAGCACCTGTGTTACGGATATTAGAATCAACAGTGGGATTACATAATATATTTAAACACATATAATACTTTTCTTTTGTAAATACATACTTTTAATGCATAGAAAACACCCAGACCAATACAAACGCACAGTTTCATGCACACACATGTTTGTACTGTGTGGGGATCGAACTCGCAACCCTTGGATCAAAGGCAGCGTTCACTACCACTGTTCCAAACGAGTCGACAGGACACTATCCGAAACCAGCGGGTTACCTCACGATGTTTTTACTTTAGGTATGGTCCTGAAATCTGGCACATTACCTGAAGAGCAAAAATCGCTTGCAGCATGCATAGTAATTTGTTTTGAAACGAACCCATTTTTAGGTCATGGGTGCAAGCGATTTTCGTTTGATAATGGTTATAAGTCAAATTGAGAGTATTTTCCGACGGCTACGACTTAGGGACCTTCAAGAGAAGAGCGTACTCCTTTTTTCAAAGGCCGACAGCACATTAGCGATCTCTCTGATTTCGCGGATGCTTGATTACTTTCCATCAGGTGACTCGCTTGCTCGTTTGTCACCTGTATCATAAAAAAAAAATCACCGTCCGTAGAGTGATCTCGGCGTCGTTCGCCAACTCGACGATACACTACCTAGCACGCAGGTCAACGAAACTGTGGATATAATGTCAGCTAAACCGACCCTCTGTGTCTATTTCGTTTCATTGGCCCCTGAATCAAAAGGTAGGTCATTGACCTTTGCCTTCATTTGATCTATCCTCTAATATTGACATCAAACGTCCTGGGCGGCACCCGGATTACAGGAATTTATTATAGGATTACGGAAGTGCGCTTTCAATTATAGTTGGTGCTTGTAATCCGATTTGTAAATTGTGAAAGTGAGGTTCAATTGATGAGGATTAAGCCACTGTATATTTAGTTGATATTTTTATAGCACCTATATAACCAGTCACAACGGGTGCTCAAATATTTATAATAATATTTCCACTGGATATTGTAAATATACCCACAATATTGATGAGACTATCGACAGCTCATGTCGAATCAAGCACTTACAAATTTTGTCGGCTTAGTAATGTGTTCAGTGGTCTAATTGGTAGAACACCTTCCCGGATTGTGGACCTCAAGACGAGGGGTACAGCTTATCGCTATTAATCTAGCTACTTAGCTTGTGTATACTTTGGTATAATAACACTGTAAAATACCAAGTTTTCTTTTCTTAAATAAATAAATAATCAATTTAAATTGTTAGCTACTAAACCGGGTCTATTTTAAACAATAGGGTATTTGACTAAGCTCGAGATTTTACAAAATATAAATATTTTATCAAAATATAAGTAAATATGTGCCAATAGCAAAAATTCTCAATTAAAAATATAACGTCTAGCCGGTTTTATGGTCATTCAAAGATTCATGGGCAAGTCCATTTAAAAATATGAAATTATTAAAAAATAATTATACCATTGAATAACCCATACAATGTGCACCAACTATTATAGTAGAACCATTGGCATAAACGAAACATTCGATATAGCTACCATACAAAATCCAAATGAAATGCATACAAAATACTTGCGTGTGACGTCACATCTAAGTAGCCATTTGTATGGAGCGTTTGGGGTTTGCCCAAAATAATGTGATTTAAAAGTTGTGATATCTCAGGTAGTTTAAATGAGAATCAAGTAATTCTTTCTACGATGTATCTATCATTGAGAGGTCATTTGATTACAAAAATAAAAAATGTCAAATACCGTACTCCGGAGCTCCAGTCTCTAAGCAAACATTTAGCTTCTCCTTTGAGTTCCTCTTCAGTTCTGCAGGTTGGCCGTCAGCTTTGCAAAATCCTCTCTGTTCATTGCGAGACGAAACAGCCGTCCCACAGATACGATGCCAGTCCACTTTCTTTTACGCAGCCACGAATTTTTCCTTCTTCCAACGCATCGCCTCCCCTCTATTTTACCCATCATGTTGAGTTGAAACAACCTGTCCCTCTCATGTGTAAGTTACACATAACATTGATACTATTTGTTAAATAATTATGCAGTACTTTTTTATCTGTTTTTGCACTCGAAATTTGGATTAACGCTTTAAGTGGCGGTAATTCAAATTCTGAATTCAAAAACAGACCAAAAAGTTAAGTTTAAGTATTAAACAAATAGTATAAGTGCTCTCCGAGAGGCTGGAGTTTCGAAATTGTTAAAAAGATCCGGTTTAGTTGCTAAAAATTTAAATCACTTGGCGTCGCTAGTGTGCCCTACCCGTCACCTTAAGTTGTTAAACGTAATCCCCCATATTAGAAATCCCGATCTAAGAAAAGGAATGGAACTAAACTCGTTCAAGCCCTTTTTAACATTCCGTGTTGGAATAAGATGACATGAGCTTTAGTACGGTAATAACTTTAGATCGCGTTTTGTACTAAAGGGGAATGTGTCCCCTTTAGTAAAGTGGGACACATAATTTAAAGTAGATATTATATATACCCCCAAAGTTTTAAACAATATATACTTGTGCAGTCTCTAATTGATGATATTAATATCATAATGGTAGCTTGATTAATCTTTTAGCGGTATAATTAGTCAGTATAATGACAATTTATCCTACGCATACACGATGTTAAATCAGCCGCGCCGTTGGCGAATCTGCTAGAGGATATTCATTCACACGAATACCTACACACTCACTCATGCTACTACACACACACACACACACACACACACTACGGAATATATTCTTTGTTGTTACATATAAGTTTTTTTATTGCCCGACTGTAGCGAAACAACAAGGAGGGTTATGATTTTGACCTGTATGGAAATATATGGTTGTTCATCTGTTCCCTCATAACTTCTAAACTAGGTATCATATTTGAACAAATGGGATATCGTTAGAAGTGTCTTGATTGTCTTCTGGTTATAGGTGACATGACGTCACGTTAAATTGACTACAGCGCCCTCTAGGGGACTTAGAGTAAGAATTAAAAAAAAATGCTTGACGGTACCGTGTGGGGTATCAAATGAAAGAACTTTTTGAGCACATTTCAAATATGTAATTTTATTTGCATAACTAAAAATATGTTAAATAAAAATATAGATTAAAATCTAAAACCCGACTACGTCTTGACGTCTCTGAGTGCAACACAAGTTTTATTGCTATGACAGTTGTCATAGCAACAAAACTTGTGTTGCTCTTAATGACTAGCGAAACTAATAAACTGTCTTCAAAATTTGAAAAGCGACAGGAAAATTAAGTTCAAAAACTTCGTCCTCATCAATTTCCATTAACCAGTCTCCAACAATCAAATTGGGCCTCATAGCCTATCAATTGCAAAGTGGTCCAAACTGGTCTTGAACTAATTAAGTCTCGACTCGGCCAAGTTTGATGCACTGGTCTTAGATGGCCTCTTAGGCACAGTTCGCCAAATTGATGTCAAGTTGTGTGCGGTCGCTTATGCCAAGTTCAAGACTGCAACTTGGCTTCGTATTATGAAACTTTTGGAATACCCATCTGTTAGTGTTCATTGTGAGGCTTTGTTGTGCTAAAAGCGTTTATCTTAATAACAATGCCTTCATAATAGCGCATACAAATCTATATATTTATAAAAGAAAATCGTGTTAGTAACACTATTTATAACTCACGGATGTCCATCCGTAAAAAAATGGTGGAGATGTAACTTAGAACCAGGGAGAGACCATAGGGCACCTCTTATCTCGTTACATCCACAAAATTAAAAAAGTATTTTTTTTTGTGATAAAGGCGACGGCAATTACCTAAAATCGGGTGATCCGTCTGCTTGTTAGCCACTTATTACATAAAAACTCCGGATCATAAAGTTATTATAGTGAAAAGGGCTACCAAGTAGACGAAATACTTTTATTTATGTCCTATTTAAATTTTGTATGTTGTGTTCAAGAGTATCTAGGAACTAAATTATACAATATCATTTTTTCATTTCTGACATGCAATGCCTTGCCGTTTTTCAATGCGCTATACTTTTCCTTTACCCTGAGGTTGTCCAGTAGACGAAATAGAAAAAATATATGCTCCTGATTGTACGCCGCGGCGCCGTATGCAATGACGTCACATCAAGCCAGTGAGCATTTCCGCGGGAACTTAGAAGTGTAAATTTTTGATTTGCGTTTAAATCATTATTTGTGAATATTTAAACTTTTTTGTATTTGGCATCTTTAAATTATACTTAAATGTTTAAGATACTAAAATAAGAAAATGATGCAAGTTCCCCATTAAGGCGGAACGAAGTTTGCCGGGGACCACTTGTTAGAAGTGACGGTGGCTACACATGATGAATTTTACCTGAAAGCTACTACGACATATCGGTTCCTGCCACTTGGAAGGGTTCGGTATTGAAACACTAGACTCGTCACGACAAAAGTAATAAATATTATTCTGCAATGTAAGATTAATGTATGGATTCCTTCAAACGAAGCGTGGAAGAAGAATCTCGCAAGCCAGTATGGCGGTGCCAACGGAGGTGATGCCTTGATGTCGCTTCCGTTGTAATTGCAACTTGGGCTCTTCTCTTGTTTACCATCAGGCTGAGGAGAGCCAATATACTGTGCATTTATGAAAAAAAAACAAAGGTTTTCCTTAGTAAATCGGTATTATGTAACAAATACTTGACTGTATTGTGTCGTGTTGTCTATGGGCGGCAGCAATCGCTTACCATCATTCGTTCAGTCTGCTCGTCTGCCAATTATCATACAAAAAAAACTTGTAACTGAGTGTATAAATAAATATTTTTATTTATTTATTTAGTAATTCAAAATATACAAAATTTATAAATTTCCAAAAATATTGAAGTGCCCTAACAGGACCCATGTCAATACTGAAAACACTTTAATTTAAAACCTAGATTTGATCTAGGCTTTAACTACACGGACGGGTGTAGTGATTAGTGGGTCGCACTATAATGCGATGGCTGCGCAAGAGGTCCCGGGTTCGATCCCCGGGTCGTTCAAAAAATTTGTAATCTAAGTTTTCGCCCGGAGTCTGGAAGTTGGCGGTCTTGTACCCCCGAGCCTCGGAAAGCACCTGAGCCCAATCTCTCTCCTGTCGTGTCACGCTGGTGTCCCATCGGAATGTGAGCGTAAGGGAATAGAGAGGAGTGCACTTGTGTTTACGCACACACTTGAGCACTACAATATATCCTGCGTACGTGGCTGATCGTTGAGATTGGCCGTGCCCGTAATCGTTTGGAGGATATTAAATGGAACAATAAAGAATATATTCATATTGTTGCGACGGCTCTTATCCGTCGGCCGTCTGCCACCTATCTTATAAAAAAGAACAAAAAAGCTGAACCAAAAGTTAGAAAGATACCGTATCGTACCTTATATCTTAGTAGGTACATTGGCAGCTATAAGTTGTCACAAAGTTGGTAATCTGGTTACGTACGTAACATAACCCAACGTTAGGCAACAGGCAGGGTCTCTAGCTAGCCTAGGGTTGCGTAACTGGTCGCGATAACTGGATGGGGCACACCGGGCCTTAGAATACTGAACTTGTTTTAGAATCACAAAAATTATGAGTAGAAGTCATTTTATTTAGGTATACTAGCGGTCACCCGCGTCTTCGCTCGCGTGGAATTTGGTTTACCACAAAGTAGCCTATACCATCTGTTGAGGTCCATAGGAAGCTGGTAGATTAAAGGATCGAAGGACCAAATTTTGAGGTCCATAAGAAGCTGGTGATTAAAGGAACGAAGGACCATATGTTGAGGTCCATAGGAAGCTGGTAGATTAAAGGATCGAAGGACCAAATGTTGAGGTCCATAATAAGCTGGTAGATTAAAGAATCGAAGGACCAAATGTTGAGGACTCTTCCCGCTTGCTACCCTGGGCGACCCGGGAGCAAGCTCCCATCACCTTATCTATATATGTATTTATTCCCAGGATAGGCAGGGCTAGGGCTCTAGGGACTTAGTGTCCTAGACAAAGGGGCTCTAGGCTCACTAGAGAGTTAGGTTCCCTTCCTTTCCTTATATTCTGTTCGCCGGGGCGCGGTGCCTTACAACCATCGCTTCCCGCCCGTACACCATCCCTTCAAATATCTCCACTTACACATATACTTCACTTAAAAATTTAATGATAAGTATTGAGTAATAATTATGTAAATAAAAAAAAATAATTGTAAAACTTAAACTATGAATGACATTTGCACATCGACTTATTGATATAATATGTTCGAATTTATTTATTTTAGATCATTTGTAACCATATATTTTTTAATTATTTTTTATGCTAGAGGCGACAAACGAGCAAGCGAATCACCTGATGGAAAGTAATCGTCGCCGCCCATGAACATCCGCGAAATCAAAGAGATCGCTAATGTGTTGCCGGCCTTTTTAAAAAGGAGTACGCTCTTCTCTGGCAAATAAAAAATTACTTAATTACTTACTAAAAATCACGTCAATCCGTCTCTGCGTTTTGCCGTCAAAGACGGACAAACGGACAAAAATATAGACACACACACTGTCATGTACATTTACAACATTAGTAAGGGCTCTGCTCGGAGTATCTCTGAAGGACCGCATCAGAAATGATGTAATCCGACAGAGAACCAGAGCCACCGACATAGCCCACCGAATTAGCAAACTGAAGTGGCAGTGGGCTGGTCATATTAGCCGCAGAACTGACAGCCGTTGGAGACGTAAAGTCCTTGAGTGGAGACCGCGACTCGGTAAGCGTAGTGTAGGACGCCCTGCGACAAGATGGGATGATGACATTCGAAGGCTGGCTGGTGTGGGCTGGATGAGAGTGGCCGAAAATCGGGAGCAGTGGCGTGCATTAGGGGAGACCTATGTCCAGCAGTGGACGAGTGTGGGTTGCTGATGATGATGATGATGATGGATTTCATATCCGCTTCTTCAGGAACTTCGTTAATTACATCGTTACTTCAAGCAATAGTGCCTACTCCAGATTGTTAGTGAGAGAGTCACGATTCGATATGAATGGGCCGGCTCAACCGAAGTAATACCATGGCCTCACAGAAAAAAGCCATGAAGCAGCACTGTGCTGTATTTCGCTGCATGAGTGAGGATACCGGAGGGGGAAAGTGGGGTTTAAAGGTTGCCAGCGCACTTTTGAGTCCACTGGCGTCGCGGGTATCCATAGGGCGGCGGCAACAGCTTACCATCACGGTGATCCATATGCTCGTCTGCCACCAAAAAACATGTATACCGATATGGTAGGCACATTTTGAGCCACTAAGCATTTTGAGCTCGCTTCCCTGTTTTCTCTCTCTTTCTCATAAAACCAACCACTCCATCCAACGGTGTGTCTCAAAGCTCGTAGGTACGCGATAAGCTTTATGTAAGCTCGATCATTCCGTAGTTACACAATAGCCCTCCCTTGTCCGATAACAGGCGAAATTGACTTTTATACCCACGCGTTAGGGATCAGCGATCGAAACTCGATATCCGACGATAATATTCAAATAGGACCGCTGAATTGACGCTGTCCAATTGTGATACGGGCGAAAGAAAAAGTTTCATATGTCCGATTGTAATCTTAAGTGTACTTTTATAAGTTTTTTTAATATATTAAATGGGTTTGCACTTGACCTCATTTCATCTGATGGAAAGTGACAATAAGGTCTAAGATGTAGCGTGCTTACCCAGAAGAAGCCTATTCACTCTCGACTTAAAGACACCCAAATTTTAGCTCTCGGGGAATACAGAAGCCGGCAAGTTGTTCCATTCCTTAGCAGTTCGTACCAAGAAAGAAGAAGCGAAACGCTTAGTACGAGCTGGTGGAACTTCCACACATACACATATACATTCAAAGGCTAACTTAAATTGAATGATGTTTTGTGTCCCTATTATACTGGAAAAAATACTAGATAAAATCACGTTTGATAAATAGATAGAAATACCGTGGATCGTGGGAGAGCAACGCTTCGGCATCAATGGTTCGGCACGGAGGAAGTGATACGGCCTCTCGGCAAACCTGCGTGATGCAGCGTCTATGCTGGGTTTCGCTGATTTTTATTTCGATTATTTTGCTGATTATTCGTAATATGCTAAATGGACTTTATTCACGATACCGTTATGAGGTTTTCGGGATGTAAACGATAAAAATCATCGTCATCGTCAGCCCATTTAAGTCCCCACTGCTGGGGCACGGGCCTCCCTCAATCACATGAGGGGTAATTGCTATACTCGCCACGCTTGGCAGACGGGTTGGCGAGGGTTTTGATATAAATGCAGAGTTTTCCTTCTCTGGGTGCTGATGATCATGCCAGCAGCTTTACCTTAGTCGCCTTTTACGACACCTCGGTAAGAGTGAGGGTGGCCTATTCTGCTCTGCCTAACGATAAAAATAAAACGATATAATTTCGATATACTTACATCGACATTTTTCTTCACAGTGGTCGCTGCGGTTCAAACCAACTGTTTACTTAGGATTTCCCCGCCCCCTTTTGTTACGACAAATTTTATACAACTGAAACATCAAGAATAAAGAAACATTTTCGTTTTGTTTAACATCGATTTGTTCTTTGTTTCCGAGCAATGTTTTTGCATGGTCGAGTTTAATTGAATGTTCAATAATGAATGGTCTCGGAAATTATGAGAGAAAATTATGAGTGGAGTTCTCGACAAAAATTGCTTTTTTAAGCCGTCGCTCCGTTTGACTTTTGTCGGGTGGGTAAACACACTTATTGGACAGGGAGTTTAAATAAATATGAACGTCAGCATCAAAATGATCTTATAGTTCAAAACGACGAATAATATCTGAACATTTTCTTTTATGCTAAAGGCGAGCAAGCGAGTCATCCGATGGAAAGTAATCAACGCCGCCCATGAACATCCGCGAAATCAGATACATCGCTAATGTGTTGCCGGCCTTGTTAAAAAGACGCTCTTTTCTTGAACTTTTATCATAAATCACGTTTAGCACAATACTTTCAAGAGAAGAGCGTAGGTACTTCTTTCTAAAAGGCCGGCAACACATCAGCGACCTCCCTGATCTGATGTTCAGTGGCGGCGGTAATTACTAACCTACAGGTGACCAGTTTGCTCGTTAGTCGCCTCTAGCATTAAAGCTTTGACTGCATTGGTAACGCATGGCTTATGGATTGCAATTTTAAGCTGATCTGCCCTGGGTCTCGGTTTTGACCGGGTCAGCCCAGTACCTACCTAAGTTTTTCGGTCGCAAAAAAAATAGGTACAAGAGGTAAGGGAATGGAGAATGCACTTATGTTTGCGCACATACTGGTGCACAATATAAATATTATATGTAATTCGATGTAAAAGTGCCGGGACCTTATTGCAGTTCTCAATCTAAAATACGTTCTCAAAAAATACGTTCTCAAAAATGCACCTTAGTTATATTTTGTCAAATGCTCAAATATTTTTGGTAATTATTTCAATGCAAACTACTGAAAACAATACAATCGTCATCAACAATCAACCGAAGGCTTTTATGCTCCTTCTCGTACAAGTACATACATGAAAACTAAACTCCTTTTTTCGGGTTTGCTAAGAAAGAAAGAAAGAAAATATTTATTATTATAGACATTACAACACAGAACATATAGTGATTGTAAACAGAACACAATTTGGCACAAACAGAAAACAAAAAATAAAACAATTAGAAATACATAAAAATAAAACAAAAGGAAAAAAAAAAACAAAACTATATTCAATCATGTCCAGACAGTGCCAAATGAATATTATGATGTGTTACGACGTCTAGTATAAATGGCCCTCACTCAGCTTATGTAACATAAGAGGTTAGAAGTGGATAGTTCCCAAGATTCATGTTCGCTGAACGTCTTCATTTCACTTGATAGCTATATCAAGTGCAACGAAGACGTTCAGCGAAGTCAAATCTTTAAATAATACTACACAAAAAAGCAGTAAACCTGTTCATGTGCCTTTTTATCTATCAGTCCTGGACCCAAATTCTAGTGCTCGTGACATTTATTTTCATTCAAAATATATCACTTAAACACAGTTTTTTATATGTTTTTCAGGTGGGTATGGTTGAAAACATGGTGGATATCAATCCACCATGTTTTCAAATTATCACGAGCACGAGAATTGGGCTCCTGAAGTGCAATGAAGAAGTACAGCGAACCCAAGTCTTTCATTTTAAGAACTATAGGCTAACGCTTGACCACAATCTCATCTGATGAAAATGACGAGTGAGGTCTAGGATGTAACGCATTTGCCTAGAAGATGCCTGTTCACTCTTGCCTTAAAGATATCCAGATTATAGTGTAAGGAGTTCCATTCTATAGCTGTCCGCATTATGAACGTGGAAGCAAATCGCTTCGAGCGTTCGTCTTCAAATAATACTGCAAGATAATGCAACCAATATGTTCACGCAAGTTTTCCGCCACCCAGTTGGGAGAGCGGAAAATGTTTTTCCATTTCCCAAGTATCGGTGAACGCTTCAAACGGTTGGTTCGCGCGAAACTACAAAACGGCGCGATACGTTATCGGTGTCAAATTACTACCCTTGCAAACTGAATAGGGTTGCCAAATTAAATAATAATAAATTAATTCACAGAACATCTCATAGATAGACTTGATTCCGTACTTAGTAAGCTTAAGCGCGTGTGTTAAGCATATCAGACAACAGAGGAATTACAAATATAAATATAAACTTAAACACATTTATTACTCCCAGACATTAAAAAAAAACACAAGTGTTAATCATACGAATGTTTGTCTACCCTTGGCGTATGAGGCAGGGTCACCACTAACCAAATGTGCCATTCAATCAATAATTGTAGGTAAAAATAAAATAATATTGCCCATCAGCCAAAATATCAGCTACTACGTCTATTGTCAGGTATAAGGACCAGAACCAATTCGATATAATATTACAGTGCTCAAGTGTGTGCGTTAACACTGGTGCACTATCTTTTCTCTTACTCATATGTATTCTGATAAGACGCGTGACATGACCGGAGAGGAACTGGGTGCAGAAACAACGGCTTCATATCGGCACAGGGATCCAAGACTACCAATTTCTAGATACCTACTGGGATTTTCGTAACAAAAAATCAGGTTTTATATTATAGAACATGACCAACTATAATTCAGAAGTTTCAAGAGAGGGATGAGTAGGTTGTTCTTTTTATTTGTGTGATAGGTGGCAGACGAGCAGACGGATCACCTGATGGTAAGCAGAGGACAGTGGAGTCACAAATGCGCTGCCAACCTTCAAACCCCCTTTCCTCCGGATTGGGCCTTCGGTACCCTCACTCACGCAGCGAAACATAGCAACATCCCGCTTCATGCCAGTTTTCTGTAAGGCCGTGGTATCACTCCGGTCGAGCCGGCCCATTCTACGGTCATGTTCCTATAAAATATAGTTATAGCTATATATAATCCAACCTCGTGTCATCCCTTCCATAACAGATTAATGCACGAACAACAATTCGTGAAAATAATATTCCGTGACACCCCTATCCCCAGGACTGCCACTGGTAGGAAATTATATCCCGATGCCCGTAACATTATCGGGAACTAATTAATAAGCAGCGATTCATTTTTACTGTTATTTCAAGCTAGTGAATCTTTAATAAGCTCGTTCGAATTAGTTTTGCGGTGAAATCTACATATCAATTTACACCTTCAATAAATGGAACACGGTCTCAATTTGTTTGTGATTTATTTTTTATAGTTATTTTTGAACGTTACCACAAATTTTGATGTGGAATCACGATCTAGGTAATGCAATGATCTTCCTAATGTAAGCATAGGGGGCATTTACACTAGTCATTGTTGCATGCACGCAACGGAAACGAGAAGGCGCGGGGCGGGGGCGGGCCCCCGTTTGGTTTAGCGACCGACTTATCGAACAATGTAAATGCCCTTTTTGTGTCGCCCCGCTCGTAATGCCGTACGTGAGAAGTCAGTGATATTAAAAAGGCGTAAGTTAAAAATAACGCATATCACTTTGTTACGATATTGTTTAATGTGGCGACTTTTAACTTTCGATATTACTGTCGCACAATGCGTTGAAAATTCCGTTTGCGTGCTTTGCAGTCCAAATAGAATCGATTACTCAATATATATATTTTTCATTTGTATTACATTAGCCTTGATGGATGAAGCGAGAGGCTCATTTATTAAGAGTAAAAGAATAAATAAAAAACAAGAACTACGTAATTCTACATATAAAAAGAGGAAAACTATAAATAAAATAAAATATTTATTTCAAATAACTTATGTCTAATATAACTTTTTATCAATGAATCTTATTTAATAGTACACATATTTAACATTTTGCCTGAACTAGGGTGACCTGTGTTTCAGGCTAAAAATAGGTCTTAGAAACTTTAATCGTATAAGTAAGCAATAAATTACAACTTAAACTTAATTTTACTCTACGCTAACAATTAAAATTAGGTGATAGTTATTTAGGGACAATGAGTAATTTCTTTGTATCATAGTAGGACAACTTCAGGAGCACCTCCTGAAGGTGTTTTTTAGCGCAGTTATTATAGGGCAGTGGATATATGTCTATGGCTTTAAGTCTATTATAGGGAAGTGGGCCCAAGAACACGTAGAAACGGCAAGAAAAAGCACGCTTCATTAGAGGATTATGAGAGCAAACTTTATCTTTCCTTCTTTTGTTAGTAGATTCAGTGCTATATGAAAGCGCGGTGTGCTGTTTAAGAACGGTGTTCATTATAAATAACTGTCTTACTGTTAGAACCTTACAATCCTTACTTCCTTATCCTTACTAATATTATAAAGGCGAAAGTTTGTTTGGATGGATGTATGGATGGATGTTTGTTCCTCTTTCACGCAAAAACTACTAAACGGATTTTAATGAAACTTTACAGTAATGTAGCTTATAGATCAGAATAACACATAGGCTATAATTTATAAAGATATCTATAAGACCTTGCTTTTATTCGAATTACACGCAGACGAAGTCGCGGGCAAAAGCTAGTTTGTATATAAAAGTGCAGTGGGATACAGGAAAGGGCGGTTTATGGCGACTTTGAGCACCGCTCGTTGGGCTCTTTCAATCTTTAGTAAAACTGATTTACTATGCCACCCCATGTTGTAATACAATAGGTTATTATTGATTGACATAGACTAATATATACCTGCTTTATGATACTAAAGTCCGAAAAAGTGCGTAATTTCTTAAAAACAAATATTAGCTTACGTAGCCTTCCGTTTAAGGTTTCAATGTGATACCTCAACTGTATATTAAAAAGGCCGGCAATGCATTAGTGATCTCTCTGATTTTGCGGATGTTATTTCGCGGCGATGATTGCTTTCCATCAGGTGACTCGCTTGCTCGTTTGTCGCCTCTAGCATAAAAAATAAATATGGCCACATATATAGAAATAATAATTATAATATATTAAAAACTCAATTGGAACGGAAGATCGGTAAATAAAATTAAATAAATAAAAACAATCTTAGACCTCATTGACATTCTCCATCAGGTGAGATTGTTGTCAAGTAAGCCTTGTAATAAAAAAGCCATGTTAAATACCGTTTAATCTGTCTGATGTTACCTGATTAAAAATGTTTCGATGGTAATATCATTATTATATTTTAACTTACGGTATTTGACAGGTAATTAAAGATTACATCAAAAGCATTTTTAATATTTTAAACAAAGAGGTATATTCATAAAATCTTTATACATGTTTGAATTTAATTTTACTTACATGATTAAAACATTTAGAATTTTAGACCAGCAATTTCAGTGTGGCTGGATAAAGGGCAGACAGGTAACAAAGTAAGGTCATTTTACAGGATGTTCAAAATAATGGGGTGGCTGTTTGAAGTGATAGGGTAAGGCGATCATCTTCGTCATCATTGTTTGAGCCTATCCACCCTCTGATGGGTATTTCTATTCAGTTTGGTCGATTGTTAATCGGCCATTGCGTTCAAGCCACTAGTCTTTTGTGAGATGTAGGTACATACTATTAGGTGCAAAACTTCGAGAAAGTACTAAGAACTGACTTTTTTATCTTTTTTGTATATAGGTGGCAGACGAGCAGACTGATGGTAAGCGATTGCTGCCGCCCATGGACACCCGCGTCACCAGTAGAGTTACAAGGGCGCTGTTAACCTTTTAACCTCTCTTTCCCCCGGATTGGGCCTCCGGTAGCCTCACTCACACAGCGAAACACAGCACAGTGCTGCTTCAAGCCGGTTTTCTGTGAAGCCGTGGTATCACTCAGGTTGAGCCGACCAATTCATGCCGAAGCGTGGCTCTCCCACGGTCGGCACTTTGAGGCAAGCGATACAATTGAAGTCTTGACAACCAGCTATCTTAGCCATGTCCTTAGCTATAAGATGGTTCCAAGTGATTTTACTGATTCGTTTCATCATCATCATCATCAGCCCATTTATGTCCCCACTGCTGGGGCACGGGCCTCCCTCAATCACATCAGGGGTAATTGCCATACTCACCACGCTTGGCAGACGGGTTGGCGAGGGTTTAGATATAAATGCAGAGTTTTCCTTCTCTTGATTCGTTTATTTGTAGACTAAATAAGCAGAGTAAGCTTTTCAAGCTAAAAAAACTTTCATACAAAGGTAATTTTCTCGCAGTAATCATCGTTTGCCCGTTGTAGTTGCCGGATAAAGACCTCTCCAAATATTCGTATATGTCTTATTTTTTTGTCAATACGAGTATCATGTTGTAATACGTATGTGTACTTGTGATCAATAAAGTATTGACTTACTTACTTTAATCGATATTTCGTTATTCACAATATGGAAAAACAAAAAAATCAATAGGTGCCTAATTGTAAAAAATTTAATCGAAAACAAAATAAAAACTAAAGCCTGGGTGTAAATTATTAAAAATTACCTTTTATGCAGAAGAGCTAAGATCACAGACATAGCCCAAAGGATTGCAAGTCTCAAGTGGCAATGGGCAGTGCAAATGGCGAAGAGTACAGACGGCCGTTGGGGCGCAATGGAGGCCACGTACAGGAAGTTGCAGCCGTAGCGCCCCCCGCAAGGTGGACCGACGATCTGGTGAAGGTTGCGGGAATCCGCAGGACCGCAGGACCGCAGGACCGCAGGACCGATCTGTGTGGAGAACATTGGGGGAGGCCTATGTCCACCAGTGGACGTCATTGGCTGAAATGATGATGATGATAACCTTTTATGATTTTAATGTATTCCTTCATAACTCGCATCGAACGATGTGTAGATATAATAATATTCGATAGATATAAGAACAGCCTGTAGAAGTCTCAATTTACAGGTTGGGAATGGATGGTTACCTAATTACTTTTGCGAGTTAATATTTTAGACAGATATAGAAATACATGTTATGTATTATTATACTAATTATTTTTCGTGGAATACAATCAGAATAGGATTAACTGGCTACGTACTATTATTTTGTGTTTTATTCATCATCATCATCAGCAACCCACACTCGTCCACTGCTGGACATAGGTCTCCCCTAATGCACGCCACTGCTCCCGATTTTTGGCCACTCTCATCCATCCTACACCAGCCAGCCTTCGAATGTCATCATCCCATCTTGTCGCAGGGCGTCCTACACTACGCTTACCGAGTCGTTTGCGTAATGTGTTTTCTTAAATACGTTAAATATGTGGCGATTATAGCTCAGTATACAGGTCTTTTAGCTGATATAGATATTAAAGACGCTACGTTATGTTACGTTGGTCTAGTGGTTTAAGTACCGGGCCGTGATCTCAGGGTCCTGGGTTCGACTCCCAGGTCGAGCGAAAAGTATGTTTCGAATTTTTCGGACATAGCTCAGGTTTGTGATCACGAACCCGCATTTGGCAAGCGTGGTAATAATCATATCATAGTAGCGATAACTTGATTTCTATGATGGAGACCTTTGCCCTGCAGTGGGACAGTTTATAGGCTGATTAAAAAAAAGAAAAAAGATATTAAAGAGTTCGTTGACCTACGCGCTAGGCAGTATTATTATTTAAAGTTGTTTACTGCGACCATCCAAGGTACGTTTATTTGTTATGATTGTTGATAAAAATTTAGGGAGACTCTGAACCATCGCATCAAGATCTGATGAATCGAAGATACGACTCCTAGATTCATTCAAATACTAAAAGAAAATACATTCAACTATGTAAAAATATTCATCACTGTTCCTACATTAAAGCTTAATGGGAAAACTCCTTCAAAGTGCATTGAAAATAACTTCTCTCGCATTTCATATTTCAAAGCAGCCAATATAATTATTGCTGAGACAGCAAATTGACACTCCAAGCTTCGTAGTGCGAAAAATTGCAATCGCAGAAGCAATTTAATAAACATTATTCTGGGATGGACGCTGCAGCGTCCGAAATTGCTGTAGACAAGAATATTCCTAATTTAATAAGTTCCGTAGACGCGGCTACGGCAATAAGCTAGGCCACCAATGAGCGCGCTCTTAACGATCATAGGGCGGGGTTATTGTGAGAGCGGTAGCGGGAGCGGGAGCGATTACTTTGTTAATGATTTTGATGGCGGATGATCGGCGGTGATATCGAAGCTAACAAGATTAATTCTTAAGATATAAGCCGTCCGACAACTCGCCACCATCCTAGAGTATCGCCGCTGACGTTTTAAAAGTTACAGACTATTTTTAATAAGCATTATTCTGGGATGGACGCTGCAGCCCCGAAATTGCTGTAGACAAGAAATATTCCTAATTTAATAAGTTCCGTAGACGCCGCTGCGGCAATAAGCTAGTCCACCAATGAGCGCGCTCTTAAACATCATAGGGCGGGGCCATGGTGAGAGCGGGAGCGGGAGCGATTACTTCGTTAATAATTTTGATGGCAGATCATCGGCAGCGATATCGAAGCCACCAAGATTGATTCTTAATATATAAGCCGTGCATCAACTCCCCACCATCCTAGAGTATCGCCACTGACGTTTTAATAATTAGATACTATTTTTAATTAACATTATTCTGGGATGGACGCTGCAGCGGCGCGTCCAAAATTGCTGTACATAAGTATATTCCTAATTTAATAAGTTCCGAAGACGGCAATAAGCGCGCTCTTAACGATGATAAGGCGAGGCTCGGATGGGAGCGGGAATGTTTTAATGACGTGATGATTCTAATCGCCTTAGGTGAAGGATTAGTTGGTTAAGTAAAGTCAGCTGGTCTGGTCACTCTAAGGGTTGCGAAGGCCAGACAACAGATTCGCAGTCGCCTCATTGCAATAACTAGACTTATCAAATTTAGTAAATTTAGTAGTTTAGCTAACCAAAATGTGTCTTGTCCTCCGATACAAGACTCCTAAACTGGTTCCGATCATTTGCGATTTTAAACCAGTCGCTGGGTCGCAGCTCGCGAAGATCTACCTGCACGACATCATCCCAGCGATATTTGGGACGGCCGAACGGGTGTCCAAATTATACGCAAGAGTTTTAGCGCAGGTAAGACTTCCACTCAACGCTAGCACTACAGCCCCACCCTACTGGCGACTTCAATATTTCAATAAGATGCAAGCAGCCGTGAAAGGGGATGCCTTTGCGCGCGTTCTACGCTAATGCTTTATAAGGGTTTCGGAAATTAAAGCTCGCTCAATTTGACACGGATGCGATGACATTGCCATTTCGAGTGAGGTTTGAGATTGCGTGTGAATAGAAATAAGTTCCGTAATGGAAGCAGAAACTGCTTAAGTGTAACATCACATGAATTTGTCCAGTGTAAAGATCAAACCCGCACCCTCTTATTACACAACATGAACTAACGATAGTCCCGGAACAAAAGTCGTGCCAGCCCTTTTTGACATTGCGTGTTGAAACGGGATGGCATGAGCTTTAGTCCGGAAATAACTATATATCAATATTTATAATAAGGTGAACGATCTTCGACATCAGTACTTACGATGTAGATCCAATACCAAATGCGCCATTTAGCCAGTGTTATCAGGTGCGTACCCAATCGAGTACTATCCGTGCGGATAAAGAATGGGATTAGAAATGGCGGCGCGTGGAGCCGGTACCGTCAGCATAGACGGTTTGAAAACTTATAACTGACGTTTTTCAGTATAAAATATCATTACCGTTTAAACTGTTTTGTTTTTTTAAAATAAATTAATAAATGTTATTAATTAAAATACTATTAATGTACGAGTATGTTTTATAGGTTTTATTATTTTGGAGTCTTTTTGACTGTATTTAAAAAATGTATGAAAATTATTCAGATTGCAGATTATATAATGTTATGGCATTTATAAACGAATTTGTTCTCAAGTAAATATGTATTTACTAGCGGTCCGCCCCGGGTTCGCCCGTGGTACATACATAGCCTATGACTACCTAACGTACCTTTCCTATGGAGGAAGAATTATTGAAATCGGTCCAGTAGATCCTGAGTTCATCGCGTTCAAACAAACTCTTTAGCTAATAATATTAGTATTAAATATAGATTGCGTTAGAACAGTTTATGATTTATAAATAAAATAAAAGATTGTAATAAGTATATCTTAACTATATCTATATCCTATTGTAACTACATCTTAATAAAACACTATCTATACTCAATAAATAACTAACAAAACAATTATTTAACAAACAAATTAATAATAAACTATAACAACAAACAATAACAAATGACAAAATAACGAAAGGTTCAAAACCACGGAAAAACAGACAACGCGTCTAGCTCACAAAATTGCGAAACCTGACTGATGCGACAGGGAAGGGAACGCAGATTTTTTTTTTGCAGTCAGTACCCACGAGTGCGAGTATAGACGCAAATAGTGTGCGAGCGAGAAGTGAATAGATGCGCCGCCATTTATAATCCCATTCTTTATCCGCACAGGTAGTACCTATGGTATCTCTTTTTTTTCTTTAAATTTTCAAAAATCTTGTACCGATCTAGAACTGTAACGAATGCATAATAAGGTATATATTTGTAATTTCTTTGTTGGTTCTGATATCCGTAACACAGGTCCTTGAGTTAATTATCTCGGAGTCAGATCAATGTACGTGGTGTTGTGTAATATGATATTATAATCCGAACAGTTTCGTCTAATAACCCGAATCGATTTTTTCATAAACTATACAGAATGTTATTATCTTTAATGTGTAAATTAATGTTCACTTATTTATCGCTGGTATTTTTAGTTTATTTAGTTATAATAGTCTTCTATAACGCTGCAAAATATCATATAAATATCGACTTCAAAAAACTAATTTATTCTGTGCTCAAGGTTAAAAAACAGCCTCGGTGGCGCAGTGGTTAGTGGGTCGTACTTCAAAGCGACGGCTGCGCTAGAGGTCCCGGGTTTGATCTCAGGATCGGGCCAGAAATTTGTACCTAAGTTTTCGTGGCAGCCCGGAGTCTGGAAGTTGGCGGTCTTGTACCCCAACTTGTAACTTGTGCCTCGGAAAGCGTGTTAAGCTGTTGGTCCTGCGCCCGATCCCTCTCCGGTCGTGTCACAGTAGTGTCCCATCGGAATATGAGGGTAAGGGAATAGAGAGTGCACTTGTGTTTGCGCATACACTTGAGCACTATAATATATCCTGCGTGCGTGGCTGATCGTTGAGATTGGCCGCCGTAGCCGTAATCGGTTGGAGGATATTACATTAAGGGTAAAAAAAACCCAAACAATAATCTTCAAACAACACCAAAATATTGCAATTGCCTATTACATAGATAGCTAATGTATTTACTTTGGGACCAAATAATATTCAATGAATGAGTATAATAATACATCGAACAATAACGATTATATTTCATTATAGTTTCAAAGGTTAATTATCTTTGAAACCTGTATTACATTAATTACCAATTTGTACTAAATATTCTAAACAAATTAAAGTTATATCAATTTAAGTAGATATATGATTTTGTGTTCACGTGTCACCGTGGGAGAGTCACGCTTCGGCATGAATGGGCGGCTCGACCGGAGTGACACCACGGCCTTTCTGTGAGGCCGTGATCGGCGTGAAGCAGCGCTGTGCCGTGTTTGTTGCTGCGTGAGTGAGGGTATCGGAGGCCTACTTGTGACTCCACTGGTGTCGCGGGTGTCCATGGGCAACGGAAACCGCTTCCCATCGGGTGATCGGGTGATTGTGTACCATCAGTATGGTGCTTTTATTATTGAATTTTTGAATTTATTCTTTATTTAAATTACAGTTCAAATTAAAACGTAAAATTGAATTAGAAATTAAATTACATTACAAATTAAATAAAATTACAAATTCAATTCAACTACAAATAAAATAAAATTACAAATAAAGTCAATAAATTAAATTAAAACATTTTTGAATAGTAAGAAGTATCAGAAAAGTTATTTACGAGATTTCTACAATATGCCTTATTTTTGAGTTTCCGATACAGCATGGCGCTTGCATCAGCACCAAAATATCGGAAACTCAATAATAAGGTACATGGTAGCAATCTCGTAAATAACTATTCTAATGTTAGTGACCATGAAAGTTTAAAACAATTATTAGTAAGAAGTAATGATGATTTCAAAAACTTACCAAACCGTGCAGTTTCCCTCACGATCCGGGAAGCCCAATCCGGGGGAAGTGTAGATTTAAAGGGTGCCACTTGTAACTCCACTGGTGCTGCGGGTGTCCATGCTCGTCTGTCTCCTATCAAATAAAAAAAAACCCTCACCGCCGAGCAAATGGTAGAAATATGTACAACTGTACCACGTTTATACGATATACATCGGCAAAATTAGTCTACGCAGAAGAGCAAGTTAAATCTATTGATTACGATTGCGAAAGCAGCTGAGATACAGACTTTATTGCGTTACATTAAGATTAAATACAATAAATCGAGAGAGGAATGCTATCTCTCTATTAACAGCACTCACATGGAACATGGCGCTGACCATCAACCAATAAGAAATTGTAATTTTTGGCGCGCGTAAATGGAGCGTTGTGATTGGTTAAGATTTTGCCGCTGTTTTCGAAAATAGGACTTCGGCTCAGGTAAGCTGGTGTCCAAAATCCAAAAGTACTTTATTTGCATAAGCTAACAGCCCTTACAAATTGTTATACATGAAAAATATAAATTATAACTATGTATATTATACATGTAATAAAACATATATGTCAATACAAAAAATATACTTACTGCCATACTCAGAGTCGATTAACTTAGTTGGATACTTGAGAAAAAATATTGACACTTATTTTGATACGCATAAAGACTACCGATACTAAAGATTGAACCTTAGCTTTAATGACGTCTCTGAGTGCGGCCGTATGAAATGAATAAATATAATGTGATTGTACCACCGGAATCGGAAAGTTGATTCTGACGAGAAGATCCGGCAAGAAACTCGCCAGTTACTCTTTTTTTAAAAACTGTACATAGATTGGCAAAATCCAGAGGTACACATGATCAGCTTTATGCCCACATAACCTCTTATAGCATAACCAACTACTAATAATATTGTCATACATGGACATCCGCTGATGGCGTGGTCATCTAATTACTCCGCTCATTGTATGGACTGTGTTGTATGTAATCCTAATTACATTATGTATTTGCGCATGTGATGTCTGCTAATAGCGTATTGGTGTAATCGGGGCATTGAGGCATGTGGAATATACAATGACCGTGGGGGAACCACGCTTCGGCATGAATGGGCCGGATCGACCGGAGCGAATCCACGGCATCACAGAAGACCGGCATGCCAGCACTGTGCTGTGTTTCGCTGCGTGAGTGAGGGTACCGGAGCTAGGCCCAATCCGGGGGAAAGGGGGATTCATAAGGTTAACAGCACTCTTGTGACTCTACTGGTGTCGAGGGTGTCTTTGGGCGGCGGCAATCGCTTACTATCAGGCGATCTGTCTGCTCATCTGCCGCCTATCACATAAAAAACAATGTGTTTTGAAAGGGCACAAACTGACATACGAATCACCTTTAAAGTTCGAACTCCGGACCAAGTTAAGTAAGTACCTATCTGCCTATATACGACTGTCCCACTGAAGAGTAAAGGCCTCCATCAAAGAAATCGAGTCATCGCTACTATGATGGAATTAGGCTTTGTTGGCGACAGACCTCTTTTTTATTATCTATAGTTATATAAGGATTTTATATATTTGAATTTACCGTTCTTCACTTTTGATATTCATAATTTTATTGAGTGTGATTTCAAGTGTCACGGTGATAGATAGACAAAAGGGTGTTTTAATAATATAATTGTTTAATATAAAAGTTACGCTTAACAGTGCGTTTTAAAGCTGCCCGTCCCCTATGTGAGTCCCCTATTCTAGATATAGTGCCGCTTCCACGGATGCTAGGTAGACGCTTCATATTCCATCCTCAACAATGCTTAATCACCACGCGGATTGGTGACCACAAACCTGAGCTATGTTCGGAAAATTCGGAACGTACTTTTTGCTCGACCCGGGTATCGAACTTAGGATTCTGAGATCACGGCACTTAAATCATTAGACCAACAGGACGTTATCATCATCATCATCATCATCAGCCCATTTAAGTCCCCACTGCTGGGGTACGGGCCTCCCTCAATCACATGAGGGGTAATTGCCATACTCACCACGCTTGGCAGACGGGTTGGCGAGGGTTTTGATATAAATGCAGAGTTTTCCCTCTCTGGGTGCTGATGATCATGCCAGCAGCTTTTACAGGACGTTATATCACATGGCTTTGTCTGAATCATCGAAAAGAAACGAGCTCCCTACAATTACCGAGTAGATAAGCTACTTCGTATCTGATTTGGAAATTTCTGAAAATGTTCCGTCGTGAGTATCCCTCCACCAACCCATGGTCCTTCTGTGAGTCCTTCATGGAGTCACAAGTGTGCGGCCTATTTACTCCGTAGTTGATATTTTTTAAAGCAATCTTTTGCAAATTATTCTTAAGTAAATAATACACTTAAAAATTTCATCTCGTGTTCAGGCGGGACTCGAACCCACACCTTCCACAATCCGGGTGAATATTTGCCCGGGTATTATTTACTATTTACTCCGTATGACTGCCTCGGTAGCGCGATGGTTAGTGGGTCGCACTCTAAAGCAACGGTTGCGCTTGGGGTCCCGGGTTCGATCCCCAGGTAGGGCCAATTCTGTTAAGAACTTCTCAGTGTTAGCCCGGAGTCTGGAAGTTGGCGGTCTTGTACCCCCGTGCCTCGGAAAGCACATTAAGCCGTTGGTGCTGCGCCTAATCCCTCTTCGGTCGTGTCACACTGGTGTCCCATCGAAATAAGAGGGTACGGAAATAGAGAGTGCACTTGTGTCGAAATACTTGTGCACTATAATATGTCCTGCGTCGATGGCTGATCGCTGAGATTGGCTGCCATGACCGAAATATCGGTTTAAAGGACATTACTCCGTATCCTTTCGGCGATACAAAGCGTAGGCGATGATTCCAGTTGGGCTTCTGCGCAGGCGTGGTACATTATGACCGTTTAAACCGGCCCCATTCATGCTGGAGTGTGACTCTCCGACGGTTGGATTTATGTTTGTGATATTTTCTGATGTTTATTTTATATGTCTACCGATCAAGATATATACTTTTGTAACTCAATAGATAGTCTTATGCTTTGGCCTTCTTTACAGCCGGATGGATAAGAAAGTTGCATCGGAAACTACCCGCAACTTGGCAAATAGCCCCAGTTGCCGTGCTACAAACACTTGAAGTCGGTAACACTTCCAAGTTTCCGCCTTCAACTCGTGGTTCCAGACTTTACAATAGGTACTTCAAGTAGAGAAATTCGGAAACGTGGAATATTTGAAAATAAGATAGTTACATAATTTAATAAATATAATATTTTCATTTTTTTATGAGAGACAGGTGGCCCACCCTCGCGTAGTTTTAGGATTGTTGTTAGCTCCAAACCAACAGATGGCGCTAGGTGTCGATTATATCGCGCAAATGATTCGTATTTTCGTATCACCTAGAAGCCTGGTGGTTGTCTTTAGATTTACCCTTTATGTAAATAATATAAAAGATAGATAGACGACAGAATCGGAGAGGATAAATAAATAATCGAACAGTTGAAGATAAGCCACGAAGCTGTTTACCATGGGAGAGCCATTGCTTCTGCATTAATGGGCCGGCTCGACCGTAGTCCACGGATCACTCTTTTCCTTTTCCTTTGCTTGTAAGTATCATTAATTAGAGAAACAATGCACACAAAACAAATATTTTTACGAAAATAAAATAACATAGTATTTACTCCCACTCAAAGTGAAAATACGAATTCACCTATTGATGGCAAATAGGGGATGTCGAAATCTACTTACGAACATAGTATAGTACCACTCTACAGGGTGCTCGGTAAATAAACATATTAACCGTAAGAGGCGATACAGTCGTTGAATTTGCCTCCTCGTCTTACACAAGTGATAAACTTATGCCAGAAAAGATATTATACTCATAGAATCAAAGATTTTTCACGCAGGATTAACATTTCGACCACTTCAGGATGATTAACTGTAAAAGCCAATTTAGCAAAGGATGAAATGCCATTGTGAACCATAATTCCACTTGGTATATTCACGGCTTAGAAGATCGTCTGACCGTGAACAAGAGAGATTTAAGTAAAAGACGAGATGTAGGCAATGGTCTTTCCCCTGTCTAAGCTTGTCACTCAGAAATCCATTTAATATGCGCTTACCAATTCCTGGATTCTATTCAAGTGGCTCTTCTTACAGGTTAACGTTAGGAAGAAGAATAAAGTCTCCCCATGAACTCACTACTTGTTAAACCTACTTGGGTTTCCATAGACAGAGTCTACACTCTGGATTTAAGAAGACATCCTGTATGACAGTCTGTTCGGTGTTCTATTGTCTGCTCACCCAAATATATGTCGTATGTAAATACAAATATGCCTGTTTACTTTGCCCCTCAACCAATATAAATAAATACTACTAACTACCAGGAAGGGGTGGGGGGCTAAGATTTTAATATAGAGATAAGAGATAAGATTTTAACTTTTATAAAATTTAAATAAGGACAAGCGTGTGTCATAAATCATACATTTGACACTAACCTTGAACTTGAACTCCCCCCATTGAAACTTAATCCTGGCTACACCCGTGACTTACACCATACACGATGGAGAAGCTTTCCCGTGGCACGCACCCTGAATCTTTAATTTTATTGAATTCCGATCCATCGTGTCAGATGAGGACTGATGCTGATATTACACCCGGTTTAGGCCATTTAAGCTATCATCCCATCACCCAACCCGCTGTGACTAACGACCTTTCTTTCAATTAATCAAACAATTTATCAATACTTAACTTACTAATACTATAATGGTGGTGGTATGTGTGATCGTATCAGAAATGAAGAGATCCGCAGGAGAACTAAGGTCACAGACTTAGCCCAAAGGATTGCATGCCTCAAGTGGCAATGGGCAGGGCACATAACGAGGAGAACAAACGGCCGTTAGGGCAGAAAGGTCCTCGAGTGGATGCCACGTACTGAGTCGCATCCGTGGCAGGCCCCCCACATGGTGGACCGACGATCTGGTGAAGATCGGGGGAATCCATAGGATGCGGGCGGCACAGAACCAATCTGTGTGGAGAACATTGGGGGAGGCCTATGTCCAGCAGTGGACGTCTATTGGCTGAAATGATGATGATGATGGTATGTGCGTAATATGCTTGCGTGTCTTTTTGTTTGTCCGTCTTTCACAGCAAAATGGAGAGACGAATTGACGTGTTTTTTTAAAGGAGAGATACTTGATGGGAGAGTGACTAGTCTAATAAGTGGCAATCTGAATTCCAGCCGTCGACGATTTCGTTGCAGGACGCTTATAGGAGGTCGAAGCCGTGGCAGGCTCCCCACAAGGTGGACCGACGATCTGGTGAAGGTCGCGGAAATCCCTTGGATGCGGGCGGCACAGGACCGATCTATGTGGAGGTCATTGGGGGAGGCCTATATCCAGCAGTTGACGTTTATTGGCCGAAATGATGATGACGACTCTGCGGTTAGCTCGGAAGCTCGACCGGACCACGACCGTGGATACCACGGCGTTCCGTGAGGCTGTGGTATCACTCCGGTCGAGCGGCGTGAAACAGCGCCTAGCACGAACGCGCTGTGTTAAACGCCGAGAGAAATGGGCAGCGCACTTGTGACTCCATTGGTGATGCGGTCCATGAACCTCAGCAATCGCTTACTATCAGTAGATCCGTTAGCTCGACTGCCATCTATCACATAAAAGATAATTTGGCCAACGCGTTATTTTCGTATAAACCTACTTTATTTACGGTCTTATAAAAACCCCCGACGTAAAAACGACGGGGTGTTATAAGTTTGACGTGATTTTGTTTTTTTTTTGTTTGAAAGATGAATAAGGAAGGAGTGTTCTTAGCTATGTTGGATAAAAATCGCCGCCGTCACAAAGATTTGGATTTTATGTTTTAACACAACTCCCACAATATGGGTATCTTATAAAAGGGCTTGAGTAGCAGAATATATTAATTGTGAAAAATTTCAAATCCAAGATGGCCGCCGTCAGAAAATGACGAATAACCTATTTGTTGTTCCAACTGCCTCAATCAAATGAAAAAGCTTTAGTTGTGTCGGGGGTTTTTTAAATTTTCAATTTATTTTTTTACTTTTTAACTGATATACTAGAAATCCAGTATCTTGAAAAAAAAATACATGTTTTTTTTATAGGTGATAGGGTGACAAAGTAAACGTGGACACGCTACGATTTCGTTATTCTTTGAATGTTCTAGTTATCCCTAAGGAACTCAACTGAATCAGTTACTTAACTAAATTAAAACACATTTTCCTCTAGTCCCTTTAACCTACACCCTCCTTACCATGTGCTTCAACTGGCAACTTTTTTCCCAACCGTATCGGGAAATTAAAAATTAATACTCGATTTAAAATTCCCCAATTTCTCTCATTAGTCGATACTTTAAAGAGCTCACTCTGGCTGATTGCATTAACAGTTCCCTTTTCCAATGAATGGCAGTGTTACCAGTGGTACATTTTGTGACCCTTTCTGTACATTTTTACCTCTCAGTGCACCAGTAAAAAAATATTTTTCTGTAACTTTTTGTGTGTCTTTCCCACGGGCAAAAAATAACGAAAAGTGAAATTTTTCAGCGATTCAGCGCGCTTGTGATTCCATTCAGCATGAATGGGCAGACTCGACCGGAGTAATGCCAGATGCAGAGTGATGTGGTCTCACAGGAATCTGGCGTGAAGCAGCTATTGCGCTGTGCTTCGCAGAGTGAGTGAGGGTACTGTAGGACTGATTCGGGGGAAGGTGACTTCACTATGGTCGCTTGCCTTCTGGTGATTCGTATGCTGCACCTGGATATAATTCTGTCACCCTAACACAAAAACGTCATGCAAATTTTATATAGTCAATGACGCTTCGTTGTAGCGATGCGTGATATACGAAACTTGACAACTAGTATGGGAGAAAGTTGAAATATTGATAAATCTCTTGAAGGTCCTAGTTATCCTTACTTCAGAAAATACTGCTGTAGCAAAACTGTTTTACAAAACTGGGACAAATAATTATTTTAATTTACGTACTTACTCCGCTGGCTCAGCGACCTACATAAAGTATTGGCCTTCGAAACTAGAGATCGACACTTCTGTCACAAACGAAACTGTGTCCTCAGATAACATGATGACTTATATGGAAGGAAAATAAAATAAATTAAATAAATAAATTTAGACAACATCACATTCATTGTCCTGGTCCCAAACTAAGGTTTTCCCTTGTACTATGGAAACCAGAGGGCCTAATTTAAAGCAGACGTTATGGCCGAATCGGAGTTTCCCTCTCTTTTACACGCGCTGTGTATCTCCTTTGTTTGTATGCGACGGGTATATTCTCGTTCGTTTAGGGACGGCTTTCAAATAAGCCACCAGGAACAACAAAAAGGTACTACAAATACCCAGACCCAGCACAAATATCTGTTTCATCAACAAACATTTTTGTTGGTGTGGGAATCAAATCCGTGACTCTTGCATCTCAATCGGTGCAGAAACCACTGCGCTTAACTGGTCGTCAACAATGAAACGTTAAAAAATCTCTGAAGTTCCCTAATATTATTCGTAACCGTCAGAAAATACTGTTGCAGCAAAACTAGGGTAATTTTTTTTTTTAAATTAAAACCAAAATATTTTACCTGACCCATATTACTTTTATCTATCAGCCACTGGCAACACTGGTGATCGGATCGGGTTTTACTCGCATTCATTAGCGATTTAAAAATTCACGGGAGCTCATGGATTTTGTACCCCATTCAATTAAATTTCGATGTGCTCTTTCGTAATTTGAACATTGCTTTGGGGCAGTGGTAAAAGGTACTTCACTAATTAAGTCTTTTTAACCCCCGACAAAAAAATCAATGGGGTATTATAAGTTTATGTGTGTGTGCGTGTGGCATCGTAGCTCCCGAACAGTTAAACCGATTTTTATTTTGGTGTTTTGTTTGAAAGACGGAAGTGTTCTTAGCTATGTTAGAAGGAAATTGATCCAAGATGGCCGCCGCCACAAAATTTAGGATTAACATATTGTATGACAACGCCCCTCAATATAGGTATCAAATAAAAGGGTGTGAGTAGTAGAATACAATACACTATAAAAAAATCAAATCCAAAATGACCGCCCCCTAAAATGGCGTCACAATAAATTATAATATAGGTATACCTTAGTGGGGTGCCTATTGAAAGCAGGGGGTTGATTTGTACTTAAGTAAAATAAAAATGAGAGAGTATCTTAAGAGAGCGAAAAATAAATAAAAAAATAAAAACCCCTGTCAAAAATTTAAAAAGTCCAAAAGTAAGTTGAAACTGCTGTCGACTGTACATTTTTGATGCATGAACATTTCTGGTTAAATATTTTCGCGTGGGGGTTTCCAATTTCTTTTGGTTTATAAAGCAAGATAATTACGTAGGTATGGGGAACGAGGTTTGGTGGTGGTTTGAAAATTGTCTTTGGTTGCTCCATGAGATGAGCAGTGGTGGATAGTCAATTTTGAGGATCGACAGCTGGATCAGCCTTTTTTTATATTGCTTCATCTTAGCGTGTGTCCCGGTTGTGTCCACAGTTATCGCTCTAGAGCCCGGGGTACGCTTAGCCCATGATCCAGGATTTGGGGAGTCTGCTAATTGCAATGAAGCGACTGCCGTCTGACCTTTGGAACCCTTTAACAGGGGAACCAGACAGACCGCTGTTTAACATTTTTTCAATGGGAAAATATCGAAACAACATTAGTTATTTATACACTTGACACTGGCGGAATCACACGCGCTGCGGTAACCGTGCACAGGATAAGACGAGAAAAAAAAAACATTAGTTCTGTTTTTTGCCACGTACTAAATAACCGTAGGGCGTATATAACACAGTAGCATCCATATATATAAAAAAAGACTATAATATTGTCAAAGTATCATCTTCTTAGTTTGTGATTGACAAATTTAAAATTACATTGTTTTTTTAACTTCACATTTTGACCCCTGTTTAATTTTGATTTTATTTGATTGTGTTTTAATTAATTGATTCATAGTATTTTCATGAATTTTGTGGGACAGTACAGGCTAACAATAATAATAAAGATAAAGATAAAGAGTTCTTTATTGACCACAGAACACAAATCAAACATCAGTGACATAAATACAAGTATAACAAATTCTGTAGCCAACAAGGCCCAACCTCAGCATTTGCTGCAGTGGCCGAAGCCGCTGCAGCGCTGGTTTTCAGGCAGAGCCTTGGGCGACGTACGTGCACACATACATAACATACAATAGGAAGAAAGAAGGAGTACAATACAAGGAATAATAATAATAATAAATAAAAAATCAATATTAGTACATAACAGGAAGAAAATTTAAGATGCCTAATAAACAATTATCTTAAAATAATAATCCACAAGTGTGTAAAATAAAAACGAAGCAACACATAGCAATGAAAATAAATAGAAATGTGTAGGTATAATAAACAAAATTATATAATGGTACTGAAGGCATAATATGTAGTACATGAATATAATAAATTGACTCATAGATACTGAACTGACTGAATAATAGATAAATGTTAGTTACTAACTTATTAGAAGTTTCATTTTATGACCCATATACTAAAACTTAAAATCATTAAAAAACCTACACGAACCACTAAAGCTTGGCTCGCTGGTGGAGCAATCAGTCGAGTGATTCCAACACGGAAATTAATTCTCGCCAGCTTTGCAACCTGCGGTTCAATTGTTTTAATAGCTCCGGCACTCCTATTGAGCTGTTTTTGTCCTTTTTACCCGACTACGGCAAAGCCAATAAGGAAGGGTTTGTAAGTATGTAAATATTATAATAATAATAATTCTCACAACATCTCATAGGTTGACCTGATTCCGTACTAAGTAGCTTGAGCACTTGTGTTACAGATATCAGACAACAGAGGAACACAAATATATACTTAAATACATATATTACACCCAGACACTGAACAAACACAAGTGTTCATCGCACGAATGTTTGTCCAGGGTGGGGATCGAACCCACGACCTTTGGCGTAAGAGGCAGGGTCACTACCAATTGCGCCATCCGGTCAGTCGATTATGTCCTTTACCTGAAGGTTGTCTGGTAGAGATCGCTCCCAGCGATAAGACCGCATAAATTGTACATTGTATCTCTGTTTACCTAGCTTTTAAGTTATGTATGTTGTGCAATAAAAAGTATCTATCTATCTATCTATATTTGTATGTTCCAAGATTCTGCCTAAACTGCCTAGCAGATTTTGATGCTGTATCCATCGATCCTTATTACTGTCCAGGTGACCTAGGCATATATTTTATTTGAAAATACTAGCACAGTGGGTGCTATAAGAAAAAGACCAAAATATTTTTTTGTCATTTTTTTAGGAACATGTTCCTCAATTTTCTGTTTTTCTCATTCTTTGCGCACTAAAAAGCATCAAAAATGTTGATCTTGTCTGGTCGTAAATTTTCATACTACATTAAATATTTTTATTTGTCGGAAAATACAAAAAATCGTGGAACATACATGGGGGCTGCGTCAGACAGGCCTCGTTGTAAGGCATCAAAAAAACATCTTAAACATTGACCTATGTAAGCTGATTTCGTAGTAACGAGCTTTTTTGTTATAGATATTAAACAACAGAAGATTTAGAAATATACAAAATAATTTATTTGCAATAAATAAGGTGGTTACATTTAATGTAAATCATAAAATAAAACAAAGTTACTTTAGTCTATTTGGCTATAAAAATAGCATGCAAATTTTAGTTTTTACTTTTTACTTGAGACAAACGGCAACCTATGTAGGATAGATGCGTTTGTAAGGGATGGATAGTACCTGGATAGTATCCCTAGAAATATCTCCACTTAAAAAATCACATCAATCGCCGCTCCGTTTTGCCGTGAAAAATGGAATAATAGACACACATTAGCTGTTAAATACAACGTACGTAGGGGTTGAGAGTAGAGACCCTCAACCCTTGCACATCCTCTCCAGCCCCCTCCCCCTGGACGTTCACCCATTATCCTCACAATAATTTACGTCAATTCACCATCGCAGTAATTTGTCAGCGAGTCTTCGCTTCAGTTTGTATTCGCTGAAATGAAATTATTCGCAAATACGAGAGCAATTTTGTGAATTACTGCAGTTAATGTGTTTTTGTTTCAGGTAATGCGGACTTTCAGGAGGCTTTTTGGATGAGATCAATTCAGGTGTGAAGTTAGTTATAGATTAATTTGATCTTTCATGGTCACTAAAATATTCATCAGCAACACACACTCTTCCACTGCAGAACATAGGTCTCCACTCACTTTCTCATCTTTTTCTTCACTTTGTCATGCACGCCACTGCTCCCGATTTTCGGCCACTCTCATCCAGCCCACACCAGCCAGCCTTCGAATGTCATTATACCATCTTGTCGCAAGGCGTCCAATACTACGCTTAACGTGTCGCGGTCTCCACTCAAGATATTATACCTATGGAATAGTTTCGACTTCGCTGGCTCAGCCACCTAGAGAGAATGTGCCTCTAGAGTGCCAGGTTTGGACGCAATCGGGAATCACACGCTAAGATAAGATAAGATTATGGGAGAGCCACGCTTGGGCATGAATAGGCCGGCTCGATCGGAATGATACCACGGCCTCACAGAAACCGGAGTGAAGCAGTACTTTGCTGTGTTTCGCTGCATGAGTCAGCCCAATCCGGTACCCTGACTCACGCAAAGGTTGGCAACGCACTAGTGTCGCGGGTGTCCATTGGCAACAGCAATCGCTTACCATCAGGTGATCCGTCTGCTCGCTTGCCACCTATCACATAAAAAATCTCGGGCTCAGAGTCACCCAGAGAGCAATGGAGAGGGCTATGATCGGAGTCTCTTTGCGTGATCGTATCAGAAATGATAAGATCCGCAGGAGAACTAAGGTCACAGACATAGCCCAAAGGATTGCATGTCTCAAGTGGCAATGGGCAGGGCACATAGCGAGGAGAACCGACGACCGTTGGGGCAGAAAGGTCCTTGAGTGGAGGCCACGTACAGGAAGTCGCAGCCGTGGCAGGCTTCCCACAAGGTGGACCGACGATCTAGTGAAGGTTGCGGGAATCCATTGGATACTGGCGGCACAGGACCGATCTGTGTGGAGAACATTGGGGAGGCCTATGTCCAGCAGTGGACGTCTATTGTCTGAAATGGTGATGATGATGACATAAAAAAACTCCGGAACATAAAGTTCGTGTAAAGAGCTACCAAGTAGACGAAATAGAAGAAGTAGTTCTTATATGCAAATATCATGATTGTGCAGCGCCGTAGGGAATGACATCATATCAAACCAGTGTTTCCGCGCGAACTTAGGTACACTCTATTTGTTTAGGTACTTAACTTAATGTAAACAAACCTTAATAGGGGTTCTTTTTAGGGCCATTTTTCATTGCGACAAAAAACGCAACAACAATTATATTATTCTAAATCTAAATCTCATTTTCTCTGTTATCAATTCTTATATTTAACCACTTTGTTTTAATAAACAGGGCAAAAACTATTTTTAAGCTTGCAAACAATTGAGTAAATATTTATTTTTACTAATTTCTAAAATTATTACAGTGTGCCCACAAAAAAGGATCTAAAAAACCAGTTATCCAAAACCTTTCTTGTAAAAAAAGGAATGGACAATCCTACTAAATCTAAAAGTCGTACTGCTCAGTAGTGCGTCATCACTTTTGACTGATATTTCACGTGGTCCGGTTTCCGCCAACTGTGAACTTTACTTAAAGTGACAGGTCACGATTCGAATAAAAGGTTGAAAATCCCTGAACTCCGCCATGGATTCGGCAGGTAGGGCTAAAACAAGCCGCATGGGCTGAAGCAATTCAAAGGTTTTAAACTAGTGTCTAGTGATTTTTAGTGTACAAATGTGGTGTTTATTTGTGCAGTGAAGTGCCGCAAAGTGATCCTAATAATAAGAATCATTGGATTGTATCGTTTTTAACATTGCTACCGTGAGTCGAGTGCGTTGTCTCGTGACAACTTGCTTGGACCTAATAGAGTCTTAACCCGCGATTGCTTTTAGAGTGATATCCGCTGAATCCGTAGGTCGATAAAACGTAAAACACCGGCGTTTTATTGAGTGACTGTGACTTTGACTGACTTCGACTATTGACTACCTATAAGTTACCATTCTCGATAAGTTACTTGACATTGGCGAATTATCTTCGGGTAGAGTCATAATAATAATAAAAAAAAGAACTCCGCCATTTTTGTTGTTTACCTTTAGTTAATTACCTAAACAAACAGAGTATAGAAGTGTAAGTTTTTTATTTGTGCATATTTAAACTTTTTTGTTTTTGGTTTCTTCTAATTATTATAATGTATAAGATAGAATGTTTAAAACTAAAATTTAAAAAATATACATGTTCCCCATTACACGCTAAGATGAGGAGTTCAGTAGCTTAGACCATATGATGTAGACAATCGATAGATAAGTACTAGGTAATACTAGACCAGCGGGTTTCCTTCGCCACGGCTGTGGAGTAGGTTAAGAAAGTGAAATGGATTGCGCAACGTCTAGCTTAAGCTTGTAGCTGGAACTGGGCGCGCTCAAACACGATCCTATTACTCCGATAGTACTCGTAACTGCTTCCTTATATCAAAATGACAAATACACTTACTAACTTACAACCTTGTCGCTCTTACGAGAGGAGGTTTCGAGGAGAATTACCAGATACTCTCTTTACTCTTTTAATACGTTGACCTGATTCCGTACTAAGTAGCTTAAGCACTTGTGTTACAGATATCAGACAACAGAGTAGGGTTGCCAACTATACTGTTTTAAACAGTATTATACTGTTTTTCACTAAATTATACTTTTTACTTTTTTACAAAAAAAAGTATACAAAAATACTGTTTTCAGCATCGAAGCAGATGCACAAAAATTTTTTTTGCTAAGTGGCGGGATGATAGAAACAGAGCATCCATCAAATTAATAAAAAACGAGCTCCTCATTTATTTTAACTTTGATATAAATTGTGATAAGGCATATAAAATTTTCAAAAAAGATTGTGAATTAATACGTTGTGCGAGAAGCTCAAAAAATATGTATTTAAAGCAATAAATAAATAAAATACTGTTCGTTTTTCTAAAATACTGTTTGATAATCTTCATAGACCTGAATATACTTTTTTTCTTGTAAAAAAAGTTGGCAACCCTACAACAGAGGAACACAAATATATACTTAAATACATATATTACACCCAGACACTGAACAAACATAAGAAAATCGAACCCACGACTACTACTGATACTGTTTCATGTTTTCACTTTTTTTATTAATTTTGTTTTCTTTTGTGAACTATATAGGCCAACACTTGACGACAATCGCACTAGATGGAAAGTGACAATGATGTCAAGGATGTAACGCGTTCACTTAGGAAGTGCCTGTTCACTCTTGCCTTAAAGATGTCTAGATTTATCCTTAAAGATGTTTGTTTAATACACGGCTGTATATTTTTTTAATTAATTTTGTTTTTTTTCTGTGAACTATAGGCCAACGCTTGACCACAATTGCACTTGATAGAAAGTGACGATGAGGTCTAGGATGTAACGCGTTCGCCTAGAAGATGCTTGTTCACTCTTGCCTTAAAGATGTTTAGATTTGTCATTAAATATGTTTGGTTAATACACAGGCGCATATTTTTTTTACTTACTAAATTTAGGTTTATTCCCGCTGTCCACCCTCTGTTTGTCCACCCCGGGTGGACAGTGAAACTATTGTTAAGAAAATTCCCGCTGTCCACCCCCTCTTTCATCCAAGAAGGGGTGGACAGCGGGAAACGCTACGCGCGATATTATTGGAATTGCCACTATGAACATTGGCCAATCAGAGAGCAGTGTGTTATTTTACGTATTTCAAATATTCGTATATTTAAAAGAGTTTCAGTGATTGGTCGAACCTTTAAAATTTACGAATAGATATCCGTTATTTTATAAATTTACGATGTGAAGTCGGAATTCGATAAATTTACGAATGTTTGGACGTAAAATAATACAGTTTATCTCCTGTTTAGAATCCTACGAAAGTTTATAAACTTCCTAGTAAATTGATAAACTTACGGATCTTGTTATTTTCCGGTGACATCTACATATAATACTTTTCTTTTGTAAATACATACTTATAATACATAGAAAACACCCAGACCAATACAAACAGACATGTTCATGCACACAAATGTTTGTACTGTGCGGGGATCGAACCCTCAAATGTTCGTTTTATATCGTCGCGCGTAGTGTTAATCTCGTTTATATCAATTAGTCGAGTCACTAGTTTTATAAGAACTGTGATATCTTCTAGGATAGGTTCTAGGGTAGGTACGTTCACGGTCTAGTCAGTCAAAGTAATCTGCGCTAATCCGGAGAGCCGGCGCCTCCGCAATCTCATTCGACTTAGTCTAGAATTCATGGTCGTAATTGAGAATCTCTGGGCCAAAATTGGATCCATTTTGTATAAAATAATAATTTAATAATAGGAATATACATAAAGGTACCTGTAAATACCATCATCATCATCGTCAGCCCATTTAAGTCCCCACTGCTGGGGCACGGGCCTCCCTCAATCACATGAGGGGTAATTGCCATACTCACCACGCTTGGCAGACGGGTTGGCGAGGGTTTTGAAATGCAGATTTTTCCTTCTCTGGGTGCTGATGATCATGCCAGCAGCTTTACCTTAGTCGCCTTTTACGACACCTCGGTAAGAGTGAGGGTGGCCTATTCTACTCTGCCGGGGACCACACGGCTCCTATTAACCTGGACCTATTAACAGTACCTTTCCTAAAACATTAACAAATATAGAAATATTATAATTGAAAAAATATGACGAATGAGATGAAAAATATTTACAAAAGAGTGTAGTCTGTCCCGCTACTCATCGTGACCAGGAAAGTTTTTTTTCCTGGAATGGGCCTCCGGTACCCTCACTCACGCAGCGAAACACAGCACAGTGCTGCTTCACGCCGGTTTTCTGTGAGGCCGTGGTATCACTCGGTCGAGCCAGCCCATTCATGCCGAAGCGTGGCTCTCCCACGGTTGATCTCCATGCTGGCGGCGTTACCTCTTTGAATTGCCAACCCGATGCGTTGGCCGAGGTAGCTGCCAGCATTACGTTCATCTGAAATATCAAGTAACCGGGCAGACATTTTGTATAAATATTTCACAACACCATATACATTGATCTGACCCCGAGATAGGTAGCTCAAGCACCTGCGTTACGGATATCAGAACCAACAGCTGAATTACAAATATATACACTTAATACTTTTCTTTTGGTTTTGCGAGGGTTTTGATATAAATGCAGAGTTTTCCTTCTCTGGGTGTTGATGATCATGCCAGCAGCTTTACCTTAGTCGCCTTTTACGACACCTCGGTAAGAGTGAGGGTGGCCTATTCTACTCTGCCGGGCACCACACGGCCCTCAGATATATACTGATGACTGTGATTTTGATCGATTCCCGTACCAACACAAATATTTGTTGCTAAAACATTATTTGTGTTGGGTCAAGTAGTTTGTGGTACCTTCGTTGTCTCTGGTTTCCACAGTACAAGAGAACACCTTAGATTGGGACCAAACTAATTTTGGAAATAGGGCATATTGATGCAAATGTCAGTTTGATGTTTGTACAAAAAAAAAACGCGAACATTTCGCCTGTAGAACCAATTCTCATGTTTACTTTACAATGATATGGTACAGAATTACAAGTTAATTTTGAGCTGCTTGCATCATCAGTAATTCGATGTAGGTACAAAATGGACAGGTTTTCTCACGATACCTACGAGTGCGTAACTCGATCTTACATACCATATGGTCTGAGGCAACGATTCTCAAACTTTGAAGGTTAAATAAACCAAATAACCGTGAACATTTTGACCGTGGAAAAGCCATGCATCGGCTTGAGGAAAGGGGGGCTTAAAGTTGGTAGCGCACTTGTGACTCCACTGGTGCCGCGAGTGTCCATTGGCGGCGGTAACCTATCTCATAAAAAATAAAAGAAAATGTCACACTTATTTTTGTTGTCATCATCATCATCATCAGCCCATTTAAGTCCCCACTGCTGGGGCACGGGCCTCCCTCAATCACATGAGGGGTAATTGCCATACTCACCACTCTTGGCAGACGGGTTGGCGAGGGTTTTGATATAAATGCAGAGTTTTCCTTCTCTGGGTGCTGATGATCATGCCAGCAGCTTTACCTTAGTCGCCTTTTACGACACCTCGGTAAGGGTGAGGGTGGCCTATTCTACTCTGCCGGGGACCACACTGCCCCCGATTTTTGTTGTCAATCTACCCTAATCTATTACTAGTAAGAGACCGACGAAGGTGGACCGACGATCTTGTAAAGGTCGCGGGAATCCATTGGATGCGGGCGGCACAAGACCGATCCGTGTAGAGAACATTGGGGGAGGCCTATTGGCTGAAATGATGATGATGATGATACTAAGGCGATCACTAGATAGTGATCTGCCTTAGTATCATCATCATCATAACCCTAAAAATAGGGAGCCAAAATTGGCTCCTTATTTTTAGGGTTCCGTACCCACAAAAAAGGGACTTTATTGCTGAGACTTCGATGTTCGTCTGTTCCTGTGTCTTCAAGTCAAATTATTTTGTGATGCCTGAGTTTGAAAAGCAATGCCCTAAATGGGTATTCTACATCATTGCACAATGCACACGTAATTAAATCGTACGAGACTAAATACCGAATAGCATGGAATAGTTTGCCCAATATCATTATCTTCATAGCCAATCAGTGTGATTCGCAGAAATTTGACAGCTCGGTTTATTTATTGAATGGCGTACTTAGTATTTAGGATTAAATAGTCATTTTTCGCGGTATAAGTGGTCCAATCAAATATTATAATCAAATAGCCTCGCCATAGTAAAACGGAAAAAATAATAATAAGTGAATCGTTTTTCTTAACTCTAGGGTGGTAGGTAGACCACACAAGATATGTGGCTGGTAAGTGGCTGACTATTCTACTCAGCCGTGTGGTCCCGGCAGAGTAGAATAGGCCACCCTCACTCTTGCCGAGGTGTCGTAAAAGGCGACTAAGGTAAAGCTGCTGGCATGATCATCAGCACCCAGAGAAGGAAAACTCTGCATTTATATCAAAACCCTCGCCAACCCGTCAGCCAAGCGTGGTGAGTATGGCAATTACCCCTCATGTGATTTAGGGAGGCCCGTGCCCCAGCAGTGGGGACTTAAATGGGCTGATGATGAAGTGGCTGACCACATTTAAGAAGCCAAATTGGCAAGTAGCTGACTACTTTTATAAGTTTAGGTGGTATGTTACTGACCACACTTAGAAACCTTGGTGGTAAATGGGTTACCAACGTTACCATACTTAGCAGCCTGATAAGTAAACTTATGATCGTACTTAAAGTCTCGTTTTGGTAATAAGCTGACCGCACTTGGAAGCCTAAGTGGTAAGTTGCTTTATATATTGGCATCCTAGGTGGTAAGTGGGTCACCAAACTTAGCAACCTTTTATTTTTCGGCTGATCGCACTTAAAGTATCCTATTGGTAATAAACTGACAGCCGTTGGAGCCGTAAAGTCCTTGAGTGGAGACCGCGACTCGGTAAGCGTAGTGTAGGACGCCCTGCGACAAGATATGATGATGACATTCGAAGGCGTCTGCATGAGGGTCCTCCTCTCGCAGTCGCTCAGCTGCCTACTTCTGCGATATTACATCCTCGCAGAAGGACGTGAAGGCGATCCAAGACTCCTCGCTCGCCAGAATACCTTGGACTATGCTGGGGAGCGAGAGGCTACCACTACCACCTAGGATTCCAATATGCTGTATGTATGATAAAGTAGGTTACCAAATTTAGCAGCCTGTTTATCTGTTTATTATTCGACTGATCGCATTTAAAGGCTTGTTTTGATAAAAAGATATCCGGGCTTAGAAACCTGAGTGGTTTGTGGCTGACCGCACTTAGAATTAGGCTTCTGTTTGTATTCTATAATCCATTTACCACCTAGGGGTGGTAAGTGGTTAGCTGAGTAGCCTGATTAGTATTCGGCTGACTTAAAGTCTGGTTTTGGTAATAAGCTGACCACTTAGAAGCTGAGCTGGTCAGGCCAAGTTTCCCAAACACATTCCGTTGTGTTAACAGCTTAGTTAGACGCGCAACTTGTGGCATATTTCACGAGCTGCATCTGTAGCGGGGCTGAGATAAGTTTTACAGCTGTACAACAGCTGTTTGGAACTAGTGAGTGTAGGTACAGTGAGCATCAAAATAGTAGCGTTCAAATCTACCATTAACATCTGGACGTTTAACCAAATTACTTTTAACACTTTAATTGTCATTGGTTTTCGAGAATTAAATGAAAATGCACCTTGGCGTACCTATACTGACATACAGTTCATCATCTTCATAATTTTAGCCGATAGACATCCACTGCTGGACATAGGCCTCCCCCAATGTTCTCCACACAGATCGGTCCTGTGCCGCCCGCGTCCTATGGATTCCCGCAACCCTCACCAGATCGTCGGTCCACCTTGTGGGGCTTGCCTTGGCTTGCCACGGCTGCGACTTCCTTTACGTGGCGTCCACTCGAGGACCTCTCCACCCCAACGACCGTCTGTCCGTCTGTTCTCCTCGCTAAGTGCCCTGCCCATTGCCACTTGAGGCTTGCAATCCTTTGGGATATATGACCTTAGTGCTCCTGAGGATCTTATCATTTCTGATACAATCACGCAAAGAGACCTTGAGGCCCAGTAACTACATAAAAACCAACCCCCTACCCCCACAGTAAAAAAAACGCACTTACTATTACACTAAATTCAAATTCAACCTACTAACAATAACCATGCATGACTGCCTAAACTTAAGCTATTGTAATTTTATTTATTTTAATTTTATCGCGGACAAAATTTTAAAATTTTGTAACCCTTAAAATAATAAGCACAAAACAGGCACGGAATCAGTGTCCGTGAAATTTGTTGTATGTTAAAAAAAAGTATTTATAAGCCTTACATAATATGTAGAATAAGATTGAAGATTTTTTATTGTGATAAGAGGTGGTGATCACTCACCATTACTCTTTCATAAAACATAAAAACACCTCAATTGAATCATGAGATACTTTACACTCCTTTCATATCATAAAACAATAAGTTACTTTCTACATGTCGAAACCAGCCTGTCTGAGGGTAGGTAACTCCGCCCGCGCTTGTTATTAATGATCGGGCTGTCGCCACGCCACCTATACTCGCCATTCGGCAACAAATCAAACGAGCCAGTGGAAGCTTACTACGAGATAACGCCAAGGTACCAAGAGACTTATTTTTCTCATGTCCGTGTGTGGAATAAGTGATAAGATTTGGCAGTACATTGAAATTAATAATAAATACTTGACAACTTCACGTACATTGATCTAACCCCGCATTGCCCACCGAATTAGCAAACTGAAGTGGCAGCGGGCTGGTCATATTAGCCGCAGAACTGACAGCCGTTGGAGCCGTAAAGTCCTTGAGTGGAGACCGCGACTCGGTAAGCGTAGTGTAGGACGCCCTGCGACAAGATGGGATGATGACATTCGAAGGCTGGCTGGTGTGGGCTGGATGAGAGTGGCCGAAATTCGGGAGCAGTGGCGTGCATTAGGGGAGACCTATGTCCAGCAGTGGACGAGTGTGGTTTGCTGATGATGACCTGACTCCGAGTTTGGTAGCACAAGCACCTGTGTTACGGATACCAGAATCAACAGTGGGATTACAAATATAAGCATATAATACTTTTTTTATAGTGACACAGTATATTGACTCTCCTCAGCCTAGTAGTAAGCAAGAGAAGAGCCCACGTTGCAATTACAATGGACGTGATGTCAAGGCATCACCTCCGTTGGAACCACCCTTCTGGCCCGCGAGATGCTTTTCACGGTTCGTTTGAAGAAATCTAGTTATATTGTAGGAAGGAGGTAATACATGCGCCGGCCGGCAACGAGTTCCATTTTTTGATGGTGAAGGCATGGCAGAATAGGAACTGCCAATTTTTTTAGTCCGTGGTGGAATTTTTTCCACTTTGAAGCGGTGACAGCGTTGTGCGGCGCGTGTAGTCCTTTTTGTAAATACATAGAAAACATCCAGAGCAATACAAACAGACATGTTCATGTACAAAAATGTTTGTACAATGCGGGGATTGAACTCGCTACCCTTGGACCTATTAAGGCATCTTCTTGGAGGCAATAGATAATAAACAAGGATGCTCATAGGACCGCTCCTACTATCGCACTGACTAAATCCAACGTTGCATAGTACCCCGTTAACGCAACGGGGCATTATGCAACGAACAAAATGCTGACGAAGTTGAATATACTAACATCGAATACCTAGAGACTGCAGAGCATGCGAGGAGACGGAATTTCCTCCTGTTTTTCCTGACCACTATAATCTGGGCATCTTTAAGGCAAGAGTGAACAGGCATCTTTTAGGCAAACGCATACCATCCTAAGTCCATAATCATAATCCATAAGTCGCTCAAAGAGCTATGGAAAGGGCTATGCTCGGAGTATCTCTGAAGGACCGCATCAAAAATGATGTAATCCGACAGAGAACCAGAGTCACCGACATAGCCCACCGAATTAGAAAACTGAAGTGGCAGTGGGCTGGTCATATTAGCCGCAGAACTGACAGCCGTTGGAGCCGTAAAGTCCTTGAGTGGAGACCGCGACTCGGTAAGCATAGTGTAGTACGCCCTGCGACAAGATGGGATGATGACATTCGAAGGCTGGCTGGTGTGGGCTGGATGAGAGTGGCCGAAAATCGGGAGCAGTGGCGTGCATTAGGGGAGACCTATGTCCAGCAGTGGACGAGTATGGGTTGCTGATGATGATGATGATACCATCCTAGAACTCATCGTCGCTTTCCATCAGGTGCGATTGTGGTCAAGCGTTGGCCTGTTGACCAAAAAAAAAACTATAGAACACCTTTTATGTGAATGTGACTCAATCGCCAGAGGCAGAATGTGTAACGCTTATCTAAAACAAAAGAAAAGTATATTATATGTATATATTGTTTAATTAGTGTACTTATATTTACTATAAATAGCTTATATTTTTAAATAATGTTCAGTTTTATTTTATTAGGTAAACAAAGACTTTGTCAGGTGTTTTAAAAACGTTTAAAAACGTTTATCTAAACGTTTTTAAGCGGAAGGTATGTGTGTCATGTAAATTTCAGAGTCATCAAATTGTTAACTAGGTTATTATGAATCATTGTCAGTCAGGTTTATTTATTTTTAAATTTGGATTAAGTGTTAGTATAATTTAATGTTTTATTGTTAAAATTGATAAGCTCCTTTTGTCCTTTTCTTTCTTTCGTTTTTGCCTAAGATACAGGATATTCCTAGTTCAGGCAACAAACTTAAAATTAGTTACTTTAGTATAAGTAGATTATAAGTATTTATATTGTTGGCCGTGTGGTCCCCGGCAGAGTAGAATAGGCCACCCTCACTCTTACCGAGGTGTCGTAAAAGGCGACTAAGGTAAAGTTGCTAGCATGATCATCAGCACCCAGAGAAGGAAAACTCTGCATTTATATCAAAACCCTCGCCAACCCGTCTGCCAAGCGTGGTGAGTATGGCAATTACCCCTTATGTGATTGAGGGAGGCCCATGCCCCAGCAGTGGGGACTTAAATGGGCTGATGATGATGATATTGTTGTCGTGGTTTTTCAATAAAAAACTTATTTATTTATTTATATTTGTAATCCCACTGTTGATTCTGATATCCGTAACACAGGTGCTTGAGCTACCTATCTCGATGTCAGATCGAGTATGTGATGTTGTGAAATATTTATAAAAAAAAAACAAAAAACAAAAAAAAATGAATCGGATTACGGTTCTATTGTCGCGGAACACAAAACTGTATTTTAAAACGGTTCGTCCTTCCAACGACCATCCCTACTAGATGAGAGATAATCCATCACCAGCATACCACCTCTCTTTCCTCTCCTACCTTACCCCACCGTGTTTTCCCCGAGCTTATAATAGTTTTCCCCATCCCATTATTCGATGGGCGCGTTCGCGAAATAAATAACAACCATTCATATCTACGGCATCCAACGACCCAGGTCCCGTAACGAACGATACCTGTCGCATCCAAACAAAGGAGAAACACGGCGCGTGTGAAAGGGTGAGTGTGCAAGTTCAACAGTCACCGCTCAACAAAAGCAAAACAAATGCACTAAAAATTAGGGTAAGTACATTTTAGTCTCAACATTGCTCAACAGATGGCGCTGTGCAAAATTAAATCGCACAAGCGTTTCGTTTTTCTTTCATATATATACCCTGAAAATGATTAACCCACCAGGTGCTTGTAACATTGCTGGACACTGCAATATAGAGTTATCTTGTGAATCAAGGCTTTGATTCCTGTCACCTTGCTATAGGGTTGTACAAAGAGGAACTCCGATTCGATCCTAACGTTTGCACTAAGGCTACAGGTACGCGACGTGGCAGCTGTAATTATCGAATGGATTTAGTTAGTGCGATGGTGGCTCAGTGGATAACAACGCGCCTCCCATCGGTCGTTCCACTTCTGGATTTTTCAAATCTATGTGCATATTTCTACTATTCATCTATTTCTAGCTTCTTCGTCATCGTCATCGTCAGCCCATTTAAGTCCCCACTGCTGGGGCACGGGCCTCCCTCAATCACATGAGGGGTAATTGCCATACTCACCACGCTTGGCAGACGGGTTGGCAAGGTTTGGGATATATGCAGAGTTTTCCTTCTCTGGGTGCTGATGATCATGCCAGTAACTTTACCTTAGTCGCCTTTTACGACACCTCGGTAAGAGTGAGGGTGGCCTATTCTACTCTGCTGGGGAACACACGGCTATTAGCTATTAGGTTAGCGGTCAGGAAAAACATAATTTTAATCGTAGGAGAGCCACGCTTCGGCATGAATGGGTCGACTCGACCGGAGTGATGCCACGGCCTCACAAAAAACCGGCGTGAAGCAGCTAGGTGCTGTGTTTCGCTGCGTGAGTGAGGGTACCGGAGGCCCAATCCGCGGGAAAGGGGTTTTAACCTCCCTTGGTTGGCAGCGCACTTGTGACTCCACTGGTGTCGCGGGTGTCCATGGGCGGTGGCAATCACTTACCATCAGGTGATCCGACTGCTCGTCTGCCACCAATCATATTAAAAAAAACATTGTGAGGAAACTTGCACGTTTCGGATAGTTTCTGGAACGTGTAACCATGATTCATTTGGTATTGTCGCCTTGTTGTTGCGAAGATCATTTAAATTATTATAATAGCTATAATATCAGTAAAATATAGTTTTTAGAGGAGGGAGGGGGGGGGGGGGGGGGATAGGGACAGCCGGGAGCGTCGGTGTGTCTCTACCAGGCTGAGGCAGAGGCCTGTGTAGTGCCTGTGCTGGTACACCCGTACCACGCGCCGGCGGCACTCTTGGTACGGAGGTACAGTCAAAAGTACATCAGACTATACACTTTGACCTATAGACCACCCTTATTTCCGGGGCATAAGCGTTATTATCGTACTGCATGTGTATACTGTGATGTGCTGTTGACCGTACCAGTACCATAGAAGGAGACCTACCAATTTTTTTATTATTCTATGTAACTACCTACTATTCATGTAAACCGAAATAGAATGAGAAAAACCATTTGGTTTTTATATTGTTTTTTTCTAACGTTACGCAATGTCGTTACTACGCAACAACAACCTCTATGTAGTGCGTATTCGAAAAAGACCAGTGAAGTAACTTCTGCCACGCTTCGGCTTGAATAGGCCCGTTCGACCGGAGTGATACCGTGGTATCACTCCGGTCGAACGGGCCTACAAACGGGCCTACGGGTCTCACAAAAACCCGGAGTGATGCCATGATATATATATTTTCAAATGTGGGAGAGCCACGCTTAGGCATGAATGGGCCGGCTCAACCGGAGCGATACCACTGCCTCACAGAAGACCGGCGTGAAGCAGCGCCTGCGCTGTGTTTCGCCGTGTGAGTGAGGTTACCGGAGGCCCAATGGGGGGAAGGGGAAAAGGTTGGCAGCGCACTTGTGACTCCACTGGTGTTGCGGGTGTCCATGGGCGGCGGAATTGCTTACCATCAGGTGATCCGTCTGCTCGTCTGCCACCTCTCATATAAAAAAAATGATAGCGCTGTGTGTGGAGGGTGATAGTAGGGAGGGTAGAGTAGGCCCAATCCGGAGGAAAGGTGGGTTTAAAGGTTGCCAGCGCACTTGTGACTGGTGGGGCGGGTGTCTATGGCCGGCGGCAAAAGCTTACCATTAGATGATCCGTCTGTTTGTTTGCCATCCGTAACTTACAATCTAGGCCTAATTTATTTAAGAAAAGGAGAAAACCTTAACCCTAGTAACTACAAAGTGTCAATATCAAGCTGCAGCTTCAAATCCAAAATGATGATTATTTGAAAAATGAAATAAAATATGGCGAATTAAACAAATTAATAAAAATATTGTTCCAATTATTACATGAAGTCCATGAAATCCAGTAGCTATAAAAAAAGTTGATCCATAAATTCTTACTAACCTCCAAACTTAATACTAAAACGAAGGTAAACGATTATTGTGTTACCCTATAGTTCGCAAAAAATCGTAAAAGGTTTACTTAAGTATGTAAAAAAAATGAACAAATCTCTGAAAGCAACATATACATCGACCTGATCCCAAAGTAAGTAATTTAACACTTTTAATGAGTAGTACGCGAGTACCAGAATGGTAAATTTCCATAATTGTCCAAAAATCTCCTCCACATAAAAACTTTTGTACAACTTCACTGGATATTCGCTATATTAGCATTAATTAGGCGTAAGCAAATAATTTTTTGCGCTAACCAAAAACCTTTTTTTGCGAAAATTGGCCTTTATTCGAACGCAGAGGAAATAGCATGACACGGTCATTTTTGATAGGTTCCACAATCATTGTTTCACGAGAGTTGAAAAATGTTACGGGAAATAAGGAAATCATTTCAACTAATCAATCGGCCAAACAACGCTCACTGTTGAACTTTTTTTATGTGATAGGGTACAGACGGATCACTTGATGGGACAATTAGTTAGTATCTGCCTATATACTGTCCTACTGCAAGGCCACCGTCATAGAAATCAAGTTATCGCAACTATGATGGGATTAGGCTTAATCTGCTTTTTTGCTCGACCCGGGAATCTATCACGGCCCGGTACTTAAACCACTAGACCGTAGCAGATAGGGCAATTGCCGCCTCCTAAAAGTAAAATGAACATCTATTTCATTTCAATTGTGTTGGTACTGGAATCAAGTCAGTGGAGTCGTAGCAGCGTAGCCAACCTTTTGGCAAACTAAAGGAGAGCCTACGTTACAGTTATAACGGAAGCCATGGCATGGCATCACGTCCATTGGCTTCCTTTGCAAGCATCCATCTTGTAAAACAAGGGAAACACATGCGCCGACGAGCTACATTTCTTTAAGCACGGGGTTACAAGACCGTCAAGTTCCAAACTTCGGGCTGACACTAAGAATTACTTAACAGAGAAGCTCAGGTACAAATCTTGGCTCGACCCCGGACCCCAAGCGCAGCCGTCGCTTAAAGTGCGACACACTAGCCATTTTTTTTTGCAGTGGGAATACCGCAGTCTCAGGAGATGAGCCGACTACCTTATGCATACCTGGCCACCGGGGGTCGGCCGGGTTATGTGGGGCTCTCCCTTAGCCAGGGCTTATCCTAAAGAGAAGCCAGGCAAAGGCATACCCGCTAAACCCCCTGCGGTTCTCCCTCATCGCCCATGTTAGGCAATATCATGGTGATACAGCCGAAGCCTCCCTCCACGATATTCCCCGGGTGGATGCCCGCTTGTACGGCGGACTAGTTCCTTTCCTAATAACCATGACCTCGTATCAAACACAAAATGTCCACGAATGCCAATGTCACCATTGAGTAGATTAGCTATTCTAAAAAATTAATGGAAAAACCAATTTTTCCTATTCCCCCGCGGCATAAAAAGTGCATGACCCCGGCAAGGCCACCGTTTTGGCGGCCGTCGACGGACGGTCAACGTACTAATCTTTGAAATAATGGGGTAATTAATATTGTTTCCACCACTTACATGCGGTTGATGACTCTTGCTTTTTGTCGCGTCCTATAGATAGAATAGGCTAAGTGACAGATCCGCAAATTTAATAGAACCACTTTATAGAAAATTATTAAGCAAATATTAGACTCTTCATATTGAATTACGCGTACATTTACTATAAACCTCAAAAGTGTACTAAAAGTGGCGTCGTAGCGAAACTCTTGGTTGGGCCTCTCTCTAGATAATTTACGATGAGATGGCCGAGTGCTTAAGGTGACGGGTAGGGCACACTAGCGACGCCAATCAATATTGATTTTCAGCTACTAAGCCGGATCTATTTTAAACAATTTCGGGGTTACTCTCGGCAAACACTTATACTATTTATTAAATAACCATGCACATCCAACCATGCACTTTTTATATACAATTGAAACTTATGGCTGGGTTGTCTATAATAATCTGAGGTAACTTATTCAACATTTTTATGCTCAATCCTATTAATGAACTGCCGACCTTATGGAGCCTGATATTTAGAACGGCAAGTCCGTGTCATTGAGTATACGTAGTAGATATCGAACTAGTTTCTTAGTTTATCGCTTAAATTGACGATGATCATATAATAATAATGTAAATAAAATAAATTAAATCAAAATAATTTGGAATCGTATATTTTTAATTATAAATGACATTTGCACATCGACTCATCGATAGAATATGTTGCAATTTATTTATTTAAGATCATTTGTATATTCTGCCAAATAAACAATTGCTTACTCCAATTTGAATAATGGGGTTGTTAAAACGTATGAAGTGTTTGACTTGGCTAATTAGCTCGACATTCAGCAATAAACTACATAGTCATTTTAATTCGAATGTTTCGTGGTTTAACGGTTTCCGCTCCTGGTGTGAGGAATTTGTTTTATTATATTTTAATTTTTTAAATATGAATTGCCAGACATTTGGCCACAATCTCAATTGAAATGAGGTGATCCGGCAGAGAACCAAAGTCATCGACATTGCTCACCGAATTAGCAAGCTTAAGTGGTAGTGGGCTGGCCATATTAGCCGCAGAACCGACAACCGATGGGGTAAACGAGTTCTGGAGTGGAGACCGCGTCTTGGCAAACGTAATGTAGGGCGCCCTCTGGCTAGGTGGGGGGCCGATCTGCGCAGGATGGCTGGCAGGAGCTGGATGCGAGAAGCCATGGATAGATTACAGTGGCGAACTATGGGAGAGGCCTACGTCTAGCAGTGGACTGCGATAGGCTGATGATGATGATGATGATGATGATGGCCACAATCTCACCTGATGGTAAGTGATGATGTGGCTGAGGAGGGATCATGCCTGTCTAGTAACAGCCTATATAGTATATACTCTTTTCTTGAATAAGTTCAGATCATAGCTTTCAAGGAGCACATCTTCAGGCAGAGAGTTCCATTCCTTAGCCGTACGCAACATGAATGTACATTTGAACCGTTTGGTATTTATTCATATTTGAGTGTTTCTCAGTTTAAATTATCGGTTTTCCAAGACATCCACTGTCGATTTAACTGACTCGGTAGCGCAGTGGCTTGTGCTACTCTTGGGGTCCCGAGCTAGATCCAGGGGTCGATTTGTTCCTACCTGAGTTTTTCTGTTAAGTAATTATCGGAATTGTGGAAGTTGGTGGTCTTGTACCCCCTGGCTCGGAAAACACGTTAAGCAGTTGGTCCTGCGCCCGATCTCTCTTCGGTCGTGTCACTATTATATCCCATTGAAATATGAGAGTACAGGAATAGAGAGTACACTTGTGTTTGCACACGGACTTGATAATAAATCCTGCGTACGTAGAGGATCGCTGAGATTGGCCGCTATAGACGAATGGGTTGGAGGGATATTTCCAAGATGCGACACTTAATTCTTTTAGTGGCAAATGCCACCTCAATATGAGATGTTATTTTTTTTTTTAATTAAATAATAAATAAATAAATAAAACTTTATTAATCATATTAGAGTTAATTTTACAGATGGTCACTCATAGTTATATAAATACAGACTTATTATTTACCTGTACTAAGAGAATCTTGTATCACAGGTATTTAGAGCTATCTTAATTTAATTGAAACAATAATAAAATCTAGTTAAATATAGAAACAAAAAATGATTATAAATAAAAATAAAATAAAATAAAAATTGTTTATTTCGAGCAAACGCTCATATGTAGGGGTTAGTATTACAAAGATCTTAGAAGCTACGTTAGTATAGTAATAATAATAAAAAAAAAACCGGCCAAGTGCGAGTCGGACTCGCGCACCGAGGGTTCCGTACAAACCTGCAAGGTTAACAAAGTTTGTTCATTACGACAATCGAGTCATAACTATGGTATTTTTATTGCAAAATGAAATTCATAACATTACAATGGGGAAAGATGGAGGAGCATAAATTTAAGACAAAGATCTCTTTATCGTTTAAGTAATCCTTTATTTTATATTTACACATATCATTTATCTATAATATAACTGAAACACTTATACTAGCCTTGCAGCAGACTTGCGAAAGTTCTTTTATTAAAGTTATTTATTTACTAAGTTTTTTAGTCACTATTTAGAAATCTTGTTCAAAAATATTAATTAAGTATTAAATTTGAACCAGACCTGTAAATGGTGACTGAAAAAGATATGAATAGTACCACATTGAACATTGAAGTTCGAAAAAACGTTATCAATAGTTGTACAACTTCGTGTAGTGCTACTGTTTCAGTTAGGACGCATTTAGATTATACAGCTACATTCACCAAAACATCGGGATTGAATGACGATGAGTGAGGTCGTCTTTGGCGTTTGAAAAATGTTGCCCTCCCCATACATAGTATAATAACTCGCGGTCATTGCTGTAACTACAATTATTCAATTCAATTCATTCAATTCAATTCAAATAATTTATTTCAGAAACCAGGTTCCATAGTGTTAGTATTACAATTTAACTTATGATATAGTGTTAGTTGAAAAAAGTAAAAGTAAAAATAAAAAAAGTTCAGCCGGTGTGACGCGTCACCCAGTGTCGCAGCAAGGGGGCGTCCCAACGGTCCTTGAACACCCTAAGGAGGCCGTTGGAGCTGGATCGGAGCCTGGTAAGCATGGAGGCACATCTTTTTCTTATAATAGCGAAAAAATCATCTATATGCGCCTCCGCAAACATGCCTGACGCACTGCACCGCCACGACCGCTTCAACAGTATCCTCAGTGCGTTATTATATTGGACACGTAGGTCGCTGTATGCCCGCTGCGTATAGTTGGTCCAGAGACTGCAGGTGTAGAAAGACTGGCAGTATGCTTTGAAAAGCGTAATTTTAACTGCATTTGTACACCTTGCAAATCTCCGGGCCAACATATTACATCGCACAGCCAGCGACCTCCGCTCCCTTTCAATATCTAGGGTATCCGTAAGACTATCGGTGACCCAATGACCCAAGTACTTAAATTTTGTAACCCATTTCATTGGACTACCGCCAAGTGAGACTCCCGGGACTTCGGAGTAGTTAATAGTCTTTGATCTGAACATCAACAGCTCACTTTTCAAGACATTGTACTTGAGTCCATGAGTCACCGCATATGACTCACAGATAGCCACTAGTTTCCTAAGGCCCCCAATTGATGGGCTCAGCAGAACCATATCGTCTGCGTAGCTCATATTGTTCATGCAAACTCCATCAATATAGCAACCGACATGTGTTCTACTGAGCTCACCAATCAGACGATTCATGTAAAGGTTGAAGAGGCGGGGCGAGCTCAATCCCCCCTGCCGCACCCCGCATTCCAACCTATACACGTCAGACTGAGCTCCGGCCCATCTTACAGAATTATTCTGATTACGATACCAGAACTGAAAGAGGGACGTAACTTCACCTGGTAGTGATGTCTCTCCAAGCAGCTTCCCCCAGAGGACCTCATACGACACCAGGTCAAAGGCTTTTGACAGGTCCATGAAACAAGCAAAAACTGGCGTCTTCCTATCAGTATAGTACTGCACAGTCTGCTTCAGGCACAAGATGGCGCTCTCTGTGGACAACTCAGGTCTAAAACCAAACTGTGAGTCATTTAATTCCATATTAGAGGCCAATTGCCCATCAAGCAGACTGTCCAGCACTTTAGCAACAACTGTAGCGAGGGAAATGGGCCTGTAGTTCGACACATTAGAGGAATCACCCGTTTTATCCTTTACAATTGGCACCACAACCGTGTGCATGAGGTCCCGTGGAAGATAACTGTGACTGAGGCACAGGTTGTAAAATAGAGCTAGCACTCTCGGTAGATGCGGTCCTGCATGCTTCAGGTGCTCAATGCTGAGGTCATCGTGACCCGGCGACCTACCCCCCGACATAGACCTAATTATAGAGGAGACTTGCTTGGCTGTAAATATAACGGTAAGTTCACCCGATCGCCCCGTCCCCCTCGCATCCAGCACCCGTTGCATATCCCGTCCTAAGGGAGACTTAACCGTAAAATGCTTACGAAAATGGTTTGCCACCTCTACCGGTTCAGTCAGGCCAGCAACACTCACAGGCAGACTCGATTTGTCTTTTAGTCTATTTGTGTACTTCCAAAAACGACTGAAGTCTTTTTTTGTGTGACACTGTGCTATTATATCTAATTTAATTTGTTCCTGGTTTTTCAGAACATAATTTAACTTAGCTTTAAATGACCTTCGTGATTCCCGCATTTTTTCATATACTTCACCCCACCTGGGTGAGCCATACAACAACCACTTTTGATAACACGCCCGTGCCTCCCCGTGAGCATAGCTGACGTGCCTATTCCAGCCAGTCACATATTTACGGCGCCTAACCTGTTCACTGCCCTCATAGGTAGATTGGGCACCTTCCCGTAGTATTGATACTATTTCGCAGTACATTTTGTCTAATATAGCACTATGATCTGGATTACTACAGTGGCCATTCTGACAGCATTTCAAACATTCTGAAGGAAAGTCTAAAAATTTTAATTTACTATTACAATATTCATAATAATTGCTTATTTGTATCCTATTTCTCTCCTTCCATCTCACTTTATTACTGGTCACATTTTTAGTTGGTATCTTTACAATAATTTTCGTAATATTACATTCAAATATGACCGGGTAATGGTCAGACTGGTAAACACCGTATGCGACCGAGGCACCGGTCATTAAGTGCTTTGCCGCACTAGTCACCACACAGTGGTCTAACCAGCGCTGCGAGCCACTGGCTTGGCATACAAATGTGTGCGTATCCTTAGGAAGGAGCCTATAGTCTACACAGGTCCACTCCTGATCATTACATACAGAATTAAGCTCACTAAAGAAACGGGATCCGGGGTGGGCATTAAAGTCGCCCAGTACAACCACAGACTCCGTACCACAGCTATCAATAATTGCTATAAGTTCACTAAGACATTGTGTAAACTGAACTAAATTGTCACTCTTACCGTTATCAAAGGGCATATAAATCGAACATATCAGCATCGGTCGATTTTCATAAACCATTTTGATTGCCACTAATCTATCACTTTCACACTTCACTACAGATACACAAGTAAATATCGCTTTCCTCCACATAAGCGCCACACCACCATACGGTCTTCCAGTAATGAGTTTGGCCGATGTATCGATGGCTGACTTGCTTGTGTATGCGAAATTATCTTCCAGGTCACTCAAAAAGCCAGTATCGTGAGGCCAAAGCCACGTCTCTTGAAGTGCTATGATGTCCGCACTTTTACATAAATGTTTACAATCACAATTTTTTTGGTGGTAACTACTTAAAATTTTAAGCTTTTCGGAATTTTTCTGTTACCTGTGCTGTAAGCTATTGCTTCTTACCAAATTTCGAGATTCTATGTCAACGGGAAGTGGTCTTTAGGTTTTAATTCCCTTGCGTGTAGTTGCGAGTTTCAAAATATGCGGTATCAATGGTTGTACTTTTGCGTTTTGCGATTTTGCGTTGACTTAGAATTTTTTTTTCACGGGTTAAAGGCAATTAGATCTAAGTATTTGATATGAATTTCAACTTGATAGCTCTACGCGTTCATGATGAAAAAAGTAATAAGTTTATATTTATTAAAAAATATATATTTTGTAATGTAACTAAAAATTTAAGGTTTTCGGAATTTTTCCTTTATGTGTGCTATAAAACGTTGCTTCATGCCAAATTTCAAGATTCTAGGTCGACTGGAAGTACCCTTTAGGTTTTGATTCCCTTGCGATTACTTGCGAGTTTCAAAATATGCAGCTTAAATTGCTGTTTCTTTTGATTGCGTTGACATAGAAGTTTGATTTTGTTACAGCTTAAAGGTATTATAGACCTGAGTATTTGGTATGAATTTCGATTAAATACCTCCACGCGTTTATGAGGAAATAGGTAGTAAGTTTAAAATTATTAAAAAAAAATATATTATGTGATGTAACTAAAAATTTATGGTTTTCGTAATTTTTCCTTTATCTATGCTATAAGACCTTGCTTCGTACCAAATTTCAAGATTCTGAGTTCACGGGAAGCACCCTGTAGGTTTAGATTCCCTTGCAAGTGTCGAAAATTTGCGGCATAAACAGCTGTATCTTTTGATTGCGTTGGCTTAGAAGTTTGATTTTTTCACAGCTTCAAGGGACAGTAGACCTGAGTAAATGATATAAATTTCAGCTTCATACCTCCACGCGTTCCTGAGAAAAAGGGTCTTGACAGACGGACGGACGGACGGACAACAAAGTGATCCTATAAGGGTTCCGTTTTTTCCTTTTGAGGTACGGAACCCTAAAAATTGAGGTTGGGGACACAATAATTATGAGTGACCAAAAAAATATTTGATCACTCTCTCTATCAAACACCGCCAGATAGGTGCAGTGTATCTGTCAGTAACTGTCTTCAGAATGCTATTCTGACTGCCACGCAATCTGCCAATCAGAGATACCGTTTTTTTGCGCATCACTGCATGGAAACCATCAGTATGGCGCACAACAAACATCTCCGATGCACTGCAATAGCGTCGCAGTCCCAACAAGTATGATCATCATTGTCAGCCCATTTAAGTCCCCTCTGCTGGGGTACAGGCCTCCCTCAATCACATGAGGGGTAATTGCCATACTCACCACGCTTGGCAGACGGGTTGGCGAGGGTTTTGATATAAATGCAGAGTTTTCCTTCTCTGGGTGCTGATGATCATGCCTGCAGCTTTACCTTAGTCGCCTTTTAAGACATCTCGATAAGAGTGAGGGTGGATCTGTTCTACTCTGCCGGGGGCCACACGGCCAAAAAGTATGATAACAAAAGTTAAAATTACAGTAATTTGATACCAACTGCGCTATCGTTGGAGAATCCCTCACAGAGCGTCCTCGGTTACCTTATAGTTTTTAATTCTTAGGGTACTTTGTAGGCCATTTTCCGGCCTAGTGATTCTTCATTACACCCCGGGTGTTAAAGGTGAGGCTATGATCGACGAGCCGAGCACTGAGTCAAACAATTACTTCCTTTGTGTTCGTCAAAAAACCAACAGTAAGCCGACTACGTTCATTTAAAGCTTGTAAATTGGTCTACACTGCCTCAGTGGCGCGCTTGGGGCCCCGGGTTCGATCTATGGATCGGGCCTAAATTTGTACCTGAGTTTATCTGTAAAGAAAATCACAGTATCACGGCGGTCTTGTACTCCCGTGCATCGGAAACTACGTTAAGCCGTTGATCCTGAGCCCAATCCCTCTCCAGTCGTGTCATGCTGTTTTCAAGCCTAGATGGCGCACAGGCCACTGCGCCACCTAGGATTGAAAACTTCTTATAAAGTTGCCACACTGGCGGATTACGAGCATTTTCAAAGCGGAGCGAAGACCGTGTCGCGGCTATGTAGCGACCATGTCGCGGCTACGCAGTGTTCACGCCGCGCTTGCGCAACGGATTGGCCGAAGTGTTCTGCGCGGCGGCCACAAAAAAAAACAAAAATGGCGTTCAGACTTATCTTCACGGCGAATCCGCGGCGTGGTCACTGCGTCGTCGCTCCGCTTTGAAAACGCTCGCAATCCAGTGTGGCAACTCCCTTAGTAAGACATTCTACAACCACACATTCTTTATGTCATTTAGATATCATATCCATTAAGAAGGTGGTCACACACCTTTTCAATCTACAATAAAAAAGAAAACAATAATTAACTTAACGCCCCCTAAATACCTCATGTTCATCATCAGCAACCCACACTCGCCCACTGCTGGACATAGGTCTCCCCTAATGCACGCCACTGCTCCCGATTTTCGGCCACTCTCATCCAGCCCACATCAGCCAGCCTTTGAATGTCATCATGCCATCTTGTCGCAGTGCGTCCTACACTACGCTTACCGAGTCGCGGTCTCCACTCAAGGACTTTACGGCTCCAACGGCTGTCAGTTCTGCGGCTAATATGACCAGCTCACTGCCACTTCAGTTTGCTAAATAAACCTCACGTTATTCACGTTTTATATTTCCGCAATTGACAATAGGAAGTGTAAAAACATGACGTGGATGGCGTTGACCCGCCGAAGGTCAAGCTGGCGGCCACGTGGCGTGACGTGGCAGTTATTCGTATACTTGCGTTATAAGTACCATTAATGTAGTTAGTTCCTCATCCTTATAATACCATCAAAGAGGTAGGTAGATGGTAGGTTTCACCACAACATTGTCTTTTCTCCTTTTCCAGCGTTTAGCGTTTCTTTTCCAAATTCTTCATTCCCAGTTGCGATCAAAGCTATCTTTTTGGAGCCCGAGATTCGCTTAGACCATGATTCAGGATTTGGGGAGGCAATTACAATGCAGCACGGTTGCTTCATTGTAATAACCAGACTCCCCAAATACTTCCGTTGCCGTCTAACTTTCGCAATCCTTTAACAGGGTAACCAGACCAATTGAATCATACTTACACATTCCAGAAACAATCCGGAACGTGCACGTTTCCTCACGGTGTTTTCTCTCACCGAAGAGCTAATGTTAGAAATACGCAAACCCGCAAAACCAGTGCAGCCGAAAGCCTACCGCCTCTCCTGACCTGATTTGTTGTCTCGTACAACCAATCGGGCTTTTGTTATCATTTTTAATCACACCAGCTGGTAACCATAATTACGCAGACTGAGCCCATAGTTTCATATTGTTGCGTAATACGTCAGCAACGCAACACAACTTGGTGTGAAATAAGATTTCATCCGTGACGTCAGTTGCCCTTGACGGAACGTGCACGACTAAAACCGAAGGAATTATAGATTTGATATGAAAATTGACCATTAGAAATGTACACGGATATATATCTGATATATAAATAAATAAATAAATACTTCATAACATCACATACATTGATCGGACTCCGAGATAGGTAGCTCAAGCACCTGTGTTACGGATTTCAGAATCAACAGTGGGATTACAAATATATACATATAATACTTTTCTTTTGTAAATACATACTTATAATATATAGTTAACGCCCAGACCAATACAAACAGATATGTTCATGCACACAAATGTTTGTACTGTGCGGGGATCGAACCCGCAACCCTTGCACCAGAGGCAGCGTTCACTACCACTGTTCCAAACGGGTTGTCAATATATCAGGATACTAAAATAATATTTAAGCCAATAGACGTCCACTGCTGGACATAGGCTAAATGATGACAATAATATTAGTTAAATTTCGATTTGAGCGAATAGTAGCTTAGCGGATAAGAATCCATAATTTTTTTAAAACACATAGATTAGAAAAATCCAGAGGTCGTTTGTACAAGCTCTGGATTTTTAGGGTTCGGTAGCCGAATGACAAAAAACGGAACCCTTATATTGTAACAAAACATGCAAAAAAAAATTTTTTTTGGGTGTCCCCATACTTAAACTTGTATCTATGGATAGGTCTTTAAACATGATGATGAGGTTTCTTACATACTTACTTTACAGTTTGCGCAAGAGACGCTTCCAAAGTGGTAAAATGTGCCCCCCCCCCTAACTTCAACCCCCCTTTGAGGAGTTTTATCTATTTTAAACAATTTCGGAGTTACAACCTCTCGGCAAACACTTATACTATTTATTGCAAAAATGTTAGGTCCGTTTTTGTACGCGAAAAATAAAATCGATTCATGCCAAAAGTGGCCGCTTTTGGCGTGAATTGTTTAAAAGTAGATCCGGTTTAGTAGCTAACAAATTTAAGATACTAACAATATCGGACTATAACGACGAATACTCTTACGCTGTAAGCATTTTAGATGGCTGCAATGCAACAAAATAATAAGGTAGTATTCGTCGTTGGATATATAGATATTAATAATAATAATAAATAATAAATATTTCACAACATCACATACATTGATCTGACTCCGAGATAGGTAGCTCAAGCACCTGTGTTACGGACATCAGAACCAACAGTGGGATTACAAATATATACATATAATACTTTTCTTTTGTAACTACATACGTATAATACATAGAAACACCCAGACCAATACAAACAGACATGTTTATGCACACAAATGTTTGTACAAATGGCCAAAGGCAGCGTTCACTACCACTGTTCCAAACGGGTCGTCAATTATTCAATGATGTATATTTAGTTATATTAATATTACTTAGATGTATATTTATGTATACCTATACATTTTATTAAGCCGCCATAGATCTTTCTGCTTCGCCCAATGGTTGACCGGTAGAGAATTTTGTGTAGCATTAAGTCCGCCAATTGTTCTTATTTCTCGTGCCATAAAGAATATACAGGGTGTATCTGTGGACATTTACATCCCTTTAACCACGTGTTCTACCAACCATTCTGAACAAATTTGTTCTACGACTTTTCGAAATTAGTCAGATTTTTTTCGACTCCCCATGCAAAATGACCAAGTCACGTGACCGACTTTGTATGAGAAGTTGAAATTTTATTTTGCGAATTTCCAAAAGTTATAGAACAAATTTGTTCAGAATGGTTGGTAGAAGACGTGGTTAAAGAGATGTAAATGTTCACAGATACACCCTGTATAAACAAATAAAAAATAGCACTTAATAGCAAATAAATACTTTAACTATTCGTAAATGGTAGCTTAATATTTTGCAATATAGTAAGTACTAATTAAGCGAATTCTTTATAGGGTGTGTAGTTAGGGCCACATTCTAGTATCGGCCATCGGGATACTAGGCGAGAGTACTAAGTGAAGAATGGTTAACCATCCATGGTTTAACTTCCTCTTCCAGCCTCTAATGGAAAAACTTCATTACTTTATGTTGAATGAGTGACCCAGACGTTTTCCTATTTGTTGTGTTTGTGGGGGCACTTGTTTTTCCTTTTTTTTTTGTTTATTAATTTTTCAATTAATACCGGTTCATTTTCATTTTGTATAAATATATAAATATTTAACACCATCACACATTTATCCGACTCCGAGATAGGTAGCTCAAGCACCTGGGTTACGGATATCAGAATCAACAGTGGGGTTACAAATATATACATATAATACTTTTCTTTTGTAAGTACATTTTTATAATACATAGAAAACACCCAGACCAATACAAACAGACATGATCATGCACACAAATGTTTGTACTGTGCGGGGATCGAACCCACAAACCTTGGACCAAAGGCAGCGTTCACTACCACTGTTCCAAACGAGTCGTATTTTTTTATTTTTCTTTTATTCGCTCTGTATGCGTTTGTCTAACTGCCTCGGTGGGCGCAGTGGTGAATGGGTCGCACTTTAAAACGACGGCTGCTCAAGAGGTCCCAGGTTCGATCCCCGGGTCGGGCCAAAAATTTGTACCTAAGTTTTCAGTAAAAAATTCTTAGTGTCAGCTCGGAGTCTGGAAGTTGGCGGTCTTGTACCCCCGTACCTTGGAAAGCATGTTAAGCCGTTGGTCCTGCCCCCAATCCCTCTCCGGTCGTGTCACCCTGGTGTCCCATCGGAATATGAGAATAATGGAATAGAGTGCACTTCTGTTTGTGCACACACTTCAGCACTATAAAATATCCAGCGTACGTGGCTGATTGCTGAAATTAGCTGTAATCGGTTGGAGAATATTATGCGTTTTGTTTTTTTATATATACACGTAAAGATTTTCTTTGTTTTGTTTCGTTTTCTGTAATATTCATTGTTCGTTTTTTTTTGTTTGCATGTTTTCTTATGAGGCCTCGCTCAGCGTCGAGACAGCCTGAAAAAAGGCGCTGCAGCGGCTGCCTAGCGGTTGTTGTAGCACATGCTGAGGCTGAACCTTGTTGGCCGCAACTTTATAATGTTACGTCCTTATTTCATTTAGTATGCAAACATGTGTTTTGGTCAATAAATAATTTCTTATCAACTGGGCGACTAAAAATTGCGATTGTGATCCGTACACCGTGCCGACCTAGGCTTGTCAGATAGTAACTTATCAAATCCGGGACAGTTCTAGAAAAACAATAGAAAAATGTCGGGTCGTCGCTATAGTCGAAAATATATATATTTTCAAAGGATTCATTTAAAAGTAATTTATTTTCAAATACCTACTTTTATTACAAGTAGGTGTAATTAGAAGGTACTTACCGCCAGTTATAATTCTAAGATGAAGCACTGTGGTAGTAAATCACACGTTAAACTATTATAGATTTGAGTACTTCGCTTAAATTAGCAAATTTAAACTTTCGTAGACAATGGAAACTCAATAACAAATTAAATAATAATAAACTGAAGAAAAAAAAGAGTAATAATAAGACGCTATCATCAAAAATTTTAAACATGAAAGAGTCAGACAGCGGTCAGTATATTTCGTTTAAAAAATAATAACTTTTCGGAATTCGGGACAATAAGCGCTATTTACTGGACACGGGACAAGAGGCAAGATTCCGGGACAATCCCGGATTTCCCGGCGGTCTGGCAAGCCTATGCCGACCTAATATTAATATTTTGTAGCCTGTTGTAATGATGCCGACATGACATTCAAACCAGAACTATCCTGTAACATTATGTATTCTATGTCAGAACTAGCGACATATTCGAGGCATCCGACACGCATAACATATAGGTATGCATATTTACGCGTGTATTCTATGACGGAATTCAATAGGCATAGTCATACTAGATGTATATGGCTAATTGATTTGAATTTGCTGAATGTGAATAATCGATCAGTCATCATAGCATTCACACGTGGTCTATTCGTTAAGAACAAAATAAACGTGAAATTCTAGGCATGTTAATACCGAGAGGTCCAATTAATAGGTAACATTTTTTTTTTGATTTATTTATTATACTACAATAACAGTATTTAAATTAAGAGTGTCATAAAAACCTTGCCGGTTTGTCCTTGACACGGTTACACATCATCATCGTCAGCCCATTTAATTCAGCCGTGTGGTCCCCGGCAGAGAAGAATATGCCACCCTCACTCTTACCGAGGTGTCGTAAAAGGCGACTAAGGTAAAGCTGCTGGCATGATCATCAGCACCTAGAGAAGGAAAACTCTGCATTTATATTTAAACCCTCGCCAATCCGTCTGCCAAGCGTAGTGAGAATGGCAATTACCCCTCATGTGATTGAGGGAGGCCCGTGCCCCAGCAGTGGGGACTTAAATGAGCTGATGGTTACACATGACTGTAACTTATTTTACTTAATAAAAATAATAAAGTATAACATAACTTATTTCTAATACATTATTATCTATAAGCGAAAAATGTTGGCCAGCTATTTAGACCAGATCATGTCTTTTGCTTTATCATAATTACTAGTAGGCCGCCCTCACTTTGTTTCGGGACAATAGTTCCATTTTATACAAATAGATGGCGTTAGTTGTCAATTACATCGCGCAAGCGTTTCCTGTTTTCTGATTAACTATAAGCATTGCCGCTGTCAGTATGATTTACCTCTTTATAAATAGTATAGATATAGTAGATGAGATATTACAAGTGACCTCTCACGGCTTTACACCGGAAGTATTATTTACTTAAACCTTCCTCTTTAATTCCTCTTTCAATTAAAAAATACCACAAAAAACTATGGCGTCATTTTAAAGATATATGCATTTATAGGAACTTAGAGTCCGACAGCCGACGATTGTACAACTCGACAAATTTAAGTAAACACATCGGCAGAATTAATCATGACGTCTGAGTAGCCGGGGCAGGTTGCAAAACAATATATCCAATACATACACATACAAAACATGAAGGTCTCTAATATAAGGGGTTAAAGTATGAAATTGGCTTTTATTTAGACACTACAAGATTAATAATTACTATAAAAACCTAAGAAGTTATTTAATCAAAATAAAAATAAACATTTATACTTTAATTAAAGATCATATTTTTACGGTGAGTAATGTGCAGATCAGATAAAGTTGTATTCATGATGACAAAAAAATCTTGATTTTGGCTCTATTTTTTAGGCAGATTCGATGCTTTCAGCATTCATTACTTTTTAAATAAAAATTTTTTTTCTTAAAATTCTAAATGTACAGTCAGCGTCAGATCAAGTTACCCGCCTGCAGTGGAAAAATAGCACTTATGCCCCAGACATAAGGATGGTTCAAAGGTCAACAAGGGTAACTGGACGTCACGCCGTGTGAACCAAAACATTGTCCATTAAAGCATAGTTAAATATGGAACAGTACCATTGATATTAACTTTGAAATTTTTAAAAATGTTAGTATAGAAAACACAGCTTTTCATAAAATCTCCATACAAATAGTTTTTTAAATTTTCACGTTGCATTATAATAATAATAATAATTCTCTCAACATCTCGGCGGTAATAGCTCACCATCAGGTGATCCGTCTACTCGTCTGCCAACTATCACATTTAAAAAAAAGCTTAGTTAGCCCGGGTACTAACTAACTATGCGCGCTGCGCCATCCTAGTTAGTTAGTCTTGAAAAATATAGCCAAAAATTAAAAAAAAAATGTTCTCACAACATCACAACATCTCATACGTTGAGCTGATTCCGTACTAAGTAGCTTAAGCACTTGTGTTACAGATATCAGACAACAGAGGATCACAAATATATACTTAAATACATATATTACACCCAGACTCTGAACAAACACAAGTGTTCATCGCACGAATGTTTGTCCAGGGTGGGGATCGAACTCACGACCTTTGGCGTACGAGGCAGGGTCACTACCAATTGCGCCATCCGGTCAGTCGATTTTATAACTATAATTAATCAAGACGGGATATATAATTAATCAGTGCGCTCGTGACCACGGCTGCTGTAACGTAGCCGAAACTTCGAGTAAAATATGTGAGTACACAATGTTGTATCACATAATAAATATCGTGTTAATTCCCGTCTTGATTAAATATCTCCATCATCATCATCCTCATCATCATTTCAGCCAATAGACGTCCACTGCTGGACATAGGCCTCCCCCAATGTTCTCCACACAGATCGGTCCTGTGCCGCTCGCATCCAATGGATTCCCGCGATCTTCACCAGATCGTCGGTCCACCTTGTGGGGGGCCTGCCACGGCTGCGACTTCCTGTACGTGGCCTCCACTCGAGGACCTTTCCGCCCTAACGGCCGTCTGTTCTCCTCGCTATGTGCCCTGCCCATTGCCACTTGAGGCATGCAATCCTTTGGGCTATGTCTGTAACCTTAGTTCTCCTGCGGATCTCATCATTTCTGATACGATCACGCAAATATATCCATACAAATTGGCAATTTCATACTTTAACCCCTAATACAACCGACAAACATCATTCGCATTAAACCAATGGACAATTTCACAACACCTGATGTTGAGAATACGCAAACGTGCCTAAAAATATTCTTCTAAAAGTCTCGATTTCATTACGAGCCAAAGAGCTCAGTAAATATTAATAGTCGTTATCAGAATCGATTCTCGATCCATTACCGTGCTTACTGACGGCCTGAAAACGACGTCACCCCTGAAAGTACCGCTGAAAGCGTATTAAGACGCAAAATCACGTGTAAACTGATTTTATTTTGGGAGTTAAATTTTATGCTGAATTTGGACTAATGGTACGAGGGTAAATGAGGATGATCTAAGGAAACATTTGATGGTACACTAGATTTGAGAAACACTAAATAATTTAAGTAGCACAAAAATTTTATAACTAGCACTAAATAATGTAATAAGCACTAAATTATGTACCTAGCACTTAAGTATTACTAACACGACAACGCCTCCCTCACCTAGTGCTGATGAAGATTGTCGGGGCAGACACATATTTTTAAGAAACACTTTGTATTTTAGTACTAATCTAATTAAGTAGCAAAAAAAATATTGTATAACCACTTCAGTTAGTACTATTACTTAACTATATATTTAATAAATATATATACAAAGAGGGAGGTTGTTTACGCCTCTCCTCAAATAAACAAAACTAGCACTTAAGCCTAAGCTTACCGCCACTAGTCTAAACTAGTGGCGGTATTGAACGAATGAATGAATGAATGAATATACTATTATTGCACTCATAATAAAGTATGAAAACTTAAGATTAAGTTAGTTTATAAAGACATTTTATTTTATAAAGATTATTTTTAAGTTAGTAAGAAAACAGGAACGCCGTGTGGTCCCCGGCAGAGTAGAATAGGCCACCCTCACTCTTACCGAGGTGTCGTAAAAGGCGACTAAGGTAAGGCTGCTGGCATGATCATCAGCACCCAGAGAAGGAAAACTCTGCATTTATATCAAAACCCTCGCCAACCCGTCTGCCAAGCGTGGTGAGTATGGCAATTACCCCGCATGTGATTGAGGGAGGCCCGTGCTCCAGCAATGGGGACTTAAATGGGCTGACGATGACGATGACGATGAAGAAAACAGGTAAGTAAATTAATGTAAGAAAAGTTTTTTTTGTGCGCGGAGAAACATAACTAAAAGCAAGCAAACAAACTCTGTAACTGCTAGCAAACGAAGGACGGAACTGGAGTCTGTGGTATGTGCGTAAATAGCTTAGCGAATCATAACGTGCGCATTACGTTTGAATCCGAATGGGCCAGCTCGACCGGAGTTATACCACAGCCTCACAAAAACCGGCATGAAGCAGCGCTCGGTTTTGCCGGCTGAGGGAGGCCCAATGGTTGGCAGCGCACTTGTGACCCTATTAGTATTACTATTTATTTAATACTTATACTTAACTATTTGGCCTTTTTTTGTTCTCGAAACTTGAATTACTACCAAAAACGGCCTCTTATAGCGTTATTCCAAATTATGAGTGCAAAAACAGATCAAAAAGTAATAAACACAAATAAATGTTTGCTCGGAATTGCTTAAAATAGATCCGGTTTAGTAGCTAACAATTTCAATAGATTGACGTCGCTATTGCGGGGTACCCGTCTCCTTAACATTCTCGGACCTATGTATATAGATACATACATTGTATAATCCCTATACATACGTAATACTGACAGAGTCATGTCACGCCAAAGGTAACCAACGCCAGAGAGCAAGGGCCCAAAATAGCAACCCTTAGGCTGTGACATAGTAAATATAAGAAAGTAGACCCGATGTAAAGAATAACTTCAATTAAGGAAAACGTCGAGACAAATAGATACAATACAAAACTGGGTAATCTAATAGGTAAGAGAAAGTCTGTTTCAAAACCAAGCAAAATAACATTGTCTGCTTAGAGTTTTTATGGGGTCTCTTGGGGATCTGGGGTTCTTGTACTCACTGTAAATCTGGTCCTGCAAATATGCCAAAATAACTAGTTACTTATTAGAACTATTGGATGGCTGGTGCAATTATAAATAGCGTTATCTTATGAGGAACAAACAACACAAGGAATTGTTTGTAAAATTTTTTTCATCACGTACAATGGACCGAAAGAGAGTCTAAGTGCGGAAAAGGGAGTCCACATTACATTGTAAAATTTTACAAAACATTTACATAAGCAATACACACAGACACACTTCTACAAGTGCCGTTCTTATGTAAACGAAAACTGAGGAATCCCAAAATAGTGCGTGGTACATTTCGTTTGTGAATGAATCATGTATGAAGAACACAGCCGTGTGATCTGTGACGTCCCAAACGCATGTATATGTGTACTATACACCCCTTATTTACTGAATCTCTTTATCCCTATTCCTTTAACACGCTCTGTGCATATCTTACATGTCTGTTTTCGTAAAAAAAATTGCAGAGAAAATTAAGTCTTCAGACTATAATGTAACAATAAAGTCGTGAAAATAATTGATGACGTTTTTACGTGTTACAAGGGAACTCCGTTAGTTCCTCCAAAACCCGTTGTCGCGACTTTCTTTACTTACAGGTACGTCAAGCCACAGTGGCTCTATCATCATTGTACTTTTACTATGTCTTAGATTGTTGCATGTGCGTATGCTTGTCACGTACCCTCCACGAGGGACGGGATTCGACACCCGTTTATCAGATGTGTGTTCCGGCCGTTTTGTACCTTTTCCCTTATATTCCTTCGTTCCAGAAGTTGTTGAATCAATGTCTCGAATCGGAAGAGAGACTGGGTAAGTTTATAGAAATACCTACTTTTTAACCTATAGTGCTTTTTTAGAGTAAAGAACATACTAAGGTACTAAAGAACATACTTAGGTACTAAAATAAATAATTGAATAACTAATGACTGTCTCGGTGACGTAGTGGTTAGTGGGTCGCACTGTAAAGCAACGGCTGCGCAAGAGGTCCCGGGTTCGTTACCCGGTCGGGCCAAAAATTTGTACCGAAGTTTTTGGTAAGAAATTCTTAGTGTCAGCCCGGTGTCTGGAAGTTGGCGGTCCCGTACCTCGGAAAGTATGTTAAACTGTTGGTCCTGCGCCCAATCACTCCGGTCGTGTCACGCTGGTGTCCCCTTGGAATATGAGGGTAAGTGCACTTGTGGTTGCGCACACACTTGAACACAATAACATATCCTACGTAGGTACCCACGAGGCTGATCGTTGAGATGGCCGCCATAGCCATATTCGGTTAGAGAATATTATTAACTGCCTTCAAAAAGGAGGAGTTTCTCAATTCGTCTGAATTAAGTTGAGATTACCATAATCTATACCAACTCCCTCAATCGATATTGAACCAAACGTGTTTGACTTTAAGGTGAGAATCAATTGAAGAAATTTGATAGATTTGTATACATTGTTGTTCAAAAAAAGTTATTATTGGAAATAGCACTGTATTTATTCAACTAGTGCAATGTATTTTTTATGTGATAGATGAACAGACGGATCGCCTGATGATGATGGATTGTGATGATTTATGCCTAAAACACGGTAAATTTAACCTATAAGGTTTCTACCACTTACTTCAGTTCTGTGGAACGATTTGGCTGCGGGAGTATTTCCCGCCGGCTATGACTCAGAGACCTTCAAGAGAAAAGCGTTTTTTTTTTTAAAAATGTCGGCAACACAATCAGCGATCTCTTTGATTTCGCAGATAATCATGGACGGCGTTGATTGCTTTCCATCAAGTGACCCGGAGGCTTGTTTAGAACATTTAGAAATGTCAAAATAGGTACACATATAACAGTAGGTTTAACTGATGGTGGCATAAAGCTCGGAATGTCTTTACGCGACAAGGTTCGGAACGAAGGAATGCGGGGAAGAACCAGGAAGTGAAGTGGGCATGAGACGCCCACTAATATCGCCTACACGACGAAAGATACAGTAGGTGTGTTTTCTCCTGGAGGCTGGGTAGGAGAAGCGTAGGCAGACTACCAGCCAGATAGGCAACTGATCTAAGAAGTCACGCAGGCATCCATGGAGGTGTGAGGAGAGGCTAAAGAATGCCGATTAAGAAAAAGGTAGTAAATTAGTTTTAAAAATTTGAATCTAGTAACACAGTAGTGTTACTAGATTCAAATTAGCTTTAAGCGCTTGTACAACACTAACAAAACAATTGCAAGCGCTCGCTACCTCATTCTAGATTTAACCAGGTAATGCACTCGCGTCACCCTTATACGTCCTTTATACTGCAAACACCTAAACTAGTTTTCAACCATTAGTCAAACAAGGCGATGTAAGCTTTAATTCAACAGCGCAAACTGTAATTAAGCACAAATGGAACTACATTATTCCTTCAGGTCTAAGAGAATTCTATGTGAACTAAATCGAGCGCACATTAAGCCACAAGTGGATACGTTTGACTGTGAGAGAGCTACGCTTTAGCATGAATATGCCTTCTCGACTGGAGTGATAGAAATGTAGTATGTGACTCACCTCGCCCTTATGTTAGAGTTAATAAGAATATGCTATAATAAGTGACTACGTAAGAGTAGATTTTATTTTTTTCAAAATGGTCTTATTTGCTATAACAAATAAAATTAAATTCCGAAATATATATTTTTAAATAGGTAATAATTTCAATAGCAAGTTTTCGATTTAAACTTGTTTTAAATTACTACTTAGTGAAACAAAACATTGTAAATTTATAGTTGTCGTTATTTTTTTTGAATTCAGAATTGGTAACTAAGCAAATTGCAAAATTTTGGAATAAATTTAAGAAATAATTTATAAATTTATTTTAAAAAACGGGGGAGGTGTAGTATGTGACTCACCTCGCCCTTATGTTAGGTTTAGAAGATAGATTTAGTTCGTAATAAAGACAGTTATAACGCATCACTTGTATCTGTTACACGTCCCCAAAGCCCATCATTGCAGAAATCTCACAGAAAACCAACGCTGGCACGGGTATTTAAAGGTTGGCAGTGCACTTGTGAGTCTACTGTTGCGGATGTCTATGGGTGGCAGCAATCGCGTGGCACCGTGGGAGAGCCATGCTTCGGCATGAATGGGCCGGCTCGACTGGAGTGATACCACGGAGTGCTCTGCCAACCTTTAAACCCCTTTTCCCCCGGATCGGGCCGCCGGTACCCTCACTCAGGTAGTAAAACACAGCACAGTGCTGCTTCACGCCGGTTTGTGGGGCCGTGGTTCGTGACTTTTGGTGGATAAAAATTGTAAAACACTTGTGACTCCACATGTGTCGCGGGTGTCAATGAGCGGCCGCAGTCGCTTACCATCAGGCGATCCATCTGTCACCTATCACATAAAAAAAGTTGCTTCAAGTTGCCGCCTCTAGTGACTCTGTGTGCGATTTACCTATTTGTAATTTAGAACGGGTTGTTAGCAATTTTCATCAGCAAAGTTTAAACCGTAGGGATGCTGGCGACCTGAGTTTAAATATTTAGCCAAAGTCAAGCAACAGGTGAGTGTATGTATAATTCCGGAATTAGATTGGCTGTATTCGATTTTGAAGTTTGTATGAGCTTGGCGTTTTGAGGATAATGGCTTCACTATCTGAAACATGCTATTTAAAGAAAAAATAATTATTACAGTTGAGCCATGGCAGGCCCCTCACAAGGTGGGCCGACGATCTGGTGATGGTCGCGGGAATCCATTGCATGTGCGCGGCGCAGACCGATCTGTATGGAAAACATTGGGGGAGGCCTATGTCCAACAGTGGACGGCTATTGGCTGAAATGATGATGATGAAATTATTACAACATCTCATACATTGACCTGATTCCGTACTAAGTAGTTTAAAGTACAAATACAATAGTTAAATACATGTATTACACCCTAACACTGAACAAACACAAGACGTGTTCATCACACGAATGTTTGTCCAGGATGGTGATCGAACCCACGATCTTTGGTGAACGAGGTAGGGTCACCACCAAATGCGCCATCAGGCCAGTCAAATTTAAAAAGCTTGTTTTAACCAGCTAATGGATAGATTTCGAACTTTACGTATTTGAGACAAGATTGAAAACCAGTTAAAAATGTATGTATAGTTTCCCGGTACAGGATTAAAAGCTAGCATAGTCAGAACATGAGGAGAGCATTTTTTATTTTTCAGCTGGAATGATGCCCCAAAGTAAGAATAAATTTTGACTAGGTAAACAAGATTAGGTACACTTTAGTTACACTTTCATCATCATCATCATCATAATTTCAGCCAATAGACGTGCACTGCTGGTCATAGGCCTCCCCCAATGTTCTCCACACAGATCGGTCCTGTGCCTCCCGCATCCAATGGATTCCCGCGATCTTCACCAGATCGTCGGTCCACCTTGTAGGAGGCCTGCCACGGCTGCGACTTCCTGTACGTGGCCTCCACTCGAGGACCTTTCCGCCCCAACGCCCGTCTGTTCTCCTCGCTATGTGCCCTGCCCATTGCCACTTGAGGCATGCAATCCTTTGGGGTACTTTCATGCATGTTAACATTTATCGATACCGAGAAAAGATAGGCCTAAGATGGCGAGAGTTTTTGTTGTTCTAGCGGCAACAAAAATACATAGGAATTTGTGGAAATAGACTGACAGGCTGACAAAGGGTCGGACTGACAGCGCAGTCTTAGTAATAGGGTCCCGTATTTACCCTTCGATTACGGAACCCTAAAACGGGAGAACTGGATTGTTATATAACCACTTACTATCAGTGAAGCATGTTAAGGTGACGGGTACGGCAACGGCAACTGAAACGGATATCTTTTTAACAATTTCAAAGCTCCAACCTCTCGGAAAGCACTAATACTTTTTACTATTTAATAAGTATACTTAACTTTTTGGTCTGTATATGTAATCAACATTTGAATTACCGCCAAAATCGTCAACTCATAGTCCCCAATAATAATAACCATCCTGTCCATAATAATAATAATTAGATGTACTAACAAAGTTTTTAAGCACCAAAATGTTACTAACGAATTTGTATGGATTTATTTATCTGCAATAAAAGCTTAATAATAATAGCGTTAAGCCAAATTTCTATTGCACAAACACATAAAAAAGTATTGCACAATTTTAAATAAATAGGATAAATATTTGCTCAGAGACTGGAGCTTCGAAATTGTTTGAAATAGGTTTAGTGGCTGCTACCAATTGAAATCGATTGGCGTCGCTAGTTAGGACCGTCGCATCGCCTTAAGGTGACGGATAGGGCACACTGGCGAGGCCAATCGATTTTATTTATTTTTTAGCTACTAAACTGGATCTATTTTAAACAATTTCGGGGTTACAATCTCTCGGCAAACACTATTTATTTAATACATATAGTTAACTGTTTGCTCTGCTTTTGCCGTGAATCAATTTTTCTTGTACAAAAACGGTCCCAACATTTTTGCATAGTTATTTAATAAATAGTATAAGTGTTTGCCGAGAGATTGAACCCCGAAATTGATTAAAATAGATCCGGCTTAGTAGCTAAAAATTAACATCGATTGGCGTCGCTAGTGTGCCCTACCCGTCACCTTACGCCTTTGGTTCTGTGCCCGATTTCAATTCAATGTCACACATTGGTGTCCCATCAGAATATGGGGTTTAGTCTCAGCAGAAAATACCGGAGCGATAGTTTTTTTACAGTTTTATTGTCTGTTTCATTTAAAAGCCTTTATACACCTTCCTTACAGCCAAATTCTCCTCAGAGCCTCCCATTAGGTCCCCAGTCACGTCCCGGTGCACATGTTGATACAGTCCACCAACGGTTGATACACAGCCCAAATACGTAATCAACTGAGCTGTATTAAGGCTCTATTAGGGTTATTGGGTATAATATAACGACTGAATCGCTCAGTATTGTGACCGCTTTGGGAGTTCACCGCGATAAACGCGGGATAAAGGGGAATTGGTAGTTGGATTTTAATTTAGGTTGTGTAGGTATGCTATGGCGAAGGAAGGGTTGAGAAAAATATAGGTAAATAGAAATATTTTAAATTTACGTCTAAAATACATTATATAGACCTTTTTACAAGCATGTCTTATCGAAAATCATTATTCAACTACTATCGTGACGACAATCTCTTTTATTTTATACTAATTAACACAATTTTTATTTCTAAACTAAGAATTTGCTCCACTCATTTAACGCCCTAATTGATATGAAAAATGTGAAAAACATAATATTAACCACTTGTTCCACGACTTTTCGAAATTCGTCGAAATTTTGACTTTCCATACAAAATGACCAAGTCGCGTGTCCGTCTTTCGATCACGAAAATCTTAGGCGACTACTCATTAAAATCCTTTTTGTATTTTTTTGGTGAATTCGCCGATTACGACTACGGCAGCCAATATCAACGATTAGCCACGTACCCGGGATATATTATAGTGTTCAAGTGTATGCACAAACATAAGTGCTCTCTCTATTCCCTTACCCTCATATTCCGATGGTATACCAGCGTAACACGACCGGAGAGGGATTGGGCGCAGGATCAACGACTTTCCGAGGCACGGGGGTAGAAGACCGCCAGCTTCCAGACTCCGGGCTGACACTAAGAGTTTCTTGCCGAAAACTTAGGTACAAATTTTTGGCCCGACCCGGGGATCGAACCCGGGACCTCTTGCACAGCCGTTGCTTTATAGTGCGACCCACTAACCACTGCGAGATTAAGTATAACATTTGCTATAATCCAAACACGCCATCCTTTTTGTCTTTCCTCAATTTTGTATCAAACTTTACCTAGACGAATTTACGTATTTTTGCTGCAGATAAACTGAATGAATAAATCCTTTATGATTAAGTTGTAGAAAAATTTATACAGAATACGATAAATTTTTCAACCCCTAGTGGATTAGAGGGCAAAATGTCAGACGTTCATTCACCGTGTGAGTAAATGAAGCTTCGGTAAATTCTTTGGCGACGATTCAAAACTTGTGGAGCCAGAAGAGGTTCGAAATGTGGAAAATAAGTTTTACAAAGGGGAAACTGATTGTACTGAGGCTAAATTAGCCTTTATCTAAATAAACGTACGAGGTTAGTTCGATATACTCCGTCAAGTTATGTCATTCAATATGTCGCACATTAAAATACTGACCTCATCAATTTTGTTTTAATCTATGGACATAACTAAAAATTGTTGATATTTTCATTGCATTTTTTTATTTTTAAGTAAATAACGCACTTAAAAATTTCATCTCGTGTTATGATGACCCGATTGGAACAGTGGTAGTGAACGCTGTTCTTAGGCCAAGGGTTGCGGGTTCGATCCTCGCACAGTACAAACATTTGTGTGCATGAACTTATCTGTTTGTACTGGTTTGGATGTTTTCTATGTATTATAAGTATGTGATTACAAAAGAAAAGTATTATATGTATATATTTGTAATCCCACTGTTGATTCTGATATCGTAACACAGGTGCTTTGGCTACCTATCTCGGAGTCAGATCAATGTAAGTGATAATGTGATTTTTTTTTATTAATATTATTATTATTTACTTCAATTTTTTTGTTAGATAACCTTTCATCCCGTTCGATTATAGCCGATACTATTAGAACTTAGAGCCGGATTCTGAATTGAGGATTTGAAGTTAAGCACGATTTGAGCACAAAGTTTGACAGTTGAAGAATGACTCAACTGTCAAAGTTCGTGCACAAGTCGATGCTTAACTTTTAATTTAAAAAATTAAATTTTATTAAATTCCCTTAGGAATGTCAAAATATGCATTTTTTTCAAAATAAACGGGAGTTGGTATATTTTTTGCGTAAACTCATGATGACGTAGAGTTTAGTATTTTTGTACAATTCTAGACGACCGTAAACCTTATTATACTGTCTTAATTTCAACTCAATGCCTTCACGCGTTACAGGAATAGATGGTCAAACGGACAACAAAATGATTTTATTAAGTTTCCCTTTTCCCTTTTTACGTACGACGGTACCCTAAAAAGTACACTAACTAGCTTATCTAAAAATTCAAACTCTTCCTTTGTCGAAAATGTCTAGCGATTGAGAACGAATAATCCAGTTTTGGATTCCCATCTGAGTTGTGCGGAACCGTTGGTACGGGCATCTATATTCGGAATATTTCGGAGATCCATGCATACGAATGAAGTGACATGGTAATGCTTCAGTCTCATCGGGGAAGAGGCGCGTTTTGTGGGTCTAGGCATGTGGAAATCTCAACTTTGTAAGTCTAAGGGTGGATTCGACCAATCTTTATCCAACGTGAAATCTATGGTATAACGCAGCTATATGCAGTGTAAAAAATCCATTCTACCAGTATAGGATCAGGTTATGGCACGAATATAAACAACAAATTAACTCAAATTTTGTATTCTCAGATTCTATTTTTAGAACATAACACTGAAGCGTAACGTTCGATCGCTAGCTCAGAAAGAGAGTGAAGAAAAAAAAAATTATCAGGGTGGCCAACATAAAAAATAAATTGAACATTCGATTTTATCGTAATCGATTAAGTAAATCAATTTTTGTAAATAAACTAAATAAATCCAACAACCAGCTATTCATCCAACAGTCAACGCCTATTTCAATGGTTAATAGTTAGACCGCCAATTTTGACAGGATTAGTAATATCCTAGGTAATCCAAAATGGCGTTGTCATTATCACAGCTGTTAAAGTCGCCCAATGATTATTTGGCACTCGGCAAAAGCCCGAACTAATGCTGTTTCCTTTACAAGTGTTGGTGTTATTTACATTTTCTCATGTTGTACAATGCTCCCCTGTCAATGTCACTGAAGTGCCTTCTGCCCGTACTCGCTCTATATTGACTTTTGACATTACCTGTATAATCCTACTTAACAAAGATATCCAGGTAGCATATCATATATCACAAAACGATACATATTGTTTTTTGCCGGTTTATAATGTCATTCGTTCATTCACTCGTTAAACAAGGTATAGCTATACAGGCTTTGCAGGAACACAATTGGGTTTATCATGAAAATAAATTAACGAATTAACTATTCTGCGGATATTTAACCTCTTATAACTGTCAAGTTGGTCAAATCCGCCCTAAGGGTATTACCAGACCAAACAATCGATCGTCGAATGAAGGCATCGTTCAATGGTTCAATGGTAAAATGGTACACCTAGTTGAAGTCGATCAATTGATTTGACCAGAATAATCGATCGACTATACCTACTACCAGACCTGTCGATCGAATCAATCGATTGGTTAGACGAACAGTATCCGTCGATCAATTAAAACTACGAGACTAATTAATCGACGTTAATCGTGGCCTTTGACCAAATATTTTGGCCATGACCTGAAGTTCTCGCAGATCAGTCTCGGCAACTTTTTCACTTGATACAAAATATTTACTATCTCCTCTGAGACCTCAAACATCATAATTAGATGGGCACACAGTAACAATAAAAAGTAACGAAGCGACCTCTGACGATAAAAGACATCCGCGGACCATTAGCCAGATTTCGGTTATTTCACAAGCTTTATAAGGATCTTGGGGGTGCAAGGTCGAGTTTTTAGTAAAATTTGTTATCTACATTTAATTAATTTTGTGGGACAAAATCCGTCTTTTATGGGACGTGGAGAAGTAGCTACTTACTTACTGAACACTTGTGTTTGCTTAGTGACTGGGTTTTTTTATATGATATAAGTGATTGCGGCACCAGTGGAGTCATAAGTGCGCTGCCAACCTTTCTACCCCCTTTCCCCCGGGGCCTCCGGTACCCTCACTCACGCAGCGAAACACAGGACAGTGCTGCTTCACGCCGGTTTTCTGTGAGGCCGTGGTATCACTCCGGTCGCGCTGGCCCATTCATGCCGAAGCGTGGCTCTCCCACGGTCAAAAAATGGACCATAAGAATGCTAAGCCGCTTAATTTGGGATATACAAAGCACCATTTTATTTATTAAATAAATAAATGAATAAAATTGTGTCATGTATATGTATGTATAGATACAAAATTTGTATATATCACTGACGTAGAATTTCGTCGCATCTGAAACCACAGTAAAGTAGCCTTAGTTTATTACCCTCAAAAACTTCACTCACTTGTATCTCTGTCGGGACAATAAAGTTCAAAATTAAACGACTTAATTTCCTCTCTTAAGTGCGAAGTTTGAAGGCCAAGTGTCAAGCAAGATTAGACTCTGTCGGCAGTCCGTGTGGTGGCTGTAATGTGTAGGGCCATTACGAGCATCCACTTTAGCTGGGAAGTGTGGTCCACAAACAGGGACCCTGGATAGGCGACGTGTCAACTGGAGTTTTAAACGGACCGTTAGCAGAGAAAGATCTATACATAACTATACTAAAAAAAATGGCAGTTCTTATTTCTGCCGCACCATCAAGAAATGGAACTGGTTCCCGCGTCATGTATTTCCCCCTTCCTACAATATGGATTCCTTCAAACGAACGTGAAGAAGCATCTCGCGGGCCAGTATGGCGGTGCCGACGGAGGTGACGCCATGACATCGCTTCCGTTGTGATTGCAATTTGGGCTCTTCTCTTGCTTACCATCAGGCTGAGGAGAGCCAATATACTGTGCCTCTATAAAAAAGCCATAATAAAAATATTCTAAAGAGTATATTATAAAGAGTGAGACGGTATTTTACTCCGGCGCAGCTTTGTCTCTTGTACAAGGCACAGGTTCGCCCGTGTGTGAAATATGGCTCCCATCTCTGGGATGGTTTTGCTAAGTACTTGCTGAAGGCTCTCGATAGGTTGCAGCGACGTGCTATCCGTATTGTTGGAGATTACGAGGTGACTAAGACCCTAGAACCTCTTCAGCTACGTGGAGACATTGCCAGTCTTAGTGTTCTCTACCGCCTCTATAATGTGGAATGCTCTGATGAGTTATTTCAACTTATCCCATCCTCCCCTTTTCACTTCCGAACAACACGTGCTGGACAGCGTTGCCATCTGCATACCATCCAGACAATCGCAGCGCGCACCAAGAGGTTTGGCTCCTCGTTCCTGCCCCGAGCCATCAAGACATGGAATGCCTTCTCAGCGCATGTGTTTCCTTCCTTCATACAATCCGGGGTCTTTTAGGCGGAGCGTTAAGCGGAATCTCAGCAGGCCATTAGGGTGAGGATGGCAGACTCAATGGGTAATTTGTTAGATCTTTTGTGCCAGTCAGCCTCATATTTGCTTAACCGGCGGAGTGAGGTCATCCTGATTGGCCGTGCTATAAAAAATTGAAGAAATTTTGCATTTCCAAAAATTGAGGACAATATTAGAAATAAGTCGCTTCTGTATCCAAATACTTTTTTAGTTGAACAATCTCATAAAATGAGCAAACTCTCTCTGAGACACTATATGTAGGAACATAGTGTCTCAGAGAAAGTTTGCTCATAGTACCTTAAACCTCTAAATATTCCTAATCGTCTCCCTTCAAACAAATGATACCTCTTTCATTTCATCAAAATCGGCTGGGTAATTTAGGCAGATTCTTGGAACATTCAAACATATTTACATACTTACATACATAGACTGCTAAAATCATCATCATCATCATCGTCAGCCCATTTAATTCCCCACTGCTGGGGCACGGGCCTCCTTCAATCACATGAGGGGTACTTGCCATACTCATCACGCTTGGCAGACGGGTTGGCGAGGGTTTTGATATGAATGCAGAGTTTTCCTTCTCTGGGTGCTGATGATTATGCCAGCAGCTTTACCTTAGTCGCCTTTTACGACTATTCTACTCTGCCGGGACCACACCGCATAAAATCATAATCCTTCCTTTTTGGCTTTGCCGTAATGGGGAAAAAAATAATCAGTGCTATTTGACGATTCCATCGGCAAACTGATAGACACATTATTTCAAACTTGTAATTGCTTTTTTAACATTGAAATTTTAAAATGAAATATTTCAAATGAACATACGGACCGTACAAGTAAAGTTCTTAGTCCTTGGATGTTATAAAACGTGTAACGTCCCCGGGGGTTGTTCCGAGTTGGCTGTGGCATGCAGCGTCCAAAGGCATTCGACATGCAACTGTCAGGCGCTCGGAGTAACGTCTGTGAGTTAGATGCTATGTATCCAATATCAAGGAATCAAAGTTAGATTACTATATCTCAATTTGTGTAATTCATCTTCGCTATCGAAAAATGGAAAAGAAAATAAGGCATAATAATGTTTGGAGTACTACCACTAGTTAATTACGTAGTTATATAAAAAGTTTCTTTTTTACCCGACTACGGCAAAGCAAAAGGAGGGTTATGATTTTGACAGGCTATGTATGTATGTATGTATGTATGTATGTATGTTCATCTGTTTCCACTTAACTTCTTAACTACTTATCAGAATTCGACAAATGACATATCATTATAAGCGTCTTGATCGTCCGCTGGTTATAGGCTATATGAAGTTTCACAAAATCTAATGTGGCGCCCTCTAGCGGACAAAACATACAGAGTAAAAAAATAAAGTTATGATAAATATGCCGTGTTTGGTATCATTTGAAAGCGCTTGACTTGTACATTTTGAATATATATATATTACTAGCACTTGGACACCAAAATAGTACAAATAAAATAAAAGTAAAAAAACTAATACCCAACTACGACAAAAAACGTCGCTGAAAAAGTATAAAACAAGCCTTCGTTGTCAATTTATGCAATATTCACTATGTAGAGATAAAATTTCATGTTTGGAAAGGCGTAGTCACACGTTAAATATACTACCCTTTGACAACGTGTGACTGCGGATTTCCAAACATGAAATTTTATCTCTACATAGTGAATATTGCATAAATTGACAACGAAGGCTTGTTTTATACTTTTTCAGCGACGTTTTTTGTCGTAGTTGGGTTTTAGTTTTTTTATTTTTTAAATCAGTGGCTGCTACTGGTGTTTCCCGTGGCGAACACATAATAATTCTGCCAGTGTCGAGTGATTAGAGAGACACGTTATTTTTAAGGTTATTGACCGGTGTGGCGAGTTTAAATCCTTTTAATATTTATTTTAATTGAGTTTTGCACCAAACACCATCTAAAACCAAGACAGAACAAAACATGCACAAAGACGACACAATATTAAAGGGAGATTCTCAATAAAAAAGTTAACTGACTTGGAGTAGTTATTAGTACCCTTCCACGCTCGCGGCGCTCGCCCCGGTCTTGGACCGGTGGCTCGAGCGCCCCCACGGGTTTTTGTCCTTCCGGACGGTGCAGGTACTTACCGGGCATGGTTGCTTCGGTAACTACCTGCACCGCATTCAACGGGAGGACACTCCTTCGTGCCACCAGTGCGGCGCTGCGGAGGACTCGGCACATCACACGTTGGTGGTGTGCCCGTCCTTCGACCAACAGCGGTCCGCGCTGGTCGCGGAGGTCGGACATGACCTCTCATTGCCCAGCATAGTTGAAGCTATGCTGGATAATGAGGGGGCGTGGTCGGCCTTCGCCCACTTCTGTGAGGAAGTGGTGGCGCAGAAGGAGGCGGCGGAGCGGGAGCGCGAGATTAACCCCCTCGCAGGCCCGCTTCGAGCAAGGAGAGGACGAGTTCGGCGGAGAACTCTTCGTCCTCTCCGTGGAGGTGGCCAGCCGGCAACAGGGACGGGGGTCCCTGTGCCGGCACTGCCATTGGCACCTTCACCGCTCGTTGGGGACGGCTCAGCTCTTCCGGCTGTCCCCAACCCCCCTCCTCCTAGTCTGAGGAGGGGCGTGGCCGCACACCCCGTGTAGGGGCCTGTGGGGGAGTGGGGTTGCGGGGAATAGCCTAGTGCAGTTCCCGTGACCCCATTCTATACCCACGGGTGGTTGAGCCCCGGGAGTTTTAGTGGGTATGCCCTCAGGCCGCTTCTTGTTAGAAGAAGCGGCCCGGAGGGTGAGTCCCACAGTACCCTGTCGTCCCCCGGCGGCAGGGTCTGCGTAATGCATTTCTCCCGGGAAAACAAAAAAAAAAAAAAAAAAAGTTATTAGTACCCTTTTTTTCTTGGTAACGCAGAGAGAATGCCGCCGGATCAGAAGGAACGGTTGGCCGGCACCGCCTTATGCATACCCGGCCGCTGGGAGTCGGCCGGGTAGTGTGAGGCTCTCCCCTGGGGTGCTTACAGAGGCATACCCACTAAACTTTCTGCGACAGTTTCCATCCCGCGCTCGAAAGAAACTCTCAGAGCGGGAACACCGGCCATAGGACAAACCTTTTTAAGTCTCCGCGAACCCGCTCAGTGCGAAAGAGGCTCGCCAGTACGGCCTCTTACCACACACCGGTCCAACGAACCTAGGACCTCTCCTTTGGCCTACCAAACACCGCCCCCCGAATGGCGCGCACGCATAGATTGTCAGCCCATTTAAGTCCCCACTGCTGGGGCACGGGCCTCCCTCAATCAGATGAGGGGTAATTGCCATACTCACCACGCTTGGCAGACGGGTTGGCGAGGGTTTTGACATAAAAGCAGAGTTTTCCTTCTCTGGGTGCTGATGATCATGCCAGCATTTTTACCTTAGTCGCCTTTTACGACACCTCGGTAAGAGTGAGGGTGGCCTATTCTACTCTGCCGGGGAACACACGGGACACGGCCGCCGCATCGTACTCCCCTAGTTATTAGTACCTACCTTAAGGGTCTTTACTATCTATGAGGTTGGCATTTTGTATGGAGATTTCCAATTACTGCCCTAGGAGTTAGGAGTACTATACCTACTCGTATTCTAGTGTGTTGACGTCAGATGTTCGATGAATGTTTTGAGAACCCTAAGTTTCCGAACATAAAGCTCTTTCGTTTGATACCTATATTGAGGCAGTTGGAACAACAAATAGGCTATTCGTCATTTTCTGTCGGCGGCCATCTTGGATTTGAAATTTATCACAATTAATATATTCTGCTACTCAAGCCTTTTTATATGATACCCATATTGTGGGAGTTGTGTTAAAACTTTAAATCCAAATCTTTGTGACGGCGGCCATCTTGGATTGATTTTTATCCAACATAGCTAAGACCACTCCCTCCTTATTCATCTTTAAAACAAAAAAACAAAATCAAAATCAGTTCATTTGTTCGGGAGCTACGATGCCATAGACAAACACACAGACACACACACACACAGACACGTCAAACTTATAACACCCCGTCGTTTTTTCGTCGGGGCTTAAAAAGGGCAACTCCACTTGTCGCCGTGTGGACCTCGTACGGTCATACAGCATTACCCCATCGCTACGGCATTGGAGCACTAAGTCATTCCGTTTACGGTCGTTGCATTCGATGGTATCTCAACAACGAATTTAAATACGAAATAAACTGCAGGAAACTTAGTAGTGTAATAAATTTATAATTCTCGTACCAAAGTGCACTAAACTTTCCTTTGTCACTGATGTGACTGCATTCGACACGAAACTCGTGAATTCTTCGCGTTACCGTCACGGCATTCGATGTGGAACTAGGTTAAAACTAAAATTTTAATGATACAAATTCATGTCGGACATTTTATAACTGCAGTTTAAAACTTTTAGTACAAACAATAAAGTCCTGTGTGCCTCTAAATGTTAGTTCACCTTCATGCTTATCGCTGAAGATAAGTACTTTGTGCCCCATTCATAGGACAAATTATTCTTTAGTTTTATGTGCATTTTGATGTCTCTACTTATTTTATGTGAGCTTTTAAATATAATAGATAGATAGATAGATACACTTTATTGCACAAATCTTAGCCTAAGTTATTATACTAAAACAATGTAGGCGGTCTTATCGCTAATAGCGATCTCTTCCAGACAACCTCAGGGTAGAGGAAAAGTATAGCGAATTAAGAAAAGGGGTAAGGCAGTGCAAGTCAGAAAAAGAGAAAAAAAAAGACATTGTATAAATACGAGTATGGTATGTAAATACATACATTATACTAAATAAATATATAATATTAAACCACAACATTGCACTGGGTTCAAATATATAATTTGTTAGGAACCTTGTGACATAATGATTAGAAACACACAGAAAACCGGCGTAAAGCAGTGCATGCGCTGTGTTTCGCTGTGTGAGTGAGGGTACCGGAAACCCTGGAAGGGGAAGGGGGGTTAAAAGGTGAGCAGCGCACTTGTGACACCACTGGTGTTGCAGGCGTCCATGGGCGGCTTGGCTTCACACTGAACTCTAGAGTTGAGAAGAAACCAACGATGAAGCGAGCTTACCCAAAAGTAGCCTATTCACTCTAGCTTAAAAAAATATTAGGATTGTAATCACTGGGAAAAACAGACGCTGGCAGGGTGTTCCACTCCTTGGCAGTGCGCATTACGAAGGAGGAGGGAAAGCGCTTTCGCGGAAAGCAATCGAGGAATCAGGATTTTTTATGTTAAAGCGACGGCTGCGCAAGAGGTTCCGGGTCCCCCGGGTCGGGCCAAAAATATGTACCTAAGTTTTCGGTAAGAAATTCTTAGTGGCAGCCCGGAGTATGGAAGTTGCCGGTTTTGTACCCCCGTGCCTCGGCAAGCACGTTAAGCCGTTGGTCCTGCGCCCGATCCCTCTCCGTTCGATGTCACACTGGTGTCAGATTGGCGTATGAGGGCAAGGGAATAGAGAGTGCACTCGTGCCTGCGCACACACTTGAGCACTATAATATATGCTGCGTAAGTGGCTGATCGTTGAGTTTTTGCCGCCGCCCATAGACACCCGCAATACCAGTGGAGTCACAAGTGCAATACCAACCTTTAAACCCCCTTTCCCCCGGATTGGGCCTCCGGTACCCTCACTCACGTAGCGAAACCCAGCACAGTGCTGCTTCTCGCCGGTTTTCAGTGAGGCCGTGGTATCACTACGGTTGAGCCGGCCCATTCACGCTGAAGCGTGGCTCTCCCACGGTCAAGATTATATATACTATTATTATGTCTTGAATTGAATATAGTAGTATGTTAAGTTTACTCTTGAAGTAAACTAACTTAGATAGTCTAAAGTTGGGACCAAGTATTAATTTTGAGGGTTATGCCAAACGACGGAACGTGCTTAAAGTTGTTAGGTAAATAATTTAGTGCTATGGATTATACTGAACTTTACCCGCGGCTTCGGCGCGTTAGAAAGAGACAAAAAGCAGCCTATGTTTCTCCATCCCGTCAGCTTTCGAAGACAAACAATCAGACAGACAGACACACCTCTTCACAATTATAACATTACTAGGGACCTGACCCGGCTTTGCCCGCGTGCATATGCAAGTATCATATTAATATCCTCCAACCGATTACAGCTACTGCGGCCAATCTCAACGATCAGCCACGTACACAGGATATATTATAGTGCTTAAGTGTGTGAGCAAACACAAGTGCGCTCTCTTTTTTTTATGCTAGAGGCGGACAAACGAGCAAGCGAGTCACCTGATGGAAAGTAATCAACGCCGCCCATGAATGATAGATCGTTACTATATTGCCGGCCTTTTTAAAAAAACGTACGCTCTTCTCTTGAAGGTCCCTAAGTCATTAGCCGTCCGGAAATACTCCTGCAGCCAAACCTTTCCACAGAACTGAGGTACGTGGTAGAAAGTTCCGGGAAAAACGCACAGTATTAGACCGCCATCCATCGAGATGATGGGGATGAATGACAATCGCTCTATTTCCTTACACTCATATTCCGGGCATTATATGGGACACCAACATGACACGACTGGAGAGGGATTGGGCGCAGGACCAACGGCTTAACGTGCTTTCCGAGGCACAGGGGTACAGGGGCACTGCGGACTTCCAGACTCCGGGTTGATACTAAGAATTTCTTACTAAAAAACTTAGGTACCTACAAATTTGTCTGTCCGTGTGTCCGTCTGTCAGTCTGTCAGTCTTTCCGTCTTTCCGTCTTTCTTCTGTCCGTCTGTCCGTCTGTCCATCTGTCCATCTGTCCGTCCGTCCGTCCGTCTGTCCGTCCGTCCGTATGTCACAGCCACTTTTCTCCGAAAGTATAAGAACCTATCCTATTGAAACTTGGTAAATATATGTATTTTGTTAACCGCATTACGATTTTTATACAAAATATGGAAAAAAAGATTTTGGGGGGGTCACCATACTTAGAACTGAAACTCTAATTTTTTTATTCATCAAACCCATACGTGTGGGGTATCTATGGATAGGTCTTTAAAATGATGTTGAGGTTTCTAATATATTTTTTTCTAGACTTAATACTAGGCAATTTTTGCTCCGCACCACGACAAGAAAACAAAAAAAACTGTTTGTTTCTTGTTTTAATTTAAAAAAAAATCATATCTGATTGTCTCTTGTTTCAGGTAATGCTGTTCTTTATTTTTTTAATATTTGGAGTTATAAACATCAAGGAAAAGGTAACATTTTTATATTTTGTATGTTTTTTTTATTTATTATTTTTTTTAATTCAATAAATTTGCCAATTCATTATTGACAATACCCAAATTTTCGGTAGCTTATGTGATGTGAATTAAATTCGAAGTTCTAGCATGATGTCATCATCATCATTTCAGCCGATAGACGTCCACTGCATGACATAGGCCTCCCCCAATGTTCTCCACACAGATCGGTCCTGTGCCGCCCGCATCCAATGGATTCCCGCGATCTTCACCAGATCGTCGGTCCACCTTGTGGGGGGCCTGCCACGGCTGCGACTTTCTGTACGTGCATTCCGTGGCGTGGGAATAAGGCCAAACAGCTCCTCGGAACACTATATGGTAGAAAATCAGTAGGTACATGTGATTTACTCTATCTCCCACTAAGTGACTTAGTTCGTAGCACTTTGCAGGATAAATCGAGGTACCCAAATTGAAATACCAATCAAAACCGGATTAGGACCGTCATCTCAACAACTTGGTATCGCGATACAACATACTCCCAACTTCCAAGTTTTCACCAGTTTAGGGATTTGTAAGATACGTGTCTAGTGGTGAGACTCGAGTCGACTTTAATGACTCGAGTGTCATAGCTTCGCTTATACAACAATACCGACAATAGAGAAATTTCACTGTGACTTCGAGTCATCAATATACGATTTTTAACCTATAATTCATGTAACCAGAATTGAAACGACGATATTAAACCAGTAGGTTAGTATTCTTAAACGTTCGTAACCAGTAATACCACGGCCTCACAGAAAACGGGCGTGAAACAGCACTGTGCCTATTTTCGCTGCGTGAGTGAGGGTACCGGAGGTTTTAGATTTTTTTTAATTCAACCCCCAAAGGGGAGGAACGGGGATAAACACATTGCATGGAAGAGTTATGAGAATTGGTATTTGGGCTCATCATACAAGTTTAAGAAAAGTAATTTGGGCATTTTTTTTCTTCACCCGCAAAGGGGTAAAATGGGGGTTGAAACGTCGTATGGGAGATTCGTCATATTTAATACTAAAGTCGTGAAAATTGGTATTTGCACTGTTCATACAAAACAAATATCAGTACTTTCAGCATATTTTATATTCAACCCCCTAAAAAAGGTGAACGGGGTTAAAACAGCGTATGGAAGTTTGGTTATTTTTAAAGCTAGAGTCATGAAAATTGATATTTGAGCTTTAACATTATTTTCCTCAACTCCTCAAGAAGTGAAAGGGTTAAATCGTCGTATGGGAGATTCGCCATATTTGATACTCGAGTTTATGAAAATTAGAATTTGGACATTTATACAGAACATTTTTAGCACTTTTTGATTCAACCCCTAAAGGGGTGAACGGGGGTTACAACGCCGTATCAAAGTGTCGTTATTTTGAAACATAAATTATATTGGTCTTTTTATATAAATTATTAGCATTTTTTAATCAACTCCTAAAGGAGTGAAATGGGTTTAAAACGTCGTATGGAAGATTAAAATATATGCAAAATGTATGAAAGGCATTTCAGCATTTTTAGTATCATTTTTAGTGTCCGTGTAATACCTACCTACTTATCTATAATCTTAGAATAGATTAACTACAAATCAAGTTCATATAGAAAAATACAATTTCCAAATCTTTTGTTTTAAAATTAAATTACCGAAGCGAAGCGAGGGCGGGCCACTAGTCTTATATAAATCATTTGGCGGTAACGTAAGCGGTGTCACCTTAATCTATGGCCCTCGGCCATATTTGAGTGAAAATTATGAAAAGACTTCATTGGAATTTGACTCAAAACACCTCACCACGGCCCACTACACTATTCATTGTCAAAGTTCGGGTGACGATAATGTTGAAAGTTCGTATATATTTAATATAAGCCTGGATTTAACTTATAAATTTACCTAACTTATGCTCCATTGAAAATGGCTGAATTCTACGGAATATTCATAGTGTAAAAGATTTATTAGTGGCTTGACATTCTTCTTCATCTCAGCGTTCTGTCTCGATTGCGCCCCAGGCTGTCGCTTCGGAGACCGGGGTCCGGTTTCCTACTGTTATCAGTAACTTGACATTTACGACCTTAAAGCTAATGGGACGAATAAGCTCGTGGGAGAGTCACGCTTCGCCATGAATCGGCCGGCTCGACCGAAGTCTAACACGGCCTCACATAAAACATACATCCGCAACAAGAATGAAGTCACACGTGCGCTGCCCCGATTGATCCTCCAGTACCCTTACACACTCGGCGAAAACAGCGCCAGCGCTGCTTCACGCCTGTTTTCTATGAGGCTATGGTATCACTCCGGTAACCAAAAAGTTGAGATTTTTTTTTAAATACTGTAAAAATATATGTAGAAAAGTAGTTAATAAAAACAAGTAGGCACTACGTATATGAACAATGATTAAATACACAACTTCCTCCCATTACCATACTATTTTCCCATCCTTTGCCTGATTCTCACCAATCGCGAGAAAGTCCCTCAAAGTCTCAAGTCGAAAGTCTTCGACCAGTGCGTCCTCCCGGTCATGACTTACGGTGCCAAGACGTGGACACTCACAGCTGGACAAGTCCACCAGTTCAAAGTCGCTCAAAGAGCTATAGAAAGGGATATGCTCGGAGTATCTCTAAAGGACCGCATCAGAAATGATGTAATCCGACAGAGAACCAGAGTCACCGACATAGTCCACCGAATTAGCAAACTGAAGTGGCAGTGGGCTGGTCACATTAGCCGCAGAACTGACAGCCATTGGAGCCGTAAAGTCCTTGCGTGGAGATCGCGACTCGGTAAGCGTAGTGTTTTACACCCTGCGACAAGATGAGATGATGACATTCGAGGGCTGGCTCGTGTGGGCTGGATGAGAGTGGCCAAAAATCGGGAGCAGTGGCGTGCATTAGGGGAGACCTTTGTCCAGCAGTGGACGAGTGTGGGTTGCTAATGATGGTGATGACGATGATGATGATAGTTATGTGGTCACAAAAACCGGGTCCAACACCTATAGATCCCCATCGGAACAATATCCGCATTTGCCCCACACTGGTCGAACCCTTGCTAAAGAAGAGTGTGTAATAGCGAAACGGCAAAACCACAACAAAAATGGAGTCACACGTCGGCTACCAAACTATTAACTCCTTTTCTGTCTCAAATGGTCCACTAGTATCCTTACACACTCGGCGAAACACAGCACAAGAGCTGTTACATTCCACCCCGATGTTCCGTGGACATGGTATCGCCGGCCGAGTCGACCAATTCATGACGAAGCGTAGCTCTCCTACTAAATAAGCTTACTTATGTGGTAGGTACCCTCGGAACCCCATCGGGGTAATATCGGGGAACCCTCGACTAAATACGAGCGCGTAAAACCGAACGGCCGAGCCGGCATTATCGGCCGGGGCTACACGACCGCATTACGCGGTAATGCCGGTAATGCAGTGTGCACCGGCCGTTATCGACGGGGAATGTCTTGAGACTCCCTTAATGTACATGTGTTAGATGTAGTTATGGTGTTTTTTTATATCCTATTTGAAAAAACTTGTATTAGTTATTACGCGACAAGGGCGATGCAAAAAGGAGGGCTATTATTTTAACCTGTATGTATAATACATATTTACACCTTTTAGAATAAGGTCAGAGATAAATACAAATGCCTGAACTAGGTGAACCTGTTTCTCAGGCTAGAAAGTTAAAACATAACAGTAAGTACTCATAAATAATCACAAAAAATATTTATCTAAAAAAATACAAAGTAAAAAAAAGTAAGGCATGGGCGGCGAGTAAGGCATGGGCGACGACAACGCTTACCTGAAGGTAAGCGTTGTCGTCGCCCATGGATACCCGCAACACCAGTGGAGTCACAAGTGCGCTGCCAGCCTTTACACCCCCCTTTCCCCCGGATTTAACTGCTAAGGAATGGAACAACTTGCCGGCTTCTGTATTCCCAGAGAGCTACAATTTGGGTGTCTTTAAGTCGAGGGTGAATAGGCTTCTTCTGGGTAAGCACGCTACATCTTAGACCTTATTGTCACTTTCCATCAGGTGAAATGAGGTCAAGTGCAAACCCATTTAATATATTAAAAAAAATGAAATGTCAATGAAATTCACAATAAAATCGCCTTAAGAGTTAAGGAGGTCAAACGGCCATCGAAAAATATTGCATTAAATTGCAAGCAATATGTTAGAATCTCGCGAGATACTTTATAATCTACATGCTTTTGCAATTTGGTAAACATAAACCACCAACGCACCCTATCAAAATCCCATAAACACATGAAGATGTCACACCGAACAACTTTACAGATAGCTGCGGCTAATACCGTGCGCTCGCAATTACGCCATCTTGAAGACTTCGTTACAGGAATTGCCCGACATTAGTTATAACGACTGGTACAAGAATACGCCGGTAGGGGGCGCGGCAGTGCGGTAATTAAACTTTGAACTTTGCCTGTAAATAAACATGACGATTCTAGAACACACTCATTTGTGGGTAATTAGATTGCCTGTCTGAAGAAATGTTCTTGTTTGAAATAAACTCGACTCGATTGAGCGTCGAGCCATGAAGTTAGTTGGTGACGCAGAATAGTTGGATGGTAAAATCCCAAAGCCTCGCTCACGACGTAGAGTGGCCTGTCTATCGGTTTTTTATAGGATGCATTTTGGAGAGTGTTCGCGAATGTAGCTTCAGCGAGCCTGATACCACCTTCTCCTTTCTACCGACCTACCACCTTGGACATTACGGAAAAAACGGCCAGGAATCCTCCCTTCACTGTGCGAAGTTCCACCAGCTGTACTAAGCGTTTCGCTTCCTCTTTCTTGGTACGAATGTAAGGAATGGAACAACTTGCCGGCTTCTGTATTCCCAGAGAGCTACAATTTGGGTGTCTTTAAGTCGAGAGTGAATAGGCTTCTTCTGGTAAGCACGCTACATCTTAGACCTTATGGTCACTTTCCAAAATCGCTTAAGAGCTATGGAGGTCAAACGGCCCATCGGAAAATATTGCATTAAATTGCAAGCAATATGTTAGAATCTCGCGAGATACTTTATAATCTACTTGCTTTTGCAATTTGGTAAACATAAACCACCAACGCACCCCATCAAAATCCCCATAAACACATGAAGATGTCACACCGAACAACTTTACAGATAGCTGCGGCTAATACCGTGCGCTCGCAATTACGCCATCTTGAAGACTTCGTTACAGGAATTGCCCGACATTAGTTATAACGACTGGTACAAGAATACGCCGGTAGGGGGCGCGGCAGTGCGGTAATTAAACTTTGAACTTTGCCTGTAAATAAACATGACGATTCTAGAACACACTCATTTGTGGGTAATTAGATTGTCTGTCTGAAGAAATGTTCTCGTTTGAAATAAACAAAGAATAAAAATATTTACAGAAAATTTATTATCAAAAGCTGCTCCGCATGGTTGCAGCAATATTGCACTTATTCGCTTCTCTCTCTTTCAGAAATCAGAGATCATTAATGTTGCCGGCCTTTTTAAAAAAGAGTACGCTCTTCTCTTGAAGGTTCCTAAGTAGCCGTCGGGAAATACTCCTGCTGCCAAACCGTTCCACAGAACTAAACTAATGATTGATTATTATACCACGGCCTTACAGAAAACCTACATGAAACACTACCGTACCTGTCACTGTTTCGCCGAGCGAATGAGGTACAAAAGGCCGAATCCCGAATATAGGAAGGTTCTCCGATGCGACATTTATCCAAAAAATTTCACACGTCAATTTATTTTTGAACTTTTTAAATTCATACTTTTTGTTATTTTTTGTCAGGGGTTTTTGAAATTTTTAATTTATTTTATAAGTAGGTTCACCATAAACCAAATTGATCCGTTTCCGCTGTTTTGGGGTCAAGGGTTGTGAAGGTCAGACGGCGATAGTTTCAATGTCATTACCAGACTTCCTAATCCGGATCATGCTCCCAAATGTACCCTGTTTAGATAAAGATCTATTGAGCGATATTAAGCGATTGTCATTCCATCCTCATCATCTCGATGGATGGCGGTCTAGGCGGTACTGTGCGTTTCTCGCGGAACTTTTTACCACGTACTTCAGAGACCTTACCATGAGTTTGAAATACTATCTTCGCTATCCAAAACTATTGCTCTGTCTCTTTCACATGCACCACAATGAATGGGACAAAGCGATAGTTTTCGATAGCGAGAACAGTTTTTCAAACTTTTGGTAAGGGTACAGTTTAGTGGAACGGTTTGCCTGCGGGAGTATTTCCTGATGGCTGAGACTCTCGAACGCATTTTGCGATCTCTCTGATTTCGCAGATTTCATGGGCGGCGTTGATTACTTACCATCAGATGACCCGCTTGCCCATTTGTCACCTCTAGCATAAACACAAGAAATGTTTAAAAATAACGACTTTTCATACAAATTGCATGTCAACTTGAAAAATGAGGCGACTGTTACATTTCATCCTATGTTCCTTGGGGAGGAATGATGATTTTCATCAGTATAATGCGCAAGAGAAGTTTCTTAAAGCAAGATGTTTCTTTTTTTTATTATTATTAGAATAGCCAGACATTTGGCCACAATCTCACCTGATGGTAATTGATGATGTGGCCGAGGATGGATCATGGCTGTCTAGTAACAGCTTATTCACTCTTTTCTTGAATAAGCTCAGATCATAGCGTTCAGGGAACACATCTTCCGGCAGAGAGTTCCATTCCTTAGCTGTACGCAACATGAATGTACATTTGAACCGTTTGGAGATGTATAATACAATTTAGAAAAAAACACAAGGTTCGTCTCTGATCTTTTCTTTGATTACTAAGTTGAGTTCTCCAGAGAAAGACATTTCAAAGACATAACCTAGTTGGTAAGTCTATTAGTCTCGGCTGAAACGAAAGATGTCGCTTTCAGAAGACAACGAATAAGTCTCGTCTTACTTAGGTACACAAAAATTTCTTAATTTAATTGTTTAGAGGAAAGCTAAACGATTCTGAACCCTTGTCTCCAAGGTTGTATTGAAAATTGACAAATTTAAATCCTGTTTAAGAGTAGGGATGTAACAAATTTAAGCCATGACGGTGAATTAAGACATACATAGCCCAAAGGATTGCATGCCTCAAGTGGCAATGGGGAGGGCACATAGCGAGGACAACGGACGACCGTTGGGGCGGAAAGGTACTCGAGTGGAGGCCACGTAAAGGATGTCGCAGCCGTGGCAGGCCCCCCACAAGGTGGAAAATCCGGAGGGAGGGCTGACGGCGCACTAGCGAGGTGATTTCAGCGGTGTTGCTTATAAGTAACGTTTTCGGCGGTTATAGCTCACCATCAGGTGATCCGTCTGCTCGTCTGCCAACTATCACATTAAAAAAAAGACTTGTCAAGAAGCTTAGTTAGCCCGGGTACTAACTAACTATGCGCGCTGCGCCATCCTAGTTAGTTAGTCTTGAAAAAATTTAGCCAAAAATTTAAAAAAATATGTTCTCACAACATCACAACATCTCATACGTTGACCTGATTCCGTACTAAGTAGCTTAAGCACTTGTGTTACAGATATCAGACAACAGAAGAACACAAATATATACTTAAATATATATATTACACCCAGACACTGAACAAACACAAGTGTTCATCGCACGAATGTTTGTCCGGGGTGGGGATCGAACCCACGACCTTTGGCGTAAGAGGCAGGGTCACTAAAAATTGCGCCATCCGGTCAGCCAAGGTTCTTCTCACTACGACTTAGATATAGATTAAATAGATATAAGGAATACTTTTTGGTAGTTAATACTAAATTTTTGGTCTACTTTACGTTCAAAGTATTTTCATTTTAATATTCAAAAACAAAATGTTAAAATACCTCGATGACTAGCAACCCTATTTGACCTAAAATCACTGTCCCCAGGTCTTAATCACAATGGCATTGAAACTTTTGAAAATTTTAGATTAAAGTTAGATTGCTCGAACTAACAATGATTAACAACTGTTCTTGTAACAGGGACACGTAAAAGCTATTTTGGCGTAATTTGTTCTTAAATGTTGTTACTTAGTACAGTGTAAAGGTAACAGTGGAGCTGATTGTAGCTGAAAAGGTAACGCAAATCACGTCACACGGAAAATCACAGAAGTTTGGTTCTAGCTGACACTAATATCCAAGAATTTGTTGACCTACGGGCTAGGCAGGTATATCGTATTAGAATAGTTATTTACGAGATTTCTAATATGTAACTTATTTTTGAGTTTCCGATATTAGTACACCTAGTAACATCTTACCCGCAAAAACTTAAGTTACTCCGTGACCATGGCGCTTGCAACAGTGCCGAAATATCGGAAACTCAAAAATGATACCGGAGTGATACCACGGCCTCACAGAAAACCGGCGTGAAGCAGCAATGTGCTGTGTTTTGCTGCGCGAGTGAGGGTACCAGAGGCCCAATCCGGGGGAAAGGGGGGTTTAAAGGTTGACAGCGCACTTGTGACTCTACTGGTGTCGCGGGTGACTATGGGCGGCGGCAATCGCTTACCATAAGGCGATCCGTCTGCTCGTCTGCCACCTATCACATAAAATAAATAAAAAGATCTGTGGTCTCACGCTTTCACGCCTCACGTTTTGGGCGAAAATGACACAGACAGAGTTCCGGGAGAGACACGATACAATATATTTCTGTAACTATAACGAACTCTTCTATATCAAGAACCTTCTTTCTTATCAATATTTTGAGCAAATAAAATATATTCTATTCTATTCCGTGTCTAATATTTTGAGAAACGATGCAGCTGCGACGACATTTTTCCAGTGCGATAGCTGGCACTGCAAAAATGTCGCCACACTCTCCATCACATGGACTGTGCGGCATAGCAAATTCCACGAAAAATGATCCATGCACAGCTCTGACAATTATATGTTCAGGCAGCGTCAGATCAAGTTACCCCCTGCAGTGGAAAAATAGCACTTGGGCCTTAGACATAAGGACGGTCCAAAGGTCAACAAGGGTAACTCGACGTGACTCCGTGTGTACTTTACAGTCAGCCACATCAATTGACTACAACCGGAAATTTCCTCAATATTGAATCAGCTTCCCTCAGATTTCTATACCGCATCTATCATTGGGAGTGCTCTGATTAACTGTTTGATCTACTCCCCGCAGCTGAATTCTTACATCGAACCACTGCAAGCGATTGTCATTCCATCCCCATCATCTCGATGGATGGCGGTCTAATACTGTGCGTTTCTCGCGGAACTTTCTACCGCGTACCTCAGTTCTATGGAACGGTTTGGCTGCGGGAGTGTATTCCGACGGCTACGACTTAGGGACCTTCAAGAGAAGAGCGTAATTCTTTTTTAAAAAGGCCGGCAACACATTAGCGATCTCTGATTTCGCGGATGTTTATTTGTGGCGTTGATTACTTTCCATCAGGTGACTGGTTTTTCGCCTCTAGCATAAAGAAATCAAACGCGGTTGATATAAAATGAGAATCGATTGACTGTTTTGTATTTAATGATGTGTGGTTGCCCCTACAATGTCAACCTTACCTGAGCGACATTCATAGAAATGTTCAGCCTCCCATTACACTGTGGTAAAAGCTAATGTTGGTGTCATTTGTCCCTAAATGTTGATACTTAAGCTATTTGTTATGGGGGAATGTACGAGTGTCTATTGAACTTGTATATGCGTGGTAAAATGCCATGAGAATGGGGAACAAATTACTTGTCGAATGACGCAATTTATTAGTCTGGAAGAGTTATAATTAAGTTTAAGTTCTGTGTTACACCAATATATTACTAAATTACTCTTTGGTGTTTACCTTGGTGAACATTATACATACATATGAAGAGCGATGTGTTCACTCATTGGTTCAGAACGCGCTTTCCATACTGGGGGTCGTGGTTCAAATCCAAGCATGTCATATCTGGATTTTTCAAATCTATGTGCGGTATATCTCCTATTAGCTCGGCGGTGAGAGAAAACATCATAAGGAAACCTACATGTCTCGAATAGTTTCTGAAACGTGTAACCATAATTCATTTGGTCTAGTTCCCAAGTGTTGTGAAGGTCAGACGCCAGTCGCTTTATTGTGATTACCAGACTCCCCAAACCCTGAATCATGGTCCAAGCGTACCCCGGGCTCGAATGCGACAGCTACTTAAGAATAAAACTAATTTACATAAATATTATCACGCGTAAATTTAATTTAAATAACTTTGTTTACTCTCTCTATCTCTCTCACACACACACAACACACACACACACACACACACACACACACACACCACACAATTTATTTAATAGAATAAAAATGAAAATTGAATTATAATAAAGTAAAATAAAAATAAATAGTTATATTGTTAAAATTAAGGAAAGTTTAAACATAACATATGTAATAATTTAAAGAAGAGCGGAGTTCCCTAATACAAGCAAATATGTTGCTTAAAAGGAAGCTCCAACCACAATTATCTGTATGACATGTGTGTTATTGAATAAATAATTTTGAATTTTTTGAATTTGAATTTTGAGCTACACGCTACGATGAGCAACATTATATGTATGTAGGATTGGTGATCGATAGATGCATGGCAAGGAACGTGTAAGAGATCGATGTTTGAATTAGAGTGACGTGCGAGAGGGAGATGGTAGACGACGAATGGCGGACGATGTTCAGACGTGGAAGACGACGTTTTAAGAAGATAATTAATGTAGAATACTTAAATACAAATCCCTGGCTTTATTTGGACCCCATCCCACATGTATATGTAGGTAGGTACATAATATATTCGATCAGATATATTTTACCACATGACAAGGTCCTTCGGCGAGTGCATAGCGCTGCACCTCTGCAGAAGCCGGCACCTGGGAGCACACATGATCTCGGCAGACCAGATCAAAAGCTCCCCCATCAGCTCCATTCTCGGGTTTATCCTGGAACTGGAGCTACATGAGGTGCTGTAATAAGTTCTGGAGCTGCCACAATAGATCAACTACTGGTCGCAGTGGCTAGGAGACGCAAGGCTCAGCCCATTTCTTTCAAATAATAATAAAAAATGCTAGTTTCGTCAACGGTCATGCGTAGTAATATAGCTGATCGAATTTATTAATAATAGTGGCCCGCCTTCACTCAGCTTCGGGATATTAGTTTCGTTTCATACCAATAGATGGCGCTAAGTGTCGATAACATCGCGCAAGCATTTCGTATTTTCGGAATACCGATAAGCGTTGCCGCTGTCTGCAGGATTTATCTTAAGTATAGATTGATATAATATATTTTCTACGATACACCTTGTATGCCACGTACTTAGTACAAACATACGCAATTATTATTAAACTGATGACAAAAAAGCATTCAATATTGCTGACACTGACCGATATTGTTTAACATATCATTGTGTAATTGTGAGTCAAGTTTAAAAATTGAGGTCACCGTAAAAATATGAATGGATCTGACCAGAATATGTTGTCCTTGCAATGATAAGGCTTTACGTAATTTCCGAGGCACGACACTGAGAATTTCTAAAGGTGACGGGTAAGGCATACTAGCGACGCCAATCGATTTTAATTTTTAGCTACTAAATCGGATATATTTTAAAAAATTCGGGGTTAAAACCTCTCAGCAAACACTTATACTATTTATTAAATAATACTATTCATAAATGTTGGGTCCGTTTTTGTACGCGAAAAATTTATTCATGATGATGGGATTAGGCTCAATCATCATGCTTGAAGTACTATATTATATTGTTTTATACTTTCATGGCTACTATTATTATCATAATTGATATTTGCGAGATTCCTATCATGTACCTTATATTTGAGTTTCCGATATTTCGCCGCTGTTCCAAGCGCCATGGTCTTGGATTAACTTCAACTCAAAAATAAGGTAGGCACATGGTAGAAATCTCTTAAATAACTTTTTTATGTCATAGGGGGCAGACGAGCAGACGGATCACCTGATGGTAAGCGATTGCCGCCGCCCATGCACTCCCGCGGCACCATTGGAATCACAAGTGCGCTGCCAACCTTTAAACCTCACTCTCTCCGCGAAATACAGGACAGTGCTACTACATGCCGGTTTTCTGTGAGGCCGTGGTATCTCTCCAGTCGACCTCGTCCATTTATGCCGAAGCGTGGCTCTCCCACGGTCAACATAACTTTTCTAAGGAAGGCACTATTACTCCAAATGGTTATTATTTTTACAATAAAACGTATTATGTTCTACGTTCGTTACTTCGTCAAATTAGTACCGAAGTAATTTATGGTTAAAAAAAAGAGCTAGACTTCTCAGAAAGTCTGGGCTGAATTGGCTAAATTACTAAATTGTTCGCGTTTGCTCGGTTCCACGAAATGTGATGTAAGTAAAAAAACTAAATTTATAATCAGTGAGTGAGGCGAAATTGATAATAAAATATATATTTTGATTGGCACTCTGAGATAACGTAATTTTCATTATGACGGTTGATACTTATGCCGGAGAATTACTTCGATTTTATTAAAAAACTTTGTGTTTGCGAAATCTATTTCGAATAGCATAGATAGATAGATATATTCTTTATTGCACAAAAACAAACTACAAGCATGATACAACAGCAACAGAGAGTACAATAAGGCGGTCTTATCGCTTGTAGCGATTTCTTCCAGACAACCTTTGGGTAGAGGAAAGAAATATCGTATTCGTAATAAGGGAAGGCAGTGCAAAGTAGTTTAACAAATGAAATTGAGAATGGCAGAAATATACATTATTTTATATATTAATATTATTACATTACATAAATAATAATAAACAATACATACATACCCAATAATATATACATAGATAATTTATAATAAAAATTCAATAAAAATATTTCTTATAGATAGGTATAAATGACCAGAGAGCAGACCACATAAAAAAGGAAGAAGAGACAAGGAAAAAACAGTGTACCTATTTATAGAGATAGGAAGTGAGTTTTGACACGGGACTTGAATATAGGAAGGGATTGTGATTTCCTGATTGGAAGGGGTAAGGAGTTCCAGAGACGAATGGATTGAACAGTAAAGGATTGTGAATAGGATATTAGACTTAAAGAAAAATGTCTCATAAATATTGAATCCTTTTCTTCATCTTAGTGTGTAATTCCCGGTTGCGTCCAAAGCTGTCGCTTTGGAGCCAGGGGTACGCTTAGACCATGACTCAGGAATGGGGGGGTCTGGTAATTACAATGAAGCGACTGCCGTCTGACCTTCGCAACCCTGTAACAGGGGAACCAGACCAACTGAATCATGGTTACACGTTTTCCGAAACGTGCAGGTTTCCTCACGATATTTTCCATCACCGCCGAGCAGATGGTAATGGTACAAATAGCACATAGATGTGCATGCTCGGATTCGAACCTCGACCACCTGCGTGGAAGGCGTGTTCGTATCCATTGAGCTACCATCGCTCATCCAAATATTGAATCCTAATGGATCTAATTCAATTTCGATTTCTAATACACCAATCCTTAGATAGGCTCTTTATTGCACGAAATTTTTATTTTTGACTTTGGTAATACACTAATACAATGTAGGCGGTCTTCTCGCAAATAGCAATTTTCCAGAAACCTCGGGGTAGAGAAAAAGTATAGCGAATCGAAAAGGGATAAATCAGTGCAAGTCTAATATAATAATAATACTAATGTCCAGCAAACCGATATTTCGGTCATGGCGGCCAATCTTAGAGATCGGCCATCGACGCAGGACATATTATAGTGCAGAAGTGTTTGCGAAGACACAAGTGCACTCTCTATTCCCTTACCCTCATATTTTGATTGGACACCACTGTGACACGACCGAAGAGGGATCAGGTAGCAGGACCAACGGTTTAACGTGCTTTCCGAGGCACGGGGGTACAAGACCGCCAACTTCCAGACTCCGAGCTGACACTGAAAACTTCTTAACAGAAACACTCAGGTACAAATTTTGGCCTGACCCGGGGATCGAACCCGGGACCCCAAGCGCAGCCGTCGCTTTACACTAACTACTGCGCCAACGAGGCAGTCTAATATAATAATTGTATGTATTATAAGTATGTATTTACAAAAAAGAAAAGTATTATATGCATATATTTGTAATTCCGCTGTTGATTCTGATATCCGTAACACAGGTGCTTGAGCTACCTATCTCGGAGTCAGATCAATGTATGTGATGTTGTGAAATATTTATTATTTATTTATTTGTTTCCCACGTAGCTATTCGGTTTTCCCAGGGCATAACCGTACCAACGTAGGCAACTTCATCTGCTATGTAATGACATAACAGATCTGATGAGGTGAAAAGTAGCTTTACACTTTAGTACTATGTTAAAGTAACTGTTCTGCCTATTAGAGTCAGTTTCTAAGGGGTACGTAAAAATGCTACTTTGACATGGTACTAAAGTGGTAAGTACTTTTGTTGCTGACTGTACTATAGATATTAGATAATTTAATAAATAGCAATCATCGCTCCAAAATCCCTTTGACGACATTGCTCAAACATGTACGTGTACAGAGCTCATTGTAATGTTGTATAAGCGACCTTGTACCCGTGACCTTAGAGTCGCTTTCTTGATTTCGCGACCTCGAACGGAGGCACTTTCGTTTTCGTGACCCTATTCCGCGACCTTGCCAATGACAAAGAAGATATTCGAAGAAAAGTAAGTGACAAAGTGTAATTTATTTATTTGTTTAAAAAACAGACAGAGTAGGTACAATCAATACAGAAAATTAACTTAACATGTTAAATTAACTTAAGTCTAGATCGGTAACAATAAAAGTGTTCCTAGCATGTTTAAAATTAGTAACTCATAATTAAATTTAGAACAATTGGTGCATTCAAAACAAACTTAATTCCGAAATAGTGAAAAGAATTCTGCTAAGGCAACATAAATTGTTCATTATTTATAATAATAAATAATTTGTTCCCTTAGTTTCAGTAGATTATAAGTATTTTATGTTCTAACGATTTTTCAATAAAATAAATTAATTTATTTATAATTTAGAAAGATAATTAAGGCGCACATTTTAATAATTAATAATAGTATTTGAATTTTAATTAAATGGAATAAAATGAATATTAACTAAATATGACACTGTATTTACTAACATTAGTTTATAAGAAAAAATGTTACTAACAGATAGGCATCCGAGGTCTGAAATAAATAAATAATAAATTTTAAATGTTGGCTCGACCGGAGTGATACCACTGCCTCACAGAAGACCGGCGTGAAGCAGCTCCTGCGCTGTGTTTCGCCGTGTGAGTGAGGTTACCGGAGGCCCAATGGGGGGGAAGGGGAAAAGGTTGGCAGCGCACTTGTGACTCCACTGGTGTTGCGGGTGTCCATGGGCGGCGGAATTGCTTACCATCAGGTGATCCGTCTTCTCGTCTGCCACTTTAACGTAAAAAAAACACAAATATCCGATCCGCATGCAGCAGACTGTTAGAATCTAACAGTTATCGCAGCCTTTCTCTTTCTAACCATGACCTTGTCAAATTGCAGCGAACTTGACACGCTGAATTCGAGTGCCCCAAAAAACTTCTCTACATCTATAAACATTACACATGCAACTTTGAATCTTATAACTGAGTCTTAAGTTTTAGAATGTTGATGTTGAATGACAGAATTGAAATACGTTAGCTGCAATGTACATTTACATAATGCAATTAGATTCTATAAATAAAAGACTGGGCAAGTTTGAGTTGGGTTAGTACATTTAAATAAATAAAAAAAATCTAGTAATTTACAATTCAGTTGGTTTTACGGAACCCTAACGGAAAAAATATTAAGTAAATAATTTTGTATCTTTAACATCAACATTTTATTAACCGGCCAAGTGCGAGTGAGACTCCGCATTAAGGTGACGGATAGGGCACACTAGCGACGCCAATCGATTTTAATTTGTAGCTACTAAACCGGATCTATTTTAAACAATGTCGGGGATTACAACCTATCGGCAAACACTTATCATCGTCATCATCATCGTCAGCCCATTTAAGTCCCCACTGCTGGGGACACGGGCCTCCCTCAATCACATGAGGGGTAATTGCCATACTCACCACGCTTGGCAGACGGGTTGGCGAAGGTTTTGATATAAATGCAGAGTTTTCCTTCTCTGGGTGCTGATGATCATACCAGCAGCTTTACCTTAGTCGCCTTTTACGACACCTCGGCTTACCGAGGACCATGCCATAATAGACCACCCTCACTCTTAAGTGAGGGTGGTCTATTCTACTCTGCCGGGGACCACACGGCTAAAACACAAACACTTATACTATTTATTAAATAGCAATGCACAAATGTTGGGTCCGTTTTTGTAGGCGAGAAATTGATTCACGCCAAAAGCTACCACTTTTGGCGGTAATCCAAAATTCGAGTGCAAAAGCAGACCATACAGTTAACTATACTTATTAAATAAAATTAAATAGGTCCGGTTTAGTAGCTAAAAATTAAAATCGATTAGCGTCGCTAGTGTGCCCTACCCGTCACCTTAAGGGTTCCGTACCAAATTGGCAACATATGACTTTTTTGTATCGGAGTTCCCCTTAAATATTTAGTTATTTTATTTAAGTTTTATTATTTAAGTAGAATCTCATTAATTCTATTATTTAAATAAAATTTAAGTAGATCTGTTGGAGGTCGCGGGAATCCATTGGATGCGGGCGGCACAGGACCAATATGTGTGGAGAACATTGGTGGAGGTCTATGTCCAGCAGTGGACGTCTATTGGCTGTAATGATGATGATGATGATGATTTCCTCCTCCTCCTCCTTCGTCGTTCACTGTTGACAGAGTGGTCGTAGTTGACGATGTAGCATTTTCGTGTCCACAGCGTCTCGGGAGTTTTGGACAATGGATGTCTGTGTAACAGCCCTAATGAGGTCTGGCCAACGCGTCGGTGAGCGCCCGCGCGACCGCTTGCCTTCCACCTGTCCCTGAACAATGAGTCGCTCCATGGAGTATTCGTTGCGAACAAAACGTGGCCAAAATATTTGAGGATTCTTAATGGACAACATTTCAAAATTGCTGAGCTATGAAACAAAAAATACCAATTCTTTATTTACTTTTCTTGAATATGTATTGATATATTTTTTATATTGCTTTTTAACTGAGAAAAAAATTTAAAACGAAAGATGACGTCTTCGGACGGCAGAATGCAAAATATTTCTTTGCTTAGTACATTATAGTTTTAAATTTACGAAATGCCAAACCCATGACATGCATGACATGCCTTAAATATTTTAACTTGTAGGATTTTTTTTTGTTTATTTTTCCTATGTTTTAATGTGTTGTACTGTCTTACTGGTATAAACATCAGAAGTTTGTTTTTGTTTTTTTTTTGTTCTTCATTTGTAATCATGTGTGTCGTGTGTGTTTAACAAATAAATGTTTTTTATCTTTATCTATATCTTTCAACTGTCAAAAAAAGACAACTTGTCAACGTTGAATGAATGAATGACGTTGACAATGTTGACACTAGTAGGTATTCTTTACCTTTGACAGTAGTACCTTTTTAATTAAAGCAATGATAAGCAAAAGTATATCGTTGTATTCAGCCGTCCGATGACGTTTACGTCTATTTAGAATACAAAGAATTTCAATAATTATTTTATGTATGAAAATGGCAAAATTTTAGAAAAAAGGAAAAATAAGGGTCTGTTCATTTTATGTCTATTTTAATATTAAAAAAAACAATATGGACATTGTTAAAAATATGAAATGTTGTCCATTGCACAGTTGACGATAGCCTCTGTTTGATTTTCAGTTCTTCCAAGATTGAAACATTGGTCCTGTGTGCTGTCCAGGGAATCCGCAGCTGTCGGATGATAATGTCCGCAGATGATGATTTAAGTAGACACTTTACTGAGAAATTTGTGGATATGTCAAATGCCCAATATATATAGGAAGTCGAGCAAAAAAAGTATGGGAAGGCGTTTTTTTGAATAGGAGGCTCCCCTAATTATTTATTTTATTTTGGTTTAGTGTTTATTGTTAAAACGGCAACAGATATACAAAATTTGTCAACATTTTAACAGTTCTAGTTATCATGATTCTTGAGTATATAGCCTGCAGACAGTCAGACGAACAGTGACGTCATAGTAATATTTTACCATTTGGAAAACACTTAGGAACAAAACGAGTCAAAACAATTTCATACCTTGCGGTACCCTAAAACTACACATACATTTTTTAGCTTTATTCTTACTGAACAGATTATAATCAAGAATTTGCTAATACATTCTAATGCCCGTGTGTTTATTATCAACGAACTAACATGAGTGAAAGGTTGCCTTGTACTGACAAGTATTAGAAATAAAAAAATATTTATATTATTAAAAGCTCTATCAGTGACCTTATGGTCAGAGGGGCATTTCTCGTGCATTGAAGTCGAATTTACAGATTTCATTCATTCGATCTTTAATTCGACTTTGATGTCGCGTGCACGAGAACTGGGTTCCTAAGGGCCTATTCTCTTGCACTCGACATTATAATAATAATAATAACTGAAAGAAGAAATAACACGCATGTGGCAGTTAAAAAAAGTTACTATAGTTCCTATTGTTTTATCTTCGACTGGTATAATCCCTTCCCAAATATTCCCCTCTTTAAGGTCATTAGAACTGCATGAAAATACATATATTCAGCTACAAAAAGCATGTATTCTAAACACCTGCAGGTTGACAAGAAAGTTTTTGCAGTCCGCCGATAACTTTGAATAAATATCACCCTATAAATTATCAATTAAATGATTTTCACTTGGCTTCGGCCCGTGAATATCATCATTGCCACCGATGTTTTTATCAAAGCATCGAGACTTTGAAAAAGAAGACTTAAATAATAATAATAATTCTCACAACATCTCATACGTTGACCTGATGCCGTACTAAGTAGCTTAAGCACTTGTGTTACAGATATCAGACAACAGAAGAACACAAATATATACTTAAATACATATATTACACCCAGACACTGAACAAACACAAGTGTTCACAATTATGAAATCTTTTTATTCGACTTCAATGTTGATTGCACGAGAATTGCCCCTATGAAGGGAATTGTACTCTACTCTTATCATCATCATCATATCAGCCCACATCCACCCACTGCTGAGTATAGGCCTCTTCTTTATCCCGCCATTCCCTTCGGTCCCTTGTCAGCCTTATCCATTGTTTCCCCACTGCCGTCACAATATCGTCGGACCATCGTGCAGGTGGTCTACCCACAGGACGTCGTCCCATTCTTGGCTGCCAGTGAGCTTTATAGTCCACCTATCATCTTTACTATATATCTACATAATATTCTATATAATATTCATATTTCAGCCGTGTGGTCCCCGGCAGAGTAGAATAGGCCACCCTCACTCTTACCGAGGTGTCGTAAAAGGCGACTAAGGTAAGGCTGCTGGCATGATCATCAGCACCCAGAGAAGGAAAACTCTGCATTTATATCAAAACCCTCGCCAACCCGTCTGCCAAGCGTGGTGAGTATGGCAATTGCCCCTCATGTGATTGAGGGAGGCCCGTGCCCCAGTAGTGGGGACTTAAATGCGCTGACGATGACGATGATTCATATTTCTTCTAACGCAAAGATCACTAATCCGCATTAGGGAAGCGTGGTGATTAAACCTAATCCCATCATAGTAGCGATAACTTGATTCCTATGATGGAGGCCTTTGCCATGCAGTGGGATAGTGACAGTTTTATTATATAATGATTACATAGTTATTTATTCAAGTCTACATATTATTTAATGTATTTTTTATTATTTGTTGACATTTTATTTCTATGACCCAATCAATTTTGACATACTGTTTAATCGGTTGCAAGTAATATATTGATTTTTTTTTATTATTTATACTACCAATGAATCTGTTATAATTTTCTTTTTTTATTTTTGTTTTGACCATGTTTAATTTTTAGTTTATTTTTCAAATAGTGACCTTTCATGACCCTCTTAAAGTAAGGTATAAGTCAGTACTTATACCTTTAAAGCCAGTACTTTCGGACTGTCGCATGTAATTTTGTCGTCTGAATAAGTATCTTTTTTTTTCTTTAATTATCTTATAAGCGCTTTGGATATTTATAATCTTTATATTATCTTGTAAGAGACCATGTTAAATAAATAAATAAAATAAATAAATAAAAGGGTCCAGAGCATCCGTTGTAGAATTGTAAACTCGTAAAGTGTAATAAGGGCCCCCGCTACCCGCAATTTCGCAGCGGAACACAGCACACTACTGTTTCGCGTCGATTTTCTGTGAGGCCATTGTATCACTCCGGTCGAGCCCGCCCATTCATGCCGAAGCCGAAGCGCTGCTCTCTCACAGTAATTAGATAGATAGATATTCTTTATTGCACAAAAATAAAATACAAGCATGATACAACAGCAACAGACAGTACAATAAGGCGGTCTTATCGCTTGTAGCGACTTCTTCCAGACAACCTTTGGGTAGAGGAAAGAAACATCGTATTCGTAATAAGGGAAGGCAGTGTAAAGTTGTTTAACAAATGAAATTGAGAATGGCAGAAATATACAACATTTTTATATATTAATATTATTAGTAACATAGTAATTCTTAATTGACACACCGTATAAAAATAAATGAAAACACACCGCAGCGTCCAATGGTTCTGTTATATCGTTTTGAGGTAAGGAACCCTAAAAAAGATAAGTTCAGTTCCATCGGTAAATAATGCCTTGTGATTTACTTTATTAACAATAATTTCTTTAAAAGGACATAACCTTTTTATTCCTCATTTCAACATCAATAATGATTCCATTGCATGTAAAGTTTAAAAAACCAGGTCTTATTTTTAAAACTTAATAACTTTGTCATTGTACTTATGTAGGCGGCTTAAGTGAGGTAATCAACATTTCTTACATTAATTGCGCTTTCGATTAAGTCACGAGTATCCGTTTAAATAAAAGCCAACAGTTTCCTACATCTGTATATGGTGACAATATTGTTTTTTATAGAAACTTGTGTTATATGGGACAAACTTTGTGCACGTGGGGGAACCACGCTTCGGCATTCGAGCGGAGTGATACCACGGCCTCACAGAAAACCGGCTTGAAAGCAGCACTGTGCTGTGTTTCGCTGCGTGAGTGAGGGTACCGGATGCCCCGGTGGAAAGAGGGTTAAAAGGTTGGCAGCGCACTTGTGACTCCACTGGTGTCCGCGCGGCGGCAATTGCTTACCATCAGGTGATCCGTCTGCTCGTCTGCTACCTATCACATAAATAAAATGCAAACGCCGTGTCACACTATTAGCTTAGCAGATATACCTCGAGGGGAAACCTGCATGTTTCGGTTCGTTTATGAAACATATTATAACCATGATTCAGGTCTGATTCGACCAATCTTTATCCGTCGAAAAACCATTTTTTTTTATGTGATAGCTGGCAGACGAGCAGTCAGATCACCTTATGGTAAGCGATTGCCGCCGCCCATGGACACCAGTGGAGTCACAAGTTTTTTTGTTATGTGATAGGTGGCAAACTTAATAATAACAGAGCCCCCCTCTCCTCCCGATTGGGCATCCGGTACCCTCACTAACTCGGTGATACCCAGCACACTGGTCATGACGAATCGTGGCTCTACCACGCTCAAAATGATGATGATAAGAACGGAAACTTAGTAAGTAAACATTTATTGACCACATACAAGTTATGTAACAGGCATGGAATACATCATCATCATCATCAGCCCATTTAAGTCCCCACTGCTGGGGCACGGGCCTCCCTCAATCACATGAGGGGTAATTGCCATACTCACCACGCTTGGCAGACGGGTTGGCGAGGGTTTTGAAATGCAGAGTTTTCCTTCTCTGGGTGCTAATGATCATGCCAGCAGCTTTACCTTAGTCGCCTTTTACGACACCTCGGTAAGAGTGAGGGTGGCCTATTCTACTCTGCCGGGGACTACACGGCTTGAAAATGGAATACATACAATACATTAAACAGACATTGTACAGTTAATAAAGCACAAGGAAGAAACAGTACAAAAATTAGGTAAAATTAAATAGGAAACTCCAAGTTCCGTCCAGTGTTAGTGTAGGCCCCAGAATCTTCCTCAAGATCTTTTCAAGCACTGGATGGAACCTGGAGAACGAGGAAGAACTAGGAGCTACACGACCAGGTGGGCGAGCCTAATATAAATAAATAAATAGTTTATTGAACAACTTTAACAAATGACAGAATGGGTTACAATATATTTTGGTTCTTAACTAAATAGGTAAAGTTGTGGCGAACAGCGCGTCATATGCACTGGTTGCCATGATTTCTACACTAGGCTAGGCCTGTCACGTAGATAGTCATTTAACACCGGTTACCACTTTACGTTATGCGACTTATGTCAACTACAGACGATTGCCAAAAAGTATTTATTTTGAAATAGTATTTAACTGTGATTCTAATTTTAACGTGCTACGCATATAACAAATGCATAATAATATCTATTACATAGGAAAGGAGATGAACCTTTGAGAGGGTTTGTGCATGGGAGTATGTGTGTGTGCGTGTGTGTTAGTGTTTCGGTGTGTGAATGTACTGTGTGTGCGCCTGTCTTGTGTGTTTGGGCATTTCAGTAATTAAATTGTATGTTATAAGTATGCTTATATATCATCGGCGAAACTAAAGCTCATCGACTTCGCTGGCCCGTCCACCTCGAGAGAATGGGAGGGGACCGTGCAGTAAAAAGAGCGTACCTGGGATGACCAAATGGTCGAAGGCAAGTTGGCCGTCTAAGGTACCGATGGAGAGACGAGGTTGAAAAGGATTTGCGTACACTTCTGGCGGATGACTGGCAGGAGGATGGCGCAGGACCGACCTAGATGGAGACTCTTATTATCGGAGGCCAAGGTTCACTTTGGGTCGCTGCGCCAACCTAGTTAGTTCTTTAAATTAGAAACTAGTGACCAGAAAAAACAAATGAGTGGTCAATATGGTCCAAGCTCAGCATATGCTGCAACGGCTTGGAGCCGCTGCAGCGCTGCTTTTCGGTTTGGACCTTGAGTGACTGGATTAACTAAATCAGTGATGGATGTGACACACGTGACAATGTAACAAAGGAAAAGAGAAAAAAACAAGTTTTTATATGTGATAGGTGGCAGACGAGCAGACAGATCACCTGATGGTAAGCGATTGCCGCCGCTCATGGACACCCGCGACACCAGTGGAGTCACAAGTACGCTGCCAACCTTTAAACCCCCCTTTCCCCCGGATCGGGGCTCCAGTACCCTAACTCACGCAACGAAACACAGCACAGAGCTGCTTCACGACGGTTTTCTGTGTGGCCGTGGTATCACTCCCATCGAGCCGGTCCATTCATGCCGAAGCGTTGCTCTCCCACGGTAGAGAATTAATTAATTAATTTAATTAGTGTAATCGTGCCCTTATATACTAAGATATTCTAATACCCAGGAAGAAAACAAAGGTTAGGTTATTCTAATAATTGATAGTGCGTAGACCTATTATTTACATTAAAACATTACGATGTTATGAATATTAATATAAATAGTACCCAGTAGTAGGAAGTCTATTAAATGTAAAGCAAATGTACGTACAAACAACCGCACTTTGTGTTTCTAATCCGTCAAAGATCATTCGATTATCACCTTAAAGACAAAAGCGTTTGAGTCGATATTAATTATTTAGGTTTGGTAGCACTCGAACTCAACGCCTCGACTGATGCAATTATCTACTGGTGTTTAGTGTACACATTTGCCACCTTATTTTAAATCGCGATCTTAAGTTATTACCGTACTAAACCTCATGTCATCCCGTTAAGGAGCTTTGCGCAAACTTTGTTCGGGGACTATATTTAGTTCATCATTAGTAATAAGGGGGTTGGAGTTTTATTAAGCAGTGTACTGCCAAGTAATATTAATATAGAAATTACTAGTTGCGCCCATGGTTTCACCTGCAAGTTAAAAAAAAAAAAAAATCTTACAACATCTCATACGTTGACCTGATTCCGTACTAAGTAGCTTAAGCACATGTGTTACAAATATCTGACAACAGAGGAACACAAATATATACTTAAATACATATATTACACCCAGACACTGAACAAACACAAATGTTCATCGCACGAATGTTTGTCCAGGGTGGGGATCGAACCCACGACCTTTGGCGTAAGAGGCAGGGTCACTACCAATTGCGCCATCCGGTCAGTTTGGTCAAATGTCATCATATTTTGGATCATCTCTATACAAATAAAAACCGGTCAAGTGCGAGTCGGACTTGCCCAAGAAGGGTTCCGTAGCAGTAAGTAAGATATATGGAAGGTAAATTGCGGTTTTCGGTTTGTAACGTGTGCGGGTGTCTATGGGCGGCGGCAATTGCTTACCATCAGGTGATCCGTCTGCCGCCTATAACACAAAAAAATGTGGTTTGATAAATTGTAGTAACAAGACTGTACCAATATAAATAAATAAATATATCACAACATCACATACATTGATATGGTACAATGTATGTGATGTTGTGAAATATTTATTTATTTTTTGATCTGACTCCGAAATAGGTAGCTCAAGCACCTGTGTTACGGATATCAGAATCAACAGTGGGATTACAAATTATATACATATAATACTTTTCTTTTGTAATACAAATTTGTAAAAAAAATATACATACAATACTTTTCTTTTGTAATTCAAAGGAAACACCAAGACCAATACAAACAGACATGTTCATGCACACAAATGTTTGTACTGTGCGGAGATCGAACCCGCAACCCTTGGGCCAAAGGCAGCGTTCACTACCACTGTTCCAAACGGGTCATCAAAAAATAAAATAAAATTTAGCAAATGCATAGTAAAAGTATAAACTAACAATGATAGCGTACCTACAGGGGTGTTTCAGATACAAGCCTTCTAGTGAGGCATTTAAAAAAGTTAACCCCACTGAAAATGGATCATCTGACCTTTTTGATGATCGAAGGTTGACTCACTCAAACACACCGGGTTCTTCGGATAAAATATTTCCAGAGAAAAGTCCCACTGTTATTATTTCCTCTGTTTTACTTAAATAAGGTGTTCGTGCTCACTTCAGGCGATTAATCTTTGCCTAATTTATATCCTTAATTAACACTAGCCAGATATCTCATGTCCAGCTCAGACAGACATAATTATGTTTAATTTCTAAGCATTTTCTCGCCCCGTGAGTGTTTTCGTGTAGTTCGATATCTTGCTGTCCTTGGTATCACGACCGGAATGCATTATAAAGCATGATGACCATTCTTCATAATTGCAACGCCTGCATTGCGTGATGCAACGCCTGCGCTGTATTTCGCTGAGTGAGGGGGGGGGAGGGGGGGGGGGGTACCGAAAGCTCAATCAGGGGAAAGCCCTTTAAATGTTGGCATGCGTGTGGGGCATCTATGTATAGGTTTTCAAAAATGAAATTGAGGGTATAAATTTACGTGAGAAACATTTTCAAAGAGATAAAATGTGTACCCCCCCCCCCCCCTCCTCCCATCCCCCCCTGTAACTTCTAAATAATGTAACAATGAAACTTAAAAATATATGATGTACCATGCAAACTTCCGCCAAAAATTGGTTTGAACGAGGTCACGTAAATAGTTTTTTAATTCGTCATATATCGTAAATAGGGAATGCAATCCCGCAACAAAATTTCAATCCTGGTATTTGCGGGATCCCGCATCTTTCTGAACAGCATTCAACGAGAAAAGAGAAAAATCCTGAATTCATGTTTTTATTGAGAAATGAGAAATGAATAAAAACATGTAAGTACTAAATAAAAAAAAATAATAAAGAGACAATAGGTAGTTTAGGCACTATTCTAAAAGTAACTGCGCATAAACCATAACATGTCGTTAATCTTGTCTGCCAAACGACTCCTGACTTTACATGCCAGATAGCCAGCCGCAGGAAACACTCGTTCTACTTCCACTGCTTCTTGTGGGCACAACTGTCATCAAAGCGTTCTAGGCGAACTTAAGCAAGTTTGCCCTTAAACACGCCTTAAACCCACCAGATTCAAACACATTCATTTCTTTCTTTTAAAAATCTAGAGAAAGAACTAGAATTAAAACGAGCAGTCTTACAACTTGATAAAGTTAGTTCATCCGATGACGATCCCAGTATTTCGGGATCCCGGTATACCGGGATTGCATTCCCTAACGTAAACCGCAATTCACCTTTAACGGCCGCACTCAGAGACGTCCTTTAAGCTAATGTTCAAACTTTAGTATCGGTTAGTCTTATGCGTATGCAACCCTCACTCTTACCGAGGTGTCGTAAAAGGCGACTAAGGTAAAGCTGCTGGCATGATCAACAGCACCCAGAGAAGAAAAACTCTGCATTTATATCAAAACCCTTGCCAACCCGTCTGCCAAGCGTGGTGAGTATGGCAATTACCCCTCATGTGATTGAGGGAGCCCGTGCCCCAGCAGTGGGGACTTAAATGGGCTGATGATGATGATGATTTTTTCTTAAGTAGCCAACTAAGTTAATCAACGACTCTGAGTGCAGCAGTAATTCAATCAACTCAAATAAAAATAAATATTGAATTACATAAACATAAACCTTAAGCATACACCGTGAACCATCATTTTGCTGCTACGGAACCCTTCATGCTTATAAGACAATTTAACTGTCTATGGGTGAGTACGACTAGCACTTGCCTCTTTTTACCGACCTCAAAATAGGGGTTTCTATGTTTGACTGTATATGTTTTTTTTTCAGTTCTCCATTTCACAATACAAAAACACAGTATACATAATTTATGACCAATACAACTCTACTTTAACACTAACACCGCGATGCATCAAAAGTAACGCTGTAACTTTAACAGCGTTACTTTTGATTCCGTCGCGGTTAAATAATGGATAAACTTCCTTGAAATTAATGGGACCATTAAAGTCAAGTAAATGGAATTAATTCATCACTTGTACATGCATACTCGTACTTTGAGATCAAACGTTTGTCGAAATAATTACAAGCATTTATATCCTTGATCACGGTTTTTACACCGTATTTCAAATTAAGTGTGAAAATAATTTGTTGGAAAAAATAGCTCCCCTTTTTCGTAACCTTCGGGGAAGATTCTACCCTTAAGGTAAAGTATCAGCCTATAAACTGTTCCACTGTAGGGCAAAGGCCTCCATCATAGAAATCAAGTTATCGCTACTATGATGGGATTAGGCTTAATCCCCACGCTTGCCTAATGCGGATTGAGATAAAAGATAAGATAAAAACATTTATTTGCTCAACACATACGACACACAACATAACAAATATAAAAACACAACCTGGCATAATGTTAACAAAAGTAAAAACTACTCATAAAACAAAAAAAAATGAAGTACCTACAAGTGTAAATAATTCAGCCGGGCAATAGTGGGTACATTGTTTCCAGGTGCGTCGCGATGCCTAACAAAAGGAGCTCACTCAGCTAAAACCACGACTTAAGGAAGGGTGTAGGTACCTTAAAGTTATTTGTGAGAAAGAAGTCAATTTGTTTTTTGGATTTAAACCCAAAAATATAAGCAACGATTTTTCACATTACTTGGGAACCTTCCTTAATACAATATTTAAATTTATGGTTGCTTAAAAACATTTCATAAATATTTTTACTTATGACAGCAAAACAAGGTTATGTAAAATGAAATGTCACTGAACGAATGATTGAATGATTTGAACAATGTTGACACTATGCTGCGGTACTAAGTGGCCTATTGTTGTCTATAGTGGTCTATGGCTAATCGAGGATTTGTAATAAAAATTTATGGATTTGTAAACCGACAACCGATGGGGTAAACGAGTTCTAGAGTGGAGACCGCGTCTTGGCAAACGTAATGTAGGGCGCCCTCTGGCTAGGTGGGGGGACGGTCTGCGCAGGATGGCTGGCAAGATCTGGATGCGAGAAGCCATGGATAGATCACAGTGGCGAACAATTGGAGAGGCCTACGTCCAGCAGTGGACTGCGATAGGCTGATGATGAATAAAAATTTAAGAACTAATATTATTCCGTAATAATCATGAAAGTGCTAGTTTAGGTTTAAAGCCGGTATCAGAGTGTTTTTTGTACAAAGAGGGTAAGAGTTTCCATCTACGTACGTGGTCTTGGCCCACCTCCTGCCAGTCATCTACCAGAAGTCCGCGCAAATCCTTTTTGTCTCTAGCGGTACCTTGGACGGCCAACTGTCCTTCGACCATTTGGCCGTCCCAGGTACGCTCTTTTTACTTTTTTTTATGGCCCCTAAGTCTGTTAAACTATCGGTATGCTACCTGACCCATAAGTTCATCATCATCATCATCATCATCGTCAGCCCATTTAAGTCCCCACTGCTGGGGCACAGGGCCTCCCTCAATCACATGAGGGGTAATTGCCATACTCACCACGCTTGGCAGACGGGTTGGCGAGGGTTTTGATATAAATGCAGAGTTTTCCTTCTCTGGGTGCTGATGATCATGCCAGCACCTTTACCTTAGTCGCCTTTTACGACACTTCGGTAAGAGCGAGGGTGGCCTATTCTACTCTGCCCACCCATAAGTTATCTTGAAATAAAAAGCGTAACGTTACGCACCGGTGTAAAAGGCTGCCAAGTTAATGACAATTCACCCACTTTAATTATAATTACACTCCTTTTATTGCTCGCCCATTTGTAATGGCGGGAATTGAGTTCGCTTCTCTAATTGGGTGATTTATTCTTGATATGTTTCGCTGAATGTGTTATTGTAGCAATATGTTCTCAGGAAGGCTTCGGAAATTGGGGGAAAGAGGTTTGTGCGGAACATAAGATAGTGGGTTTATTTAACAAATCGTTATGTAGTTCTTTCGATTTGATTTTATTATAACAGTTCCGTTTCCTCAAATAATATCAAATATATGTGTCATTTTTACAATCGACAGATTATGTTAAAGTTGATCCTAGTGAAATTAGGGTATTTTAGGTCCGCCGGGGGCGAGGCAGAAGGGGGGCTCATCAGGAAAATGCTTTGGCCGCAAGGTCTCGGGCGGCAGGTGCGGGGGCACCGGCTGACCTACAATGATGTCTGACAGCGGAGGATGGCGCACTGCACGCCCGGTGCGCCTTCTAGGGGTAGGAGTGTGTGTAAATATTGCACATCTCTAAGGTGGTCCTCCTTTTATACATGGGTGGACGTTGGCCGCAGGCGAGGTTTAACGGACTGATGAGTCACCGTGGACCTTCGTCTATTATATCAACAGCGGCGGGCGTCGGAGGGTTTTTAGTGGGTAAACCTCTGGGGTTACCTCCCAGAGGGAGTCCCACACACCCTGTCAGGCCCCCCGACCTGATAGAACGGTGCGTAACGCATTTTCCTTCCGTGATAAAAAAAGGGTATTTTAGGTAAACCTGGCGAAAAATAGGCAGACGAGCATGCGGCCCATCTGATGGTAAATGGTAACCGACGTATCATCATAAACATCAACAATGCCGGAGCACAGTCATGCCGCTGCCTACCGTGAAAGAAGAACTCCTTTCAAACCTCTAGGTATTTTTATAAGCAAACACGCGTTGTAACTAAGAAATTTCAAGAAACTGCATTTTAGCTATGTAATTTCGCAAATACGAAGCATCGGAGTAGCAGTTAACGTCGTACTTTCTCAGGAATTAACGCTCGTAGCACACCTCCGCTGTTAGCGGAATGAAAAAGACAACATTACAGTCAATTCTAAGTAGTAGAAAAGGCAATTTCGCTAGTATTTCGCTTCTTACACGTCATTATCCGCCGTGGGTTTCGCGATGAACGGAGGCGTGCTACGGGCGTAAAAAAGATAAAATAAATTACGAAAGATTGTTAGATTCAGCATTTTTTCTGATTCCAATGGTATTAAAAAGTCACAATTAACTAATTGTTGCTAAAGGACGAACAAAGGTAAACACACTTTAACCGTGCCTGTTATGGATGCTTGCATGGTTATAGCGTGTTTACCGTAGTTTGAAAAATATGAAAGTGATAATTTTCTGCAAATTTATATTTTTTTAGAACTGAAAATCTTATTTTAAGATGTCTTGTTTCAGGTACAAGGCATACTCATAATTGAAAGAAAATAAGAAATCTAAAGGTATGTTCTCCTATAAGAAAATATTTAAAGAAAACGTTTCGTTTTTATTAAAGGAATGAATTAACTGTGCACAGGATTTGGATAACATAAAATGTTTTCTCTCTATTTTTTTATGTCATATGTGGCAGAAGAGCAGACGGATCACCTGATGGTGCCGCCAAAAGCGGCCACTTTTGGAGTGAATCAATTTTTCGCGTACAAAACGGACCCAACGTTTGTGCATGGTTATTTAATAAATAGTATAAATGTTTGCCTAGAGGTTGTAATCCCGACATTGATCGAATCGAACCGAAATCGCTAGTGGCGTCGCTAGTGTGCCCTGCCCGTCACCTTAAGCTACTTAGTACGGAATCAGGTCAATATTTGAGATATTGAATTTATCACTTAATTGCCTCTTAATCAGCCTGTGAAAAGCATAACGCGTAATTAACACTTCCAAAGCTTTTTAAAGCATAAAACGGGTTAAGCTATAATTATAATAATGTGTACTTATTTAGGGCTCCATTACAGGCGTAAAGCACCGTTCCAGAATTTTAGAATGTTTATAAAGGCTGGATTATTCGCAATAAACGCTACGAAATGGGGTGGCTATTATAATCCCGAAGAAATTTTATATGATGGGGTTGGGGTGTTAGGTGGATTTTTTGGAACTAGATGTGACATGGAACTCCCTGCCGAGGTCTGTTTTTCCTAACCACTATAAGCTGGAAATCTTTAAGGCAAGGGTGAACAGGCATCTTCTAGGATGATTCCTAGACCTCTTCGTAGCTTTCCACCGTAATCACCACTGTACATGAACATCTATGCTATCTCAGGCGCCTTTCCTCCGCACACAAGCATATATAATATTAAGAGCTACAACGTAAACAAAAAATAAATTAAAATTATTGAAGCTGCTAATTACTGTCCTACGAATGGTTAAGGTTATTGACGGGTGGGGGAATCGTATTCTACTACTCAAACCCTTTTATTTGATACCTATATCAAGGGGGGGGGGGGGGGGTTTGACATCCAATATGTTAATCCGACATTTGGAGGCGTCGGCCATCTTGGATCAATTTTCATCTAACGCAACTAAGAACACTCCCGACTAGTTCACATTACTACCAAAAAAACCAATCAAAATCGGTTCATCCGTTCGGGAGTTACGATACGCACGCACGCAAGCACGCACGCACGCACGCACGCACGCACGCACGCACGCACGCACGCACCACACACACACACTTCAAACTTATATATACCCCGTCGATTTTTCTATGGGGGGTTAAATAGTTAAGACCTTTTGTTAACCTATCTAATGCTGAACTCTGTGAGAAAAATAAACAAAAATATTTATTTTATTTTTTATCTGCGAAATCAAGAGGTAGTTGATGCGTTGCCGGCCTTTGAGAAAGGAGTACGCTTTTTCGTTTTCGCCCCAAACTCATTCTTTTGGAACAAACGCCGTGGCATATTAAAAGAAGCGACTTTGTAATTAGTCAAGTATTGGACATTTTTCACCGTCACTTACGATGGAGACCGATGTTCAACTGCGAAGAGTTTTAATGACGTCAACCTTTGGCCTTAATTAGCAAGTTAGACGCCTCGTTAGTACAAATTCAGGCTGTATAAGAAGCGTGTTAAAAGGTAAAAAATCTCCAGTAGTAAGACAGAAAATGTCCATGAGCGCCTCTACGGTAGCCATCAGACATTTTCTTAGTTCTAAACTAAGTTTGTTTCTTGTTCTGAGGAAACCAGGAACAACGAAGGTACAAATCAAATCATTCATTCACATGAACAGTGGTACAATAAGATAGTTACAATAAATACACATGTTTCATAAATTATTACTCTCGGTATGCATATTTAAAAATTAAAAACACAAATTACGAACACAAATATACACTGTTTCATCGACAAACATTTGTCGCATTTGCTTCAACTAGAATCATGGTTACACGTTTAGAAACTAATACATAAATATTCCATAACATCACAAACATTGATCTGACTCCTAGGTAGGTAGCTCAAGCACCTGTGTTACGGATATCAGAATCAACATTGGGATTCCAAATATATACATACTCGTATAATACTTTTCTTTTGTATAATCTTTTTTTTATATATGAGAGGTGGCAGACGAGCAGACGGATCACCTGATGGTAAGCAATTCCGCCGCCCATGGACACCCGCCACACCAGTGGAGTCACAAGTGCGTGGCCAACCTTTTCCCCTTCCCCCCCATTGGGCCTCCGGTAACCTCACTCACACGGCGAAACACAGCGCAGGCGCTGCTTCACGCCGGTCTTCTGTTTGGCAGTGGTATCACTCCGGTCGAGCCGGCCCATTCATGCCTAAGCGTGGCTCTCCCACATTTAAGTCTTCCAGCCGATTACGGCTACGGCGGCCAATCTCAACGATCAGCCACGTACGCGGGATATATTATAGTGCTCATTTGTGTGCGCAAACACATTTATTCTGTAAATACATACTTATAAACATAGAATACACACTATTCGAAATATGCTGGTTTTCCCACAATGCTTTCTCACGCCCTCGAGCAAATGGTACATATGAGCACATAGATTTGTAAAATCCAGAGTTGCATGCTCAGATTAGAACCTACAACCAATCGTATGGAATAAGCGATCTTATTCACTAAACTATCCACGCTCTGATCGGAGTAGATATTATAATATTATATCTGAGTAGATATTATAATACGCCGTGCTTTTTTAACCGTCTAAATAAAAATCACCTTCCCATACAAAAGTAATCGGCTGATTGGTGCAAATTGTACGGGGAGGCTTTTTTTTTTCGAAGATTAGATCCTATGCTTCCTTTGGGAACAATGTTTGTTATCATCAGTATAATGCCCTAGATAAGGGCGCGCTGCGCATCACTATGGGCGCGCGTGCGCGGCAGCCCCAACAGCATCATGAGCATGCTGGCCGAAAAATGGAACTCCCCACTGTTGCACCGCTGGGTGCAGCTACACTCCCCGGCAGTCGCTTTCCATACTTGTGATACTGTTCCATACTACTGATATCTTCTGCAATAGCATGAACTCCAGAATAAGTTCATTATGTTACTAACACATTTTATATGGATTCAAGATCTGAAATAAATGATTGTTTAATTTTAATTTAATTTAAGGGCGGAAGACGTTTAAAAAAGCACGATGTATAATTTTGGTATAAGCTTTAAATTAAAATTCCGAAAAAAAAACTTACACACTGACGGATAAATGGACAATAAAGTGATCTTATAAGGGTTCCGTTTCGTTTCTTCCTTTCGAAATATGAAACCGAAAAATAAAATAAAAGCTCGCTCAGAGCCGTTATGAAAAAGCTTGCCTCAACTGGCACATGCCATTTGGATGCACCGAGAACAAAAGAGATTCAAATATGATTGATTATGATGGAGAAGCTCCCTGGTTTATTTTGTGCCTTTTTATCAGTTTAGTGAGGGACGAAAATGTGTAATGAAAATTCACTAACAGAGAGGCCACTTTGTTTTCTGGAATAAAAGGTATTGTGACTTGTTTGGTAAAGGGGAGATATCATTGGTTGTTTCGATGACAAGTCTTTGATCCCATTTTAAATATTCATCAATGCTTTAGATTTTTTTTTTGTTTTGTCCTAATTATTCTTATGAAACATATTTTTGTATGTTGTCTGTTTTTGTCTGTAAAAAAAGTTCAGTACGAGGTGCAGCCTGAAAACCAGCGTCGTAGGCTGCTCCGGCAGACATAGGCCCCCTTATATGATACGATACGATACGCGATCTAATAAAAGTTTAGAAACTAAAGTTTTTCAGCCCATTTTAACATTGCGTGTTGGAACGGGATAGCTTGACCTTTAGTACGGTAATAATTTAAGACCTCGATTACTAATAAGGCGAAGGTAGACTTAGAGTGGAGTTCAATTAGAGTAGTGCCCGCGATGTAGGGCCACCGCCTGGGAAGGAACGTGTTTTTTTTTTACATTATGGCAGACAAACGAGCAGACGGCTCACCTGATGGTAAGTGAATTACCGCTGCCTATGGACATCTGCGAGACACGGGGCATCACAGATGCGTTGCCGGCTCTTAAGGGAGGAATAAGCTCTTTTCTTGAAGATCATCAGGTCGTATCTGTTCGGAAACACTATCGTTGGTAGTGGCGTGTAGTAGTTAAAGTTAATTAACTAGTACACATGTCTTCTTCCTACTCTGGCGAAGAAGGGAGCGCCGTCGAGGGTTTAGTCGGTAGGCCTCCGGCTTCACCGGAGGAGAGCCCGACATATCCCGTTCACCCCCCGGTGGACGGGTATGCATATGGCCACGTCGGCCCACTGCACTACGGGCCGGCCGCATTCCCCCGACGCAAAAAAAAAGGGTGGAGTTCACCAACTTTTCAAACCTTTAAACAGATATTAGTAATTCTTAATTTAAACTGATTTGACAAGTCAAGTCTGTTTAACAGCTATTCGAAAAGTCGGTCAACTCTATGAGAGTCACAGAGTAACTTATATATACTGAGATAGAGGCATCAGTACTAGCGCGATCTAGGGGAAAACGACCAATACTCAACGGCTAAGACGCATCAGTCGGCAAGCTAGTGCTAGCGCCATCTAGAGGAAAACGACCAATACAAGCAATATCTCGAAGTGTGGTGTATTCAGTGTGTATATACAGAGTGTATCTGTGAACATTTACATCCCTTTAACCACGTGTTCTACTAACCATTATGAACAACATTTAAAAATATGTAAAACATATATTATACATAGAAAAATATATAGATATATAATAATAGCAATAAGTTGAAATTGATGTTAAGGAATGTTTCGTTTTGCTGAATATCCAATTTATATTCTAAGTTTATATCTGTTATACTTCTACTTAATTTCTATCTGTGTGGACCTATAAATAATTTCTCTGTAACCATACTGATGTAAACATACATAAGAAATGTAAATCCTGGTCTACCGTTTATAAATAAATAAATTTGCTGTATCTTTTTTGGAAATTCGCATGAAAAAATTTCAACTTTTCATACAAAGTCGGTCACGTGACTTGGTCATTTTGTATGGGGAGTCGAAAATTTTTCGATGAATTTCGAAAAGTCGTTGAACAAATGTTGTTCAGAATGGTTGGTAGAACACGTGGTTAAAGGGATGTAAATGTTCACAGATACACCCTGTATGTATGTACTTTTTATGTGTGTAAATGTATTCTTATTTTATCTAAGTAACTTAAAAAGTCTTGTTACCTTTATTCCACCAAGAAGGTGAGTACGTTACTTCTCCTACTTTACAGAAATCACTAAAAGTGCAGACCACTGCAATGCACTGGGTTTCTCTCTATTTAATTAAAAGCTTTTATTGTAAAAACCTTTTTTACCGACTAACAGCGTCATATATCTTCATTGCCCGCCCAGGCTGGTTTCACGGGCCATGTTAACAACTCCACCCAGGGATGGGATATATATCGATGTTCAAAAAGAATCGATAATTTCCAATGAAAATTTTCATTCATCGTCTTTATACAGATTCTGAGGTACCTCCTAAAACCTGAGGACTGGAAAATCCATATTTAAGGCTTTTCAATATAATTTAAAAAAAACATTTTACAAAATAGTGGTCGTAGTCACCTTGTAACCGACTACGCTCTTCCTAGTTAAGTAATATCCTCCAACCGACTACGGCTACGGCGGCCAATCTCAACGATCAACCACGTACCTACGCAGAATATATTATAGTGCTCAAGTGTGTGCGCAAACACAAGTGCACTCTCTTCACTTACACTCATATTCCGATGGGACACCAGCGTGACACGACCGGTTGGGCGCTGGACCAACGTGCTTTCCAAAGCGCGGGAATACATGACCGCCAACTTCCAGACTCCGGGCTGACACAAGAATTTCTTACCGAAAACTTGGGTACTAATTTTTGGCCCGACGTGGGGATCGAACCGGGGACCACTTGCGCAGCCGTCGCTTTAAAGTGCGACCCACTTACCACTGCGCCATCGAGGCAGTCCTGACAGTTTCTGAGTTATAAACTATACGTATGATTTATGTTTTACAAAAGCAACTTAACGCGTGCTGAAAATGACGTAGTCAAAATTCGTAATAGTAAAATAACAGTAAACGCAGTTCTTTCACCTACGCACCAAGCAGCATATCGTATCGTGCTTCTCTCACATACACACGTACCGTATATCACTATACGTGACCGTGGGAGAACCTCGCTTCGGCATGAATGGGCCGGCTCGAACACAAAACCGGCGTGAAGTAGCACTGTGCTGTGTTTCGCTGCGTGAGTGAGCCGGATGCCCAATCCGGGGGAAAGGGGGGTTTATATGTTTACAGCGCACTTGTGACTCCACTGATGTCGCGGGTGTGTATGGGCGGCGGCAAACGCCTACCATCAGGCAATCCGTCTGCTCGTCTGCCACCTATCACATAAAAAAAATACGCGCGCATGTATTTGTGCGTAGTATAATTAGAACGCAATGTAGGCATCCGAAGTCTGTCTGTTATGTGGTTCAGGGCGACGATAGACCGATTGATTTACTGTATCAATTCGAAGAAAAAAATAAAATTTACTATCTATATTTATCAAAATTATTCGTGGGAAGTGTCACATCCCTAATTTGAACTATTTTCACCTGCCCAGTAGAGTCCGCAAAATAATGGCGGATTTCGACTTTAATACACAATAGAGTGGTAGCAAAAAAAGGATTTAACAATGTTCCGTTTAGTGTTTAAGAGTGTATGTTGAATTTTTATCTACTTCTGAAGAGGTTAGGTTCTACTTGTATTTATTTATACGCTAAGAAATTTGCTCGCCTAAATGGCAGCGGGCTGGCCGTATGTTTTTGTCTCTTTCGTAAAAATAATTAAAGAGAGAGAGAGAGTGACAGTAGAAATTTAGTAGCTCTCAAAGTTAATTAGCGATGAATGAATGGATGAATATACTTTTAAATTATTGTTGCGATGGTGTATTTTTTTAAATTATTGTTTTTTTTTCTTTGCATTTGTATTAATTGTACCTTATTTTGTATTAATTATACCTTATTTTGTATTAATTGTACCTTATTTTGTATTAATTGTACCTTATTTTGTATTAATTGTACCTTATTTGAGTGATACCACGGCCTAACAGAAAACGGACGTGAAGCAGCACTGTGCTGTGTTTCGCTGCGTGAGGGAGGCCCAATCCGGGGGAAGGGAGGGTTTAGGGATTGGCAGCGCTTGTGACTCCACTGGTGTCGCAGTTGTCCATGGGCGGCGGCAATCGCTTACCATCAGGTGATCCGTCTGTTCGTCTGCCACCTATGAAATAAAAAAAAACATGTTTTATGTGATAGGTCGCAAACTGGACAGGCGAATAGCTATCACGGTTGCCGCTTGCAACACGGTAGAGTTACAAATGCGCTACTAAACTTTAAATTCCCCTTTTCCCCGGGTTGGGCCTCCGTTATCTTTACTGGCGAAACAAGGCATCCGGCGCTGCTTACATGTCGGTTTTCTGTGAGGCCGTGGTATCACTCCGATCGAGCCGGTCATATTTTTATCTTTTTTATTTTATTTATTATGACACTATTACAGAGTACGGTTATTGACATATGTCCCAGTCCTATATTTTTTATGTTATGGGTGGCGGATGAGCAGACGGATCACCTGATTACCATCAGGTGATCCATCTGCTAGACTGCCGTCTGTAGAGAGATTGCCAGCCGCCCATGGATACCCCCAACACCAGTGGAGTCACAAGTGCGCTGCCTACTATCTACTATTACAAATAATTTTGTTTTTTTATATATATTAAATGGGTTTGCACTTGACCTCATCTCACCTAATGGAAAGTGGCAATAAGGTAATAAGGTAATATCTACTTCATCATCATCATCATCAGCCCATTTAAGTCCCCACTGCTGGGGCACGGGCCTCCCTCAATCACATGAGGGGTAATTGCCATACTCACCACGCTTGGCAGACGGGTTGGCGAGGGTTTTGATATAAATGCAGAGTTTTCCTTCTCTGGGTGCTGATGATCATGCCAGCAGCTTAGCTTAGCCGTGTGGTCCCCGGCAGAGTAGAATAGGCCACCCTCACTCTTACCGAGGTGTCGTAAAAGGCGACTAAGGTAAAGCTGCTGGCATGATCATTAGCACCCAGAGAAGGAATATCTACTTATATCTGGTGTAATTGAGGTCGAACACATGTAAAAGAAAAACCACTTAAAGTTAATTAACATTAACATTAATGTTACATGAATTAAATTTGTTCTTACATAGAAAATAGCGCGCGAATTAAATTGTGCTCATTTATATAACACGATCCATTAAAAACCCACTGGGAAATTCTTCCTCATGAGCCCAAGATAAAATGTATACGCAGACTCTTTCCTGGTTTTAATATTTTAATTAGGCGCTTGCTGACCCTATGTACGGTAGTACGGATAGCAAGATAATCTTAAACTTGTACCTTTTTATTAACAAACGTGTTCTTAAGTTATTACCGTACTAAAGTTCATACCATCTTATTTCGTGGGAGAGCCAAGCTTCTGCATGAATGGGGTGGCTCGACCGGAGTGATACCACGGCCTCACAGAAAACCGGCGTGAAGCAGCACTGTGCTGTGTTTCGCTTCATAAGTGAGGGTACTGGAGGCCCAAGCAGGGGGATAGGGGGGGTTTAAAGGTTGACAGCGCACTTGTAACTCCACTGATGTCGCGGGTGTCCATGGGCGGCGGCAATTGCTTACCATCAGGTGATGCGTCTGTTCGTCTCCCTACCCATTACATAAAAAAAAATTCTAACACGTAATGTTAAAAGGGGTTGGAACGAGTTTAGTCCCCGAACTTTTCTTTGATCGGGATTTGTAATAAGGGGTGCAGTAAGTAGTTTAAATTCGTAGTCCGTAAAATTTTGCTTGGTGAGAATGACAGCTATTGGTGTCACATATATCTATAGGAACAAAAATTTTGTTAAACGTTAAACCTTATGCCCATTGAAATAGAGGTCAAGTGTCATTCTAATCAAGCTATTTTACGGAGTATAAGTTTATGCACCGTAATTTTTCTATCGTTTTAATGCCGGCGTCTTTATAATAGGTGTCATGAATAAAGCCCTCTTAGCATGTTAGATTAACAAAAAAGCGAAAAATCTGATGTTCCATACAAAATAAAATGTCCACCTGGCGATAATGTATCGAACAGCAGATTTTACAGGAGCTATATTTACCACCTTGTTACCCACATGTGACATGGTTTCGGCCATTTTTTTTTCCCTAATTAAAGAAAAATAAGCTAATATGAGGTGGTTCCGTTGGTGGACGATATTTGTCACTATTCAATATGTGAACGAAAAACAAAAAAAAATAGAAATACTTTTTGATTTATTTGAATTCTCATAACACGGAAAACCAATTACATTATTGGAATTAAATTATTGAATAATATATCTATAAGTAACATGGTACAAGCGGATAGCAGATTTTGTAAGGCAGAGGACGAGACACCGATGCACGTCCTTTGTAAATGCGATGCCCTCGGGCACCCAAGAAGCCGCACCCTGGGCAGCTACCACATCTGTCAGGAGGATGTTAAGGCTATGGCTCCGAGGCCCACGGTTTATGCTGACCGTGGGCCTCGGAGACGATCTATAAGTGGGAGCGGAGGTCACAATAGATCAAAGATGGTCGCAGTGACCAATGCAACGAACATGATATAATAATAATTATTATTACACAATAAATGTATACATTTAATATAACGTATATAACTATATATATTTATTTATTTATATATATATATATATATATTTATGACTTGGACTGCCTTACCATTTTTCAATTCGCTATACTTACTTTTCCTCTACCCTGAGATTGTTTAGAAGAAATCGCTATTAGCGATAAGACCGCCTACATTGTACTAGTAGTATAATGCCTTCCCTTATTACGAATATGATATTTCTTTCCTCTACCCAAAGGTTGTCTGGAAGAAATCGCTACAAGCGATAAGACCGCCTTATTGTACTGTCTGTTGCTGTTGTATCATGCTTGTATTTTATTTTTGTGCAATAAAGAATATCTATCTATCTATCTATACCATAGACTAAGATCTGTAAATTTTGTGTAATAAAGTCTATCTATCTATTAATATGTTATGATTAAACTGTTAATGCTTTCTTCAAGTATTTAAAGATGTACTTTAGATAAAATCTCTCATATTCTTCACAATTAGAGTCAACACACTCCTTAAACTAAACACAGAGTAACCCCTGAAAATGTTTTCCATTTTTCTGCCGACCGTACCTTGTCAGGTAGCTCGAATTTCCAAATGCTGTTAAGGTGAATTGTGCTTGCTTTTAATCCCACTCTGCTGCCGCCATTTTGGGGGGTTTAAGCTGCTCTTAAGAATCCACTGAATTAACGTCTAACAGGCTAAGCCTTTTGAATCAAGTTTTTTTCGGAGAATATTCTGTAAGGCGAGACCAGGTTTACAAATATATCTTTTTATTTACTTATATCATATGTTTGACTGGCTATGTGGCGCAGTGGTTATAGTATCACATTATATAGCGACGGCTGCGCAAGAGATCCCGGGCTGGATCCCCGAGTCGGGCCAAAATTTTGTACCTAAGTTTTTGGTAAGAAATTCTTAGTGTCAGCCCGGAGTCTGGAAGTTGGCGGTCTTGTATCCCCGTGCCTTGGAAAACACGTTAAACCGTTGGTCCTGCGCCCAATCCCTCTCCGGTCGTGTCATGATGATGTCCCATTGGAATATGAGTGTAAAGGAATAGAGAGTGCACTTGTGTTTACGCACACACTTGAGCACTGTAATACAGCGTGTATCTGTGGACATTTACATCCCTTTAAACACGTGTTCTACCAACCATTCTAAACAACTTTTTTTTTACGACTTTTCGAAATTAGTCAAAATTTTTTTCGACAACCCCTTACAAAATGAAATCACGTGACCGACTTTATATGAGAAGTTGAATTTTTTTTTATGCGAATTTCCAAAAGTCATAGAACAAATGCTTTTCAGAACGGTTGATAGAACACGTGGTTCATCATCATCATCATTTCAGAGAATAGACGTCCACTGCTGGACATAGGCCTCCCCCAATGTTCTCCACACAGATCGGTCCTGTGCCTCCCGCATCCAATGGATTCCCGCGATCTTCACCAGATCGTTGGTCCTGGCCTGCCACGGCTGCGACTTTCTGTACGTGGCCTCCACTCGAGGACCTTTCCGCCCCAACGGCCGTCTGTTCTCCTCGCTATGTGCCCTGGCCATTGCCACTTGAGGCATGCAATCCTAACACGTGATTAAAGGGATGTAAATGTTCTCAGATACCCCCTGTATATCCTGCGTACGTGACTGATCGTTGAGATTAGCCTCTGTAGCCGTAATCGTTTGGAGGATATATTTATTTTATATATTATCATATGTTGGACGTTGGCTTGGCTTGACATAGTAAAGGATGACATGCGTGCTAATTAACTGATTGACAATACCGTGCAAAGTCAAGGAGTCAAAGTAGGAAATCGGACCCCGTGTTCCAAAGCGCCATCTTGGGACGCAACCGGGACAAAACGCTAAGATGATTCTAAGGGTTTTGTCCCGGTTCAGATCAGATCATCATCAGATGATGATGATCATATGTTGGATGTTGCTGATGCTAATTACATATGGTTAGACCATGCCAAAAAAAAAAGAGTAACTGGCGAGTTTCTTGCCGGATCTTCTCGACCAGAAACAACTTTCCGAGCCGGTGGTAGAATCGCATTATGTTTATTTATTTCTTTAGTATATTTTATGTATCAACATATATATGTATTAACATGTAAATTATACATAAGTACTTATAAATAGTTTTAAGTCATTCAAATGTATGACGATTTGTAAGTGCTGTGTACAAGCCTATGCAAGTAAAGAATGCTTTGATTGATTCATAATTTAGGATTTGCGGAGTCTGGTAATTACAATGAAACGACTGCCTTATAACCTTCGCAACCCTTAGACATGAACCTTTTTTTTTTACCAACTGGATCAGGTTCTGTGTCGTTATCTCAAATATTGTAGGTATCCACAATTTTGAGAAACTATCAGTGGTGGCGCTTAAAAATCAAACACTACCATTTGGCGGGGAATGCTGGTTATGCGAGACGATAGCCAGAGTGGTGGTTAAAAGAATGAGAGGAGTGGACTGTATTAGGGACCTAGTTTGCCTAAAAATACAGCCCACAGACGGAAGAAAACTATCTGCCGATAGACAAAAGGATAAGACGAGGTGTATTGGGAATGCAATGAGACTTACCTGCATGAACTCCTCCAGCAGAGTCTATCTTCCACGGCAGGTGTGATCTCCCGCCGGGGGGGTTTTTAATTACACACAACACTTATACAACGTTCAGTTACAAGAAAAAATAGATTGGCGAGGCCTGGACGAAGAGACACGTACGTCACAGGCCGGTGAATATCGGTGACTGGCGTTCACACGCAGTGCTCATTGCAAGGATAGGATGAGGGTAGATGGGTTTTAATTCTATCGGCAGAAAAGTAAAACTACTCTAACTGGGACTAATAAAACGAAATCCACCAATCCGAGGAGTGCAAGTTTTCTAACAACGCTTTCCCTCACCGCCGAGCTAATCGTGGTGGTGATAAATGTGCACATAGATTTGATAAATCCAGAAGTGCATGCTCAGATTCGAACCACGACTCCTCGCATGGAAAACGCGTCCTTATCCAAAGACCTCATCCTCATCATCATATCGGCCAATAGACGTCCACTGCTGGACATAGGCATCCCCCAATGATCTCCACACATATCGGTCCTGTGCCGCGCGCATACAATAGATTCCCTCGACCTTCACCAGATCGTCGGTCCACCTTGTAGGAGCCTGCCACGGCTGCTCCACAGACCTACCATCGCTCTTCTATTAACGCCGTCAAAAGTTACACGTTTTTATGCCCCGAATTTTAACGCTCGCTATCTATGACACTTCACAAAAAAACAGGACAAAATAATAATGGAGTCCATATTCAAGTCTAATTTTTCAGGTCCCATAGCAAATGTTCTGAAAGCAAAATCAGCACAAAGGGTAAACTGTTCCACTGAGCATGAACTGAAAAGGGCGGGCAGTTTCAGTCGTTGCTTTTATTTTCAGTTAGCATTTCAGTCGGAAAGTTTAGCGTGTGTCGAATATGAGATAAAATTTGTAGAATAGCTGTGACGGCAAACTAATAAAATGGGATAGGTTTTTTTTTTAAACAAGCTTTGATAAATTGTAGCAGCTTTTAGGATTTTTTTTTGCTTTCACGGTATCCTGTAGGGTTTTTACACAGTTTTCTCGTCCAAGTTCACTCATGAATATAGTGTTTCCTTCCTTTATGGGAAAGGGAGGCCCTCAAACACCCAAGTGTATGAACTTTTTTGAAGCACCTTTACCAAATACCAAAATATATTAGTATTTTAAATTATATTTTCGCTATACAGCCATAAAAGCCGTCCGCCATGATGGTCTATTAATTATCTGTGCCGTGACGTCACTGTTATTGTAAGCAATACGCGTGACTGTTATGACTGTCATAACCTTTTTACAATAACCTGAAACTGGCGTTTGACGTTTTGTTGTTTACAATAATGGTGACGTAGAACCATGGCAGACGGTGTATGCAGTCAAGAGAAAAAAAGGTAAAAATATAACGGGTTTAATTTGAATTTTCACAGCAAACCCTTATTTGTATTTATTGAAGTTTAGGACGGAACAATAACTTAATTAAAAGTTATTTTTATAAATGACGACCCGTTTGGAACAGTGGTAGTGAACGCTGCCTTTGGTCCAAGGGTTGCGGGTTCGATCCCCGCACAGTACAAACATTAGTGTGCATGAACATGTCTGTGTGTATTGGCCTGGATGTCTCCTATGTATTTACAAAAGAAAAGTATTATATGTATGTATTTGTAATCCCACTGTTGATTCTGATATCCGAAACACAGGTGTTTGAGCTACCTATCTCGGAGTCAGATCAATGTATATGATGTTGTGAAATATTTATTATTATATTATTATTATTATAAATAAATGGTGACATGAGGCAACTTGCCTATTAGGCGACGTCCACTGGTTGAGACAAGTCACCTATCTTCCACTATTTTGATTTAATCTAAGGTATAATCTCACTTGAATATGCATCCATGACTTTTAAAGGTTATTACTTAAAAAGTAAAGTATCAGCCTATAAACTGTCCCACTGCAGGGCAAAGGCCTCCATCATAGAAATCAAGTTATCGCTAATGTGATGGGATTAGGCTTAATCAACACGCTTGCCAAATGCGGATTGGTGATCACAAACCCGAGCTATGTCCGAAAAATTCGAAACATACTTTTCGCTCGACCCGGGAATCGAACCCAGGACCCGGAGATGACGGCCCGGTACTTAACCCACCAGACCATCAGGGCGTTTATTACTTACTTATGCCAAAATTATGCTAGTACAAATTATCATTTTGCTCTATAACTTTTGGAGAATCGTAAAACAGAATACTCCATACTAATCCGACATGTGGTTGGACCAAAAGTTCCGCTCAACTGTCCCGGCGAGCCAACAGAATAAGTAAGTAAGTAAACATCGAAAAGTGTTATTTTAGTTCAAACACTGCTTCTGCCGGGATGCAGTCCGGTCTAATACCCGGGATTATTGCTCAAGTGTGCATGTTCGGGATTTCCCGGGACTAGCGTGTTACAGGACAAGCTTGGAGTTTGAATTTTGCATTTAGAGGGTAATTGTAGAGTAACTTATTAAGCCGTCCAAAAACTGGAGGTACAATCTGGGAAAAATGGGGTTTAAAGGTTGCCAGCGCACTTGTAACTCCACTGGTGTTGCGGATGTCTTTGAGCGGCGGCAGTCGCTTACCAACAAGTGATCCGTCTGCTCGTCTGCCAATTATCACATAAAAAAGTAGTCTTTCAATGAAAGTTATTCTAAAAAAAATTGTGTGAGTGAATTGATAAACTTTTACAGAAGATTCTTCGGTAACTTTGTTTCTTTTTCTAACAAAATTTGTAAACGCACGTATCGATTAGTGCCCTGTTGGTCTAGTGATTTAAGCATCGGGCCGTGATCTCGGGGTCCCGGGTCGAACAAAAAGTATGTTTCAAATTTTTCGAACATAGCTCGAGTTTGTGATCACCAATCCGCATCAGGCAAGCATGGTGATTAAGCCTAATCCCATCATAGTAGCGATGACTTGATTCCTATAATGGAGACCTTTGCCCTGCAGTGGGCCAGTATGTAGGCTGATACTTTACGTTTAAGTTCTCTGGTATGTTAGTTTTATATGTTTTATTATTGATTATTATAAAGAATATGTTATTGAGCAGAGTTTATATTAAGAACTAAAAGATACGGGCCGTGTGGTCCCGGCAGAGTAGAATAGGCCACCCTCACTCTTACCGAGGTGTCGTAAAAGGCGACTAAGGTAAAGCTGCTGGCATGATCATCAGCACCCAGAGAAGGAAAACTCTGCATTTATATTTATATCAAAACCCTCGCCAACCCGTCTGCCAAGCGTGGTGAGTATGGCAATTACCCCTCATGTGATTATGGGAGGCCCGTGCCCCACCAGTGGGGACTTAAATGGGCTGATGATGATGATGAAAAGATACGAGTTTGGATATTTTCAACAGGACAGACCGAATAACCACTGTTACTAGGCAACGTTTAAATTATGCTGCAACAGTTATCGTTTGTTTTGCGTGTTTTATTATTGTCTATATACACAGAACTGATAGTGTTAAGTATTTGGGAGTGATGGTCGATCAGCGGCTCTCCTAGTACCCACATCTCGATTTAGTTGCTGGCAGGGTAAGGAAATTTATATGGATATTCAAGACCTTAAGACATGTGGTGCCGGGCGTAGGTCCGTGTAACCAACATTAATAATAATAATAATAATTCTCACAACATCTCATACGTTGACCTTATTCCGTACTAAGTAGCTTAAGCACTTGTGTTACAGATATCAGACAACAGAGGAACACAAATATATACTTAAGTAAATATATTACACCCAGACACCGAACAAACATAAGTGTTCATCGCACGAATGATTGTCCAGGGTGAGGATCGAACCCACGACCTTTGGCGCAAGAGGCAGGGTCACTACCAATTGCGCCATCCGGTCATTCCCAAAGAAACGTCATTTAAGAAATCTATACTGCGCTAGTGCAGTCGGTCCTGACATATTGCATCCCTATTTGGGGAGGAGCGGCTAAGACGCGAGTGATAGAAATGGAAATAACACAACGTGCGTTACTGAAAGTAATGCGAAAAATGTAATTCCGCCAAAAGCGGTCACTTTTAGCGTGAATCAGTTTTTCGCGTACAATAACGGACCCAACATTTGTGCATGGTTATTTAATAAATAGTATAAGTGTTTGCCGAGAGGTTGTTACCCCGAAATTGTTTATCATAGATCCGGTTCAGTAGCTAACAATTAATATCGATTGGCGTCGCTTGTGTGCCCTACCCGTCACCTTAATGAAATAAACTTTTTATTTACTTTACTTTATTGTCTATACGGTGTTTATTTTTGGACAAACAGAAACAGAAACAGAAACATTATTTATTTGCATAATACACATTTGATACATAGATGCTGATATTGTTTGCTTGTTCTGTTACAAATCTTAGTTCTATAGCAACTGCATCACTCAAGGTCCAGCATGAAAACTGCACGCACATGCTGAGGCTAAACCTTGTAATTACCAGACCAATAATCATGGATCCAGCGTACCCTGGGCTCCAAAGCGACAGCTTTGAACGCACCGGGAACTACACGCTAGGCTGATGCCGAACCTTGTTGACCGCAACTTTTTGTTTATCTGTTGTATTGATATAAAGAGTTATATCCTACAGACAGCGGCAACGTTTATAGGTTATACGAAAACACGAAACGCTTGCGCGATGTAATCGACACCTAGCGCCATCTATTGGAATAAAGCGGAACTAATGTCCCGAAACGAAGTGAAAGCGTGCCACTAGTAGTTAATAACTGTCGTATTTTTATTCATTATGGATGGAATAGTATAAATTAAATTTGATGGGCCGCTAGGATATAAAATAAAAGTGTAATTATTTCCAGTTACAGCCATTACATTCATCTCTTTTATCTTTTGACAATATTCAAATATGACTTCGGCAGCACCTAAAAATGACAATCCGAAAATCTGCACAAGCGATTCGTAAAAAAAAGTAACCCCAACTAACGGGTAGACCTTAGCTTCTCCGTAATTTGACACAAAGGGACGTAGCAGTTCCAGCACCAGAACCCGTTGACCTTCCAAACCGAGGCTATGATATGGGATACAACGGCGCTTGCAAGATTGAACAGGTCAGGGTAGACTGGTCGGCGCTCGGACGAAACGGCATACATTCTGACCGATCACTCGAGGCTCTGCTGGAGGCATTTGTATGGGCGGTAATTAAATGCGCGTATAACAATTTTCGGTACAGTTTTTAAGCTACGTTTTAGTTGAGATTAGTTACCGTGGGAGAGCCACAAATGGGCCGGCCCGACTAGAGAAATACCACGGCTAGAAAACAGGAGTACAGCAGCGCCTACTGAGTGAGAGTAATAGAAAAGGTTAGCAGCGCACTTGACTCTACTGGTATATCGGGAGTCTATGTCCGGTAGGTAAACTCCGTAGGAGAACCAAGGTCAAAGACATAGCCCAAAGAACTGCATGCCTTAAGTGGCATTGGGCAGGACACATTGCGAGGAGATCAGATGGCCGATTTGGAAGAAAGGTCCTCGAGTGGAGGCCCCGCACAAAGTGGACCGACGATCTGGTAAAGGTCGCGGGAATCCATTGGATGCGGGCGGCACAGGACCGATCTGTGTGGAGAACATTGGGGGAGGCCTATGTCCAGCAGTGGATGTCTATTGGATGAAATGATGATTTATTGATATCTGTAACACAAGTGCTTACGCTACTTAGTACGGAATCAGGTCAATGTATGAGATGTTGTGAGAATTATTATTATTATTCCACTAGCCATATTTGATAGAATATTGACAACGGCTAAGGTAGGCGACTTTTTGAGTGAAGACGGTGACCCGAAAAGCGTAGCAGATACCTTTTCGCTATGTAGAAAAATACCTTACATAAATCGCTTACTATCAGATGATCCGTCTGCTCGTCTACCACCTGTCACACAAAGGCCTATCCCCATCATATGGTAGTACTTATCCCCATTATTTTTTCAAGATGTTTATAAATTCCATACCATACCAAAATCAGTGAAGCAACTTAAGTGTTCTTAGAAAAGATTGCATTTTCTTTTTCAGGAGCAAAATGCAAAATAAAAGGAAATTGCGGGACACCGATTTTTCTGGAAGCAGCTGCTGCTTTGGCAACGCTTGCTACATTTTTATTTATATTCAACATTGTACTTAAATTACCGTGGAGAACCAAAAAACACTCAATTTGTGGGCTTTGTAAAATTTGTGTCTTTGGTCTAAAATAAATATTACGGGTAACTGCTAGCAGCGGCTTTGCTTAATTCTGAACTGTATTTTACTGTATCTGCCATGACATCAGAAGATTATGAATAAATGGTAAATACGTACAAACCGCTTTCTATGTGCGTATTTCTACCACTAGGCAGCCGGCGGTCAGATTCACAATCCCAGGGGGAAATAATCCAGGAGGAGAGTGAATAAGCTTCTTCTGGGTTAGCACGCTACATCTTAGACCTTATTGTCACTTTCCATCAGGTGAGATGAGGTCAAGTGCAAACACATTTAATATATATAAAAAAAAAACACAAAATACGTTAAAATTTATAAATACAACGGTATTTATAAATTTTATTTCTAAAATAAAAGTGAAAGGTAGGTCCTTTACTGCGCTTGATTTATTAGCCTCTGGCCGCGGCTTTTCTCGCGTTAGAAAGCAACAAAAAATAGCCTAAATTACTCTTCCATGTGTTCAAATAACATCACTAAAAAGATCACGCCAATCCGTTACTCTATTGTGCCGCAAAAGACGAACAAACAGACAGACAGACACACAAACGTTCACTTTTTTTATGGCTGCTACTGTGTTGCCCACGGCAAACACTCGGCAAACACTTGCCAATGTCAAGTGATTAAAGAGACACGTTTTAATTAGAAATTGACAGGTGTAGGGATTCTCTCTTTCTGATCTTTTAAAATATTTAATTGAGAATTACATCATCTAAAACAAAACAAAACGTATACAAACAAACAAACACATAAACAGCTCAATATTCGGAGATTCGATTCGGCGGGTAGGGCTAAAAGAAGCCGCGTGGGCTGATGCAATTCAAAGGTTTTAAATTAGTGTCTAGTGGTTTTTAGTGTGCAAGTTTGGTGTTTATTTGTGCAGTGAAGTGCCGCAAAGTGATCCTAATAATAAGAATCGTTGGATTGTATCGTTTTTAACACTGCTATTGTGTGTCGAGTGCGTTGTCTCGTGACAACTTGCTTGGACCTAATAGGGTCTTAAAACCCGCGATTGCTTTAAGAGTGATATCCGCTGAATCCGTAGGTCGATAAAACGCAAAACACCGGCGTTTTATTGAGTGACTGTGACTTTGACTGAGTTCGACTGTTGACTACCTACTTGTTCTCGATAAGTTACTTGATTGACATTGGCGAATTATCTTCGGTTGTCCCGCTTAATAATGCCTAAAATCTAAAACATTATAATGGCAGGAGTAATTCTCAGTCGAGAAGTTTATTGCCACAAATAAAATAAGAAGAAGAAGAAGGGAGATTCAGTTCTTTCACATTTATAATATTAGTATGGATGCTGAAATAGAAAACAAAGTAAGCGATCGATGACGGATCGGAATTGACGGAAGTTTACTCTACTAAATACTTTAAAACATAAAGTTTCGAGGGCTCATACTTAGTTAAACAGATAACTTCACTTAACCCGGTTTCTTAAGTCCACTTTGCACTTTGGCATTAGTTTCATACAGGAATTATACATGTGATATGTATAACTTACTGTCTGATAGTTGAGTCACAGTATCATCATCAGTCCATTTAAGTCCCCACTGCTGGGGCACGGGCCTCCCTCAAACACATGAGGGGTAATTGCCATACTCACCACGCTTGGCAGACGGGTTGGCTGAGGGTTTTGATATAAATGCAGAGTTTTCCTTCTCTGGGTGCTGATGATCATGCCAGCAGCTTTACCTTAGTCGCCTTTTACGACACCTCGGTAAGAGTGAGGGTGGCCTATTCTACTCTGCCGGGGACCACACGGCCCAACAGTCACAGTATAACAAGAACTTATCTTGTCAGTTCAGTTACTCCGTGACCACCTAGAACCTGGAACCCTAGAAAGCGACTTTCGCAGACCTAAGACAGCAGAGGTCTCTAGTGTTTTCTAGATTTCCTAAAATTCGGAATGTGTCATACTTACCAGACCTAGCGCGCGGCATAAGAATACGTTTGCTACTCCTTTATGTAAATGTAATTACAGGAAAAATAGTTTTATTGTTAGAGCTTGTAATAAATTTAATAGCAGCTATAACCATATCGACATTTTTCATGATAAGATTACAGTTTTTAAAAAATCTTTAGTCTTGAATTAAATTAATAAGTTACAAAAATAATCATCCTTTTTCGCATTTTTTTTTGTATTTTGTCTCACAACACTAAACGTATTAATTTGTAGTGGAAAATTTAAATTGCTGATGTATTATTTAAGTAATTTTAGAACAGAGTACTATTTAACAGCTGTATTTTTCCTTAATAAAGAAAAAAAAAATAATAATAAAATACTTGCTGCATACAGAATTTCCCTTCAGTACAAAGGAACAGAACGACCAACGGCTTTTTTTCACACCTTGGGTCATAAAGTAGAATGGATGGATATGATCCAAGATGTCCTGCAGTGGACCCCATTTTTTTTATGCTAGAGGCGACAAACGAGCAAGCGAGTCACCTGATGGAAAGCAATCATCGCCGCCCATTAACATCCGCGAAATCAGAGAGATCGCTAAGGCGTTGCCAGCCTTTTCAAAAAGGAGTACGCTCTTCTCTTAAAGGTAAGTCGTAGCCGTCGGGAAATACTCCCGTAGGTAAACTGTTCTACAGATTTGAGGTATGTGGTAGAAAGTTCCGCGAAAAACGCACAGTATTAGACCGCCATCCATCGAGATGATGGGGACGGAATGACAATCGCTTGCGTGTGGTTCGATGTGTTTTTAGATTTAACTATCTGCTTGCATTTTACTGAGCTTTTTGACTGAAAAATTTAGCAAGCACTGCTGAATAATATTTTCAGTTTTTTTTTTAACTTGTGCCAGTAATCCGGATCGTTAGTATAATTCGTTTGAAAATGTAATATTTTCAATCAAAGAGAAATAGTTTTATTAAATTTTTCGACAGGGGAAATCCATACTGCAACAAAACAGTGGCGGATTTTTTTTTATATAGGTGGCAGACGAGCCGACGGATCACCTGATGGTATGCAATTACCGCCACCCATGGACACTTGCAACACCAATGGTGTCACAAGTGCGCTGCTTACCTTTTAACCCCCCTTCCCCTGGATTGGGCTTTCGGTAACCTCACTCCTACAGCGAAATACAGCGCATACACTGCTTCACGGTTTTCAATGAGGACGTGGCTATATGTCACTACTGATAGTCATTTAAATACTTTAATCTAAATGTGGGAGAGCCACGCTTAGGCAGGCGGCGGAATTGCTTACCATCAGGTGATCCGTCTGCTCGTCTGCCACCTCTCATATAAAAAAAAAACTTTGCTACCTGCCTCCAAAAAAGTAAGTGGCATTATTGTAGTAATAGAAAACTTGCAAAATCTATTTCAAACAATACTGTTAAAATACGATCTTTAAGAAAAAGCGACGTCGGCTGCACTCGATACAAAACAATATTTTGATATGCAAAAAGAATTTCTGATACAGTTATTATTTCTTTTCCGTTGACAGAAAAGTTTTCACAAATTTAATACGAAACGGAGACGTGACTATAGAACTTCGTCACGGTTGAGATAGGTAGGACTATAGATAGGAACATCGTCAACTTTTTAGAGATCCTCGCAGAATATTTTTTTTATGTGATAGGTGGCAGACGGATCACCTGATGGTAAGCGATTGCCGCCGCCCATGGACACCCGCGACACCAGTGGAGTCACAAGAGCGCTGACAACCTTCAAACCCCCCTTTCCCTAGATTAGGCCCTTCTTTGTGATTAGTACGCAAATGATTTCATGAAGGGATGAAAGTGTTTTATTTTTATGTGATAGGTAGACGAGCAGACGGATCACCTGTTCGTAAGCGATTGCCGCCGCCCATAGACACCCGCAATATCAGTGGAGTTACAAATGCGCTGTTAACCTTTAAACTTCCCTTTCCCCCCGGAATGGACCTTGTACCCTCACTCACGCAGCGAAATACAGCACAATGCTGCTTCACGCCGGTTTTCTATGAGGCCGTGGTTTCACTCCGATCGAAACCCGAAGCGTGGCTCTCCCACGGTCGAGATCGGTAATGTTCAAATGTTTAAGTTTCGAACTAAGATGGTAATAGATTATCTGGAGTTACTCTCTGGTTACTAGAGTCTAGATAGCGAGTACGTTTTTTTTTATTATGGCAGACAAACGAGACGGCTCACCTGATGGAAAGTGAATTACCGCCGCCCATAGACATCTGTGACACACGGGGCATCACAGATGCGTTGCCGGCCCTTAACGGAGGTGTACAAAGTACAGTTTACAGCAAGCTAGCATAAATATTAAGTGTATTACCTCATACGAGTCATCGTTATTTGTTATTGTTTATATCACGTTAGTTCATAACAGCCTTTATTATAATAATAATAATTAATAAATAATAGTTAATAATAATTCTCACAACATCTCATACGTTGACCTGATTCCATACTAAGTAGCTTAAGTACTTGTGTTACAGATATCAGACAACAGAGGAACACAAATATATACTTAAATACATATATTATACCCAGACACTGAACAAACACAAGTGTTCATCACACGAATGTTTGTCCAGGGTGGGGATCGAACCCAAGACCTTTGGCGCAAGAGGCAGGGTCACTACCAATTGCGCCAACCGGTCAGTCAATTATAGTGCACACATTTTAAAGTTTTCAATAAATCAAGTTATTTCAAGCTTTCGAGTGTTGTCAATTATCAAGATACCTCAAGATAATTCAAGTCTATGTATGAACCAACAAAGGGCTCATACATTAATGGTCCTTCGAGCCGGACAATTAGTGTTTTCGGCTAAATCTCGTGTGGTTGCGAATCTCACCGATTAAGTTGAGAAGGCGCATAGACCGTACCTGGTTATTGAAAACATTAAGTGAACAAGCACCAAGTGGAAAACAAATTCTACGCTCTACAGCAGTCAAGTCTATCAAGTAATCAAGAATATCAAGTAATCAAGACGGTACGTACCTACCTATCAATAACAATAAGCTCTTTTCTTGAAGATCACCAGGTCATATTTGTTCGGCAACACCATCGTTGGTAGCTGATTCCATAGTTTTACTACGCGCGGTAGGAAGTGGCGTGAGAAGCGCACTGTGGTGGAGTAAAATCCAACCAAGTGATGTGGGTGAAATTTGGAATTCTGGCGTGATGTGTGATGGTGAAAATTTGCAGCTGGAATAAGGCCGACCAGCTCTCGGAACACTCCCCATTGTATTGCACGTGTATTATTTGCTATAGTTCACAAGCTATGGAAAGTGGTATTACCTTTTAGTATTAAAAGGTTGAAGACGGAGGACCACATGATGATAAGCTATTTCCGACGCTGGATGTAAGTGCGCTGCCAACCTGTAAACTCCCTCTTTTTCCCCCTGGATTCTTCCGGCACACTCACTCACTCGGGAAACACAGCGCAGAAGCGGTTCACACCGGATGAAGCCGCCATTAGGCCGTTGTTTCCATCGAGCCGGCCCATTCATGCCGAATTGTGGCTGTCCTACGGTAATATATGGTTAAAGAAATTTATTCTCATAAAAGGCAGATCACAGTCACTTACATGAGAAAATAGTTGAATAATACAAAAACGAATAGGTATATTCATCGTTTATACTCACCTAGTGCCATCCTAATAATATAATTACGTTCATTCTTAACTGTGTTTTGCAAATCGTATTTTGCATGCCCTAAGTGAGTTATCGTTTTATCGGGTCTCATACGTAGATCCGAATGCCGCTGTTGCGACGCACGCTGTTGCGACTTTTTTTTCCACTGCCTCATAGTTTCGAAAGCTCATGTAGTCGCGAAAGACGCTGATTCGAAAAACATTTGTACTGCCTCATACGCTCGAACGCGGTTTTTACCTAATTCCATAGCTTGCATTAATTACTCATCTAAGCGTTTAATTCAGTGTTAAAGGGTTGCGAAAGTCAGACGGCAGTCGCTTCATTATAATTACCAGACTCCCAAAATCCTGAATCATGGCCTAGCGTACCCCGGGCTTCAGATCGACAGCTTTGAATGCAACCGGGAATTTAACGCTTAGATGAGGTAATTTATGCCTACAAAAGCTATGGAATTAGATAATTAAACAACCGCATTCTAGCGTACCTCGCCAACCCGTCTGCCAAGCGTGGTGAGTATGGCAATTACCCCTCATGTGATTGAGGGAGGCCTGTGCCCCAGCAGTGGGGACTTAAATGGGCTGATGATGATTCTAGCGTATGAGTCAATGCAAATTTTTTTTGAATCAGCGTCTTTCGCGACTACATCATTCGAGTCCATTCGAGCTTTCGAAACTATGAGGCAGTGGCAAAAAAAATCGCGGCAGTGTACGTCGCGACAGCGGCATTCGAAACTGCGTACCCCCAATGTGGGCCTAAGGGTATTTTATTATACTGTTGCGCTCCCTCAAAAGTAATCATTTTATTTGCCGTCCGAATATCTTTTCACCTTTAACCACCTCAAAGTTATATGAGTCGAGACGCAACCCGTGGAATTCCCTCCTACCTACAGAACCCCAAACTGCATTCCTTCCCTACCGTGACTTGCGAACATTTATGTAGTTCAAATGAGTTTTCCTACCTTTTTTGCTACGGAAAAGTTGCGAGCAACGTCCGAAGACTTAACAACTTTTAACAAAAGGACGACCAGTTAATTCTTTTGTTCTGGGCAAAAATTTCTCGTACCTACGCGACTGTGGAACTATTCCGAAATTGTTTGTTCAGTGGCTGGCAGAATGTCTGTTTGAACTGTGACTGTGTGTGTGTGTGTTTTGTATGAGATACTTGAACCAAAACGGACTGGAATGATCTTCTGGTCCGGGGAGAGTTGGCTCGGTAACTATGTTTTAGTGTGATACGCCTAACTGCGATACAATGGACAACATTTCATATTTTTTACATGTCCATATTGTTTTTTTATATGAAAATAGACATAAAATGAACAGACCCATATTTTTTCTTTTTTCAAAATTTGTCCATTTTCATGCATAAAATAATTATTGAAATTCTTTATATTCTAAATAGACGTAAGCGCCAAATGACGTCATCTGACGGCTGAATACAGCGATATTCCTTTGCTTATCATTGTTTTAATAAAAAAAAGGTACTACTGTCAAAGGTAAATAATACTAGTGTCAACATTGTCAACGTCATTCATTCATTCAACGTTGACAAGTTGTCTTTTTTTTTGACAGTAGCATTTCATGGGCTTGGCATTTCGTAAATTTAAAATTATAATGTGCTAAGCAAAGAAATATTTTACAGTCTGCCGTCCGATGACGTTATCTTACATTTTTAAGTTTTTAATTTTTTTCTCAGTAAATAAGAAATATAAAAAAATGAATAAATATATATTCGAGCAGCGGAAAAGTAAAAAAAGTATTGGTATTTTTTGTTTCAGAGCTTAGCAATTTTGAAATGTTGTCCATTGAGGACGTGTTAAAGATGTCCATAATTTATTGATAGAATGTTATCGGTACCAGTAAAAGAGACAGGATCTGGTAGCAAAAACAGGAGTGAACTTCTCTGATATTGGCATGTCTATCAGATCTTGGCCGACCCAACGTCAGAACGTGCAAGGGTTCTGCTGGATTTTGCAATATACTGCATCAAAACAAGAGGCTGAGAAGCCACTTGTCTCATTTATATTTATTTATTTATTAACTGTTATACTGCCACTGCCATAGTCATGACATACGGAGCCGAAACGTGGACACTTACGGTACGGCTGGTCCACAAGTTAAAGGTCGCTCAGCGGGCTATGGAACGAGCAATGCTCGGCGTCTCTCTCCGAGATCGAATCCGAAATGAGGTGATCCGGCAGAGAACCAAAGTCATCGACCTTGCTCACCGGATTAGCAAGCTTAAGTGGCAGTGGGCTATATTAGCCGCAGAACCGACAACCGATGGGGTAAACGAGTTCTAGAGTGGAGACCGCGTCTTGGCAAACGTAATGTAGGACGCCCTCTGGCTAGGTGGGGGGACGATCTGCGCAGGATGGCTGGCAAGAGCTGGACGCGAGAAGCCATGGATAGATCACAGTGGCGAACAATTGGAGAGGGCTACGTCCAGCAGTGGACTGCGATAGGCTGATGCTGATGATGCTGATGATGATGATAATGATTTATTAACACAGACTATTTTCATTATTGCGTATATAGACATTTTAACTTAACTTATGAACGTAACTGTAGTCCTATATCATAACAAATCGCTTGGTGAGCAAACAAACAAACATTTGAGATTACCACTAAATTAAATTGAATATTAATATTTGTTAAATTATGTTAGTAAATTTTTAAAGTTAAGTCAATTATTTAATTATACAAGTTAGTAAAATCACAAAGAAAGTGAATTACCTAGTCAAGTAACAATCCGGGGTCTTTTAGGCGGGGCGTGAAACGGCATCTCAGCAGGCCATCAGGGTGAGGATGGCAGGCCCAATGGTTACTTTGTTCTTTTGTGGCATAGCATAGGCGTAGGCATAGGCATCCAAATATGAATTTGGATTTCACGGCCGCTTACCATCAGGCGGAGTGAGGTCATCCTGATTGGCTTTTCTAAAAAAAAATATAAAAAAATAATAGCGTTCCACAATCTCTATTTAATTCATTATGTCATATAAGACTAAAAAAATGATGATGATAATAATAATAACAATTTAAGAAATCAAATTAACACTAGGGTTTCCTTTAGGAAACGTTTTAATATTAGTTATTTAATGTTATTTAATCATCATCATCATCATCATCATCAGCCCATTTAAGTCCCCACTGCTGGGGCACGGGCCTCCCTCAGTCACATGAGAGGTAATTGCCATACTCACCACGCTTGGCAGACGGGTTGGCGAGGGTTTTGATATAAATGCAGAGTTTTCCTTCTCTGGGTGCTGATGATCATGCCAGCAGCTTTACCTTAGTCGCCTTTTACGACGCCTCGGTAAGAGTGAGGGTGGCCTATTCTACTCTGCCGGGTACCACACGGCCCACGGTTATTTAATACTAAGTGTAAACTAATGTATTGTCCTATAGATAGGACTGACATGTACTTTTGTATAAAAGTCTTTAAATAAAGAGAAAAAAAAAGTTTCAGTGCACCATCATCATTAGTCGTATACATAATATGTGACTGACTCGGTGGCGCAGTGGTTAGTGGGTCGCACTTTAAAGCGACGGCTGCGCAAGGAGGTGTCGTGTTAGATCCCCGGGTCGGGCCAAAAATTGTACATTAGTTTTCAGTAAGAAATTCTTAGTGTCAGCCCGGAGTCTGGAAGTTGGCGGAACTGTACCCCCGTGCCTCGGAAAGCAAGTTAAGCCGTTGGTCCTGCGCCCGATCCCTCTCCGGTCGTGTCCCATCTGAATATGAGGGTAGGGGAATAGAGAGTGCACTTCTGTTTGCGCACACAATTGATCACTATAATGTATCCTGCGTACGTGGCTGATCGTTGAGATTGGCCGCCGTAGCCGTAATCGGTTGGACGATACGTTGAATTTTTTATGTAATTGGCGGCAGACGAGCAGACGAGTTCCCTGATGGTAAGTGATTGCTGCGTTGTTGCTACAATTTATTGATTGCATTTTGTATTAAGCATTATCGTGAAGCAGCACTGTGCTGTGTTTCGCTATGTGAGTGAGGGTACAAGGTCCAATCCGGGGGGAAAGGGGAGTTAAAAGGTTGGCAGTGTATTTGTGGCTCCACTGGTGTTGCGGGTGTCTATAGGGAGATCCCTTCAATTGGCATAATGTGTTTTGTCCTAAAATGAATTGGCATAATGAAATTTGGCCGAATTTGGTTTTAGCATAATATGTAGGTACTGTGGCATAATTATTATTTAGCAGAATACATTTATGCATAATTTTTTTTATCACAATTTTTTTAGACATTAATGGTAGTTTGAATCTGAAATATAAAAAGTAAGTATTTCCTATATTATATAGAGTAAAAGTAGGTTTGGGTGCGGCAAGGTGGCCCTTGGGCATTTTTTGGACTGTTGTTCATCATAAGCCCATTTAAGTCCCTACTGCTGGGGCACGGGCCTCCCTCAATCACATGAGCGGTAATTGCCATACTCACCACGCTTGGCAGACGGGTTGGCGAGGGTTTTGATATAAATGCAGAGTTTTCCTTCTCTAGGTGCTGATGATCATGTCAGCAGCTTTACCTTAGTCGCCTTTTACGACACCTCGGTATGAGTGAGGGTGGCCTATTCTACTCTGCCGGGGACCACACGGGCAAAACTGTTGTGCTTAATAGTATTAGTAGTAATCATTATGCTAATTTATTTTATGCTTAAAATTTATATGCTTCTTGACAGTGAACCGTCTATGGGCGGCGGCAATCGCTTACGATCAGGTGATCCGTCTGCTCGTCTACCACCTATCACATAAAAATAAAACACTTTCAGCCCTTCATGAAATCATTTGCGTACTAATCACAAAGAACCAAACTACGTTTAAATATTTACCCCGCGAAACTCAATTTATAAGCTTTAAGAGTGTCGTTACTTCTAGTCGGCCATTAGCTGGAACTATGGACTAACACAGAATCAATTAACCCTGCTACACCCGAGGGGGTATATTTGATGCTGCATACTAATTATGTTGGTTTTTTAATGGGTTAAAGTTGCTGGATGTGACTGGAATTCGTCATGCAATTCGACCGTGGGAGAGCCACGCTTCGGCATGAAGGGGCCGGCTCGACCGGAAGTGACCACTGTGCTGTGTTTCGCTGCGTGAGTGAGGCCCAATCCGGGGAAAGGGGTTTTAAAGGTTGCCAACGCACTTGTGATTCCACTAGTGTTCATAAGCGGCGGCAATCGCTTACCATCAGATGATCCGTCTGCTCGTCTGCCACTTATCATATAAAAATACACCAGAGAAGAGCTAACACAGCGAGCTATCAGAAGTGCGCTACCAACCTTAAAACCCCCTTTCTTCTAGATAGGGCCTCCGGTATCCTCACTCACGCAGCGAAACACAGCACAGTGCTGCGTCACGCCGGTTTTCTGTGGTATCACTCCGGTTGAGCCAGCTCATTCATGCCGAAGCGTGACTCTCCCACAGTCAAGCCCTTTTTGGTCAACCACTCGCAAATTTATTTTCACAATTTTACTTAAAAATCTAAAGGGCTCTTTAGTACAGTCCATAAAGTACCTATATACCTAAAATATGAAAATACTTTTTTACAATTTAAATGCATACGGAACGCGATAAAGGTAATTATTATATTCTACAACGTTTATTTAACATGCATATATGAACTTAACATTAAAACGCCATTATCTTAATTAACCCCTTCGTATGCCATCCAGGGTCTTTATATCCTGGTTAATAAGGCGACGCAGAGGCACGGGGGTATATTGCGAACATTAGCTATACTAATATGTTAGCCATATTAATATAAGCGCGCCCCCCGTCTCGTCTCCCGTTAACCTTCTACGTGGGTTGCATGGTTGAATTGGGGGGCTGTACATTAGTAGAAATGAAAGTGCTGAAAGATTTTTTGATGGCGAAGACATGTGGTGAACATAGGCTCATTTTAAGGTTCCGTTGTTCAAGGGGAACCCTCATAATTTCGCTATTATCTGTCCGTCTCTCCGTCCGTCCGTCCCTCCCTCCGATCGCTCGTCAATCCGTCCGCCTTCTGTCCGTCCGCCCGTCCGCCTTCCGTCCCTCCGTCCGTCCACCCGTCCATCCGCCCGTCCGTCCTTCCATCCGTCCGTCCGTCAGTCCGCTACGCAGCCTGTCCACGTCTGCCAAAGACTATTTGTACAAGAACTTCTCGTTCTACATCTCCACTTCACATGGTCTTTCGCATCCATTGTAGAAAAGTAATTGCCACGTATGTCATCTCTCACGCCTTGTTCTTAAATTATTATGCAGTGCGACCACGATCAGAAGACACTTCAGTGACATTAACATTGTACAGTTTATTTTTTTTTTATTTTTTTTTTATTTTTTTTATGGGAAAGTGTCGAAAGAAACAACATTAGTTCCGACTTTTGCCACATGCCAAATAACCGTGGGGTGACTTTAGTAGTGGCTCACTTCGTTTCGAGACCTCATTTTTTTCTTTTTGGAATATGGAGGTGAACAAAGACTATTTTTATACTAATTTTGAACCCCTTAGGGGTTATAAAGGGAACCTCTGTGTAAAATTTCATGTCTCTTACCCTTTATAATTTAGGCCCTGCTTTAATAGATCAGTAAGTCAACTTTCACATATACACCGCGATTTTATTAATACCTGAAAAACTTCTAAATACTAATGAAAAGAAACTTTTTGCCCCAAGGAACAGAGTCGAATCTCAAGGAAAAATCACCATCCCACACTAAAGTAATCAGCTGATTAATGCAATGGACAATACGACAAAAACTTGCATTTTATACGCTTTTCGAATTATGAAAGAGAAAAAAGATGACCCTTATTTTTTAGTTTTAATTATGTGTGTTTTTATTAAAATATTTATTTTTTAAATTATTATTTAATATGCCGGAAGTGACGTAGTCCTGAGGATCAACGTATTGTAATTTTGTTCTACCTATGTCTAATAAAAAAATTTAGGTGACTTTAAGTCACTGTCATTATTTTGTCTTGTCATTTTATGATCAGAGAATTTACTTTTTCTGATAAATCAACGTGAACAAAAGCGTTATTAATTTTAAATTAAAATTAAATTTAAATTGTCATGCTACGTGATGACGTCACAGGAGGATGTTTACATTTTTTTTTCTCCTTAAATGTCCTGTTTCAAAATTCATACATTTCTATGAGTCTAATCTAGAAATAGTATTTTTCATTTCGGAAAATGATTTTTTGTTGTATTTTCCATTTATTTGAGATGTTTTTTTTAAGATTGTTTCATGGGGAAAAATGTTTGTTTTCATTAGTATGATGATTTCCAGAAGTTTGTCGGAAATCAAAAATTACGGTGTATATATTTTTATTTTGATGTAAAAGAAAAGTACTGTCATTTGAAAATAAATAGCTGAGCGAACCTTTTTCTTACTCGCTTTAAATTCTAAAGCATAATTTTACTTTGACCAGTGTCAATTATTCCTCTGCCAACTTGGAAATAAAATTACGACGACTACAAGCGCTCATTCCTGCCCAGTCTCAAAGGCAATGCACCTAGCATAGTGTTGTGCTTATGCAAGACCAACACAAGACTCTAAGACTGCCACGCTTCGGCATAAATACGGGCCAGCCGGCTCGACCAGAGTGACACCAGCTTTACAGAAAACAGGCGTGAAGACGCGTTTGCGCTGTGTTTTGCCGAATGAGTGAGAGCACCGAGAAGCCCAATTCGGGGGGTAGGTTAGGACGGAAAGGTTATCTACCTATTGTGTGGTAGTATAAAATCCTCCAACCGATTACGGCTACGGCGGCCAATCTCAACGATCAGCCACGTACGCAGGATATATTATAGTGCTCAAGTGTAATTAATTTCGTTTCTATTGTTTTCTGTTCTAAAGGTTGGTAGCGCACTTGTGACTCCACTAGTGTTGCGGATGTTTATAAGCGGCACAGGTCATATGTCTGCTCATTCTTTTTCTGTTTTTCCATATGACTACAACCTCAAATTTTTAAGCTAGAGTAAATAGGCTACTTCTGGGTCAGCTCGTTCCATCTTATACATTTTCTCTAATCATAGTTCAGTGTGAGGCCAAGAGCAAGCCAAAAAAAAGTGTTGTTAGTCTTTTTTTTATGTTACATAAGTGGCAGATATGCAGACGGATCACCTGATAGTAAACGATTACCGCCGCCCATGGACACCCGCGACACCAGTGGAGTCACAAGTGCGCTGCCAACCTTTAAACCCCCCTTTCCCCGGATTGGGCTTCCGGTACCCTCACTCACGCAGCGAAACATAGCACAGTGCTGCTTCACGCCGGTTTTCTGTGAGGCCGTGGTAACACTCCGGTCGAGCCGGTCCATTCATGCCGAAGCGTGGCTCTCCCACGTTCACAAAGCGTGGCTCTATCACGGTCTTGCAGTCTTGTTGGTCTTGCAGTGTCAAGACTATTCCGACCATCACTATCCCTGAATGGGCGCTCCATAAAACACAAAGTGTAACGTTGTAAACCTGAAAATTATCCTTAGAACACTTTGTGGAATTTTTAAGACGCCATTTCAGCTTTGCTTCAGCGATAATGAAGTTACGGGGTGATAGATTGCAGTAATTTATGTTGTAGTGTATTAACTTTAACGTGATTTACGTGAAAAATAGCGAAGCTTTGAAATCTTAATTTGGAGGGAGATTGGACTTTGTAAAGGTATTGTTACCTCTCTCTCTCTCTCTCTCTCTCTCTCTCTCTCTTTTTCTAGTCGGTCCCTCTTTACTGAGGATCGTGGTCATTGGAACTCATCAACCAAATAAACTTTCTTCATTGGTTTCTTTTGGAAGTAGCCTTCACCACGTCGTAGAACTTTGGTAGGGATGTAGCTCCTTTTATTTGGTTAGACCATCGTGTTGGTGATCGGCCTCGGGATCTTTTGCCTTCAGTGTTGCCAACAATGACGAGTTTTTCAAGGCTACCATCCCCTCTTCGCATTATGTTTTTTTATATGACGTGTGGCAGACGATGGTAAGCAATTCCGCCGCCCATGGACACCCGCAACACCAGTGCGCTGCCAACTTTTTCCTCTTCCTCCCCATTGGGCCTCCGGTAACCTCACTCACACGGCGAAACACAGCGCAGGCGCTGCTTCACGCCGGTCTTCTGTGAGGCAGTGGTATCACTCCGGTCGAGCCGGCCCATTCATGCCTAAGCGTGGCTCTCCACATTTACATAAGAGAGTATGCTGTAGACATACGCTCGACAGTTCTGGTTCTTATACAAAGTTGGGAGAGAAAAGATACATTGTTACGTAAGGCTCTATAATATTCTCTAACCGATTACGGCTACGACGGCCAATCTCAACGGCTAATCATCAGCCGACCAACTGGTATCAATCGGCGACAATATTTGCTGGCTTCACATGCTCAAAGCAAAGCGTAAGGCTGACGAATCATAATTCGAGCGAGCGAAGCGAGCTTGCTGCTGATCACTCAGTATAAATTGTCTAGCTCATTCAATTTATTGAATGTATTTGTTCATTTATTCAAAAAACTTTTTTTATGCGATAGGGGGCAGACGACCAGTCGGATCACCTGATGTTAAGTGATTACCGCCGCCCATAGCACCTGCAACACCAGAGGAATCACAAATACGCTGCCGACCTTTTAAAAAGGAATACGCTCTTTTCTATTTTTTACGCACGATTTATACAAGGACACTTGAAATTATATTTCAAAATCATCAATGTAAGTTTTAACAGTTAACAAAATTTTCAACAGTCGGATCTAATTTCTCGTTTACTAACCAATCGGATATTACTCGTATTCAACCTGTATTTAATCTATATCAAACTACGCTAGTTACAAATGAATTTATTTACATGGAGACAATAGAATAATAAATTAATTAATTGAACATTAACTGGCTATCAATTTGGTGGGGATATATCGAAAATTGAGGATATTCACCACACAAAGAGGACGGGGAAATTTAATTGCGATTGTAATAAAGTTCCAACATTGTATATTGTTTGGGAAGTGTTTCGTAAGCACATATTAACGTGCTAAAAATAACTCACCGTTTTTACCTTTATAAATTTTTAAACTCCCCATTGCTATCTCCCGTTAGGTACTGTTAGCGAAACAACAATCAATTGGCTACACTCGTCACTCATTCACTCCAGCTGTCAGATTCTTATTGTTAGATTCGTGCGTACTGATATTGTTTATAGTTCGACAATCTCGTGCCGCGACCGTCCCGCGGGGTGACAGACGGTGGCGGGGACGAGGTTGCCAAGATGTCAGCGGGGGGCGGGCGGTGTAGTGGGGAACGGTAACGCGTGCATCTGCGCGTCAAATACGGCAGTCTCGGCCGCGCAGTCGAAGCGGCAACACATGTTTGATACTTTGTACTGCTTTGAGATCGACGCACACAAGATGAAGAAGAAGACGCTATCTCAAGACAACTTTATTATTATTTGGATTGGACAGCCTGGTTACGAGAATTATAGCGAAGTATGTGCCGTTCTTTGTCACTCATAATTATATTACGTCACAAGTACAACTTATCGCAAGATTTATCCTGGTAAGTGTACCAGGATAAATCTTGCAATAAGAGAAGTGTCTCTTCGTGTGCTAGAATGACGTGCCACCTCGCCCCCACCAACGTCTGTCACCCCGCTGGACAGCCGCGCACGAAGTTGTCGGACTCTAATTAATTATTACTATTATATCTGTAATCCTACTAGAAATGTGTTTCATTTTTATTAGTACTATCATAGAACCGACAACAATTGGAGCCACGCTACGGCATGAATGGGCCAGCTCGACCGGAGTGATACCACGGCCTCACTGAAAACCGGCGAGAAGCACCGCCTGCGCTGTGTTTCGTCGAATGAGGGAGGGTATTCGAGGCGCAGCGCACTTGTAGCTCCACAGGTGTTGCCGGTGTCCATTGGAGATAGAAATCACGTACCATCAGATGATCCGACTGCCATCTGTTACATAAAAAAGACGCTGTAGGGCCGTCTATTTCAGCCAATAGACGTCTACTTGCTGGACATAGGCCTCCCCCAATGTTCTCCACACAGATCGGTCCTGTGCCGCCCGCATCCAGTAGATTCCCGCGATCTTCACCAGATCGTCGGTCCACCTTGTGGGAGGCCTGCCACGGCTGCGACTTCCTGCACGTGGCATCCACTCAAGGACCTTTCTGCCCCAACAGGCCGTCTCATCTCCTCGCTATGTGCCCTGCCCATTGCGACTTGAGGCATGCAATCCTTTGGGCTATGTCAGTGACCTTAGTTCTCCTGCGGATCTCATCATTTTTGATATGATGACGCAGGGAGACTCCGAGCATAGCCCTCTCCATTGCTCTCTGGGTGACTAATTGGCTAGTTGGTAGGGCTATTAATTGGGTGATATTGGTGAGGGATTTCTGGTAAAGTGTGATTCAACTTTGTACAATCAAAACCGGTTTGGAGACAGAAATCCACCCTCTTTCCTCCTCATGGGGCTAAAAGGGAAAAACGGTAACAGGTCCAAAAAGAATCTCTGTGCATCACGCGCGTTATAAATCGCCCCTGCGAACGACGGCTCGTGTTTGCCGACGTGTAAATTCGTCGAAATTGAGAGAGAATTTTGTACGCTGACATTTTATAGGCTTGCACTATGAATAACGGAGATTGATTGGGCTGCACGTAGCCGAGACAATAAATGCAGTTTTTCATCTGACTTTGGGTGATGAGAGATAGCCATTTTTATTTATATTCCTGTACGATATTGATGTTTTGGCCGATCGTGAAATCCGAAACGGGCAGATTTCCTCAACGTCGAGCAAATTATGGAAATACGCTTTGATTCAAAACTGTGACCACCCGTGACGTTCTAATCCAAATTGACCATCGCTCTATTTTACACCGTTATATTTAATCGTTTACATCCAGAAAACCTCATATTAGGAATCGTGAATAAAGTCTATTTACCATGTTTGATCAACAGAATAAGCAAGAAAAATCCGCTGTTCCATACAAATTTGAATATCTCTCTATCGAGACTTAAATTTGTTATTAGTTCCAAATTTTACCAAAAGATGGCACTGAGTGTTGATTACTTACGCGCAAGTGATTCATCTTTTATTTCAGTGTATCGAGTATTTCCATGTGATACTGTCACTTTTCAGCATAAAAGCAGGCGGATCATCTGATGGTAAGTGTTAGCAACTGCCAATGGCCATGCAAGCTCAGTGGAATCACAAGTGCGCTGCCAACCGGTAAGCCCTAACCCTTTCCTCAGGATTGGGCCTCCGGTACATTCACTCACACTGCGAAACACAGCAGAGACGCTGCTTCACGCTTGTTTTCTGTGAGGCTGTGGTATTACTCCGGTGAAGTTGGCCTTTTTATGCCGAAGCATGTAAGTATTGTCGTTGTCTATAGAATTAACTTCCTTATACCTACTAGCGGTCACCCGCAGCTTTTAGCTATGTCACTCTCAATCCCATCAAATACCTTTACTTAAAAAAATACCTCAATTTGTCACTATGTATCAGCCTATATTCTGTCCCACTGCAGGGCAAAGGCCTCCATCATAGAAATCAAGTCATCGCTACTATCATGGGATTAGACTTAATCACCACGCTTGCCAAATGCGAATTGGCGATCACTAACCCGAGCTATGCTCGAAAAATTCGAAACATACTTTTTGCTCGACCTGGAAATCGCATCCAAGACCCCGAGATCACGACGCGGTACTTAAATCCACTAGACCAACAGGGTGTCTGTCACTATGATTTCATACACTTTCCCTATAATATTAGTGAGAATAAGTAAGAACTCTAAAATGGCAATTCCAAGTATCAGGTACCTACTCCCACCTATAAAGTCAAAGAGGGCCCTAAGGGCTTCGAGGGACACCTGTGATCTTAGAGGTCGTTCAAAACGATTGCCACTCACCTAATGGAGGTATTGATTTAATCAGACGCTTTGAAGTTGACTAGTGTTGTTTTTGAAAGAGTAGTTCAATGAACAAGTCCACTTAACTACCTAATATAGTTCACTCATTGATTTAGAACCAAAAGAATGTCCTTTTTTGTCCGGAAATCCGGAACACAAATCCTAAAGCTTCTTAGTCCGGAATCAGGTGTGATGTATTATGGCTGGAGAAGGGTTTTTGCCTCTACATTCAAAGAGGATGGAAATAAATGCTGTAATCATCTGTAATCATGGCTGTCTTTCAATTCACGCATTATTTCATTACAACGAGTTGATTAACTGTTGTAACAGCTAGATTCAATAAATGATTAAATTATTATCCATCTGAATAGGTTCAGTTTTTAAGCATCAAACATCATCCACCTACTAAACTGTAAGAAGGGGGAGCATATTTTTAGTTTGAAAATAAAAGCTTTGCAAAATATTTGAGGTTTTAGAAGTTTATTTCTCAAAAGAATTAACATTCACTTACATGAGAAGCATATTTTAAACTATAGATTAATATTACTTTAACTAGTGTGGAAAATTCAAGATATCAAATTCATTCCATAAATCGTTTCATTCGAGTGAACTGTTTCGCTCAAACCTATTTAGCCGATCTACCGACAGATTACAATTTATAGAGGACGTTGATTGCGACTCAAATTAAAAGGTAATTTGATTCTTTGAAGGACGAGGTGGGAAAATTTGGAATTAATTTTCGGGGACAAATCTCATTGCTTTCTCTGTCTCTCTTGGGGTGTCATTTGAAGGAATGTGCCCGGATTATGTGATTTGTTAACTTTATTGTTTCAATTTTGAGAGTGTCTTGAGCTGCTTGGGGGAAAAGGTGATTTCGTAACTGGTGAATTGACGCACCTAAAATGACGCACCTTAAATTAGTGTCGTGGTAAATTAATACCAGCTTTTTTCATTGCGAATAATAGGTAGACGAGCATGCGGCCCACCTGATGGTAAATTAAGAACTTGTGTTATAAATAATTATATCGACAGAAGAAATAGATATTATTACACCCAGACTATGAATAAACGTTTATCGTATAATTTTTTACTGGTTGCGGGAAGTTGATTCCACAATGAGGAGGTGCGTGGCAAAAAATGACGTGTAAAGTGCATGGTCAGTGGACTTCCACACATTCCGATATTACGGGTAAATTGGTACATATATGGACATTGTGGCAAAATCGTCTCATTTCTGAGTACATCGTACGGACAGTCACATGTTAAAGGTCTTTTTAGTTCTCACATGTGGGTAATCGAGTCACTTTTTAAGGAATATTAGGTCTCATGTTAAGTGGTTATAGATCAATTTATAAAAATCAAATATTCACTATGGACAAGTCCCTTATTGATAAGATACTACGTCGATGCATTTGACGAACTTACGAATTATAATGTTTGATTTTTTCCCCGAGTAATACATATAAAGAAAATTAAAAAAAAACGTTATTTATAGTTTTATATAATTTAAAAATAAGTTCTTTTATATAAAACGTGCTAATTTAAGGATTTGAAAGTGCGGCGCAGCTTCGTTCAAATTCAATTCGCGGCGAGCTTTGCCGTTCCTCGGACATCTCGCTATCTCTGTCGCGCCATGCACGACCCTTACGTGCGAGTAGAAACAGCAAGATAGCTGTTTGAAATTAGTAAGAAAATAATGTGCATTTGCGAATACCAAAAATGTTGACTAAAATCTAATTATATTTTAATTTTCTTTAAGACATTGTGTAACTAGACAATGCTGCTTGTATAGTGTCTATGTTAAATTGTCATAATGAATAATTGAGTTTTTAATATATGACAAATAGGCAGAAAATAGGTCGTTAAAGTCGAAAAATTAACTAATTGTTATCGCATATATTTTTAAATCGGTAAATATTTCTAAAAACAGGTTTGAAACGAGACATAGATAAATTCTTCGTTAATCCGAGTAACAGCAATGGAACGTCTAGATATCCTCATTTTTTTATTTATTTTGGTATTAAGTTTGTATTTGAGAAATACGTTGTTTGCTGGCCCCTTAAGGAAGGTTGCCTTGACATCGCGCAAGTTAGCAGGCTGAAGTCAGCCAATATACTGACACTATAAAAAAACTAGTGTCAATCAGGGGGTAATGTTTCTTCCTCTCCGTATAAAGTACCTACACCACGTATAGGTAATCCTTGTCAAACACAAAGCCACATACGGTTTCCTTTTACGATTTCTTCACACATTTCCGATCCTCAGCACCCAGATGTCGGAATTACTTGCGAAAAACTGTTCCCTGAAAACATATTCGAGCGTCAAGGTGACCTTCGCCTTGTTTAAGTCTTTTGAAGTTCAAGGCGAAAGGAGGCTGTTTATTTCTATTTTTAGTTATAGAAAATAATTCCGATGCAATTTATTTTGAAGTACATAAATTGTATTCGATATTCAGTAGCTTAGTTTATACATACCACTTTTTTTTTATTATACGACCGACAAGCATTTGACCTCAATCTCACCTGATGTTGAGTGAAGATGAAGAAACGAATCTTCATTATCATCATCTTAGTTTATTGGTAACCATTTTTCTATTTTGACTTATCAAAGACCGTCACATTGTCAAAATGTGATAAATAAATATACTTTTGAATTTACGAGATTTCTACCATGTACCTTATTTTTGAGTTTCCGATATTTCGTCACTGTTGCAAGCGCCATGGTCACGGAGTAACTGAAGTTTTTGTGAGTAAGATACCACCACGGTACCACTGTACCACTGTTCACTAACTCACTAATTTCTCGCACCTGTGTGCCGAAATATCGGAAACTCAAAAATAAGGTACATGGTAGAAATCTCGTAAATAACTATTCTAATGTTAGTGACCATGAAAGTTTAAAACTAAAAATATACTTTATTGCACAAAATACTCAACTCAATACGAGGCATTACAGATATTTTGTGTACAATTTCGGCGGTCTTTTACCAAATAACTTTCGGGCAAAGTACATTTGTGAAATGGAAATTAATTAAATTTGATAGTAAATATGTAATGAAACTTGATTTGTGAATTTGGAAGAGGCAAACAATATACATAAACTAAATACACTGTCTCTCTCCGAGATCGAATCCGAAATGAGGTGATCCGGCAGAGAACCAAAGTCATCGACATTGCTCACCGGATTAGCAAGCTTAAGTGGCAGTGGGCTGGCCATATTAGCCGCAGAACCGACAACCGATGGGGTAAACGAGTTCTAGAGTGGAGACCGCGTCTTGGCAAAGCGTAATGTAGGGCGCCCTCTGGCTAGGTGCGGGGACGATCTGCGCAGGATGGCTGGCAAGAGCTGGATGCGAGAAGCCACGGATAGATCACAGTGGCGAACAATTGGAGAGGCCTACGTCCAGCAGTGGACTGCGATAGGCTGATGATGATGATAATGAAATACACTGTATTCGTTTTTCTAAATAACAAAACTGTGATATAGTCTGTTTTCCCGGACCACTACAATCTGGACATCTTTAAGGCAAGAGTGAACAGGCATCTTCTAGGCGAACGCGTTACATCCTACACCTCATCGTCACTTTCCATCAGGTGATATTGTGGTCAAGCATTGGCATTATCATAAAAGAAGTCTCTTAATTAACTTTTACCAAAACCTCAAACTTAATAACTCTCCATTTTTAACTCTACAAAGTAAATCGATCCCGCCGCTACGCCGTAGCCGCGACTACGGTCTCTACGTACAGCTCTACGTAATTTCGTAGTACGTAGCGCTACGAGACTGTAATTTTCTAGAAAAGCGTCTTGATAACGTTTTCTTCATGTAACACTTTGTATGGGAGATGAAAAATGCGGCATTATGCGGCGGAGATGAAACAAAGACTCTACCATCATGGCTGTTATTAAGAACCGTAGAGGACTTCCGTAGCTCGTTGCTTTTGAGATCATTTTCATATTGTTACAAAGGATTATTATGTATATTATTTTGTACGTACAAGACTGGTTGAAGACCTTATGGATAGTTAGAACACTTTGCTTTGCTGTAAACGATAAAAACATAACAATGTATTTATAGGTTCAAAACTGTATTTATGCCATTCGCGAGAATATCGAAAAACGCGTGGTTTCACCCAATGTATGACCAATAAAAACCTTTCGAAATAGTAATAATAATAATGTCCTCCAAACCGATATTTCGGTCATGGCGGCCAATCTCAGCGATCAGCCATCGACGCAGGACATATTATAGTGCACAAGTATTTGCGCACACACAAGTGCACTCTCTATTCCCGTACCCTCTTATTTAGATAGGACACTAGTGTGACACGACCGAAGAGGGATTAGGCGCAGGACCAACGTTTTAACGTGCTTTCCGTGGCACGGAGGTAAAGACCGCCAACTTCCAGAGTCCGGGCTAACACTGAAAATTTCCTAATTGAAAAACTCAGGTACAAATTTTGGCCGGACCCGGGGATCGAACCCGGAACCCCAGGCGCAACCGTCGCTTTAAAGTGCGACCCACTAACCATTGCGCCATCGAGGCAGTCAAACCTCGTAAACTAGTGGTAAACCTTTCAAATAATGTACAACCTGTGCGGATAAAGATAGAGATCAGAAATGGCGACGCATCTATCCACTCCTCGCTGGCACACTATTTCCGTCTATACTCGCACTCGTGGGGAGCGAGTATAGACGCAAATAGTGAGCGAGCGAGAAGTGAATAGATGCGCCGCCATTTCTGATCCCGTTCTTTATCCGCACAGGTTGTAAAACACGAAACGAAAGTAAACAATTGACAACTAATGGAAAGAGCACGCTTGGATCAGTTTTTTAGTTTTTCTGAAAGGACACTAAAAATAGTTACGTGATGATAGAATTTAAACGATGCTATCTCATTCCGGCTGTAGTATGAGCTACCATCAAAGGTTTTTCCGTGGTAATACAGCATAAGGTTCCAAATACGCAAGATTGAATGTCCACTGAAAAGACAGAAACAAGTTTTCAATACTAATAAATAACGGCAGTGTTGGCGGCGAAAAGGTTGGCAGCGCACTTGTGACTCCACTGGTGTTGCGGCTGTCCATGGGCGGCGGGATTGCTGAGTGATCCGTCTGCTCGTCTGCCACCTCTCATATAAAAAAAAACCGCCTGTTGGCGAACCATGTTTGCCATCAACGTAGTATAAAAACCTTATCAACTCAACTCAACTCAAATAATTCTTTATTTGCATAGGCTTGTACACAGCACTTACAAATCGTCATACATTTGAATGACTTGAAACTATTCATAAGTAAGTATGTATAATTTACATGTTAATACATATATATGTTGATACATAAAATATACTAAAAAAATAAATAAACATAATGCGATTCCAAATAAACATAATGGATTAGCAAGCTTAAGTGGCAGTGGGCTGGCCATATTAGCCGCAGAACCGACAACGGATGGGGTAAACGAGTTCTGGAGTGGAGACCGCGTCTTGGCAAACGTAACTGTAGGGCGCCCTCTAGCTAGGTGGGGGGACGATCTGCGCAGGATGGCTGGCAAGAGCTGGATGCGAGAAGCCATGGATAGATCACAGTGGCGAAAAATTGGAGAGGCCTACGTCCAGCATGTGGACTGCGAATAGGCTGATGATGATGATGATGATGATGAATGCGATTCTACGACCGGCTCGGAAAGTTGTTTCTGGTCGAGAAGATCCGGCAAGAAACTCGCCAGTTACTCTTTTTAATCGCCAAACTTTCATACAATGTTGTGTCATCATCATATAAAGCCATACAGTTTAATGTGACACAAAATAAAATAAAGGAAATAATAATAAAATAATAAAGGCCGTGTGGTCCCCGGCAGAGTAGATAAGCCACCCTCACTCTTACTGAGGTGTCGTAAAAGGCGACTAAGGTAAAGCTGCTGGCATGATCATCAGCACCCAGAGAAGGAAAACTCTGCATTTATATCAAAACCCGTCTGCCAAGCGTGGTGAGTATTGCAATTACCCCTCATGTGATTGAGGGAGGCCCGTGCCCCAGCAGTGGGGACTTAAATGGGCTGATGATGATGATGAATAAAATAATTATTATGAGGCAAACCGAAGCAGACCATCTATACGTTATAATATATAGTATACTAATTGCGACACAAAATAATTATTATGAGGCAAACGGAAGCAGACCAGTCCCCAAAGGTGGCATTATTATGCCTTAATCCAAATTGATCCTCGAAAACGACACAACGTTATCCCACAGTAGGTTGGTTTGATTGGATTGTGTTTTTAGCGCTAAATGTTCGCTGTTGTTGTTTTTTGTTTAAACAAAATGTTTGTGCAATGGCGGACAACACATCCGGGACGTGTTGCTGCATCGCGTCTGTTGTGAATAATAATAAGGCTTGTGTATCCCAAATGCCTCCATAAGTATAAAGTGACTATTAAACTATTTTGAGCGACATAAATGTATTATTTCAGTCGATGTACGTACATGGGTTTTTATTTGTTTCACTTTGATTATTTCAGCCAATAGACGTCCACTGCTGGACATAGGCCTCCCCCAATGATCTCCACACAGATCAGGCCTGCGCCGCCCGCATCCAATGGATTTCCGCGACCTTCACCAGATCGTCCGTCCACCTTGTGGGGGGCCTGCCACGGCTGCGATTTCCTATACGTGGCCTCCACTCGGGGACTGTTCTCCTCGCTATGTGCCCTGCCCATTGCCACTTGAGGCATGCAATCCTTTGGGCTATGTCTGTGACCTTAGGTCTCCTGCGGATCTCATTATTACTGATTCGAACACGCAAGGAGACTCCGAGCATAGCCCTCTCCATTGCTCTCTGGGTGACTTTCTTCTTCTTCTTTGAGTGCCTCTTCAGTTCTGAAGGGTGGCTGTCAGCTTTCCAAAGTCCTCTCTGTTCATTGCGAAACGAAACAGCTGTTCCTTATATTGAGCAGCCACGATTTTTTCCTTGTTCCAGCATGTCGCCTCCCTTCTATTTTACCCATCATGATGAGTTGAAGCAACTTGTACCTCTCATGCCTAAGTACGTGACCTAGAAATTATTGACCTATTTTCGTCTTATTTATGTTAATCGATAACCCCGCCCTCTCACTGCATTCATTCACCCTGTCTACAATCATCTGGAGATCACCAGCAGAGCTCCTTAATCGGCACATTTTAAGCAGCCATGTCTCGGTCCCGTATGTCATCACTCACACACACGCATTGAAGACTTTCACGACGTTTATTTCACTTCATTTCATCTTTTCTGCTAGTGATAGTATTAGTAATAGTATAAGCCTATATACTGGCAGAGGTCTCCATCATAGAAATCAAGCTATCGCTACTATGATGGGACTGGACTTAATCACCACGCTTGTCAAATGCGGATTGATGATCACAAACCTGAGCTATGTCCGTAAAATTCGAAACATACTTTCGCTCGAACCGGGAATCGCACCCAGGACCCTGAGATCACAGCCCGGTACTTAAACCACTAGACCAACAGGCAGTGCTTGTGGTACCTAAGTAAAAAATGAGCAGACGGATCTTCTGATCGTGTGATTTCGGCTGCATGTACACGCGCAATAACAGTGAAGTCACAAGTGAAGCTGTTAAACCTTTTAACGATAAAGACTGGTTTACATAGTGCGAACAAGCGTACCAGTCAACCTGCCGAGCTGCTGACCTTTTTTCCCAGGGGAAACCATCATGACCGTCACCTTGCATGTAGGAAAGAAGGGGGTCCATATCCGCGCAATAGCGGTCGGAAACCCTCAGCCGGAACTAGACCGCACCGCTGATCGCGCTCGCCGCTTCACCCCTATCTAGCGCAATGCAGCTCTTCATTGTTGTACGACCTACCAGGACACCCAGTAACATAGTTCCCCGCGGAGTAGTATGCTGAGCGAGCCACTCCCCAACAGTGGGTACGCTCACGTACTCCGAAAACCCGTTTAGTCGCCCCTTACGACAGGCCGGGAACACCTTGGTAGTTAGTATTCTTGAACGCCCCTAACCACAGGGCACGCCGAGTTGCTGCGCTGCTGTAACTCCCATTTGCTCGGACGCTACTTCAGATGAAATTACTTTTAATCATCATCTCAGAGTGTAGCTCCCAGTTGCGTCCAAAGCTGTCGCTTCGGAACCCGGAGTACGCTAGGACCATGATCCAGCATTCCAGAAGTCTGGTTATTATTACAATGAAGCGACTGCCATCTGACCTTCGCAACTACAATTTTGAGAAAACTATCCGAGATGTGCATGTTTCCTCACAGTGTTTTCTCTTACCGAACTAATGGCAGAAATATGCACATAGATTTGAAAAATCCAGAGATGAGTAATGTCTTCACGAAGGTTTTAGAACTAGATGTAGGACTGAAGCTGAATGGGAAGCACAAGGTTATAGGATATGCCGACGACCTGGCTCTGTTGGGCGAAAACAGTGATGAAGTGGAAAAATCTGCGAGGGTCCTAGAATCTGAGGCGCTGACAATAGGTCTTTGTATCAACCACGATAATACCGATACAAAAACACCCGTGTCCAACGCAAATACCTTCATGTTGGGTATAATACCTACAAGGTGGTGGCAAAATTCAAGTATCTGGGCTGGACTATTACCGACAGTAACACCCGGAAAAAGAGACGAAGATCCGCATACAGAACGCACTACGATGCAGCGCCGCCCTACACAAGGTGTTGGTGTCCAAGCTTCTAAGTAGACGCACCAAGATCCGTATCTACAAAACCGTGATACGGCCCATCTTAATGTTCGGTTGTGAGTCTTGGACGCTGACACTCAAGGAGGAGAACAGGCTTCTGGTCGCCGAGCAGAAGATTTTGTGGAAAATTCCCGGACGAGTCCCTAGGTCGGATGGTAGATCTCGGCTTCTCAAAAATTCTGAGATTGAAGAGCTTGTGGAAGAGCCCAATATATTCGGAAAAACAAAAGCTCATAGACTCTAATGGCTGGGACACATGGGAAGAATGGGAGAGGATCGCAGTGTCAAGAAAGCTTACTTGGGCTGGCCGACCTGGACCACAATTCTCGAGCTCGTGACATTTATTTCATACGACATATATCACTAAAATCATAGTTTTATTGTATGGTTTTCAGGTGATATCCATGCCATGATTTCAAAATATCACGAGCTATAGAATTGGGGTCCTGGCGTCGACCCCAGATATCGCTGGGATGACACATCACGACAACAGTCGTGCAGAAAGATCTACGCGAGCTATGTGTCAGCGACTTTTTTTTTTACGTAATAAGTAGGCAGACGAACAGACGGATCACCTGATGGTAAGCAATTGCCGCCGCCCATGGACACCCGCGACATCAGTACAAGTGCGCTGCCAACCTTTAAACCCCCCTATCCCCCGGATTGGGCCTCCGGTACTCACGCAATGAAACACAGCGCAGTGCTGCTTCACGCTGGTTTTCTGTAAGGCCGTGGTAACACTCCGGTCGAGCCGGCCCATTCATGCCGAAGCTTGGCTCTCCCACGGTAAAAACTGGCGTGAAACCGCGAATGAATGGATTCAATTAAGGAGTTATATGTTTATATCGGAGGCCAGGACACATTTTGGGTCCCCCCCAGCTTGACTGGGGGAGGCAGTGTCGGGCCCGCAGTGTAAGTGGGCCCTCCGCCTGGGGAGGGACGTGAAGTAAGGTTCTTTAACCCGTACTCATGTCCCCTCCCCACTTTGGCCATGAGGGAGCGTCGCTGGGGTTTAGTCGGTATGCCTCTGGCCGGCTTCTCGCTAGGAGAAGCCCCCTCCAGAGGAGAGCCCGACATAACCCGCCTGCCCCCCGGCAAGAGGGTATGCATAAGGAAGCATTCCCCAGCGTCAAAAAAAAAAAAAATGACACATTTTGGGTCGCTGAGCCATCGGAGTAAATTTTCAAGAGATGACTATGAAAGGCGCGTTTTTATCTACTGAGGAACAATCGCCCAGCAAAATTATTTTTAATATTCCAAAACGATGTGAGAACATTGATTAATATCTTTCAATTATCAGATACGAGTATTACCATCTAGTCATTTACATAAGTCGGAATATTAACGAAATAACAAAATTAATTTTCTCTCTTAAAGTCCAACTTAGAAACTTTTGTCCAACAAAAAGTAGTCCAATTACAGGGATTCCAACAAATTTTGAATTAAGATGATGAATTAATGAAACTCCATAGAAGATGAATTTATTATATTTAGCTGCCTTACTAATTAGTCCAGTAACGTCGGTAACTCAAGCTCGAAACTTAAGAACAGGTTGTTTGAAAATCAAAATCAAAATCAAATAATTCTTTATTTGCGTAGGCTTGTACACAGCACTTACAAATCGTCATACATTTTAATAATTTAAAACTATTTATACTGTACTTATGTAATAATTTACATGTTAATACATATATATGTTGATACATAAAATATACTAAAAAAAGTAAATAAACATATTGCGATTCTACCACCGGCTCGGAAAGTTGTTTCTGGTCGAGAAGATCCGGCAAGAAACTTGCCAGTTACTCTTTTTAATGGCCAACTTTTTTACAATGGTTTATTATCCTCATACCAAGTCATACAGTCTAATGCAACACAAAACAGAATGAAGCAAATTAAAAGGTAAATATGAGGTAAACCGAAGCGGACCAGTCCCCAAAGGTGGCACCTGTTCACAAGTATGACGTATGAGTCAGCCATCATTTCACTCAACCATATTAGAGGGAATGTAATGACCCGCCACATAACGCCACCACCTCAGAGACATTTGAGTGAGCACTACTTAGGTTCCCCTCATAGGTACTTAATCCAATACTAATAAACTGCAGGACGAGGTGTACAATAGTAGGTGGTTAGCATCTTGTCAATTGTTTGATTAATCAATACTAATCAATTTGTATAAAAGCCTTTAAGGTGACGGGTAGGGCACACTAGCGACGCCAATCGATTTTAATTTATTGATGCTAAACCGGATCTATTTTAAACAATTTTGGGGTTACAATCTCTCGGCAAACACGTATTTATTAAATAACCATGCACTAATGTTGGGTCCGTTTTTGTACGCGAAAAATTGATTCACGCCAAAAGCGGCCACTTTTGGCGGTTATCCGAAATTCGAGTACAAAAGCAGGCCAAACCGTTCACTATACGTATTAAATAAATAGTGTAGGTGTTTGCCGCGAGGTTGTAACTCCGAAATTGTTTAAAATAGATTCTGGTTTAGTAGCTAAAATTAAATCGATTGGCGTCGCTAGTGTGCCCTACCCGTCACCTTAAATTGATATAAAACTGTTAAGTGTACAGATACTATACTGTGAACCTAAAAAACTATGTAAAAAAGTCGCTATGAGAAATTTCAGAATAAAAAAGAGAACACAGTCAGGTATTTTTATACAAAACATAACCCAAAATTGCGATCTTTAAGGCTCGATTCGACCAATCTTTTTTCCCGATTCGATCACACGTTGCGACAATGATTCCGCCAATGTCAATTGTTTCAAGAGACAAGCAGCCTTAAAATATTGAGCGGTAGAAAAGATATATAAAAAAACAAACAAAAAAAATCTTTAATCACTTGAGATTGGCAGAGTTGTCTCGTAAGAGCAACAGAAAGCCATAAAAAAAACGATTAATTTTGAGGTCTTCTGTGTTAGTATCGCCAAACATCTAGAAACGCAACACTAATCTAATATGCAGACTGTACTGAAGATTTAATATTTTTTGAGATAAAGCAAATTTTCATAGATAATTTGTTTTATCTCAAATTATCCAAATATGAATAAAATGTGTTTTATAATGAAATACTTAATCGGCTTTTATCTTTTCAGGTATGTTTCTGACGTCGACTGAGCAACCTGTAAGTTTCCATTAAGTTTAAATTAAGTTAAGATTTTCAATAAATTAACTGTCTTTTTAAACCACAATGACGGTATAATTTCGTTTCTTTTTATATGATTCTTCTCCTTTTTTATATGATAGGTGACTGACAAGCAGACGGACAGACGGATCACCTGATGGTAAGCAAACCGCCGGACTTAGAAACCGGCAAAACCAGGAGTGACAAGTGCGTTACCAAACTTTAAACCCCTTCCCCCGATATTGGGCCTCCGCGGTAGGTAAGGTTGTCTGGTAGAAATCGCTTTCAGCGATAAGACCGCCGAAATTGTACCCAAAATTTTTGTAATGCCTAGTACTTAAGTTGTGTATTTTGTGCAATAAAGTATATCTATCTATCTATTTACCCTCACGCGGCGAAACAGGCGCTGCTTCACATCGATTTATTTCAGTGAGGCCGTGGTATCACTCTGCCGACCCATTCATGCCGAAGCTTGGCTATCCCACGATTAAAGTGTGGATTCGTTATCTAACCGTGGGAGAGGCACACTTCGGCATGAATGGACCGGCTCGACCGGAGTGATACCACGACCTCACAGAAAACCCGCGTGAAGCAGCATTGTGCTGAGTTTCGCTCCGTGAGTGAGTGTGCCGGAGACCCAATCCTTGGGAAAAGGGGGTTTTAAGGGTGGCAGCGCACGTGTGACTACTGGTTTTGCCGGTTTCTAAGTGCGGCGGTTCGCTTACCATCAGGTAATCCGTCTGTCCGTCTGCTTGTCAGTCACCTATCACGTAAAAAGAAATCTTCGCCCCTGTCACAGACCCTATAAGTGTGTGCCTCTTTGGGTTGGATGCGAGCGACAGTCATATCGTGTTTCGTTGCTGGAGTGTTTCATTGTAGGACCACTGTACAGTCACGTGCGCTAATAAGTATACATACATCCTCATTCAAATATGAACCTTATTGTTCCGCCTTAAGAGTCGAGGTGTTTACATTTAATTGCAGGCGACTGAACATTGGAACCGTCCTTATTCAATTCAATTCAATTTATTTATTCACTCGAAACACGGTACATAAAATGGTGTTTACAGTAAAATTCTTAAAGATCGTTTCACATGTTTCGCCAAATGTATTGGCATGTAAATATTTTGTAAGTGGGTTGAGGTTACACAATTAACTCTTTAATATCATAAAAACTTTTATCCAGCAGCCATGCATGCAATTTTCTTTCAAATAATGGACTATTTAACATTTTCAAACTTTCAGGTATGTTATTATAGATTTTACAACACATATTTAAACAATTTTTCATATAAAGTGTAGTTCTTGGAGCAAATTTTAGAACAAGTTTATTAGCGTTCCTTGTATTACGAGGATTAATGTCACTAGCTTTTTTAAAGAGACCAATATTATGCTTAACAAATTTACTTGTTTCAAATATATAAAGGCTAGGTAAAGTCAACAATTTCAGTTCTTTAAAACGAGGCTTACAAGACTGATAAGGTGGTATGCCATAAATTGCTCTCAAACATTTTTTTTTGCATCACAAAAGCTTTATGCATGTTGACACTATTTCCCCAGAACATTAAACCGTAACGCATTGTAGAGGCAACATATGCATGATATGCGGTAAGAACTGTACTGCGGTCTGTGACATATCGAACACAGAAGTTTCCAGTGTGCACTGGTCAGGATAGTACGATAAACTAAATCTTTAGTCATTTGAGTTTCCCATCAACTTGATCAAGCTAAATCCAATGTAAAGGGCGAACCAAAGCAGAACATTAAGTTCGCAAAGGCCCCACAAAGGCCTTTGGGTACGGCCTTTACCCACTCTGCATTTAATAGTGATGCAACTTCAGATGCGATTTACTCGAGTGCCGTGCGTGAGTGACACCGAGAATCGATACATCGATAGTTAGGGTTACCATGATTGAGCTTTGTCCCGAATCTGATCTTGTGTCCAATATTTCTACAATACAAGCCGCTATTTAATCTATCTTTCCTTAACACAAATAGAACTTATTAACTGAATTAACAAACTGAAGTGGCAGTGGTGGTGGTTGTATTAGCCGCAGTACTGATAGCCGTTGTAGCCGTAAAGTCCTTGAATGGAGACCGCGACTCGGTAAACGTAGTGTTGGACGCCCTGCGACAAGATGAGATAAATAAATAAATTTAAATAAATTTTATTGAAAAATCGTTACAACAGAAAAGACTTATAAACTACTTAAACTGAGGAAACAAATTTAAGTAGGAATTTCTTTATCTTAGACAGAAACGAAAAGAAAAAGGACTTTTAGCAATAAAACAAGACAGAACAAGATTAAAATAACTAATCATAATAATAACTGGTTCCACTGAAAAATAGCGTTAGCGGCTCCTACTCTAGTCGCTAACACATAGCTGAGTGGATACCATTTTGGGCACATATACTTACTTGTACACCTGTATTGATTTGCCTACTGATAAAATTGTAAGTTGTGTTATTTAAATGTACTTGTAATTTTTAATTGTGTCCAAATAAATATTTTTTCTTCTTCTTCTTCTTCTTTATTACACTAAATCTCGAAATTACCTAATCTAGCGTGAATGTGAATAATACAAATATCCTACTAGTGAACGTGATTATGATTTGTGAACATTGGCCCAGTAATTATTTTTGCTGACACTCGAAGGCTGGCTGGTGTGGGCTGGATGAGAAGTGGCCGAAAATCGGGAGCAGTGGCGTGCATTAGGGGAGACCTATGTCCAGCAGTGGACGAGTGTGGGTTGCTGATGATGATGGACACCAACCAATCACATTAAACTTCTCTACATGTAGTAGAGGACTACTACATAATGTTTTATTATTGCGATATTTTTGTGTTTATTCCCGCTGTCCACCCTCTGCTTGTCCACCCCGGGTGGACAGTGAAACAATTGTTAAAAAAATTCCCGCTGTCCACCCCTTCTTGGTTGAAAGAGGGGGTGGACAGCGGGATTTTTTTTAACAAATTGTTTTACTGTCCACCCGCGGTGGACAAGCAGAGGGTGGACAGCGGGAATAAACCTATTTTTGGTCCTCCTCATTTTAGCGTGTATTTCCCAGTTGCGTCACTTCAGAGCCTGGGGTACGCTAGGACCATGATCCAAGATCCGCAAAGTCTGGTAACTATAATTAAGCGACTGCCGTCTGACCTTCGCAACACTTAGACAGGGGAACCTGACCAACTGGAACACGGGTAAACATTCAAATATTGTAGGTGTCCACAATTTTGAGAAACTATCCGAGACGTGCAGGTTTCCTCACGATGTTTTCCCTCACCGCCTAGCTAATTGTAAAAATATGCATATAGATTTGAAAAATCCACAGGTGCATTGTCGGATTCGATCCACGACTCGCCGTATGGAAGGCACGTTCTCATCCATTGAGCTACCATCGCTCTATAGCAACATATTTTGTATTCGAATGAAACCGTAAAGTTACTCGAATGATTTTCGCGGCAATTTGAAATCGCATCCCTAACCCTATTTGATGAGAACTTGTGCGATGCAAAATGGATGGAATTTATTTGTAATAATAATAATAGTCGTAATCTCGTATTTTCTTGTATTTGATTTAAAGCGAACAAATACGTTCTTAGCGAAACTTCAATTTCATTTAAGGCGACGGGTAGCCCTAACTAGCGACACCAATCAATTTAAATTGTTAGCTACTAAACCGGATCTATTTTAAATAATTCGGAAAGGGAGTCTCTAAGAAAAAATGTATACTATTTACTTAATAATTGTGCATTACTTTTTGATCTTTTTTTGCACTCGAAATTTGGAGTAACGCCATAAGTAGCCTTTTTGCGGTAATTCAAATTTCGAGTACAAAAGCAGACTCAAAAGTTAATTATAAGTATTAAATAAATGGTATAAGTGTATTCCCAGTGGCTGCAGCTTCGGAATTGTTAAAAAGATATCCGGTTTAGTTGCTAACAATCAATTGGCATCGCTATTGTGCCCTACCCGTCACCTTAATCGTTTATTGCAACACTTTTATCCGAGTGAAACCGCAAAGTTACTCGAATGATTTTCGCGGCAATTTGAAATCGCATCCCTAACCCTATTTGATGAGAACTTGTGCGATGCAAAATGGATGGAATTTATTTTGGCCTAGGAAACGGCGAGATTGAGTTCTGCTTTGTGGAGAGATAGACTCTGAGGATTAGTCGTAATCTCGTACTTTCTTGGATTTGATTTGAAGCGAACAGATACGTTCTTAGCGAAACTTTAATTTCATTTAAGGTACGGGGTAACGTCGCAAGACTTAGTGCAAAGCTTTGAAAGAAGACTTGGGTATTGTGGCTTTTTAGATTACTCTATTTCAAAATGATGAAAATACCAGTATTGGTTTAGTTTACTGTATTTCAAATGAAAAAAAAACAATAACTAGAATGAGAAATAAAACACATGGTTTAGGCGACCACCACGTCTACTTTAAGCCACGCTTCGGCTGGACCGGAGTAAAAACACGGCCTCACAGAAAACCTGCGTGAAGCAGCACTGTGCTGTGTTTCGAATCCGGGGGAAAGGGCGGCCTAAAGGTTGGCAGCGCAGTTGTGGCTCCACTGGTGTCGCGGGGGTCTATGGGCGGCGGCAATCGCCGTCTGCTTGTCTGCCAAATATCATAATGGCTGGAGGCCCAATCCGGGTTTCCCCCGGATTGTGCCTCCAGCCATTGTTAAAGGGTGGGGGGGGGAGGTTAAAATGTTGGCACCGCACTTGTGACTCCAGTGGTGTAGCGGGTGTCCATGGGCGGGGGCAATTGCTTACCATCAGGTGATCAGTCTGCTCGTCTGCCACCTCTCATATAAAAAAAAGCCTATAAACTGTCCCACTGCAGGGCAGAGGCCTCCATCATAGAAATCAAGTTATCGCTACTATGATGGGATTAGGCTTAATCACCACGCTTGCCAAATGCGGATTGGTGATCAAGAACCTGAGCTATAAGAAAAGATAAAAGATTTTTTTATGGTTTCGTTCATATATGACAAGATAAAGTTGCATAAAATGGTCAAGTAAATTTACTTCGCAAAAGCTCAGCTCAGAGCGAGTTCAAGTTGTAAGTTTAAGTTTTCAGTTCAAAGGTTGTGTGAGTTAAATAAATTTAATTTTAATTTAGCCCGCATTCAGAGAACATGTTTAAGGAAACTTCGGATTCGCTTTGGAGCTAAAATCCTGGACTTAAAATTTTCTGCTTGAGCAACTTGGTATTACAAGGTGGATCTTTTTTTATTCGTTTCACTTCGTTTTGACATTTATTTTGTATTCATTTATTTATAAAACTTTTCGTCGTCGTCAGCCCATTTAAGTCCACACCGCTGGGGCACGGGCCTCCCTCAATCACATGAGGGGTAATTGCCATACTCACCACGCTTGGCAGACGGGTTGGCGAGGGTTTTGGTATAAATGCAGAGTTTTCCTTCTCTGGGTGCTGATGATCATGCCAGCAGCTTTACCTTAGTCGCCTTTTACGACACCTCGGTAAGAGTGAGGGTGGCCTATTCTACTCTGCCGGGGACCACACGGCAATACTTAAAACTTTTATACGAACATAAATCGGGTTTGCGATCACCAATCCGCATTAGGCATGCGTGGTGATTAAACCTAATCCCATCATAGTAGTGATGACTTGAATTCTATGATGGAGGCCTTTGCCCTGCAGTGGGACTGTTTATAGGCTGATACTTTACCTATGTACCTACCTACCTGTTTATGTTTTAGAAAGCAATAACGTATTTTTTTTATACGGTACCTTTCAAGATTTCGTTCACAAGGTCACTGGAACGTTCTTTTTTTTGCTACTGGCTGAACTGTGGTAATAATACTCGTATAATATCAGTGTTACGTTGATTGCGATAAAAAAGGTTATTTCTCAAGCGTGTTCCGGGAGAGTGCGCGGGCGCACGCGGCCTGCTCGCCGGCTGACTCGCCTAATGGCCGGGAATATTACGATAGGTGAAATGTGGATAAGGTCATTTATCATTTATGCACCATATTAAAAAAATCGGTAAAAAAAACTTTAAAGTTAAACGGTTTTATATTATGTGCACTGAAAACTAGAAAATAATAATAACAATTAGGTATTATGAACTTGTGGTTCAGAAATATTTTAGTACTAGGCAGAATAGCTTTGAGGCATATTAGACTAAAATAAAAACATGGGGCTCATTAACTATTGCTGTAATACTTTCTTTCATACTAAGTGTAGATTACATCGACTTACTATAATCGTAACTGGAGATTTTGACAATCAATAACCAGCCGTGGCGGATTCACCAGCGAACGCTGAGCTCATGATCTCATCATCATCATCATCATCATCAGCCCATTTAAGTCCCCACTGCTGGGGCACGGGCCTCCCTCAATCACATGAGGGGTAATTGCCATACTCACCACGCTTGGCAGACGGGTTGGCGAGGGTTTAGATATAAATGCAGAGTTTTCTTCTCTGGGTGCTGATGATCATGCCAGCAGCTTTACCTTAGTCGACTTTTACGACACCTCGGTAAGAGTGAGGGTGGCCTATTCTACTCTGCCGGGGACCACACGGCAATACTTAAAACTTTTATACGAACATAAATCGGGTTTGCGATCACCAATCCGCATTAGGCATGCGTGGTGATTAAACCTAATCCCATCATAGTAGTGATGACTTGAATTCTATGATGGAGGCCTTTGCCCTGCAGTGGGACTGTTTATAGGCTGATACTTTACCTATGTACCTACCTACCTGTTTATGTTTTAGAAAGCAATAACGTATTTTTTTTATACGGTACCTTTCAAGATTTCGTTCACAAGGTCACTGGAACGTTCTTTTTTTTGCTACTGGCTGAACTGTGGTAATAATACTCGTATAATATCAGTGTTACGTTGATTGCGATAAAAAAGGTTATTTCTCAAGCGTGTTCCGGGAGAGTGCGCGGGCGCACGCGGCCTGCTCGCCGGCTGACTCGCCTAATGGCCGGGAATATTACGATAGGTGACGTGTGGATAAGGTCATTTTATCATTTTATGCACCATATTAAAAAAATCGGTAAAAAAAACTTTTATACGAACATAAATCGGGTTTGCGATCACAATCCGCATTAGGCATGCGTGGTGATTAAACCTAATCCCATCATAGTAGTGATGACTTGAATTCTATGATGGAGGCCTTTGCCCTGCAGTGGGACTGTTTATAGGCTGATACTTTACCTATGTACCTACCTACCTGTTTATGTTTTAGAAAGCAATAACGTATTTTTTTTAAACGTACCTTTCAAGATTTCGTTCACAAGGTCACTGGAACGTTCTTTTTTTTGCTACTGGCTGAACTGTGGTAATAATACTCGTATAATATCAGTGTTACGTTGATTGCGATAAAAAAGGTTATTTCTCAAGCGTGTTCCGGGAGAGTGCGCGGGCGCACGCGGCCTGCTCGCCGGCTGACTCGCCTAATGGCCGGGAATATTACGATAGGTGACGTGTGGATAAGGTCATTTTATCATTTTATGCACCATATTAAAAAAATCGGTAAAAAAAACTTTTAAGTTAAACGGTTTTATATTATGTGCACTGAAAACTAGAAAATAATAATAACAATTAGGTATTATGAACTAGTGGTTCAGAAATATTTTAGTACTAGGCAGAATACTTTTAAGGCATATTCGATTCAAATAAACATGGGGCTGCATTTCTATTGCTTATATACTTCTTTTCATACTAATTGTCGTTACATCGACTTACTATAATCGTAACTGGAGATTTTGACAATCAATAACCAGCCGTGGCGGATTCACCAGCGAACGCCGAGCTCATGATCTACCAAAGTATAAAGATAGATAAGGTAGGATTTCAGAGGGAGAGATAACCTCGAGAAGCTCATCTTGGCTGGAAAAGTAGACGGAAAAAGGCCTCATACGTAGGTCCGACCAAGTCCGCGCCACAGTCGACTCTACGCTACATAACGCCTTACACACGGTACAAGTTAAAGGTCGCTCAGCGGGCTATGGAACAAGCAATGCTCGGCGTCTCTCTCCGAGATCGAATACGAAATGAGGTGATCCGGCAGAGAACCAAAGTCATCGACATTGCTCACCGAATTAGCAAGCTTAAGTGGCAGTGGGCTGGCCATATTAGCCGCAGAACCGACAACCGATGGGGTAAACGAGTTCTAGAGTGGAGACCGCGTCTTGGCAAACGTAATGTAGGGCGCCCTCTGGCTAGGTGGGGGGACGATCTGCGCAGGATGGCTGGCAGAAGAGCTGGATGCGAGAAGCCATAGATAGATCGCAGTGGCGAACAATTGGAGAGGCCTACGTTCAGCAGTGGACTGCGATAGGCTGATGATGATGATGATGATGATTTAATTTATACTAAAGCCTTTGCTTTAGTAGAAATTGCTAATTGATCGCGCAATAATATTAATAATAAATGCCAAGAGGCATACGGAAGATTATTTTATACACATTGAATCAAATATGACACCGACTGCCACGAGTCTTTGGCTCGAGTATAACAGTTACTTCCCTTTGAACATGCTGATCATTTTCAATAACTTAACATTCATATTATCATTAATGATAAATAAATGAAATACTATACCGTCTGCCGCGAGTCCTTACGTTGAATTTACATTGCGAGTAATGTCCACACAAATCCCACAGTGTCGAACTAGGTGGAACGAGTACTCGTCGCACCCAAGTTCAATGCTAGATGGCCATTAAGAGTGAAGGACGCTCGGCTTCTGTCAACGTACTCAACGTCCCTAGCTTGTTGTCCTAGGTGTGCGATAATAGAGACGAGTAAAGGTGGTGTTTTGTATCGAGACAAGGACAGGATACTAAGATGGGAGACCATGACCGTTACTATACTTTAGACGATGTCTAACGACCTTTCGGTTATGTACGGGTGCAATATTTTGCATGTTCTTTACCCTCTTGAATTACTCTCCTAAGAGTAAGAACCCCTGTACTATAGGTAAAGACGCCCCTCATGATACAGTCAGACGCAATTATAAGCGTATTTTCATACGTTCACTCACGGTTAACTATTTAATATATGAATACTCACGGTTTCAAAATTGAAAAATGAATCGTTTTATTAATATTTTTTCTATAACATGCATGACCAATATGTTATGCTCGAATCAATCTGACCAAAAAATCAAAAATGTAATCAGTGCTTTATACAACGTTCAATGAATAGTTTTTTAGATTTTCGCGTTGCATTATAACTATAATGTATCAATACGGGGATTAACACGATATTTATTATGTGAAACAACATTGTGTACTCACATATTTGGCTCGATTTAAAATATCATCGACATGGAATCCAGTAATTAACAAGTGCAAACCCCGTGCTAGGCCGTTACTAACGCAAACAAACACCGATACTGTTAGTGTAGTGTGTCGGAGTAGCTTCACTGACAATTCATCTAGTGGCGAATTAATATCAAAAAATGTGAGGGTGTCCGAAGATTCACAGCCCGGCCCCAGCAGACGACGCCGTGCCCCGCCAGTCCGCTCGTGACCACGGCTGCTGTAACGTAGCCGAAACGTCGAGCCAAATATGTGAGTACACAATGTTGTTTCACATAATAAATATCGTGTTAAACCCCGTATTGATACATTAACGTTCAATGAAACTAGAAAACTGATTTACTTTTTAATTAGACTCGAGAACAAAATTCAGGAATTATGAAATAGATCCGCTTGAGAACCAAGTTAAAAGATATAGCCCAAAGAATTACATGCCTCAAGTGGCAATGGGCAGGGCACATTGCGAAATCAGACGGCCGGTGGGGCAGAAAGTTCCTCGAGTGGAAGCCGTGTCGAAGCCGTGACGCCCCGCACAATGTTGACCGCCGATTTGGTGAAGGTCGCGGGAATCCCTTGGATGCGGGCGGCACAGGACCGATCTGTGCGGAGATCATTGGAAGAGGCCTATGTCCAGCAGTGGACGTTTATTGGCTGAAATGATGATGATGACAAAATTCAGCCCCAGGCGCAGAACATGAACAACAACCTATTGCATTCATGAATGAAGTTAAAGTTACACAATTATATTTCTGTACATCATGTTACCATTCTGGGAATAGCCTATGAACGTTATACTTAATTAATTTAGTTAATTGCTACCTAAGTTTTCGGTAAGATATTCTTAGTATCAGCCCAGAGTCTGGAAGTCGGCGGTCATGTCCCCGTGCCTCGGAAAGCACCAAGTGTTAGGTGGTACACTTGTGTTTGCGCAGACACTTGAGCACTATAATATATAATAATAATAAGTCCTCAAATTTTTACATCTTGAATCGGATTCTGACATTATAACAACATAATACTTTTTCTCTACAACTTTGCTTGGCCAAAAGCCCGCAATTTTGTTAGCGTACCCCAAAACGGGAGAATATATTTATATATTTCAAACATAATAATAATAATTCTCACAACATCTCATAGGTTGACCTGATTCCGTACTAAGAAGCTTAAGCACTTGTGTTACAGATATCAGACAACAGAGGAACACAAATATATACTTAAATACATATATTACACCCAGACACTGAACAAACACAAGTGTTCATCGCACGAATGTTTATCCAGGGTGGGGATCGAACCCACGACCTTTGGCGCAAGAGGCAGTGTCACTACTAATTGTGCCATCCGATCAGTCCTGCGTACGTGGCTGATCGTTGAGATTGGCCGCCGTAGCCGTAATCGGTTGGAGGATATTGTTATTATGAACGTGATTGTATCGAACCCGGGACCCCAAAAACAGCAGTCGCTTAAAGTCGCGATACTCGTACACTAGCGCCACCGAGTCATTTCGGCCAATATAGCTTTTTCGCTTCAGCGCACTGCACCACGCATGACGCTTCCTTCCGGAACAGATGACAGCTCCTGTTTTTATTTCCAACATGGCTGCCAGCATGGCTACCAACATTGACGCAGCAAAAGGCATGAATAACAATCGGCCGTTATTTCGCTCGCTATCGAAGCTTTTATAATTTACTGGACAGTGCTTTTGCGAGCTGAACCATTTTTGGGGAAGATGTAAAAAGAAATGTACAATTTTTTTTTTTTTAATAATGGCTCTGCGTCTTGCCGCAACTTGCCAATGTCAAGTGATTAAAGAGACACGTTTCTTTTTTTGTTGAAATTGGACGGTGATGCGAGTTGGTGTTGATGAGTCTCTTTAATTGAGTTTGTTATTATTTTAAATAATAAATAAGTTAATTAATAGTTTTAACGACACTTGTTATAACAGTTTGTTGTGACGTACAAATTCTGGTAGTGGTGTGTACAGTCGGATTGTAAAGTCCGCCTAATTACATTTCGGCTAGCTGTTACCAAAAATATGGCCGTTTTGAAATTCGGCAGTTAAACGATTAGCCGCATCGTACTACTTACTAACTCAGAAACTATTTAACGTGGGAGAGCCACGCTTCGGCATGAATGGGCCGGTTCGACCGGAGTGATACCACGGCTTCACAAAAAACCGGCGTGAAGCAGCACTCTGCTGTGTTTCGCTACGTAAATGAGGGTACCGGATGCCCAATCCTGGGGAAAGGGGGGTTAAAGGTTGGCAGCGCATTTGTGACTCCACTGGTGTCGCAGATGTCCATGGGCAGCGGTAATCGCTTACCATCAGGTGATCCCTCTGCTCCTCTGCCACCTATGACATAATAAAAACTTGGTCCTTTATCGATAGTTATTTTACATAGAAAAGAATAGAAATTCTATAATTGCACCTGTTTTTTTTTTTCATAAACACCGACATATTTGATACGTTTAGATTAGTTCACTATCTTACTGGCTCTCTTCATCATCAGCCCATTTAAGTCCCCACTGCTGGGGCACGGGCCTCCCTCAATCACATGAGGGGTAATTGCCATACTCACCACGCTTGGCAGACGGGTTGGACTGGCTCTCTTACTGTTAGACAAATATCTATCTATGTTACGTTACGTTAATTATCGAGTTGGCTATTCAGTCTGATGCGCTTATAATTCCAGAACGTTCCAGGGTAATCCATAAAACCATAGAACGTTCCAAATGGAAGCGCCTACACCATCTGTGCCATCCCACTTCCTCCCTTGTCTCTAAGTATCTATCTTGTTATTTCATGCGGGTCTCATAATGGTGCTTTGTTTAGCCTTAAGTGGGCGTTAATGGCTATGAAAAGATCAAATTTAGGAAGAGCCATGGGTATGGGTAAAATAATAATATAATTGATATTGCAATCCCCAACACGCATAACCTTCAGTCAACGGTATCAGAAATAATTAAAAAAAAATTGCAAAATATAGAGATCTCGCCATTGAAGTTAAAACCCAGTGGCGAGCTAAAACTATTTTCATCGTCCCTATAGTAATTTCTTCCACCGGAGTCATCCCAGACAGTTAGCCAAAAGCATGGAATCGCTCATCGTCCCCCAACATATAATCTACACCCTTCAGAAAGCCATAATTTTAAATACATGCCGCATCACACGAAAATTCTTGTCATCCGGATTGACAGCAGTCGCACTCCACCCTGTTACGCTTGACTGAGGTCCGCGTATCAGGAAATTACCCACTCCTTGTAGCAGCAGGGAGAAAGTTCAAACTTTAAAAATAACAATAATAATAATAATTCTTACAACATCTCATACGTTGGCCTGATTCCGTACTAAGTAGCTTAAGCACTTGTGTTACAGATATCAGACAACAGAGGAACACAAATATATACTTAAATACATATATTACACCCAGACACTGACCAAACACAAGTGTTCATCGCATGAATGTTTGTCCAGGGTGGGGATCGAACCTACGACCTTTGGCGAAAGAGGCAGGGTCACTACCAATTGCGCCATCCGGTCTGTCATAATCACGTTTAGTATTAAATTTTAATTTGTTAAAGTAACTGCGGGCGAGCTACGTTTTGGCATGAATGGGCCGGCTCGATCGGAATGATGTGGTATCACTCCGATGATGAGGGGCGGATACGGTTTGGGGGAAGGGAGGTCACATGAATTCATTTCGCTGTAGGTGTATAAGTGGAAGTCAAATTTTCTATACGTTTTTTCCCGAATAATGTTTTTGGCGTCAAATAAAGTATAAAGTATATCAAATTGATTCAATATTTAATTATTATTATGTTTGTCAGTTGTTCTATAACCACGGGCAATTATGTCCCGGACTTTTAAGGTATGCGTGGGGCCGAAGCCAACACGTAGAGGCCCGTTCAATTGACAGTTTTACTATAATGTGATGTGACACCAGCCAGCGACTATCCCTGTATACACTACAGAAGTGTAGCCAAGGACGGTCCAGGTTGGCATAAGACTATTGCAAATAATGGAAAACAAAATGTGCTGGGCTATTGGGTTGAGGTGCTAGTGGACCGGTTAACTGGTACTATGGAGAGACTATGGCACCTGCCCGATCAATGATAAAAATCACGAAAAAATGGGCAGGTGGTGACTTGCCACTCACTAGATGGGCCCCCTATAATAAGTTATTATTATTTTTTGTAAACATTTTTTTTTCTCAAAATGGTTGTTTAAAACATTTTGGTGTTCATACTGGACTCGAACTAGGACTAGGTTATTATTATTATTATTAAGCTTTTATTTCAGATAAATAAATCCATACAAATTCGTTAGTAACATTTTGGTGCTTAAAAACTATGTTAGTATATCCAATTATTACTATTGGGGACAGAAGTGTGTAACGACCTCCAGTGTCCCAAAAATGGACCATCTATCTGGTCCGCTATAACAATGAGGAGGCTGTTGCCTCTGGCCCGTGTCCGCCGCGCCATCGAGGCAGCCCTTTTGCGCATAATCGTACGGAAGCAGTCCGTACGCGCCTCCGCGAACATCTGCGACGCACTGCAGAAGCGAGGCAGCCGCAACAGCGCCCTGAATGCGTTATTATATTGGACGCGAAGGGAATCCAGCGCTCTTGTCGTATGCCTAACCCACAGGCTGCACGTGTAAAAGGAGGTACAAAAAGCCCTGAAGAGAGTAATTTTTACATTATATGAACAACGTGCAAACCTGCGGGCTATCATATTCGCTCTTACCGACAGCTTATAGTATGTAGTTAGTACTTATAAATGAAATACCCCTGCGCTCTGTACACCTGGACTAAGCCAGTAGGGGAGGGACATAACAGGACTTAGGTTTCGTTGATTGCAAAAACTAGGTATAAACTCTACAATATGGAAAGGAAACCCCATTCAAGCGATAATTCGTAAATTCATCGAACTGTAACCTTATATAAATAAGCCGATTTATATCGATAAATTGATTCCACGCTCCAGTGTCTTCCGATTAAATTAAACCGATGATGCAGTTTAGTACTACATTAGATTAGTGTTGTCGAACGTACGGCAATTACAAACATGGACTGGTAACGCAAATTGTACGGCATACGGCAGAACATGACAATAGAATCTGTAGAATATGTAACGAAGCGGAAACCCTTATACTCCTACATACGTAAAATCAATCATCCAATGCGGACGACTGATGTGCCACTGATGCGCAAATGTATCATCCTTCTGAAAAAGTATTCGATTATACTAGACCCCAATTTCTAATTCAAAAATCGTTTAATTTCATAAAATATTGTGCACTTTACACAAGAATCATGAATTAATTAGAGATATCAGTCCCAAACAAATAATACACTTTATGGCTTAGGCTTTAAGACTAGAATTTAACTTAGCTGCGACCGTGAAAACTGGTGGCAATGATACTAGTCTGAATAGGATGGCTATCCATCTGTTAAAAAATGGGTACTCCAATCTGTCATTCATTATGAAATTCACGGATCAGAATTCAGAGTATTCAGTATTTGTAACAATACATACCTGATGTACACGACAGGTTGACATGGCGATCGGGGTATGCATTAAGGCGCGGGGGAAAGGACTAGTAGTAAGGACTTAGTGTTAGTCCTGACTGCACGAGAATTCATACATTATGAAGACTGGCTTGATGGACGTGCTTTCGTCTTATTGGATATGATTATGCGCCTTCCCATCGGAAGGTCGTGGTTCGAATCCTTGTAGTTGTCTGTACGTACAGTGGCGGACAGGTCAAGCTATACAAAACTGTCAAATTTCCTCAATCGATTTCGGAACTCAATGTGTAACAATATAAGGTTTATAATCGAATGAAGAAATTTGACAGTTTTGTATAGCTTGATGTGTCCGCCACTGTACAGCCACACATCAAAGTAAACAAAACTGTCAAATTTCTTCAATGACTCTCACCGTTATGTCAAATACGTTTAGTTCATTTTTAATTATGGAAATTAGACAGATTGTGGTAAACTGATATTTGACTGACTGAACATTAGAAAGAGTAAGTGTCTAATGAATAAATATTTCATAATGCAATGCAGAAGAATGACTTGCTGGACAACAAGGAGTGAAGTCTGAGTGCGAATATTTCTGGTTAAACATACTTTAATTCACGGCAATTTGCGTTCCTGTTATACGGCAATCCAATATGACCTCTGGCAACACTGCCACCTGTATGGACTTTAATGAGTAGATAATGGGTTATTGGACAGTTTTCCAATGATGTTTGGCTTAATGAGATTGAGAGTTAATCATTTAATAAAGTACGGACGGCCATACATCAATGTATACAAATCCTTCCTTCAATCGATTTTCAATGTGATTACAAATACATTCGGTTCAATATCACTTGAAGAAATATGACAAATAGTAGTAACCTTAGCGGTCTGTTTCTGTACATGAACACAAAAGGCCGCAGCAGTCAAAATACCCCATCATCAATCAGTGCGTCCTACCCGTCATGACATACGGAACCGAAACGTGGACACTTACGGTACGGCTGGTCCACACGTTAAAGGGCGCTCAGCGGGCTATGGAACGAGCAATGCTCGGCGTCTCTCTCCGAGATCTAATCCTAAATGAGGTGATCCGGCAAAGAAACAAAGATATCGAGATTGCTCACCGGATTAGCAAGCTTAAGTGGCAGTGGGCTGGCCATATTAGCCGCAGAACCGACAACCGATGGGGTAAACGAGTTCTGGAGTGGAGACCCCGTCTTGGCAAACATAATGTAGGGCGCCCTCTGGCTAGGTGGGGGGACGATCTGCGCAGGATGGCTGGCAAGTGCTGGATGCGAGAAGCCATGGATAGATCACAGTGCCGAACAATTGGAGAGGCCTACGTCCAGCAGTGGACTGCGATAGACTGATGATGATGATGAGTCAAAATACCGATATTTTGACTGCGACCTACATGTTTGTTGGTACACACTTGTGCACTATAACTACTAGAAGTACGTCTTGCGAATTGGCCGCCATAGGCGAAATATTGGTAGAAGGCAATACGTTTTATAAAGCAATGATAGCTCAATAATAGGTTCAAAGCAAAGAGGATGCACTGGATTTGTCAAATAAATGTGCATATTTGTACTATTAGCTCGGCGAAAAGGGAAAACATCGTAACCTGCACGTTTCGGATAGTTTTTGACATGTGTAACCATGATTCAGTTGGTCTGGTTCGCCTGTCCAATCGTCAGATTAAAGTTAAGAGACCTATAAAGTACTCGGCGAATTAAAGATGTTTTACATGTTACTATTTTTGCATGGCGTACGAGCGACTGGTATTTTTAATCATCATCATCATCATCAGCCCATTTAAGTCCCCACTGCTGGGGCACGGGCCTCCCTCAATCACATGAGGGGTAGTTGCCATACTCACCACGCTTGGCAGACGGGTTGGCGAGGGTTTGGATATAAATGCAGAGTTTTCCTTCTCTGGGTGCTGATGATCTTGCCAGCAGCTTTACCTTAGTCGCCTTTTACGACACCTCGGTAAGAGTGAGGGTGGCCTATTCTACTCTGCCGGGGACCACACGGCTAATTTAATCGCCTATTAAATTTTAACGGTATGTTAACTTTTATCAGATCATTAAACAAAAATATGCCCTAAGGGTTGCGAAGTGAGATGATGATGGATACATGAAGTTTTCTTTAAAACTCCTGAACATAACATTAGAAGCAGGATCTATGCCAATCATAAATCGACCCAAACCTACAAATAAATAAATAATAAATCGAGGTAACATCACTTGTTAAAATTGATAAGCTAATTTTGTCCTTTTCTTTCTTTCGTTTTTCCTGATATACAGGATATTCCTACTTCAGGCAACAAACTTAAAATTAGTTCCCTTAGTATAAGTAGATTATTGGGTTTATCCTGGAACTGGAGCTACATGAGGTGCTGTAATAGGTTATGGGGCTGCCACAATAGATCATCTACTGGTCGCAGTGGCTATGAGACGCAGGGCTCACCCCATTTCTAACAAATAATAATAAGTAGATTATAAGTATTTATATTGTTTTGAATAAAATATATTTATTTATTTACATACATTGTCCTGGTCCCAAACTAAGGTTTTCCTTGGACTGTGGAAACCAGATTGAGAAAGAGAAGAAGAACCAGAGATTTGAGGGACAAGGCCGGTGTGAGCTGGATGCAGACCGCTCAGGACCGAGTTGGTTTGGGGCTACATTCAGCAGTGGACGGCGATAGGCTTGATTTGTTTGATTGATTGACGAAAACCCCCCCCCCCCCCCCCCCCCTCCCTACTCCCTCTTCTATCTAATGTCCTTTACCTGAAGGTTGTCTGGTAGAGATCGCACCAGCGATAAGACCGCCTAAATTGTACATTGTATCTCTGTATACCTAGCTTTTAAGTTTTGTATGTTGTGTAATAAAGAGTATCTATCTATCCCTACTCGTACTCCCTTTTAAAAAGGCCAGCAGCGCACCTATGACTCCTTTTAACGTGGCAGGTGTTCATGGGCGACGGTAATCGCTTACCACCAGGTAATACGTCTAGTCGTCTGCCCTCTATATCATATAAAACAGAAACAACGACCGTACCACAACCACCCAGACCCAACACAAATATCGATTTCATCAACAAACATTTGTGCTACAGCGGGAATCGAACCCGCGACCCTTGCGTCTCAACCGGCGCACAAACTACTGCGCTAAACGAGTCATCGATCTGGTAACATGACAAGTTTAAAGTGATCCCTAAACAGTTCCTCTTAAAATCGTCGTAAAACATAAGTTATCGCTTTACAAACATCCTGTATGTGGGCATAAAATTAGACCGACACCGCGGTATAAATCGTTCGACACATATCTAAGCTTTAAAATGCGTATCTAATTTATTACTTAAAGAGAGGAATGAACTGAGTAATGTATTTTGCTAGTGATGTTCCGTAGGTAAAGGTTTTTTTGTGTGTTAGCAAGGGCGGATCCTCACTCTTACCGAGGTGTCGTAAAAGGCGACTAAGGTAAAGCTGCTGGCATGATCATCAGCACCCAGAGAAGGAAAACTCTGCATTTATATCAAAATCCTCGCCAACCCGTCTGCCAAGCGTGGTGAGTATGGCAATTACCCCTCATGTGATTGAGGGAGGCCCGTGCCCCAGCAGTGGGGACTTCAATGGGCTGATGATGATGATGAAGGGCGGATCCAGGGGGATGGTCATGGGGGTCTAAAGTTCTATAATCTAAAGTTATTACCGTACTAAAGCTCATGTAATCCTGTTCCAGCACGCAATGTTCAAAGGGGCTGTCAAGAGTTTTGTTCTGGGACTATCCTTAGTTTGCGATTTATAATAAGAGGGTTGGTGTTTCTTTGTGCAGTAAGTAGCCACGAAGTGATCCTGATATTAAGAATCGTTGAATTGTATTGTTTTAACACTGCTATTGTGTGTCGAGCGAGTTGTCACTGACAACTTGCTTGGACCTAATAGAGTCAGTCGCAGGTCGATAAAACGTAAAACACCGGCGTTTTATTGAGTGACTGTGACATTAGTTTATATTTTTTATAGCAATCTTTCGCAATTTATTCTTAAGTAAATAACACACTTAAAAATTTCATCTCGTGTTCAGACGGGACTCGAACACACACCTTCCACAATAAAATTGTAAAATATACCTACAATATTGATGACATCTATCGACAGCTCATGTCGAATCAAGCACTTACAAATTTCGTCTGCTTATTAACGCGTTCAGTGGTCTAATTGGTAGAACATTCACCCGGATTGTGGAAGGTGTGGGTTCGAGTCCCGCCTGAACACGAGACGAAATTTTTAAGTGTGTTATTTACTTAAGAATAAATTGCAAAAGATTGCTATAAAAAATATAAACTATTGATTTCGCAGTCTCATCTTAACTGGTGGTCAAATATTTGTAATAATATTTCCACTGGATATTGTAAAATATACCTACAATATTGATGAGATTATCGACAGCATATGTCAAATCAAGCACTTACAAATTTTGACTGTGACATTGACTGACTTTGACTGTTGACTATCCACTTATTCTACATAAGTTACTTGACATTGGCAAGATATCTTTGGGTCATTATATAAAAATCCTACTCCCAATCCTTCACCGTGCAGTCTATCCGACTGTGGAATGCTTTACCTCTCGACAATCAGGGAATCCAATTCCCTACCCATCTTTAAAGCCCAAATTAAATCACATTTCCTGAACCTTTGAGACCACTGTTCCCACTTCCTCTCACCCATCTCTTCCTGTCCTCTGAGAATCATTCGTCTGCTTTAAGATCCATTGTTATTATTTTAGATGCTATATTTATCTATAATTAATCTTATATATATTGTATGTATTAGTATATTCATATTTTATTTATGTATTTATATTTAAACTTTCTGTGTAAGTATATAAATATTTAAGATTGCACCGCCCTACACCTTCATCAAGTGTCCTTTACCCATTTACAGGTTGCCTGAAAGAGATCGCTCATAGTGATAAGGCCGCCTTCGTTGTACACATCCTGTAATACCTAGTTTTTAAGTTTTCATATTTTATTTAGAGTGCAATAAAAGTATATTCATTCATTCATTCATACTATTAAATAAGTCCTTTTTTTTTTAAATTAAACTTTTCTCTCTTCACTTGTCTCGGCCCGTAAGCCAGGTTGTTCCATCACACGAATGAACTCTAACACGTCCCTTCCAGCCGACGTGTCATACGAATGAACCCAAATACCGGCTTGGTATTAGCATAATTGACACGGTCCTTTTCAATATAATTTTTATTTGTATTTGTTCCATTCTTTAAATACCTAGTGACGAATACGTTAAATACAGATCTGACTAATGACCTCATTAAGAATGCAAGAGATACTTAAAGGGTAACCATTTTTTGTGGGGAGAGAAGCTTTTCTCATAAAAACCGGCAGTTTACCCACTTCGTGGGAGCGGGTTTAAAGGTTGGCAGCGCAATTGTAGCTCCACTGGTGTTGCGGGTGTCCATGGGCGGCGGCAATAGCTTACCATCATGTGATCCGCCTGCTTGTCTGCCACCTATCACATAAAATAAAACTCCCAAACTTAAATTTTAAGATCAAAATTGCTTCAGACCCAGATATTTTTAAACCTCCATGTGTTATTTATATCAGTTTGATAAACTATAACAATGAGATCCTTACATCGGCGCGCGGTCTGCCATCACCAAGGCTATCACTGTATTATATGTATAGGAAATTACTACTGCTTTTTTGTATACTCGTTCTTTTTGTCTTTTCTTTTTGTTATCTTTGATTATTTTTCACATTCTTTGTTATCTGTCACATTCAAAATTGATTTCGCTAGTCACTCAAGGTACAAACTGAAAACCAGCGCGGCAGCGGCTGCAAACCGCTGCAGCACATGCTGAGCTTGGACCTTGTTGACCACTTCACTTTGTTCCTTTTCTTCTTCCTTGGTCACTAGTTCATATATATACTTATTTTTTTTTATTTTTGTTTAATATTTTTTCCTATGTATTACTATACAATCTCCTTATGCTTATGTTATGTGTCCTGTCTATGTAAATCTTTTATGTGGTCAGTAAATGTTTACTTACTTACTTACTTTATGCCTAGATGTGCGGTCTCAAAAGCGCTTTACCCAGATTGACCGTTTAAATCTTATGTTCAAAAGGTGACCTTTGCTCTTTGTCAAGTACTTTATCTAATTTAATCTTAAGCCCAATTTCTTGAAGGAAAATTGTATAACAATTTTTTGTTCTCCTTCTCTAAAAGGATTTGTTTTAGGCGAAATGATAAATACAATTTTCGTTTATGATTTATTATACAGTGTATCGATAAACAATACACTTTTATCTGAATATTTTTTATAAACAAAACTCGCCGTTTTGGTCAGTCAGTTTGTAGGTATGGGAAAGTAAAAAAAAAATTGTAGCGAGATTTTTTAAAGCATGATCGTGGTTGGTGGTCGTAATCGACTGCGAATCATCATCATCAGCCCATTTAAGTCCCCACTGCTGGGGCACGGGCCTCCCTCAATCACATGAGGGGTAATTGCCATACTCACCACGCTTGGCAGACGGGTTGGCGAGGGTTTAGATATAAATGCAGAGTTTTCCTTCTCTGGGTGCTGATGATCATGCCAGCAGATTTACCTTAGTCGCCTTTTACGACACCTCGGTAAGAGTGAGGGTGGCCTATTCTACTCTGCCGGGGACCACACGGCCCGCGACTGCGAATATTGCGATCTATTGCGCACCTCGCCACCTCATGGAATTTGTGAGAAGGGTTCTTTTTTACGGACTTAAAAAAAGGAGGAGGTTCTATGTTCGACTGTATGTTTTTTATGTATGTTCACCGATTTCTCCGCCAATTATTGACCGATTGCATAATTATTTTTTTACTTAAAAGATCACACTCCTAAGTTAGTCTTCATTGTCACCATGTCAGGATCTGATGATAGGAATTTCAGAGAAATTAACCCTCGAACATATAATGTTTGTATCTTTTTTCAAAGAATGTGTGGACGTAAAATAATACAATTTATCTCCCGCTTAGAATCCTACGAAAGTTTATAAACTTCCTAGTAAATTGATAAACTAACGGATTATATTATTTTTCGGTGACATATCCACTAACTGCCGTGTGGTCCCCGGCAGAGTAGAATAGGCCACCCTCACTCTTACTAAGGTAAAGCTGCTGGCATGATCATCAGCACCCAGAGAAGGAAAACTCTGCATTTATATTAAAACCCTCGCCAACCCGTCTGCCAAGCGTGGTGAGTATCGCAATTACCACTCATGTGATTGAGGGAGGCCCGTGCCCCAGCAGTGGGGACTTAAATGGGCTGATGATGATGATGAAGATCCACTAACTGTTCGATTTTCGCTGACAGAATAAAAAGAGACGCGTCTTTGAGATTTTGAGGAGTATGCACTCATAAGTACTTAAATATATTTACTGTGTCTGAAAATACAATAAACCCATGCATACTGCATCGAAATGAAATAGCCAAAAACAAACTGGCCCTAAAAACTAGCGAGTTTTCCCTGTATTTACCTATGTTCGAAATTGTCCTTTTTTACAGTTCGCCCCCTGTTATATGGGTCCTATGACGAGACTAGCTTGTTATTTGTAAAAGGAACCAGTGTAAACTTTTCTGACTGCGTTATTTGAGATGCTGAGCCCAATTCTCGTGCTCGTGATATTTTGAAAACATGGCGGATATCACCTGAAAACCATACAAAAAACCTGTGTTTTGGTGATATATGTAGTATGAAAATAAATATCACGGGCACGAGGATTGGGCTTGCTGATTCAAACCTTAAAAATATCGATTTGACAGTTAGTTATGAGAATACAAATTAAAAAATCTTCGACGAACGTAAGGTTCGTCCATATCTGTTGTACGGTCAACAGCACATTACGGTATACACTTGCAGTACGATAATAAAGCTTATGCCCCGGACATAAGGGCCGTCTCAAGGTCAAAGTGTATAATGTATCAAGACGAGAATTAACACGATATTTATTATGTGAAACAACATTGTGTACACACATAATAATTTGGCTCGACGTTTCGGCTACGTTACAGCAGCCGTGGTCACGAGCAGACTGGTGGAGCACGGCGTCGTCTGCTGGGGCCGGGCTGTGAATCTTCGGACACCCTCACATTTTTTGATATTAATTCGCCACTAGATGAATTGTCAGTGAAGCTACTCCGACACACTACACTAACAGTATCGGAATTTGTTTGCGTTAGTAACGGCCTAGCACGGGGTTTGCACTTAGTTAATTACTGGATTCCATGTCGATGATATTTTAAATCCATCCTCCCGATTGAAAGTCTTATACTTCTTGATCAAAAATACATTGCGTAAAGTAAATGACTGCCTCGTCGGCGCAGTGGGTATGCGTCGCTCTTTAAAATGACGGCTGTGCTTGAGGACCCGGGTTCGATCCCCGGGTCGGGCCAAAATTTGTACCTGAGTTTTTCTGTTAAGAAATTTTCAATGTCAGCGAAGTCTGGAAGTTGGCGGTCTCGTACTTCCGTGCCTCGGAAAGCACGTTCAACCGTTGGTTCTGCGCCTGATCCCTCTCCGGTCGCCACTCATGTCACACTGGTGTCCCATCTAAATATGAGGGTAAGGGAATAGAGAGTGCACTTGTGCCTGCGCAAGTACTTGTGCACTAATGACCTTTTTCAGGGTCATGACATAGGCTGAGTGGGGGCCATTTATGTTGGAGGTCACAACACACAATATACTATTTGCACTGCCTGGTTATTAGTACTCATTATTTTGTTTTTCCTTTGTTTTGTTTTGTTTTTATTTTCTGTATCTATTTTGTTTTACTTTTTGTTTGTTTGTTCTTTTGTAACTAATGTTGTACTCGTATGTAGTGTTGTGATGTCCAAAATAATAATTTTTCTTTCTTCTTTCTTCTTTCTTTCACTAATGTCCTGCGTCGATGGCTTATTGCTGAGATTGGTTACCGTAACCGAAATATCGGTTTGATGGCCATTAGGTATAACACGAACGAGAAGCTAGTCTTAAACACTTTGAAAGGCAAACAGGCAAACATAACTGACCCTCAATCTACTGATATTTATATGACTAATCGATCCTGTCATCCCCCATCATACGCCCCTGTTGTACATATGCATCATACCAGGTATGGACAGACAGCTCGCTTAGCAACCAGACCCCTTCCTGGCATTCTTAATTAGTATTTCAAAAACATATTTTGATATGTATGTTGAAGGATAGAAGGACTGTTTTTGATTATAAGGTTTCATCGCTAAAAAATAATAACTGTGGGCATTGCTAATGAATGATACCACAGCCTCGCACATATCTGGCTGAGGCCGAGGGTACCGGCGGCCCAAGCCGAGGAATAGAGGGTGGAAATCTAACCCACGTGTTTTCTAAGTACAAATGTTGCAGTGCCCGAAAAAGTCCGTATTGTTACTAAAATGTAATAATTTAACACTTTGTACAGTCCTCAAAAATAACTTAGCGTTCAAACCTAACAAACAATATCTGAGTATTTGACAAAAGACAAAATGTACGTTAATATTGTAATAATAAATTTGACGACGCGTTTGGATCAGTGGTAGTGAACGCTGCCTCTGGTGCAAGGATTGCGCATTCGATCCCCGCACAGTTTAAACATTTGTGTGCATGAACATATCTGTTTGTATTGGTCTGGGTGTTTTCTATGTATTATAAGTGTGTATGTACAAAAGAAAGTAACAGGTTTTTACTTGGGCCTCAGAATGCGCGTTGATTCCGATACGCGTTATATTTTGTTATACGAACCAAGCTGTATTGTACGTACCTCATCATTTATTATCATCATCATCAGCCTATCGCAGTCCACTGCTGGACGAAGGCCTCTCCAATTGTTCGCCACTGTGATCTATCCATGGCTTCTCGCATCCAGCTCTTGCCAGCCATCCTGCGCAGATCGTCTCCCCACCTAGCCAGAGGGCGCCCTACATTACGTTTGCCAAGACGCGGTCTCCACTAGAGAACTCGTTTACCCCATCGGTTGTCAGTTCTGCGGCTAATATGGCCAGCCCACTGCCACTTAAGCTTGCTAATCCGGTGAGCAATGTCGATGACTTTGGTTCTCTGCCGTACGTAGCTGATTACGTACCTGCTTATTCTCTATTGCCCTTTTCTCATGTATGTACCTAAACTGTAGACAGCGGTGCGGTATTGTTACCTAGTATACATCATTTATAGTGTTACATGTGTATAATTGTTTGTTGTCTTAAATAATAAAAAATAAACAGTAGCTTTAGAATTTCATCAAACATGTCTGACTTTCAAAATGTCCTCTGTCGCCATCGAAGCGGAAAGCATGTATATGATTAATTTGATATCGATTATGTTGTCAACCGCCGTGCACCCTCCAATGCAGGCAGGTAGGTCCAGTGTCCCCGCTTTAGGGATTTTTTCCCTTAATATAGGGTAATTTCGTCGTTCTGGGCGCATGTACACCCTCCTTCCTACAACATGGATTACTTCAAACGAAGCGTGGAGAAGCATCTCGCGGTTAGCCAACGGAAGTGATGCCTTGCCATGACGATCTATGAGATACGGCCTTGAAAGCAAGATGACTAAAATTGAGCTAACATGTCAGAATTATGGTCAGAGAGCCTGTCTGAAATTGTTTGTGTTGCTTGCTGTTATGACATCGCGTCCGTTGTAACTGCAACTTGGGCTCACCTTTTGATCACTATCAGGCTGAGGCGAGCCAGTATACTGCGTCACTATAAAAAGGGGGTAAACATTACTGACGCTGGTCTTTGACCCAAAGTGGATCATCAATTTTGTTTTTGCGAAAACTTCTACAGTGCGCGAGCCACGCTTCGTCATAAATGGGCCGGCCCGACCGGAATAATACCACGTCCTCACAGAAAACCGGCGTGAACCAGTGCATGCGCTGTGTTTCGCTGCGTGAGTGAGGGTACCGGAGGCCCAATCCCGGGGATAAGGGGGTTAAAAGGTAAGCAGCGCACTTGTGACACCACTGGTGTTGCAGGTGTCCATGGGCGGCGGTAATCGCTTACCATCAGGTGATCCGTCGGCCTGTCTGCTACTTATATCATAAAAAAAAACAAAAATTCCGGTCGGCTGTTTAATAAGTTCCACAGTTTTTTATAAAACCGATTTTAAAAAAACTGACCCATTACAGCATACGTGTTTGGTAGTGACATTGCCTCAATACGCCAAAGGTATGGGTTCAATCCCCCCTAGAGAGGCATTCATGTGATGAACACTTCACTGTCAGGCGTGTCTGCTCGTTTGTCCGCTATAATGTTAAAAAAAAACTTGTATTCAGTGTCAGGTAATATATGAATTTTATCCGTAACACAAGCTACTTACAGTTGAGCCAAAATATTATGACACATTCAAATTTTGACGTTTCTCTCATATTTTTTTTTTGGTCCTAAACCCTCATAGCACCTCTCTATGAGAGAAACGTCAAATGTGGCATCACCTACTAAAAACCTTCGATAAAAGTGAAGGTGTGGGATATCTATGGATAGGTCTTTAAAAATGATGTTGAGGTTTTTAACATATTTTTTTCTAAACACAATACTTTGCGCAAAAGACGCTCCCAAAGTGGTAAATTGTGTCGTCGTCATCCCCCATAACTAACCCCCCCCCCCCTCCTCTTCTAAAATAATTGAATTATCTCTTAAATATATGATGTACATAATCATGAAAACTAACAACGAAAATTGGTTTGAACTAGATATAGTGAGTACTTTTTTTTAATACGTTATAAACCGTAAACCGCAATTTACCTTCCATATATCTTACTTGCTGCTACGGATCCCTTCATGGGCGAGTCCGACTCGCACTTGGCAGGTTTTTTTGGAGAAATGTGAATCGAAATTAATTGAAAAGAAAGAAGACAGTAGGTAGGTACCGATCCTAGATATTAATCCGCGGCCAAAGCGCTTATATTATATGCCATATAAAGTTTTTGTTTACCAAGTTATAAATGTATTTATATTTTTAAACAACAGAATAATTTTACACCCAAATATGTCTTTCCTTTATGGTTGAAAATTCCTACACGAGTGAACATTGTATTCGTTCGATCATTGGGGGAACATCCCTAGAGCTTAAAAGAAAATGGGTTGACAGATACAACATTGTACCAACGTTCAAGTCTCTAGAAAAGTAAAGTTTATAAATAGTTTAACAGAGAAAGTAAATCGTGAAATTATCTTTTTTGTCTTTATTGCAATAAGTAAATGCAAACATAATTTTTAAAAATTTAAGAAATTGTGCTAATTTAACATTGAAAGAATAATAAATTCAATGCCCATTGTTGTAACAACGGTTTCGTTGTCGAATTTTGATGAACTGTCAAATGTGGCCTATTATTATGGCCCTAGTATAGTTCAGAATTAGATCAATGTATAAGACATTGTTTGAATTTAATTATTTATTAAAGGTTAAACTAACATCAAAGCATCAGCACAGGACCAGCAAATTCTTTTTAGATTTTTTCATTCACTTTAGGATATTAACTGTAATTATGGGTAAATTAAAATATGAGCTAGCAACACCGGACCGGTCACAGACTATCGCATGGCAACCGGACCCTTCCTGATCTAGCCTGATGTATGCATACCTATTGTACCTACCTACACGAGGGCTGTCACAAAGTTCGGAGCCAAAATCGATATCGACACGGGCCGTGAACTTGTTTTCAGTTAGGTATAGATTTTCGTTCGATGTGCTTTCCCAAGCTCAACAGGATAATCCATCCAAGTTTAATAGCACAGTGGCTAATGCGTTAAGTCTATAACTATAATGTATCAATACGGGGATTAACACGATATTTATTATGTGAAACAACATCGTGTACTCACATATTTGGCTCGACGTTTCGGCTGCGTTACAGCAGCCGTGGTCACGAGCGGACTGGCGGAGCACGGCGTCGTCTGCTGGGGCCGGGCTGTGAATCTTCAGGAGGTGGCGCAGGACCGACCTAGATGGAGACTCTTATTATCGGAGGCCAAGGCTCACTTTGGGTCGCTACGCCAACCTAGTCAATTTGATTTTAATAACTAAAGATATATTTTTCTACATTAAGGTTACATATCCTTTTAAATAGCTTACCTATCAGCCTATATACTGTCCCACTGCAGGGCAAAGGCCTCCATCATAGAAATCAAGTTATCGTTACTGTTAACGCCTACCAAGAAAATATGAGCAAACTTCTTTCATCAAAACGTCATCGCTACAGTTTTAATATTCATTGCTTATGGTCAGCTGTCAAGTGAACCCTCAAAAATTTGTACTCTCTTCAATAAACGTAATTTGCATCAAATTGTCTCCGAGTTTATTTTCAAAAAAAGTAAATTCCATCACGCCACGAAAGGCGCGAACATTGGCGACCGTCACAGGACTAGAGAAGGAGTTATGGGAATATTGAGGACGCCCCGACTACAAGTCACGTACATCGTCGAACAGTGATTCAGCGAAAGAACACTTCGAAGCCAGAATTCAGTTAAGTGCCCTGTTTAGTCATTCCTAAATACGTTCTTCTTTCCCAAAATATCATTCTTATCCATAAAATATCCCTAATTTCCTAATCCTAGTTCAATATATTTGTACCCTTGTAATATTTTTCTACCCGACACTAAAAATAAATAATATCTTTTTTACGTAAATCATTTAAATTCATTATAAATCAGCCTAAATAATAAGTGTAACATTAAAATCAACTCCCTCCGCAGCAGATATTTTCTCCGACAATGGTCGTAATTTTGTAGGAACCGCTAAAGAGCTCGATAATTTTCAAAATCAACAAAACGAACTGCTTTCTGAGTTTGGAGCTCAAGAAGGCATAAGATTCACATTTACCCCATCTTACGCTCCTCACTTTGGAGGTACTTGGGAATCCTTAATAAAAAGTTCCAAGCGCATACTAAGACGAGTTATGGGTACGGCCCATTTGACATTCGAGGAGATAACGACCCTTTTCGCACAGGTGGAATCTATATTGAATAGTCGTCCCTTGTGTCCCTTGTCTTCCTCTCCCGATGATCCTCTATTTCTCTCCCCAGGGCACTTTCTGATAGGAAGGCCACTAAATGCTGTTCCATCCCGTGCTCTGGAAGCTAGCAATGAAAACCAGCTAAATCGCTACTCTCGCCTGGAGAAGCTACGACAGCATTTTTGGAGAAGGTGGCAAATGGAGTATCTCTCTGAACTGCAAGTTCGCACGAAATGGAGACAAAATACAACGCCACTAAAGGTTGGAGATTTGGTCCTCATCTCTGAAGATTCCCTTCCCCCGCTGTGCTGGCGCACCGGACGCGTTACCATGTTGTACCCAGGAGCTGATGGCATATCCCGCGTTGCTGACGTGAAGACAACTACAGGATGCTATCGACGTCCCCTAGTACGCCTATGTCCTCTCTTAAATGAAGAAGCAGAATAAGAAGCAGAGTTGAAGAACTGAAGCTTTCAACGGGGGGGAGTATGTTAACGCCTACCAAGAAAATATGAGCAAACTTCTTTCATCAAAACGTCATCGCTACAGTTTTAATATTCATTGCTTATGGTCAGCTGTCAAGTGAACCCTCAAAAATTTGTACTCTCTTCAATAAACGTAATTTGCATCAAATTGTCTCCGAGTTTATTTTCAAAAAAAGTAAATTCCATCACGCCACGAAAGGCGCGAACAGTTACTATGATGGGATTAGGCTTAATCACCACGCTTGCCTAATGCGGATTGGTGATCGTTAAATAGCTTTAAATTTATGAAATGGAGGGGCTCACTTAAATAGTGGAATTGCACATCCCTATTACAAGGATATAAGTAGTTTTTTAGTTTAACTTTCCCCTAAGTGTTAGTTAAAGATCTAGTGGAATTGCACATCCCTATTACAAGGATATAAGTAGTTTTTTAGTTTAACTTTCCCCTAAGTGTTAGTTAAAGATCTACAGTATCCTTGAAATCTTTTGTTAGTGATGTACTAAAACCTCTTGACTATTTCACAAGATCTCTCTTTATCTTCATTACAATTCAACTTATTTCCTCATTAAAAAAAAAACAAATGCCGGATCTCATAAACCAAGCGGCCATTTTTCAAAGTGAGGGGGGGTCGCCAAAACGCATTAATTACAGTCGCCAACCCTACCGGAGCCAGACGGCTAGACGCCGAGACGAAGGGGGGAAGAGGGGGGGCGCACTGGTCTGCTAAATGAAATCACTGCCACTCGATTGCAGTGTAGTGCGTTGGACGTTCCGCAAGTGGGAATTGTGCGCCCATTTTTTAAACAAATGCATCCATCATTTCGATTCACCTACCGTTACCGAAAAAAAATACAATTTAAACTGTCGAAAAATAAGAAAAGAAAGAAAGAATACGTTTATTGTTATCACAACCTGTGCGGATAAAGAATGGGATCAGAAATGGCGGCGCATCTATTCACTTCTCGCTCGCACACCCATGAGAGCGAGTATAGACGCAAATAGTGTGTGAGCGAGAAGTCGATAGATGCGCCGCCATTTCTGATCCCATTCTTTATCCGCAAAGGTTGTACACGTTATTACGTCAAATGTGGAAAAGGCCGGCAATGCATCTTTTGTTTTCTGCAAGCTCCATAGCTCTTAGTAAAGTGGGTTGTGTTCGAATACCTACTACAGAATTTCCATTAACAATTTATATTTGTAGTTTTGCATACTTCAACGTTGTTAATGAAACGCAAACAAGAACAATATTTACAACACCTCTCGTATCTAGGAGCCGTGCAGCTTGCATTTAGCATCCACTCCAGAACGGCGGAAAAGGGTAGGCACTAAATCTCTTGCCGCGTCAGGATCTGCTCTGCGGAACATAACTACACTTGATCTATGTTCTCTGGTATAGCACCACAATACATACAGTAGTTTGTCTTCATAGAATGTGCCGGTGGCGCTTGTAGTGTGTAGATGCTGGGCGCTGTATACGTACACGCTGCCGCGCACACATAAGCATAATCTTCTTATAATCAGCATTCTTTCACCCACTATTGGGCACAGGTATACCTCTCCGAAGCATCTCGACTCGGCGTGGTCATGGTTTCTGGTCAATAAGATGCCTGCGTGGCTGCTCACGAAGCCCCGCAACACAATTCACCGTGATTTTTTAATTTTTTCTCCAAGGAACGTAGAACAAATTACAACAGCTGATCACTTTAAGCTAATATTTTTTTGCGATTTGAACCTGTATGTATCTTGAGGGAAAATTTCTTTTTTTTTTATTTCACAACATCACATACATTGATCTGGTAGCTCAAGCACCTGTGTTACGGATATAAGAACCAATAGAGGAATTGAAAATATATACATATAATACTTTTCTTTTGTAAATACTTATAATACATAGAAAACACCCAGACCAATACAAACAGACATATTCATGCACACAAATGTTCGTACTGTGCCTTGCACCAGAGGTAGGACCACTGATCCGAACGGGTCGTCATGTTTGATTTGATTAGTATAATTTGTACACACCCTTGTGATGTTTTCAGGTATTCAAAAAGTAACGGTGTAGGCACTATGCGTCTCAAAAGTACAATCGAATTTCGCAGAAAATACAGATGGGATTAGTAGTGATGCCAAACTATAATTTACAGTCCAACTATCAATAGTTCAAGATCAGGATATCGATATCATACCATGTCATGTTTTAAACAGCAGTATCGAGAGTACCACAATAGAATTAAGCATAAGCAAATGTTGAGTCCAACGCGTACGTGATAAATTGATTCACGCCAAAAGCGGCTACTTTTGACGTGAATCAATTTTTCGCGTAGGTACAAAAACCAACCCAACATTTGTGCATGGTTATTTAATAAATAGTATAAGTGTTTGCCGAGAGGTTGTAACCCCGAAATTGTTCAAAATAGATACGGTTTAGTAGCTACGAATTAATACAATTGGCGTCGCTAGTGTGCCCTACCCGTCACCTTTATATAAATAATGAACAAAACGGGTTTTATCCCGTGTACATTAATTATTTGTAATGCAACGCGAAAGTTTAAAATCTTATATAACAAACCGATACCGGCCGGAATTTGCTTAATGTAGTTGGGTATCCTGTTAAATACTTTTATGGAATTTATTTATATCGGTTGAGGGGTAAAGTAAACAATCATATTTGTATTTACACACGACATATATTTTGGTAAGCAGACAATTGAACACCGAATAGGCTGACATACAGGATGTCTTATTAATAAAACCTGAGTGTTGACTTTGTCTATGGAAACCTAAGTAGGTTTAACAATGGACATATGGTAGGTTCCAGAGCTAACCATGTGCAATAGTAAGCAGTCTGTTTGTCTATTTGCGTCTACTTACTCCTGTATAGTAAAAAAAAACACCTAATACTTAGTAAGCGATGGGGGCCCACGAACACCAGTGGTGTCTCCTCCTGTACGCTGCCAATGAAACTTTTTACCTTCTCCCCGATTTGGACCTCCAGTAGGCACCCTTACTCACTCCGTGTAACACAGCACAGTATAGTGAGGCCGTTTTTTTTCCAAAGCCCGGAGTGCAATGGTCTGGCGCCTTATGTACACCCGTCGGCTTGGAGACCGACGTCTCCCTGACGTATTCCCCAGTACTGTGAGGCCGTGGTATCACCCCTTCGAGCTAACATATCCGTTCCATTTGTTACTAAATCCGACCACTCACCTTTTGGTTTCATACTCAAAGATTCAAAACTATGACCTCTTTTTTTTATATATGAGAGGTGGCAGACGAGCAGACGGATCACCTGATGGTAAGCAATTCCGTCGCCCATGGACACCCGCAACACCAGTGAAGTCACAAGTGCGCTGCCAACCTTTTCCCCTTCCCCCCCCATTGCCTCCGGTAACCTCACTCACACGGCGAAACAAAGCGCAGGCGCTGCTTCACGCCGGTCTTCTGTGAGGCAGTGGTATCACTCCGGTCGAGCCGACCCATTCATGCCTAAGCGTTACCTCTTGTTTACAACACATTCTTATCCACATCCACTGTGCTACTACCGCTCCACCGCTCTCCACTACCAGATCAAAGGACATAAAACCAAAAAAAAAAACAAGTAGCTCCACGGGATACGACATGTATGTGAAGAAATATGTAAATGTAACGTCCTTAATGTTGAGGTAGGCTCGATTCATCAAGCGGTACAGTCAACAACAGATTATTGTGTTTACTCGGTAAACAGTGCTCGAGCTAATATTTACCTCGAAGATTGCACTTTAAGTCAACCTAAATGTTATGAAGTGTTTTGTGGTAATGGACAACATTTCATATTTTTAACATGTCTATATTGTTTATTTATATGAAAATAGACATAAAATGAACAGACCCTTATTTTTTCTTTTTTCAAAATTTGGCCATTTTCATACATAAAATAGTTATTGAAATTCTTTTTATTTTTAAATAGAGGTAAGCGCCAAATGACGTCATCGGACGGCTGAATACAGCGATTTTCCTTTGCAATGATAATCATTGCTTTAATAAAAAAAGGTACTACTGTCAAAGGTAAAGAATACTAGTGTCATCATTGTCGACGTCATTCATTCATTCAACGTTGATAAGTTGCCTTCTTTTTTTGACAGTTGCATGTCATGGATTTGACATTTCGTAAATTTAAAACTATAATGTGCTAAGCAAAGAAATATTTTATTTTCTGCCGTCTGATGACGTCATCTCACGTTTTTTAGTTTTTATTTTTTTTCTCAGTAAATAAGCAACATAAAATATAAATAAATATATATTCGAGAAGCGGAAAAGTAAACAAAGAATTGGTATTTTTTGTTTCATAGCTCAGAAATTTTGAAATGTTGTCCATTACCCGCTTCATCACTATGACTACATAAAACTGTTAAAACAAAGTCTCTTTCGATGTCATTCCCTCCCTGTGTATACTTAGATCTTTAAAACTACGCAAAGGATTTGATGCGGTTTTTACAATAGACAGAGCGATTCTAAAGGAATAGATAGATAGATAGATAGATACTCTTTATTGCACAACATACAAAACTTAAAAGCTAGGTTTACGGAGATACAATGTACAATTTAGGCGGTCTTATCGCTGGGAGCGATCTCTACCAGACAACCTTCAGGTAAAGGACATTAGATAGAAGAGGGGAGGGTAGTGCAATCCTTCTGATTTTGAACATTGATTAAGTAAATTTATAGTATAAATACATATATCTAGATAATAAATAAATAAATAAACACGCTGTCATACACTAATATATACGAATAGGTATTTTTTATGAGGTAGTAGGTAGTCGCCTCGTTGGTCTATTGTTTTATATATATATATAGAGGCTCAGTAAACTGGCTGTCTTAGCCTGATGGCTCAGGCCAATTACAACGGAAGCGATGTCAAGGCATCACCTCCGATGGCACCGCCATACTGGCCCGCGAGATGCTTCTTCACGCTTCGTTTGAAGGAATCCATATTGAAGGAAGAAGGAAATACATGCGCCGGCAACGAGTTCGATTTCTTGATGGTGCGGCAGAAATAGGAACTGCCAAATTTTTTAGTCCGTGATGGAATGATTTCTGTGACGGAATATAGTTATTATAGGCGCGTGTAGTTTATGTACCAAGCCGTGATCTCAGGGTCCTGGGTTCGATTCCCGGGTCAAACAAAGGTAGGTTTCGATTTTTTTTAATATGGTCAATATTGCTCGCGATTATGATCACCAATCCGCATTAGGAAAGCGTGGTGATTAAGCCTAATCCCATCGTTGTAGCCATGACTTGATTTCTATGATTTAGGCCTTTACACTGCAGTGGAATAGTTAAGCTGATACTTTACTACTTTTACGTAGGGGGCAGACGAGCAGACGGATCACCTGATGGTAAGAGATTACCTTCACCCATGGACAGTGGACACCCACAACACCAGATGAGTCACAAGGCCGCGCCTATAGACACCACACAACAACACAACTTCCAGAATATAGGTATCATATAAAAGGGCTTGAGTAGCAGAATATATTTATTGTGACAAATTTCAAATCCAAGATGGACGCCGTCTAGGGTTTTTAAATTTTCAATTTTATCCAACAGAAATTGTTAATTAAACTTTATTGTTTATATAAAGAAATGTAGTTTCAAGATATAGCTTTTTTAGTGTTCAACAGTGACTGATAATTATTTTTGCCTTACGAGCTATTAATTCCCCATTAAGGAATATTTACTAGTTATTAACTCAGTGTGTCTTCCCGGTTGCGCCCGAAGGCGTCACTTTAAGGTGACGGGTACGGCACACTAGCGACGCCAATCGATCGCCAAATAAACAATTTCGGTTATTTAATAAATAGTATAAGTGTTTGCGGAGAGGTTCAAACCCCGAAATTGTTTAAAATATATCCCGTTTAGTAGCTAAAAATTTAAATCGATTGGCGTCGCTAGTGTGCTCTACCCGTCACCTTAATATTAGGGTAAATATCTATTGAAGAAATTTGACAAATTTGTAGACATCAATTATTTGAACAGTTGTGGTCCATAACTAACGTCCATAATGACGACCCGTTTGGCACAGTGGCAGTGAACGCTGCCTTAGGTCCTAGGGTTGCGGGTTCAATACCCGCACAGCACAAACATTTGTGTGCATGAACATATCTGTTTGTATTCGTCTGAGTGTTCGATATGTCTACTAAGCATGTATTTCCAAAAGAAAATTATTTTGTCTATATATTTGTAATTCCACTGTTGGTTCTGATATCCGTAACACAGGCGCTTGAGCTAACTATCTCGGAGTCAGACCAATGTACCTGATTTTGTGAAATATTTATTTATTTATTATTATAACTTTGAGTAACTATCCCAGAATATGAAAAAGAGCGGCAACAGATGCTGAATGACTGGAACAGGAACGAGATAGGACCAGTATACCATCAAGAGATGGTCAACTCTGCAGAAGGTTTTCGACGGTTGCGTGCGTTTGCACACAAAAGGCTTAACATCAGGAAGGAGTTTGATTGATGTGGAACTGCCCGAGCGCGAGTCGCTTGTGTTGTGGTTAGGGGTCGCAAACCGGGATACCGAATTTCGAAAATACCGGAATACCGGGCCAAATTTAGATCTAATTAATACCGGTATTCATTTCACAAAAACCGGGATATTCGGTATTTTCGGTTTAAGTATAGTAAATAAGTTTCTTATTTATCACCATAAATAAGAAAGATCACCTTATGTATCTACCTTCTCGCCAAATGTTCAATGTTCTCTGTGCTTTCTCGAAACGGGTGTTATAGATAACACCGTTTCATCTAACAAAGGCAGTTTAGACGTTTGAAACAAAAAAAAATCAAACAAAATTTTCGAACTGCTTTATAACGCCGTTTTATTTAGAAAAGGTTTAACAAACATTTATGAATTAATATATTGACATAGTATTGTAGTATTTCTACTCAAACCTTTTTATTTGGTGCTCATATTGAGTGAGTTGTTATAAAATATGTAATTTTGTAACGGCGGCCATCTTCAATCTATCATAAAAAAAGAACAAATCGAAATATCGGTGATTTATTAATAAAATTATTTGAACCTAAACCAAAATATATGAACTGGCATTAAAAGACTTCTCTCCTCGCCAGTACTTTTTAGATACGCATCAAATATAAACATAATTTTACATACATGTGAAGTCGATTTTGTTCGAGGGTCTGTCCATGGGGTTATTTATTCGTACCCATGACGTCACCGAGGCGTGACGACACTAACACAGGATATGCGCCCTACTTGTTATTTTATTTTAATGGGAATGAGCAAGTCACGGTGTAGCTTGGCCCTCATTCCTTGAAGTGAAGGGCGTTTGGGACCGCAAGACTTTGGGACCGCGGTCCCAAACACCTGACTCGTTTAGAATATGTTGTTTGGGATCTCGATAGCTGAGGGTTGAAACAGCTTGATAATCGTTCAGAGGGAAACGAGATAGCATAAGTCCTTTTTGGATTCATTCTATTACTTTTCTATACTTATATCATCATCATCAAAAACGCAACGCATCAGCGACTCATATGATCTCACAGATGATCATGTACGGCGGTGATTACTTATTATCAGGTGACTTGCTCGTTTGTCGCCTCTAGCATAAATAAAATCGCCATCTCAGACAAAAGAAATATACTGCTGGACATAGGCCTGCCCCGAAGATTTTCCAACTGATCAGTCCTTCTGTGTCACCAGCTTCTAGTTAATTTTAAAGTACCAGGGAAGCAGAAATCAAGTGGAAGTAATTTAAGTGAGGCTATTTAGCTAATTCATAATTAAAGTACTACTTCAACCGCAAGCTGCGATTGCAAACAACCCGTACATAAAAAGTAGCGTTGGGGACCGCGGTCCCAAGTCTTGTGGTCCCAAACGCAGATCGACTCAAAAGTGAATAGGCTTTCTGGACAAAGAAAAAAACGCCTTATAATGATTGTTATCAATGGAGTCACTGCTATATCGATAATTTTAGTGATTGCATTTTCATGTAAAGGAAATGACACAGCAGAACGTTGCAGACGTTGTTGTGAGATCCCGGGTTCGATTCCTAAGGGTTTACAAGGAAACGGAATTCACGATCGAATCTTTATTTCCGTTCCTTTCACATGCCCGCTGCGTCTCTATTATTTAGTTACGACATTCACATATATTCTCGTGCTTACTGGACGGTTTCGTTGTAGCCCTTCTGGGTTGTAGTAATCACAATAATTGTGTAGTTATATGGGTATCATAATCTAGGAAAACAACACAAAATGTACATTCGTCGACCTAATTAGGATAGGACGTACCTCATTTTTCAACATTGGGCTTCTGAAGCCTAATTCTCGGGATTTTCGATATGAAAAAACATGGAGGATGTCACATGAAATCCATACAAAAAACTTTGCTATAGTGATACATATTCGTATGATAATAAATGTCACGAGCCCGAGAATTGGGCTCCAGGAGTCCAATGTTAAAAAATGAGATACGTCCCATTAGAATTAGATATTGTATGTAATTAATGTACACGGGACATTTTTATACGTAAGTACAGTCAACTCCAAAAATATGTATACACTTTAGGACCTTGTCACAATACTTACCTATAAGAAAGTAAAGGTCTAGTTTCTTATATTATATATTGTGACAACGTCCTAAAGTGTATACATACATATTTTTGGAGTTGACTGTACATACTCGAAGTAGCATCTACTCACAGCTTGACGTTTCGACCGCGTTACAACGGTCGTGGTCACAAGCGGACTGGAGGTGCACGGCGTCGTCTGCTACGCCCGGCTTGTGAATCTTCGGATACCCCCTCATTTTCGTTATTTACACTGCTACTGAATAAAATGCGAGTGAGGTCAATCACTTCACTTAGTGTCCGAGTTGGAAGTAATTTGAAGCGGCAAATTGCGAGATTTACATTTGTCAACCACTGGATTCCACGCCGATGATTCTCACAATTGAAATTCTGATAGATCTTTATCTCAATCGCTTTACGTACTCTCGTGTGGTAATGATAACGCAACGCAAAAGTTTAAAATCTTATAACACAAAATGTATACTTAAATAGGTGTTATATCAGTGTCAGGGCACTAAACCGAAAAAAGTGCATATCTCTTGGAAGATGTAGTAGAAGTAGGAAGTCAAAAAATGTGATTGATAAGTAAAAGTAAAAAAGCATTTATTTTCCACTATGTTTACATGGGTATATAATACAATAGAATAAGGATAGCGTGGACTGGAGCCTAAACTAGGGAGACCCTGTATTTCAGGTCTCCAGGTCGCACGCGAATCGTCGAGTAATGTTCATCCCGGTGTAATATTACTGTGTGGATAGACGCACGCGGCAATTGTGTTGGCGTGTGTGTTGTGTGTGTGTGTTTAGTGTGTATGTGTGTGTGCGTGTGTGTGCGTGTGTGTGTGCGTATTTGTGTGTCTTATCTGTGAATTCCATAATATTTAATATATAATTGTAATAAAAGATTCTATATCGTTATAACTTAAATTCAGTAGCCATTCTTCAATAATATACTTACACTCAAACCTATTTTTATGATAAATACTCAAAATTTTATTTATTTTATTATAAAGATATGAAGCTAGAAAGCACAGTTGTTTTGTGAAGAAAGCAGTATTGTGAGATATTGTATTACAGATTGATAGTTTTAGTTAGATTTGTAGTTTCTCAAAATTGTAAATACGTACAATGTTTGAAAGAGCTCGGCGGCGCTATCCATCTCCGTCCACTGTCGGATGTTACGCAGCCATGATTTTTTCCTGCGACCCACACGCCTCTTGCCAGCTACTTTTCCCATCATAATAAGTTGCAACAACTAGTATCTATCGTGTCTTAACACATGTCCTAAGCAGGCAACATTACCTCTAGAGACCGAGAAGGATATGCCAACGATTGACGGCCAACCATCGCTAGTCGGAGAGGCACTTTAAGAAGAAGAAGAAGACAATGTTTGAGAAAATAGTTCTGAAGGTGTAACCGTGATCCAGTTGGTCTGGTTCCACTGTCTAAGGGATACGGAGGTGAGACGGCAATTGTTACATTACAATAGGCTATTTGACAAAATTCTGAAAACTGTCTTAAGGTATTCATTTGTTTATAAGGAGCCCTAAAAAAATACTTTTCTGTTTTTATTTTAGATATTTTAATAAAAAAACGAAAAAGAAAATGCAATATTCAAATATGCCGCAAAAACGCGTCTTTTAGCAATATGGCGGCCAGTGACGTACTCGTAGATTGTCCATAAATAAACATTGAGCTTGTTGGTGTTTCAGTATTTCTTTCAAATCAACCATAGACGTTTTTTTGTTTATTTCTTCCTATGAAGGAAAGGCAATCCACCATAGGCAGGCAGACTTACGCGTAATCTACGTCACGGGCCGTTTTTAGTCACGTGATCCCTGTTTAAAAATTAATAATTTTAGAAGACGAATTTTGATGAAATAATGCAATATTTTTATCTCGCGTTATTACAAATCGCTTTACAAAAAATATATTAACACTGATGTTATAAAAGAAATGTATATTTATATCACTGTCAAAATAGCCTATTAGCAGTATTCCCGAGTCCTGGATCATGGTCGAAGTAATTTTATTTGTATTTTGTAAATTAATTTCTATTGTTATAATTTAACCGTGGGAGAGTCCCGCTTCGGCTTGCCGTGTGGTCCCGGCAGAGTAGAATAGGCCACCTTCACTCTTACCAAGGTGTCGTAAAATGCGACTAAGGTAAAGCTGCTGGCATGATCATCAGCACCCAGAGAAGGAAAACTCTGCATTTATATCAAAACCCTCGCCAACCCGTCTGCCAAGCGTGGTGAGTATGGCAATTACCCCTTATGTGATTGAGGGAGGCCCGTGCCCCAGCAGTGGGGACTTAAATGGGCTAATGATGATGAAATAGAGCGTACCCCGGGGTCCGATGCGTGAGCTTTGGACGTAACTGGGAATTGAAACTTGTGTTGATGAAAGAAGTATCATCTGCAAATAATACTATGTTTATTTGCAGATGATACTTCTTTCATTTTTTAAACTAATAGACATAAAGATAACTTTGACGATGTAAATAATGCTCTCACTCAAGTGCTACATTGGTTTACTGTGAATAATTTACTTCTCAATGCTGAAAAAAACTAAATGTGTCAAATTTACATTGCCCAACGTAAGACAGGTCAGCACTAGGATTAATAGTCTTCAAAATGTTGAAGTAATTAATTCTGCAGGATTTCTGGGCGTCACGTTAGACTCAAAATTACAGTGGGGTTCTCATATTGCAACCCCCAGGGAGACTTAGTTCGGCTGCATAAGCGGTCAAAAAAATAAGACATCTGACCGATATTGAAGCATCCAAACTTGTGTATTTCAGTTATTTCCATAGCGTCATGTCTTATGGTCTGCTGTTATGGGGCTCTGCGGCTGATATTCAAGCTATTTTTGTGCTACAGAAACGAGCTGTCAGGGCCATATACGGACTTAGGCCACGAGACTCGGTCAGAAACTTGTTCAAAGAAATTAACAGACATTAGCATCACAGTACATCTTTGACTGTATTATGTATGAATCAGTGGCGAAGGGTGAATATTTTCAAAAGGGAAGCCGGAATATGAAATTAACTTACCAAAATGCTCAGCATGCCCATGGACAGCGAAACACAGTACAGTGCTGCTTCACGCCGGTTTTCTGTGAGGTCGTGGTACCACTACGATCGAACCGGCCCATTCATGTCGGCGCGTGGCTATCCCACGGTCATATGTTAAAGTCGAAAAAAAAATATTTTGATTGGCGCGGCCTAATTTTACTACATGTGTTTTGTTTTCAAAACTTAGAGAACGAAGTCTTGTTCGATAGCAAATAATCTGCGCGACAACAATATATCAGTATTAATGACATTTTTAACCGACGACCGACATTAAGATGACTTCAGCACAACACACAATACAAAATTAATCCAATTCACCACAATTCAACACCAAAACAAATAAAATTCGACAAAACGAAAGCAACAAGTTGTTTACAATTAGCACTATCCGCCATTAAATAAAAACTAAAAAGCAAGGCAAATAAAAATATAGTACGCTCCTGTCATGATTTAATACCGTGCTACATTCATTCTTAATTCGGAATCATTATAATTTTACTTCTTTCTCGCTTGCACCTGTGCGTTGCTAATTATCCTATCTCTATAACAAGCCGATAGGCATCGAGTTATTTCTTAGTAAATTTGCACGTGCTAAAACGAGACGGAACATGACGATCTATACACATAAATGAAAAGGACAGATGCTCAGTATGAGAATTTGTAGTATGAAGAAGTAACTCGGTATTTTACCGGCTTGCCACCTGCATTATTTGCGTTGCTCATCAAATTTTGTAGGCGTTATGTCTATAATTCAAACTATTTGAACTATGTAAGTGTGACACTAAGTGAATTTAACAGATAAAAATATCGTTGGCCCATAGATTCGATTTTTCGTAAGGGAAGCCGACGGGAATCGGGTTGTATGGACTCTTCGCCACTGGTATGAATATAAAAATTTGAACGAGAGGGACTCTTTTTGATGAACTCTTTCTTCAAGAAGCAGCCCCAAAGAAAGTGGACGTGGCAGAGCCCCGACACTATGACTAAAAACGAGATCGACTTCATCATGGCGGACAGGCGGCATATATTCAGAGATGTCTCCGTGATCAACAGGTTCAATACCGGTAGCGATCACAGACTTGTCCGAGGCACTCTGAATATCGACTTTAAAGCCGAACGAGTCCGCTTGATGAGGTCAAGACTCCGGCCTACTCTACTGCAATCCATGAAAGGATCTGAAAAGTTTCAGTTCAACCTGGAAAACCGATTTAATGCCGTGGAAACCACAACGGACGTTGACCAGAACCTCAAAAATGTGGTTCGAGTCCTCAGGGAAGAAGGCACGAGATTTTGTAACATGCAGCGCAAAGGTAGGAAGTCGAAACTCTCTGATGAGACCTTGGGGCTAATGAGACAACGACGTGAGCAACCACCGTCCACTTCGTCAGGAAAACGGACTCTAAACCGGGAGATCAGTAAACTAGTGCGACGCGACCTCCGGTGCTCCAATACTCTCTCGATTGAAAGAGCTATCGAGCAGAATCGGGGGTCGAAGGTTTTCGTACAATCTCTCGGAAGAAGCCACCTGACTAAGCTGACGACATCACGTGGAGAAGTTGTTGCTTCAAAGCCGGCGGTCCTTCGAGAAGTGGAAGACTTCTATGGCCGATTATACGCTTCGCATGCATCTCGACCTGATCCCGAAAATGAGGACTCTAGGGCCACATTAACACGCCATTTCACCGAAGACTTGCCAGAAGTCAGCATTGGCGAAATCGAGATTGCTCTTGGACAGCTGAAAAATGGAAAAGCCCCTGGAGAGGATGGCGTTACAACAGAGTTGTTGAAAGCTGGACGATTACCCGTACTGAGGGAACTCCAAAAGCTCTTTAACGATGTCCTCTTCGAAGGCGTGGAGTAAGAGTGTGGTCGTCTTGTTTTTCAAAAAAGGGGACAAAACCCTTTTGAAGAACTATCGACCCATTTCCCTTTTAAGCCACGTCTATAAGCTGTTCTCAAGAGTGATCACGAACCGTCTTGCGCGGAGACTCGACGAATTCCAACCACCGGAACAGGCTGGGTTTCGGAGCGGATACGGCACCATAGATCACATCCACACAGTGCGGCAGATTATACAGAAGACAGAAGAGTATAATCAGCCCCTGTGTCTAGCATTTGTGGATTATGAGAAAGCCTTTGACTCGGTTGAAATCTGGTCTGTTCTGGAGTCCCTGCAGCGATGCCAAGTCGACTGGCGATATATCCAGGTGATGAGATGCCTCTATGATGCCGCTACTATGTCCGTCCAAGTACAGAATCAGCAAACAAGTCCTATACCATTGCATCGAGGAGTGAGACAAGGGGACGTCATCTCCCCGAAATTGTTCACAAATGCAATGGAGGATATGTTCAAGACGCTGAACTGGAAGAGACGTGGCATCAACATCAATGGCGAATACATCTCTCACCTGCGATTTGCTGACGACATCGTCATAATGGCAGAAACGCTGCAGGACCTACAACAGATGCTGAATGACCTGGCTGACTCTTCTAAATGCATCGGCCTACGAATGAACTTGGACAAAACCAAGGTCATGTTCAATGAACATGTTCTACCGGAACCGATTGCAATTCACGGTGCCGTCTTCGAAGTTGTTCAAAAATACGTATACCTCGGGCAGACTTTGCAATTGGGTAAAAACAACCTCGAGGATGAGGTGAATAGGAGAATACAGTTGGGTTGGGCAGCATTTGGAAAACTACTTCGTGTCTTCGTATCGTCGATACCACAGTGCCTAAAGACGAAAGTCTTCAATCAGTGCGTCCTACCCGTCATGACATACGGAGCCGAAACGTGGACACTTACGGTACGGCTGGTCCACAAGTTAAAGGTCGCTCAGCGGGCTATGGAACGAGCAATGCTCGGCGTCTCTCTCCGAGATCGAATCCGAAATGAGGTGATCCGGCTGAGAACCAAAGTTATCGACATTGCTCTCCGGATTAGCAAGCTTAAGTGGCAGTGGGCTGGCCATATTAGCCGCAGAACCGACAACCGATGGGGTAAACGAGTTCTGGAGTGGAGACCGCGTCTTGGCAAACGTAATGTAGGGCGCCCTCTGGCTAGGTGGGAGGACGATCTGCGCAGGATGGCTGGCAAGAGCTGGATGCGAGAAGCCATGGATAGATCACAGTGGCGAAAAATTGGAGAGGCCTACGTCCAGCAGTGGACTGCGATAGGCTGATGATGATGATAAAAATTTGGAAAACTTCCCTCATAAATCCGACAGCCATAACCTAAATACTAGAAATAAACACAAGCTTGCTGTTCCACATCTCAGATTTCATAAGATTGGTAATTTATTGGTAGGAATGAGTATTAAAATATTTAATAAGTTACCACAAAAGCTTGTTGATTTACCAATGCCTAAATTTAAAACACATGTTAAAAACAATTTAATGGCAAAAGCCTATTATACAGTTCATAATTACTTATATGACAATAATCTGTGGAAATGATAAACTGTTCGCCTACACCCATGATACTGTAGTTACAAAATTTTTTTCGATTAGAAAGAGTAACTGGCGAGTTTCTCGCCGAATCTTCTCGTCAGAATCAACTTTCCGATTCCGGTGGTAGAATCACATTATATTTATAATGTATCAATACGGAGATTAACACGATATTTATTATATGAAACAACATTGTGTACTCACATATTTGGCTCGACGTTTCGGCTACGTTACAGCAGCCGTGGTCACGAGCGGTCAGTCCGCTCGTGACCACGGCTGCTGTAACGTAGTACACGAGTACACAATGTTGTTTCACATAAAAAATATCGTGTTAATACCCGTATTGATACATTATAGTTATAATGCAACGCGAAAATCTAAAAAACTATTTAACACATTATATTTATTCATTTCTTAGTATATTTTTGTATCGACATATATATAGTTATAATTTATATTTTTCATGTATGACGATTTGTAAGAGCTGTATAATAAGCCTATGCAAATAAAGTACTTTTGAATTTTGAATTGCACGCTAAGATGAGCAGGATTATTACTTCCAAATCTTGTCTAATAGAATGAGTTCAACGCGCTGTCAAAATTCTATGAAAACGTTAACCCGGTAATACTGTAGGTGTTTAATTGGTGATTATCCGATTAGGCAAGCGTGGTGATTAAGTCTAATCCCATAATAGTAGCAATGACCTTGATTTTTATGTTGGAGGCCTTTGCCCTGCAGTGGGACAGATAGGCTGATAAGTATGTAATGTACTCCAAACCGATATATTGGTCATGGTGGCCAATCTCGGAGATCGGCCATCGACGCTGGACATATTATATTGCACAAGTGTTTGCGCAGACACTAGTGCATTCTCTATTCCCTTACCCTCATATTTCGATGGGTCACCACTGTGACACGACCGAAAAGGGATCAGGTGCAGGACCAATGACTTAACGTGCTTTTCGCGACACGGGGGTCCAAGACCGCCAACTTCAAGACTCCGGGCTGGCACTGAGAATTTCTTAACAGGAACACTCAGGTACAAGTTTCGGCCCAACCCGGGGATCGAACCGGGGACCCCAAGCGCAGCCGTCGCTTTAAAGTACGACACGACACGAGAGGTTGTAACCCCGAAATTGTTTAAAATAGATCCGGTTTAGTAGCTAAAAATTAAAATCGATTGGCGTCGAAAAGCGACGGCTGCGCTTGGGGTCCCGGGTCCGGTCCCTGGGCCGGCCAAAATTTACCCGTCGCCTTAATTAGTATTTGTATTAACTCTTTTGTTAACATAGATTTTATACGTACACACTAGAACACTACAATATTTGTTTTAAATTCTTAACATTTTATTTTTATTTTTTTTAAATAATAATAATAATAAATAAATATTTCACAACATCACATACATTGATCTGACTCCGAGATAGGTAGCTCAAGCACCTGTGTTACGGATATCAGAATCATCAGCGGGATTACAAATATATACATATAATACTTTTCTTTTGTAAATACATACTTATAATACATACAAACACCCAGACCAATACAAACAGACATGTTCATACACACAAATGTTTGTACTGTGCGGGGATCGAACCCGCAACCCTTGGACCAAAGGCAGCGTTCACTACCACTGTTCCAAACGTGTCGTAACGTTGTTGGTATACATTTTATTATCATGTAATTGTACAGTGTTTTGTTTAAGTTTGTAACGTGTAACTGTTTGTTGTCTCTAATAAAATGAAATAGAAATAAAATTAAAATTGTAGGCCTCTGTTAAAGGGTTGCGAAGGTCAGACGGCAGGCCGCTCATCGTAATCCTGGTTCATTGTCCAAGCGTACCCGTTCGGACTGTGAGAGAGCTACGCTTCGGCATGAAGAAGCCGGTTCAACCGGAGTGATACCACGGCCACACAGAAAACCGGCGTGAAGCAACACTGTGCTGTGTTTCGCTGCTTGAGTGAGGGTACCGAGACTGTACTAGTGTCGCGGGTGTCCATGGGCGGCGGCAATCGCTTACCATCAGGTGATCCGTCTGCTCGTCTACCACCTATCACATAAAAAAGAGACAAAAACCCTGCGACAGCGACAGCTTTGGACACAACCAGGAATCATATTCTAGAATGAACATAAAGACTTACCTATATTTTTTTTATACAGACGACTGACGAGACGGCAGACGAGCAGTCGGATCGCTATTGGTGAGCGATAGCCGCTGCCCATAGACACCTGCGACACCAAGGGAGTCACAAGTGCGCTGCCAACCTTTAAACCCCCTTTCCCCGGATCGGGCCTCCGGTACCCTCACTCACGTAGCTAAACACAGGACAGTGCTGTTTCATGCCGGCTTTCTGTGAGACTTATAATAATAGGCATAAGCTGTATCAACGAATCCCGGAAAATAAATATAATAAAAAAATTGCGTGGGCTTTCGTATGAATATATGTATAAAAATAACCACCATACAAAGCAGCCTATTGTGCGTATGTAACGCAAAAATATAAGACAAAGAACTCCGTATGAGGCAAAACGACAAATAAAAAGGAAAGCCCTCGTAAATTATTTCTCTTCCCCCCTCCTCCAGGGTTGCCAACTTTTTCACACAAAAAAACATTATAATTAGAACGGAAGGAAACAACAGTATTATGGGAAGCGAAACCGTATTCTGCGTATTTTATTCTTTTTTTTTATTTTTGTTATAGGTACTCGTCTCAACTGTGAAGAGGTGGTGAGATTGCGGAGGCAATACAGGTAATTTTTTGAATGTGAATTTTCTTATTAAACCTTAGTACTACCCTTAAATTTAGCCGTGTTACATTTGGCTATGGTCAGGTTGGTTGCACTGAAAGCGCGCCCATTTTTGATAATTATTAACATCGGCCATCGATGTTTTTGACAGAACTGACAGACAGGTGTTGTATGGAAGTGCGGACCCTTATAACGTAGTGATTATATTATCTTTATGTTACCTACTCCACGTGTGTTCTACCATCAGATCTGTTCAGCGATCCTCTGAAAATAGAGACTGATTAAAAATAGAATCAATTTCTACCTTTTGCATAATTGGCCATAGTGTTATATGGCCAGCAACAAAGGAGTTTTTCCATCGTTACTGTAGGCTCTTCTCTTGAAGGTCCCGGGAGTTACCACACTAGCGGATTGCGAGCGTTTAAAAGCGATAGGACTCAGCAAACACATCACGGCTGCATAGCGTTCAAGCCGCGGATGCGCAACGGATTCGTCAGCGTTTTTCTGAGTATCCGCCATAAAAAAACAATGGCGTGCAGACTTATCTCAGCCGCGACGTTTTCGCTGCGTCATCGCCCCGCTTTGAAAACGTTCGCAATCCGCCAGTGTGGCAACTCCCGGACCTCCAAGAAAAGAGCTTACTGTAAAGCCTACTCCAAAAGTCGTAGCCGGCTCCTTAGGTGTTGTGCAGGCATTCCATTCAGCGGTAATAGCTTACCATCAAGTGTCCCGTCTGTTTATCTGCCCCCTATAAAATATCGGTTACATATCAACCCTGCTTCGTACGGAAAGCGATCCACTGTTTACAACCGCATGCTAAAGGCGCTCCGATCGCTAATTGCGTGAAAATTGACATAAAACGAAAATAGACTTCTGATCAAAGCTTCCGCCTAATGGGCGAAATCGAATTGTAGCACCTCTGCATAAAAGCTATTTTGCAGGCACGAAAATTCAGATTGAGTCGTAATTTACTCTAAATCACAACAGTAATAAATTCATACATTTTATGTTATTGTTTTGTTACTTTTGACATTTAATTGGTAGTTTAAACCCCAATACTATTGGGTTTTTTACTTTCTTTTCGTTCGTTATGCGAAAAACATTATTTATTTACTTTAGGTTCATCAACAGCACATCATCCTTATGATATCAACTACTCTTTCATACAAGAAAATTTGTGAGTAAGAAATAAATAAATTCATACGACATTCTCATACATTGACCTGATTCCGTAGGTATTAAGTAGCTTATAGGGACAGGTAGGGCACACTAGCGGCGCCAATCGATTTTCATTTTTAGCTACTAAACCGGATCTATTTTAAACAATTTCGGGGTTACAACCTCTCGGCAAACACTTATGCTATTAATTAAATAGCCATGCACAAATTTTGGGTCCGTTTTTGTCTGCTTTTGGCGGCAATCAAATTCGCGTACAAAAACGGCGGGTGCATGTATTCACTGGACACAATTTTTATAACATCTCAAATGTGTAACAAACATGTATGCAATGAATAAATACCGGCCCCTTTCATCATCGGGACACAAGACGGAGAAGGGGTTACCACCCTTATTTCGTAGAGACACCGGCAATACGTACCAGACGGTTCAAATGTGCATTCATGTTGCGTACGGCTAAGGAATGGATCAGAAATGATGTCATCCGACAGAGAACCAGAGTCACCAACATAGCCAACCGAATTAGCAAACTGAAGTGGCAGCGGGCTGGTCGTATCAGCCGCAGAACTGACAGCCGTTGGAGCCGTAAAGTCCTTGAGTGGAGACCGCGACTCGGTAAGCGAAGTGTAGGACGCCCTGCGACAAGATGATGACATTCGAAGGCTGGCTGGTGTGGGCTGGATGAGAGTGGCCGAAAATCGGGAGCAGTGGCGTGCATTAGGGGAGACCTATGTCCAGCAGTGGACGAGTGTGGGTTGCTGATGATGAAGGAATGGAACTCTCTGCTAGAAGATATGTTCCCTGAACGCTTTGATCTTAACTTATTCAATAAAAGCGTGAATAGGCTGTTACTAGACAGGCATGATCCATCTTCGGCCGCATCATCACTTACCATTAGGTGAAATTCTGGCCAAGTGTCTGGCTATTCAAATTAAATAAATAAATAAAAGCCCTGGGCTCCAACATTACAGCTCTGAAGGCTACTGGGGCAAAGTTACACTCTAAGATGAAGATTACACCCAGACCAGACACAGACAATGACAATACACAAATACGAGTAAACATCACACGAATGTTTGTCCTGAGGGGCAATTGTCGTGCACTCGACATTAAATAAATAAATATTTCACAACATCACATACATTCATCTGACTACAAGATAGGTAGCTCAAGCACCTGTGATAAGGATATAGAACCAACAGCGGAATTACAAAAATATACACTTATAATATTTTTCTTTTGTAAATACGTACTTATAATACGTAGAAAACACCCAGACCAATACAAACAGACATGTTCATGCACACAAATGATTGTACTGTGCGGGGATCGAACCCGCAACCCTTGCACCAGAGGCAGCGTTCACTACCACTGATCCGAACGGGTCGACATTGAAATCGAGTTAGAGATTTGTATTTCATTTTTTAATTTATAGGTGGCAGACGAGCAGACGGATTACATTGTGGTAAGCTATTGCCGCCGCCCATAGACAACACCAGTGGAGTCAAAACTGAAGTCGACCTTTAAACCCCCTTTACCTCGGATCGGGTCTCCGGTACCCTGACTCATGCAGCGAAACACAGCACAATGCTGCTTCACGCCGTCCTGTCTGCTGTTGGTCCTGTGCCCTGTCCCTCTCCGATCGTGTCACAGTAGAGGGCAAGGGAATAGAGAGTGTACTTGTGTTGCGCACACACTTGAGCACAAAATATATCCTGCGTACGTGGCTGATCGTTGAGATTGGCCGCCTTAGCTGTAATCGGTTGGAGGATATTATAGTAACATACATGTGCCGCTGAGCCTAACAAAAATAATAACCATTTTTTATTTTTTTCACCCATGATTATATTCCCAGTTACATAACAGGGATTACCGTAATACGCAACCGAGGGTCGTTTTTAACAATTATCGCCTAATTGCGAAAACGTTACATAACCCTTTGCTATCATAAAAATACGCAGTGACGTCAGTGGTACACATAAAGACAGAGAAATGGGAACGAAGTTTTCCAAGACCATAAAAGTATTTTTAATGGTTTCCTGTCGCAAGTGCTCGAAGTTGGTGTTTAAATATATCGCACACGTAGGACAAAGATGTTTTATTGCATGGATATACTTGTAAGCAAGTACCTTAATGTAGGTAGGTATCTTTTGGTGGGATAGAATTTGTGAAACGTGCAAACAATTATAATATCAAAAAAATATTCATACAACATCTTTTAAATTAACCTGATTCCGTACTTGACACCTTGACAACACCACAGAATATAGACAACACTTAAGTGTTGTTGATATAATGATTCTAATGGTTCCCCTGTTAAAGGATTGCGAAGGTCCGACGTTAGTCGCTTTATTGTAAAATTACCAGACTCCACAAATTCTGAATCGTGGTTAAGACCGCTTAGCTTAGCACAGTGCTTAGGGACTGTGCTGTTTCACTGCGTGAATGAGGGTGCCAGAGGCCCAATCCGGAGGAAAGAGGGGTTAAAAGTCAGCAGCGTACTTGTGACTCAACTGGTTTTGCGGAAGGCAGCGTTCACTACAACCGTTGTCTTAAGTATAGCTTCGTGATCTGCTCGCTTCATCATCATCAGCCCATTTAAGTCCCCACTGCTGGGGCACGGGCCTCCCTTAATCACATGAGGGGTAATTGCCATACTCACCACGCTTGGAAGACGGGTTGGCGAGAGTTTTGATATAAATGCAGAGTTTTCCTTCTCTGGGTGCTGATGATCATGCCAGCAGCTTTACCTTAGTCGCCTTTTACGACACCTCGGTAAGAGTGAGGGTGGCCTATTCTACTCTGCCGGGGACCACACGGCGTACACTGCTCGCTTACTCAAAGCCAAAGAACTCATTTTACTCAAAATACTCGTAAACTGAACCCATAGTGCGTTTAAAATAAACATCTAATCTAACCCTTAACTCTTTCTTTTTCCCTAGTCGGGTAAGGCAAGGGTAACGGCCTGTCGACCACACACAGTGTATTTACAAAGCGTTCAATCCCAGTAGCTTGGCCCTACCCGACGAGGGATCAAACCAGGAATTCTATTGTACAGTATTATCAATTCATAGTACATCTACCGTGGGAGAGCCACGCTTCGGCATGAATGGGCTGGCTCGACCGGAGTGATACCACGGCCTCACAGAAAACCGGAGTGAAACAGCATTGTACTGTGTTTGTCTGAGTGAGGGTACCGGAGGCCCAATCCGGGGGAAAAGGGGGCTTAAAGGTTAACAACGCACTTGTGACTCCATTGGTGTCACGGGTGCTTATGGGCGGTGGCAATAGCTTACAATCAGGTGATTCTTCTGCTCGTCTGCCACCTATCATTAATTCCCGGTTGCGTACAAAGCTTTTTCTCTGGAGCCCATGCAGGGTACGCTTAGACCATGATTCAGGATTTGGGGAGTTTGGTTATTACAATGAAGCGACTGCCGTCTGACCTTCGCAACCTGTGTTCGCAACCCTTCCACAGGGGAACCAGACCAACTGAATAGTTGTGAAAAGTTCAAAATCATTATCTCAAGAAGTCTAGGTAGGTAATTCACAGTTCGAGAAACTACCCAAAACCGTACTGAAGCTTTACAACGAACATACCTAAACATACGTAAATATAGCGCATAGTGCAGTAAAAGGAACTGGGATTGGATAAACCGCCTCATTATAAATCGCAGGCTTAAGTTATTACCTTACTAAAGCTCTAGCCGTCCCGTTTCAATACGCAATGTTAATAAGGGCGGGCACGAGTTTAGTTCCGGAACTTTCCTTAGACCGCGTATTGAAATAAGGGGGTAATCGTTTTTTAGATTTTCGCGTTGCATCATCGTCAGCCCATTTAAGTCCCCACTGCTGGGGCACGGGCCTCCCTCTGTCACGTCAGGGGTAATTGCCATACTCACCACGCTTGGCAGACGGGTTGGCGAGGGTTTAGAAATAAATGCAGAGTTTTCCTTCTCTGGGTGCTGATGATCATGCCAGCAGCTTTACCTTAGTCGCCTTTTACGACACCTCGGTAAGAGTGAGGGTGGCCTATTCTACTCTGCCGGGGACCACACGGCCACGGTTGCATTATACTTAACTGAAAATGCCGGCAACACATTAGAGATCTCTCTGATTTCGTGGATGTTTAATGGGCGGCGAAGATTACTTTCCATCAGGAGACTCGCTTGCTCGTTGGTCGCCTCTAGCATAAAAAATAACTATAATTGATTAATATGGGAATCCGTCCGCTTGTGACCACGGCTGCTGTAACGTAGCCGAATCGCGAGCAAAAATGTGAGTAAATAATGTTTTATCACATAATCAATTTTGTGTTATTTCTCGTCTTAATTAATTATGGGGTAAAGATTCATTCGTGAATTCTGTTTCGTTGTAGGTTACACGTTTTAAAAACTATAACTACTGATTGTGTTTGTACTGCGGTATTTATTTATCCCTTAGCTCCAAGCCCATCTCTCTTTGATCGTGATAATTACGTGAAGTGGAACAGATAGATTTAAGTTTCCCCTACAGTTTTCATGTGGCAATGTAATGTAGGTTCATGTTGTGGCAATGGACAGTACGACAAATAAATGCAATTTTATACGCTTTTCGAATAAAGACAAAGAAAAAAGATAACCCATATTTTTTTTAGTTATCATTAAACGTGTGTTTAAATTAAAATATTTATTTTAAAAGTAATTATTTAATATGCCCAAATTGACGTAGTCCTGAGGCTCAACATATTGTGATGTCGGTGCTACATGTCCAATAATAAAGTTTAGGTGACTTTAAGTTATCTTCTGTCAATGACATTATTTTTTCTTGTCATTTTATGATCAGAGATTTTACTTTTTTTTTTAAATCAACGTGAGCAAACGCGTTATTAATTTGTCATGCCGAGAGATGACGTCACAGTGGGATAATTAAATTTAATTTTATCTCCATAAACATCTGTTTAAAAAATTTTTCTTTAATTTCTATGGGTCTTATATTTTTCATTTTGGGAAAATGATTTTTTGTCGTATTGTCCATTATACCGGGTGTGGTGGCAAACAATGAAAACACGAGGCAAACCTTTTGCTGGTCATAAATTCTAACCCTGCATCCCGTCCAAATACGTATAGTTACTTATGTATGTTTACATAATTAAGAAACTAATTCATATAATGTATACATATGTATACATAATCTCATACATTGACCTGATTCCGTACTATTAGCTTAAGCACTTGTGTTACGGTAATCAGACAACAGAGGAATTACAAATACTTAAATAATAAAACCTACTTAAATACATATACATATCACACCCAGACAAGGAACAAACACAAGTGATCATCACACGAATGTTTCTTTCTTTCTGATCAAAACCTAAATTCAGTAGATATTTTCGAAATACCTAATTAAACGTACCTACGGCGCCCTACGGAGGCCGTGTGGTCCCCGGCAGAGTAGAATAGGCCACCCTCACTCTTACCGAGGTGTCGTAAAAGGCGACTAAGGTAAAGCTGCTGGCATGATTATCAGCACCCAGAGAAGGAAAACTCTGCATTTATATCAAAACCCTCGCCAACCCGTCTGCCAAGCGTGGTGAGTATGGCAATTACCCCTCATGTGATTGAGGGAGGCCCGTGCCCGAGCAGTGGGGACTTAAATGGGCTGACGATGACGGCGCCCAACTGGGCGTAGGCCCACCGGTCGGCTTTGGTATGCTTTCTTCACGAGACAATCCTCTTCCAGTCTTTCGAGGTGGCAAAGACAGCGAAGACGGCGCGCTTTGGTTTCGCCGATGATGTCACTGAAAGGACGTCGTCGAGACTGATCTGCGAGAACTTCAAGTCTATGACTGGCAAAGAGTAGAGCAGGATCGACCAAATTGGCGTTTCTTGTTTTGGTGGCCAACATTCGGTTCGGGTCGTTGAGCCAGCGGAGTAAGTACAACACGTGCGGATAAAGAATGGGATCAGAAATGGCGGCGCATCTATTCACTTCTCGCTCGCACACTATTTGCGTCTGTACTCGCACTCGTTGGGTGCGAGTATAGACGCAAATAGTGTGCGAGCGAGAAGTGAATAGATGCGCCGCCATTTCTGATCCCATTCTTTATCCGCACAGGTTGTAAGTAAGTAATTAAACATAACCTCAAAAAGATATTTAGGCCCAGAAAAATCATTATCTCCCTATGTAAATGAAAGCGTAAGGTGACTCCTCCCCTCTCTTATCTATGCCGTGCCCGACAGGGTCCATATTGTACTGTACTATGTTATTACCACCTTTTGTAACATTATGGAGAGCAATAAAGAATATGAATATGAACTTTAATTAATCAGGACTTTGATTTTAGATTTAGATCTAGTTTACACACATATACATGTTTTGATAGTGAAATCTAAAACGAAGACTACGATGACACTTCCTTGACAATGACACACATAAAAAAAGTTTAATATGACTAATCAAAACTCCATACAAACCAAATTAACCTGATCCTTGCTCCATATTAAAGATATTCGACGCACAGATCAAATTATATCGGTCGTGTTATACTTAATGTCAGTTGAAATTTGGTCCTGAAATGCAAGTTATTAAGGTGGAAATTTGAATGATGTGCAGTGGACGATTTTGAACATAACATGACCAAAAATAAATGGGCCGTCGGAGGGCTACGATTATTTCTGTCATACAAGGTCGGTTCGGTGGATGAACTGCATTCAGTTTTGTATGGACAGAGTATAACTTCTTTGTGTTCGTTGCGTTTGGGTTAGGAGTGCATTTAACATGAAATAAATATTACTTTCTTAGGTTTTCTATTTATCTGGTTTTCGTTTTTGTTTATCTCACAGGCAACTGTGATTTTCGGGGTGGAAAGTATCCTATCCGTCCCCTGGTTCTAAGCCACCACTTCATCAATATTCAGCTTATTTTGTCCAGCCGTTCTTGAGTAGGTAACTAAGATGACTTTCTTTTGATCATACTGTACTGTACTGTTTTTTATATGTTAGGTGGCAGACGAGCAGACGGATCACCTGATGGTAAGCGATTACCGCCGCCCATGGACACCCGCGTACACATGTGGAAGTCACTAATGCGCTGCCCACCTTTAAAGCCCCCTTTCCCCCGGATTGTTCAGCGAAACACAGCACAGTGCTGCTCCAACGCCGGTTTTCTGTAAGACCGTGGTGGTGGATAATCCGGTCGAGCCGGTCCATTCATGCCGAAGCGTGGCTTTCCCACGGTCAGATATTTTATAGATTTAATCATACTGTGGTGTCCATGTGACGCAGTCCAATCACGAAAACAAAACTTAGTTATTTCCGCCTTGGAGTCTCGAGTTCCATTCCCAGGCAGAAGGTTTATACAGAAATACATACAAACACACATTAGGTACAACAAAACAACTAATTCTTAGATATTGAATTGTTCAGAAAGTCTCAGTTTCAGCCCGAAACCTAAAAGTGTTTTTATGAGATGTGGCAGACGAACAAAGCGATCGCCTAAGGGTAAGATATTACCGCCTAATTTATTCGAGTCCAAAGGAGTTTCATCACTTTGAAGCTTATGTTCCCTCTTACTATATTAACTGGAAGAGATCGCTATCAGCTATTGTATTTACTTATACCAAAGCATTAAGGGCTCTAAATGTTCTAATATCAGAGTTTTTAATGATGTCTTTATATTTCTCTGGAACGGTTTGGCTGCAGGAGTATTTCCCGACGGCTACGACTTAGTGACCTTCAAGAGAAGAGCGTACTCTTTTTTAAAAAGGCCGGCAACACATTAGCGATCTCTCTGATTTTGCGGATGTTCATGGGCGGCGTTGATTACTTTCCATTAGGTGTGACTGGCTCGTGTAGCATAAAAAAATAAAAATGTGTAATATGAATCTGATGTTTACTCACACTCAAACAGTGGAACATACTTAAATCAATAAATACGTCATTCTGAGTGTCAGTGACCTCCTAAGATATATTAACTTGTCAGTCAGTGTTCAATGTGAACCGTTTGTAAAAACAACTCTTAAAATGTCAGACTTTTATGTATCAGTCTTAATTATGTACACGCGCCAATAAATCAGAAAAGTGTTTTTATTTTTTTATATTGAACTTGGCCTTGTCCACTACAATGTGTCTCTTAGTCGAATAGTACAGCTGTCCACTTTAGGATCTACTTCCATTTGATTCCTGCTCTCCTGGTACTTTTAATTAAATGTGTCCGTGAGAGAGTCACGCTTTGGCATGAATGGGCCGATTAGAATTAGGTTAGGTTTTATGAAATTACCATTAATTTTCATTATTAACATTATACCTTAGTAAATGTCAATGACTTTGACAACTTATTTGACATTGGCAGAAACTAAGCTAATAGCTATTTCAAAGCAAAGGTCACATTATATTTCATTAGGAAGGTACCACCTACCTACATGCTAAATTCAAACCGATAAAATCCAGTAAGTACCATATACAGCAGCTTGAACTAAAAATGGCCGCCATAGCCCGCATTCTTTATTCATACAAAATGAATAGCTACCTAACAAGGCGTCAATACTCCTTTATCCTCTAAACGTAAATTAAAAAACGTAAAGAACAGAACGTAACAGATGTACTTGTGACGTGAATATTTTTATATCGACGTCCGTGGCAATGACCGCCCACTGCGCGGTTCACGGCCGTACGCTGTTAACCGCCTTTATGCGCACATACCTATCCTCGCCTTCACTTGAAGCGTCCCTAGTCTCCCCGACTGTCATGGTTCTGACGAATGCACCGTAAAAATTATACACCCCATATTCGAAAATAAATAAAGGAATGGATGGAGAGGGAGGCCGCGCACACACGGTTACTCACGCACACAGAGGCGCGGGAGGGGCGGCGCGGCAAAGAGGGCGCTACCAGCGCCAGTCTCGCGCCGACCGCCGCAGTGTGTCGACGCTCGCGACCGCGCCGATTCTATCGGAAAAATAGTTTTGTTCCGGACCAAGCGAACAACCTGTGCTGTTATTTTAGTGGACAAAAACTGTGGACTTACCCCTTTTCTAACGTGAACGGTTCGTATCCTCAATCGTGACGCACATGTGCATTGTTTACGTCTAGTTATATTAAACATGTGTTCCTTTTTTCCTCCCGGGGTTCAAATACGGGTAGTTGTGTATGAATCATTTGCCGGTACCCACATTTAATAAGCCGTTTCTATTTCCAGATTAACTGTTGGGATTGATTGGGAGACGTTGACTTGTGTGGAAACAAAGGTTTACATTGTCTAAAGGTGAACGATCGTGCTTCATTCAACTTGTATCTACAGGTATGTAACAATATTTGAACTTACGCATCGTGTGTACACTGTCTTTTAGAATTCGAGCGGCCAGTGTTTTTTTTTTGAGTTTCGAACGTTATTTGATTTTCAAAACTGTAGGGAATCGATTTGGAAATGGAATTAGTGCGAACATGCAATGCAAAGCGGTTGCGATTTCGAGTAGGCAGTACGCGTACAGATATCCGTATTTGGGTCAATGACCTGGATAGTGAGCGTCAGTATAAGGTTGCTAATTTTTTGTGCAACGCTAATCGTTGCATAACAATGTTCTCGTGTGTAATTACACCATTGTATAGCGCGGATTGTGAACTGTGTGTACCGTCGGCTTATATAATTTTATAACCTTTTCTTCGAGTTAAGACTAATGGTCCACTGAATTCGGTTACTTGTTGCTGCCGGCCATTTGAATGTCTTGGCCAACTGGTTGTGTACACAATTTTGCGATATGTATCAGTGGTGAAATGTAACAGATAAACGTTATAGGTGTTAAGTAAATACCTGTACAACACTGGATTGCCTTGTGGTTAATTATTGGGTGCCCGTTCAGTGCCTTGAAAATAATAATAGTGTAGGTAGAACTAGCTTTTGTACCCGAAATATGACCCAACATTACCTACTCAATTTAACTCTAGACACTCGGCAGCGTCGGGCCAAGTTTAATTTATTATAGGTAGGTAGTCTTGTTTTAATAAACTTTGAAACATTACAAATAGGTTTTTCTAATAAATTCCGTAACTAACATAGGTTATTTATTTTTTACAGTATGTCTGTCTTGTCTCTTTTTTCTGTTTATTTTTATTCATAGATTTAATCGATTACGTAGAAAAGCAAAATTGTTTTTTTTTGTCAACATCTTATAAAAATACCATATTGAAGTTATTGCGATTTAGTTGCCCTTAGTAACGAAATGACATTTTGCCCACATTAGGCTGATGATACTTAGTCAGCTGACTGTACCTACATAATAACAATAATAGGTTTGATCGTTGAGTTTGTAAACATCCTCATCTTGTGACCTACATGGATACACCAGCAAACAATGGAAGAGAGATATTATTATTTAATACTGCTTAATGTTTATAAAATAAACCAGTTTGGCAACAAAGGAATAGGCAAACGAAGACGAAATGTCATTTGAAATACGGAAGAGGTCATTTAAGGGTGCTTGATCGGTCGAGTAGTGCTGCCAATTTTGATTATCATAAAAGACATTGAAAGAATAAATTGTTTTTTTTAAGACAATATTTATCTATGGCGTTACTAGGTCACCTGAACGCCCTGATGGTCCAGTGGTTTAAGTACCGGGCCGTGATCCTCAGGGTCCTGGGTTCGATTCCCGGGTCGAGCGAAAAGTATATTTCGAATTTTTCGAACATAACTCGGGTTTGTGATCATCAATCCGCATTTGGCAAGCGTGGTGAATAAGCCTAATCCCATCATAGTAGCGATGACTTGATTTCTATGATGGAGGCCTTTGCCCTGCAGTAGGACAGTTTATGTTTATAAGCTGATACTTAACTAGGTAACCTAGTGAAAATTGGTTTGCAGCCTCTATCACTAAAATGAAAAGGTAGAACTAAAAGAAAATACACTCACAGATTTTAAGTAACAGGTTTTTATCATAGCACATTTTTATATATTCATCATCATCATCATCATCAGCCCATTTAAGTCCCCACTGCTGGGGCACGGGCCTCCCTCAATCACATGAGGGGTAATTGCCATACTCACCACGCTTGGCAGCCGGGTTGGCGAGGGTTTTGATATAAATGCAGAGTTTTCTTTCTCTGGGTGCTGATGATCATGCCAGCAGCTTTACCTTAGTCGCCTTTTACGACACCTCGGTAAGAGTGAGGGTGGCCTATTCTACTCTGCCAGGACCACACGGCGTTACCTATTAATCAAGATCAATATAAAAATATTCTTGCTCGCATTCATGCAAGTGAATATTTAGGTAGGTAGGTAGGTAATACTTACTTATCTAATTTTCTTGTAGGGTCCCGGGCTCACATTTCCGGGTCGGGTCGAAATTTGTAAGTACCACTTTCATATTTCGACCCAACCCAGACTTAGGTACTTACCTAAGTTTTTCTGCTAAGAAATTCAGCTCAGACGGAGTCTGAAAGTTAGCGGTCCTGAGGCACGGAACCTTGGAAAGTATATAGTAAAATATCCGTAGTCCGTTTGACCGTGGGAGAGCCAAGCTTCGGCTTGAATGGTCCGGCTCGACCGGAGTGATACCACGGCCTCACAGAAAACCGGCGTGAAGCAGCACTGTTCTGTGTGTGAGGGTACCGGAGGGAGGCTTTAAAGGTTGGCAGCGCACTTGTGACTCCACTGGTGTAGCGGGTGTCCATGGGCGGCGGCAATCGCTTACCATCAGGTGAGCCGTCTGTTCGTCTGCCACCTATGACGAAAAATAGGAAGACATTGTTATAAAATTATAAATTACAACATCGATTTTACGCCCTACTTCGCTTGTCAAAAAGCTACCTCTTTTTGGACGGAGTCGGAGTGACATTTATTAATGGGGTTATTTAATATTTTTAACTAGCTCCTTCCCTCCTGAACTTGGACGCAGTTAATCAATCAAGACCCTGACAAGGCATTTGCATTTCATTACACCAAGTTGAGAGGTCTTGAACTAACAGGGCGCACGATACTAAAGTTAGTATTGATGAAGACTCGGTGGAAATGCGGCGGTCTGTTTACCGAACATTGTGTATTTTGGGGTTGCATCAAAATAATTCTAAATTCAACAGTTTTGGCTTGGTACGCTGTCACGCACGTTTGAGTTTGAACTCGAAATTAAGCTACAAATAAATAAATTATACATTCATACATTTCATACACGGACCTGAATCCGTACCATTTGTTTCGAAGGTACTAAGTAGCCTTAGTACTTGCGGATATCAGACAACAGAAGAATTACAACTGACCTATATTATGTAGTACAATATCATTATTATTTATCAGTCCCTAGATGACCAATAATCAGAGCTGTCAGTCCCTAGATGCCCCAATTGGAAAAACTCTGAATTTCTCCTAATATAAAGGATAAAATGACTGGCCCTTTTAGATGTAAGATAGTTCATTAATTACATTAATTGCATCTAAAAACCATAGTACCATAGATAATACCGTGGATAAAGATTGGTCTAATCCAGCCTTAGATACTTATGTTACACCTAGACTCTGAAAAAACACATGTGTTTGTCCATGGTGGTCAATGTACCTAACATTGATCTGACTCCGAGATGGGTAGCTCAAGCACCTGTGTTAGGGATATCAGAATCAACAGTGGGATTACAATTATATACATATAATAATTTTCTTTTGTAAATACATAATTATAATACATGGATAACACCCAGACCAATACAAACAGATATGTTCATGCACGTGCGGGGATCGAACCCGCAACCCTTGCACCAGAGGCAGCGTTCACTACCACTGTTCCAATCGGGTCGTCAATCGTACAATGGGATGAAAATACGAAATACTCAAGTGAAAAGGCCCATATTAGGTTAACTGCGTAAATACTAATTGAAGTATTTAAGACTGTTTCCTTTTATGGCCGTATTTTTTTTCTACCCTGTATAAACCACTTCTTAATTGTATAAAAAATACAGTTGAACACAGGCCTTCCCCATGACAACCCGCATCCTATATAGCCACCACGACCTTCAGGCCATCGACCTATGGGGGTCAATGTTCTCGTAAACAGTAACTCTAAAAAACACATTACAAAGTCTCCTTTTGTTACAAAAAGTTATCATTATCAGCTGAAGTGCGAAATACCTACACTTGCGAAGATTCGGTACAGATCTGCTTTGGCTTGCTTTAAACTCCTAGCCAGACAACTAGACATCATTTCTTTTATATTCAACATTATGACAAATTCACAATGTTCAAAATCTTGTGGACCAAATCAGTGGAGTTACAAGTGCGCTGCTAATCTTTCAACCCCCCTTCCCCCCAGATAGGACCTCCGTTACCCTCACTCACGCAGCGTAACACAGCACAGTGCTGCTTCACGCCGGATTTTTGTGAGGCCGTGGTATGAATTCGCTCGAGCCGGCCCACTCATGCCGAAGCGTGGCTCTCCCACGGTCAATGTTGAGTCCCTCCTGGGCCAAAATATTTGCGATCTATCTTCCTCTCAGCCAAAAGCCGGGTTCGCCCATGGGAACAGCCAAGGAGTGAAACTTAATTCATTAAAGCATAATTGAATAAGCTTCACTTTAGTAGGATAATTTAGCCAACCTATTTCTTTATCAAATTGTCTTTTACCTGCAACAATCAGTACCACATTGTTTCGTCTGATCCACAATTTCTCAAAATAGTATTTTTTTTTTAATCAGAGCCAACGATTCCGTGATAAAGTAATAATGTCCTCCGAAACGATGTTTCGGTAATTGCGGCCAAATTCAGCGATCAACAATCGTGCACAAGTGTTTGCGCACACACAAGTGCACTCTCTGTTCCCTGTCACCCTCATATTTCGATGGTACACCGATCGAAGAGGGATCAGGCGCAGGACCAACGGCTTAACGTGCTTTCCGAGGCACGAGAGCGAATACAAAACCGCCAATTTCCAGACTTCGGTTGACACTGACAATGTATTAACAGAAAAACTCAGGTACAAATTAGCCTGACCCGGGGATCGAACCCGGGACCCCAAGCGCAGCCGTCGCTTTAAAGTGCGACATGTGACTACCCGCAGTGGGTAGTTACATGTCAACGAAGCAGTAGATAAAGTAATAATGACTTAACGACATTTCCCCCGCATTGCCAGTGTGGCGGTTAAACCGCAGCGTCGGTCCTTCTGCGAAATGCCCGGTCTATTGCAATTAAAGGCAATCATTCAATTAGCTGTTGAGGGTTAGTGCGTTAACGTGACCTCTTTCCCCCTCCCCGTATGCTATGGTGACTTTTTTTTTCTTCTATTACATTAGCATTCGCTTCTGTATTAGGTGAGCCGTCCTGCTCTTTTGTCCGCCATAATGTAAAAAAAAATTTTTGGTGTCATTTTTTAAAATAATAACTGTAATAATAATACATTTCGGGTTTTAGGACGTTTTTTTTTTATTGAGGTACTTACGTTACACAAACTTTCATTACAAAGTTAGGTGGATTGCATTTGCAATATAATGGTGTTATGTACGTAATCAGTACATTATCATGATAAATGAAATAAAACATTATCACATTAATTGCCGTTAATTTTGAAGCATATAAGATTAGTTATAGTCTTTAAAACCTTATTTAAATTCATTGTTACATAAAATTAAACGACTATGCTATTAATAAGTAGGGTAAATTATACAACTATGTCATCAATTCTTACTCAAACTTTAATTACAGACCTGTATTAGCTTAAGAATAAAGTTTATATTCGAATAAATGTCAAGTTCAAACATTTCAAAATAGTTAAACGTCATGATGCATGAAACATCACACGTACGAACTAGACGACCATTATAATTATACACGCGGTATGCCTATGATAATATGCTTGTTAAAGGTCTGTTTATTTTGGCTATGCCTACAAGGCATACATAAAAGTGGTTTGGTATTTCTTTAAATTGTCAGATGACATAACGAACTCGGTTTATGACCGAATATACATCAAATGTATCCAAGGCGATCTTAATACTGAACGCTACTGAGTGGCTTATAAATGTGAAACGTTACAAATGGCGTCCACACAAAATCCCTTTGAATTTTTATACGAATGCCCAAAAAAAGGGAGTATAATTAGAAAACCAACATTAATTTAGCACTATGGACATATTCTGGAAAAGGGTTAAGCCTCATTTATAGTTAAGCTACTTTATTTTTATCTCGAATGTGACCAGATCCTTTCATTTATCCATGCCCATTTCGGAGGAATTTGGCAATTTTCCATTACATTTGTCCAATGCAGTATCATAGATTATCTTGTAATTTAGGTAAGTAAATAAAAAGCATTTGAGGTCACTAAACATTTTCCCGTGTTCAACTAGTGAGTTTTGTTCAAAATGTAACCCATGTTAAAATATTGGAAAATTATGAAATCTCGATCTTCGTACACGTTAGCTATCTTTCTGCTTTCTGGCGACATTTTTTATCCGACTCAGATCTCCAAATTATTGAATTTTCTTTTAGATTGTGGAGATTTTTTTTTCTTGTTATTATTATTCTCATCACATTTGGTTCAACTGAACTTGTGTCGGTACAATCTTTAATAATATAGATCGTAATGTTTTTGAACTACAATCCGACAACTCCTACACACACTCCTACAATAACACGACCACTATACTACGGCCGACTAATTACGAACTAATCGCTCAAAGACATGGGAATCTTCGTCATCAGTCACCAAAGAAGCGCTTTTTGTACGCACCTCACCTTTCTTTGGATTTGTTATGTAACTGTCCATTGTAGCTAGACCTCTGGTAGGGTTACCAGGTGAACTGGATTCGTCGGGATAGCGTTCTGAATTGCTCCGTGAATCGAGGATAGGGCGTTGAGAAACCAAAAGTAATTTAATAAAATGATATTATCTGCAGAGCAGGAAATACCATCATAAATTGCTACTATTTTGTATCGTTTGTAATCGAAGTATTCCCTTTTTCCTAAGTATAAAAGTAAATTAGCTTTGTCATGCAATATTTTTGATATGATGGTAAGCAACCACCACCGCCCACGTGAAACTACAACTGTACAGGGCCTTAAATATTATGTAAGTTTATTTCTCTTAGATATGCCATGTTGGTTCGGATAATTAATTCCTACGATGTCTAGTATCTAAAATTTATACATGGTTGAGAATTTGGGTCCATATTTCAGTCATGGTTGAGAATTTGGGTCCATATTTCTCGTCAGTTCACCCTGCTTAAACTTGGCTTGAAACGCTACTGAGTCCACATACTAATTTGTTTAAAGTTTCGATTGCCTATGGTAGCCTAATTTCACCTTTCCTCTCCCACCTTACGACGCATTATTTCATCGAAAGGGGGTAACTCAAATTATACTGGGCAGACCAATTCTCAGAGACTAGTCATTGGCCGTGTCGCTACATCCCCTTTTTTCTTTGTTCAAGAAGCGTAACGCCACGCAACTTGGTTCTCATGCTTATGCCTCGTTCGTACCGATTTAGTACTAGCACGTTGACTCATAACTTACGAGTAAAATTAGTCATCGCTCTTTGTTGAATCGTTTCACTGGTGCCTCTTTGGGTGTAATGACTGACACTAAGTGCCACCAAACCTCAACATTACTGGAAAAACGAATATGAACCCTCATATTTATACTCTTGTTTATCGCTGCAAATGGAGTAGTTTGAGATTCAAATTTCAAAAAGCTTTTTATAAAAATTTCATTATAACAAAAGCATTTCCTCCAACTGCGTTTTATTCTAGGGAGCGTTGCCAACATTTTATTTTTTCCCTTGGCGAGGTTTTAATGTAAACATGACGTATGAAGCGAATTCAATTTCTCGTAAGGCCCTTTTACATAGAGTAAATTAAAATTCAATTCATCTGCTCACTATGTTATGTCAGGTCTTGTCAGTTAAATCACCTAAACTATTATTGCCCGGCGATCGTGGCTGGCTCACGATTTCATTGTCTTGGACCTACCGCGACGAATCTCGTAATGGTCATTATAATTACCATTTTTAGTGATTACCATTAGTGACGTTGAATGTTTTAGACGCAAGGAGACTACATATTTATTTTTGTTGATGACTCAAAAATTAAGGAAGTGCTAGGTCAACGAACCACAGACTTTAGAAGGTTGTAAACCGATTTTGAAGACGATGGCAGCAGTTATGAAATATTAAATTAGAAAAACTTAAAACCATTTTCGTGTGTTATTTGATTTTTAAACAATTAAGATGGCTGTAAACGAATAATTATATTAATTTACCTAAAACTAGTGTCGTTATTATAGTAAAAGTGGACTAGGGAACTAACGTGTACTCGTTTTCTTAATAATAAAGAACAGCCAGCGACTAATTAAACGACATTAAAACGATTGCTTGTAAAATATTTAATGCATCTTTTCGTGTCTTTGGTAGAAGTAATTATCTTGCTAGTAGTATTAAAAGGTGCATAATGCATTTAGCAATTACATCTAAACAAGGCTTAGCAATGAAAATTATTTCTTAAGCGAATCACCTTCACTTACAACCTTGTCTGTGAACTATACATTTCCGTCGCAACTCTTCCGTGAGTTTATAGCTTTTCTAAGTAACTAGATGCGAGACTAAATAGAGCAACGCACTTGTAACTCTTTGAATATGTAGCAAATGGTAACGTTGGTGCTTAATGTGTTTTCGTGTGTGGTCGAAGTGGGGAAACTGTCGATAGTGTGACTGTGTCCTGTTAGAAAATACGAATAAGAAAGGCACAAAATGTTAATATCTATAGGCTATTATCTCAGAATCGGAAAGACATCGCAATAGTTTCTGACAATAATTATGAGACTGTAATTGGTTTCGTTACTTTTTTTTTTTGGAGGCAAAGGCCTCCATCATAGAAATCAAGTTATCGCTACTATGATGGGATTAGGCTTAATCACCAAGCTTGCCAAATGCGGATTGGTGATCACAAACCCGAGCTATGTCCGAAAAATTCGAAACATACTTTTCGCTCGACCCGGGAATCGAACCCAGGACCCTGAGATCACGGCCCGGTACTTAAACCACTAGACCAACAGGGCGTCGTTACTTTTGGCTTCATAAAATTGTGCACCTTGAAGACAAAATTCCAAATTTACAAAACATTTTCGTTAGTCCTTGTTATTAAATGAAATCTTTTTGCTGTTCTAATGTTGTATCTGAAGACAGTTAATACATTTTATTGTGTATATTCCAGATTGACAGTCATAAAATTTTATTTTTATATCAGAAATACGCTGGAGAACTGAAAAGGCAGCAGCAGCTGTTTTGTTGCTCGCAATATATTTGTGAGCGATATTTAGAAGTCATTATGCAGCAGAAATGTCTAACAGACATGAAAACTGAACGCTTATTTTATGTGCCCAATAAATTTAGCAACGTCTGTGGAACCTCGTTAGAATCTCGTTCATAAATATATCAATATGATCTCTCTACATTGTGGATTTATAATTTCCTCATATTTGCCATCATCATAGATCCAATTAAAATACTATTTATGCAAGTTTGTAATATACTACAACTGAATACATATCTAGTACGAAAACATCTACATTGAATACAAAATCTACCATACCAGAAAAAATATGCTTACACTACCTACATCCTAAGTTACTAGACTTTATATAAATGTGCTTTTGTTATTTCGCAGTTAATTTAATTGATGGTATAAAATAGTATCGCTTTTTGTAATTTTTGTTCCAAAAAAAACTACGGCTATTGTTTCACGAGGTACAAATTGTTTCGTTTCACGTTTATCGTTGATCTGTACAATAGATACACGCTTCCTGTGCCTCGAATACCAGAATGATATCGTCAGTATTCAACAATTATTATCAAATTCAAAGAACCCAACATACTTGTTTCGTTACAATTAAAATTCAACATCATATAAATTGTGTTCTGCAGCCGCCAAACTTGTTTTTCATTTCATAACTTCTGTTTGCTATCATTCATTAATCATTTTTGCACATTCAAAATTTGATGATTTGGAAGATATAAACGTAATCTATTGATATTACTTAATGGGAAGATTGAAGTCTTTTTACAAACATTAAAATAAGTTTTTAAATTCTTTTACAACTCACAACTGAGCTGTGATAAGTCAGTGCTACATTTTTTAAATAGACAACAATCGTGTCGGTTTTTTACCAATACTTTTTCAACTTGACCAGGTAGGCGATCTCTCTCTTTATTCCTACTTGCGAGCGAGACGAAGCACTCGGCTAGTGAAAACACAGCGTAAGGTACAGCACCGGCGCGCACGCAGAGTGGATGACCGCGCGCGAAGGCCGTCCAATCGGTCATACAACCAAATGTCACGGTCGTCCGTGCGACAGGAAAAACAACGTCACAGATGAAAAAACGTGACTCAGACACGGCGTGGACAAATGGTAGACCAATTATGTGGGCTTAACTCGATTAGTATTACCTACTGTGTCCCTTAGAGAGGTCTTGATAATTATTACTTCCAATTACGCTAGAATGTTCATATAGATATTTTTTTTCGATTGTCCTACTATATATTCTCTCTATATTTTCAAGATTTACTTAAATTTTGAATTCACCTGTTATCCTTAATATAATAAATGTACGTCGTTAACATGTGCTCATATTAAACTTTTTTTTAACACAACAACACTTTAGCGATCTCTCTGATTTCGCGGATGTTCATGGGCATCATTAATTACTTTATCTGGTGACCCGCTTGCTCGTTTGTTGCCTTTAGCATAAAAAAAAAACAAAATGTAAAAGTGTACCAAAGTTGAAATGATTTTCTATCTCAATTTTAACATTAGTATGAAAACAAAAACATAAATCAACGCATACATACATACCACATTGCAACATCATAATAATAAACTATTTAGAAATTTTAATCACATTCCACAATCAGATATCTAAATTATTTTCGTAATATTCAATATTACCTACTCTTACAAACAGGTTGAATTTCCATGCAAATATTTTGCGTGCGATTTTAATCAGTATCAGTTCGCGTTTTATCCTTGATAACGTTACATGTTAATTTACAAAACATCCAATTTATTTTCCTCTTTGTTCATCATAACATAACCTACTTATTATGATTTCGTGGTTAAAAATGTAATATGTTTTATACATCATGTAATAGATTTTTTTTCTTACTTACTTATTAGAATGCCTTAATGCATAATGAATATAAAGCAATATATCGCAACTGGGTATATGAAAAAAAAATGTAAAATATTTTTATTTTACAAAAAAATATTGGCCAGCGTTACTATTGCCCTATTTGACGAAGTGCCCGCGACGTCAACCTTGCGAAAGAGAACGGCAATGACATTGGCTTATATTTTAACGCGGAAAGCGGAAGAATAATTGCGCCCGCGCAGTTCTAGCTGGAATTGTATCGTTGGACAATTTCGCGAGTTCTTGTGAAGGATTTGGAGTTAGTCACTTTATTAAAAACGAAAGAAATGTAAATCCTGGTCTACCGATTATAAATAAATAAAAATAAAGCGAGAGATTAGCCGCCTCTTTTACAGTTTTTAGTTCCGATTCTTAACACTCGCGGCGCTGCTTGATATAACAATAACAATGGCGTTGGATAAGTTGCTATTAAAATGTAAAGTTATGAGTGAATCAAAAAATTAAAACGTGTTGAATTTGTTAGTGTGTTGAATGAACAGTGAACAATTTACGTGAATAATAGAATTGATTTTTAAATGACGCTTGTGGACAATTTCACAAGTTTATGAAATAGCCTTGTTTCAGCTGCTAACACAAAACTATTCTAAGTTCACGTAGTAGAGGTAAACGTAGAGGGAAACGGCATCTCAGCAGGCCATTAGGGTGAGGATGGCAGACACACTGGGTACTTTGTTAGTTCTTTTGTGCCTGTCAACCTCATATTTGGATTTCACGGCCGCTTACCATCAGGCGCAGTGAGGTCATCCTGATTGGCCTTTCCATAGAAAAAAATATAAAAACCCAGAATTAATAATAAATCATCTAAAAAAATGCTTTTTTATGAATGCTTAAATCGGATGTTATGTATTTTCTTACCTTTGGGACTGCACGCCACCCCTGGCCTTTTCTCGAGCACTCGACAATGAAAAACAAAGTCGAATTAAAATTTATGTATGGAAGAATCTCTAAATGCGACCTTAATGTAGAGTCTCGTGCACTCGACATTAAGGTCGAATTTATAGATACTGCCCATGTAAGGAGAAGAGAGGAAGAACATGTTGCCAAAAAAGTGATGAGTTTAAACGTAAGTGGGTGGAGGAACAGAGGACGGCCGAAAAAGAGATGGATGGATTGTGTGAAGAATGACATGATGGAAAAAGAGGTGGATGATTCGATGACGAATGACAGGGACGTATGGAAAAGGAAAACATACTGCGCCGACCCCAGATAACCTGGGAAAAGGGCAGGAGGATGATGATTATTTATACTGCCCTTATTGCCCCAATGAGGTCCTATTCTAGAGCACTCGACATTGAAATCGATTTAGATATTTGTATGGAAGAATGTATGAAATCTTTGAATTCGACTTCAATGTCGAGTGCACGAAAATAGGCTCTCTTTTTTTATGACATAGGTGGCAGACGAGCTGACAGATCACCTGATGTTAAGCGATTACTGCCGCCCCTGGACACCCGCGACACCAGTGGTGCCACAAGTGCGCTGCTTACCTTTTAACCCTTCTTCCCCTCGATTGGGGCCTCCGGTACCCTCACTCACGCAGCGAAACACAGCGCATGCACTGCTTCACGCCGGTTTTCTGTGAGGACGTGGTATTACTCGGGTCGAGCCGGCCCATTCTAGCAGAAACGTGGCTCTCCCACTGTCGACTGTCTCTTGTCGCGTGGGCGATGCGCCCATGTGCCTACGCCACTGTAATACACAATTACACAATCTTTGTAACCGTCAAACATACTCATGCGTGAGTACATTAGTGTGATGCCCCATGTGTTGCAGATGTCCATGGGCGGCGGCAATCACTTACCATAAGGGCTCACCTTGTCTGCTCGTTTATCCACCATAATGTAAAAAAAGTCACCACGGTGTGAATCCAGAGGGCCTAATTTAAAGCAGACGTTATGATCGAATCGGAGTTTCCCTCTCTTTCAAACGCGCTGTGTGCCTCCGTTGTTTGAACGCGACAGCTATATTCTCGTTCGTTACGGAACGGCTTCAAGATAAGGCACCTGAGGCCCTTCATCATCATCATCATCATCATCATCAGCCCATTTAAGTCCCCACTGCTGGGGCACGGGCCTGCCTCAATCACATGAGGGGTAATTGCCATACTCACCACATCATCATCAGCCCATTTAAGTCCCCACTGGTGGGGCACGGGCCTCCCTCAATCATAAGAGGGGTAATTGCCATACTCACCACGCTTGGCAGACGGGTTGGCGAGCGATACTCACCACGTTTTGATATAAATGCAGAGTTTTCCTTCTCTGGGTGCTGATGATCATGCCAGCAGCTTTACCTTAGTCGCCTTTTACGACACCTCGGTAAGAGTGAGGGTGGCCTATTCTACTCTGCCGGGGACCACACGGCCAAAAGCCCTTCGCAAAATCGCAATTTTCGACCAAATCTTTAACCCCGTCTCTCTTACACGTGCTTTACTCTTCTTTCGTTTGGTTGTGACAGGTACTCATTCATTACAGGACGGTATCGTTACAGCTTGCAGACCCACTGCACCGCGCTTTACTTGTAAACGTAAACGACTCATATGCCAAAGTAGTAAAGTCCATAATTGAATGAAATCTATGCTAGTGAACGTACGTACGTATGCGGCGTGAAGAGCGGCACGCACGGTGTACAAATAAAGAATTATTTATGTCGCTTATAAAAAACGAGACGAGCCGCCACGTCCGCCAACCTCCGGTCAGAGATAACGTGAGTTATTGTCACTGGTTCACGCTTAGTGAAGTGACTCAAATTCTAAAATGCCTTGCTTCGAATTTGAGTGAATTTCCAACAACTATTGTTAAGGCGATGGGTAGGGCACACTAGCGACGCCAAAAGATTTTAATTTTTAGCTATTAAACCAGATCTATTTTAAACGATTTCGGGGTTACAACCTCTCGCCAAACACTTATACTATTTATAAATAACCATGCACAAATGTTGGGTAGGTTTTTGTACGCGAAAAATTGATTCATCGCGTGAATTAATTTTTGGCGTAGGTACGCGTTGGACCCAACATTTATGCATGGTTTAGTAATTAAAAACTAAAATCGATTGGCGTCGCTAGTGTGCCCTACCCGTCCCCTTAACTATTTACAGTAGGTACGTGTCCAGCCACACGTCAAAGTATACATGACCAGTGGGTGAGATGTAAATACTACGCTAATATTATAAGTTCAATAGACGAAACTCGATTCTCACCTCAATGTCAAATACTTAGGGATCAATATCAATTGATTATTTTTGACAAATTGTGCAAAACTGATATGTATACCTATGATATGTGTTTTTAAAACCCTAAAATCGCGGGTTCGAATAGCTGGAGACCCCAAGGTACTCCAGAGGGCCTAATTTAAAGTAAACATTACAACCGAAGGTCCGGTTTAGTAGCTAAAAATTAAAATCGATTGGCGTCGCTAGTGTGCCCTACCCGTCACCTTAAGAGGGTTTTCTCTTCAAACTAATAATTAATGAATGAAAACATTTTTATTCGACACAATCACTAAAAAGACATACAGATAATACGCTAAGAACAAACAAAACAATAAAATTACTTAATTAAAAATTTAATAAACTAATAGTATCCAATAGGTGACCGCTCAGCATTTGTCGACACTGGCCAAATATAGCTAGCGCCGAAGCTGGTATGCATGATTTTTTAATTGAAAAATAATCTTTCTCAATTTTAATACTTTTATGGTTATATTTTTATTTCATAACAATAAAAAAACAGATTTTTTTAAAACAGTTTGATTCGCCTGATCATTATTCCGTATAACTATATTTCACCAGTTGTGCGCCTGCGCATCACTCGTGCGCTTTTGGAAAGGAAGCGCGGTGAAAGGATTGTTGCGAAAATCGCAGATTAGAATGGAGATCCTGTTCTAAGACTGATTCGCTGATGCAATAGTTACTGTTCTAATTGTGTATTACTGTTTGTATTGCCTAGTATTAAGTGGAGACTACCGCTATGGGAGGTATTAAAGTACCTTGAATACAGACAATATCACCGATTTTTCATTAATTTGAGAGCCACGCTTAGGCATGAATGGGCCGGCTCGACCGGAGTGATACCACTGTCTCACAGAAGACCGGCGTGAAGCAGCGCCTGCGCTGTGTTTCACCGTGTGAGTGAGGTTACCGGAGGCCCAATGGGGGGAAGGGGAAAAGGTTGGCAGCGCACTTGTGACTCCACTGGTGTTGTTAGGTTTAAAAAGTTAGGTTAGGTTAGTGACCACATGACCAGGCTTTTAAGGTGACGGGTAGGACACACTAGCGACGCCAATCGATTTTAATTTTTAGCTACTAAACCGGATCTATTTTAAACAATTTCGGGGTTACAAAAACACTTATACTATTTATTAAATAACCATGCACAAATGTTGGGTCCCTTTTTGTACGCGCTAAATTTATTCGCGCTAAAAGTGGCCGCTTTTGGCGCGAATCAATTTTTCGCGTACGCGATGGACCCAACATTTGTGCATGGTTATTTAATAAATAGAATAAGTGTTTGCCCAGAGGTTGCAACCCCGAAATTGTTTAAAATAGATCCGGTTTAGGAGCTAAAACTTAAAATCGATTGGTTCCGCTAGTGTGCCCTACCCGTCACCTTAAAGTAGACCTAATCGGTCGTCTTACGCGGTGCTACACAGACTAATGACTTATTAGTACTTATTTAACAAAGCTGTGCAGACGTGTCACTCATGTCATAAATAAACGAGATAAGATGCCAGATTTTGTCGTCTTTCCATTTAACGTAAAAATATCAGCTGGCGAGCGAAATTGGACGATTACGCTTGCTTCAACGCGACCAAAAAAATCCTATGAATTATCTTGGTTTTGTTTAATGGCTGTTGTTAAGTAATTATGGGCAAGCTTAATGCGTTGCGTAATGCGTGGCGTGAGTTATGTTCATAATATAGTTTGTGATATGGTTTTAAATACTACTTACAGGATGCCAAAAAAATCTTTTTATGATTTTTTTTAATAGATAGTTCGTTTTTTTTTTCAAACAATAAACCGATATAAAACGGAGACCAAACGCGAATATATTTTAATATATTTAAATAAGTAGCGTTATAGCGTGTGTTATATGACAATTGTAGTATTGAGGTATCATTACTACAATGGGCATAGTCACAAACAATGATGTTTAAAATCAAAGAAAGATCAGAATGTCGAAAAATTTTACAGTATTTTCTTCGTAATTAATCAAGACGGGATTTAACACGATATTTATTATGTGATACAATATTGTGTACTCACATATTTTACTCGACGTTTCGGCTACGTTACAGCAGCCGTGGTTACGAGCGGCTGATGTAACGTAGCCGAAACGTCGTATATAGTTATAATGCAACGCGAAAATTTTAAAAACTAGTATTTTCTTCGGTTTCGGAATGCTTGGCCACCCTTACCCATGGGAACATGCACTTACTATCATAAATGTAAAAGGAAGTTTAAGCATACAATTTCGTTTTATTATTCTTTTCCAGTCTTCAGATAAGAGTTTCTTAATCAGCTACCCCCATCTAAAGAATAACACACGAACAAAACATAAAAACGTTTAATACCGTCTCTCCCGGCTTTATACGTTTTTGTAAGTCGTTTTTAGAATCTTTACGTGGCGATAAAACGTGGCTTTTCAAATTGAGCTATTTTATTATTAGAACGACGATTTTGACAGCCACGGGAGCTGTAGTTATGATATTATAGTGACGCGACTGAAGGTAAATTTTGGCCACTTGAGTCGTAACAGCAAAGTTCAATCAATCAGCCAATTGATAACAATAGGCTGATTGATTGAACTGTTATAACTGTTATAACCTGTTATAACCTATTGATAACAATAGGCTGATTGATTGAACCCTTATAAAAAAACGCCCTGTTGGTCTAGTTGTTAAGTACCGGGCCGTGATCTCAGGCTCATTTTTCGAACATAGCTCGGGTTTGTAATCACCAATCCGCTTGCCAAATGAAGCGTGGTAATTAAGCCTAATCCCAACATAGTAGCGATGACTAGATTTCTGTGATGGAGGCCTTTGCCCTGCAGTATATAGGCTGATAATTACTTATAAAAAAATATATTTCAAACATAAATCATATCATTATCATTCATTATAATCGAATTAGAGAAATGAAGCGTGGAAGAACGCCTTTCCGTCTCCCAAAACATAGGGAGAAGTTCAAGAAACTGGCGGCCAACCTTCAAGACTGAAGGGGCACCCCAAGAAGAAGAATAATCGAATTTAGGCACATTTAACGGTTCTAACCAATTAAGATCTTAAGGAATAAAAATAAATTACAATTGAAATTAAAGCATTAAAATTATAAAAAGTAGGCATACTTCAAACACCAACAACATCTTACTCAAATCTTCAGTCCATGGAAAATTTTGTATATTCGATGTCACACTGCTATAGTGCGACATGTGATTCGAAGCGTGCGCGTGCGCGCAAAAATGGGGACTAAAGCTGTGAGCTTAGCAAGTGATACTTCTATCGTAAATATTTTGTAGAACAACACCTCTCCGGTTGTCACTTGTAAAAATCTGTAAACCACTCTAGTAGAATTGCACTCGAGTCACAAGGTACATCACTATTATCAGTTTACGAGCTTCGATGCCGTTTCTGTAGATGAAATTGAAATTTCTAGTTAATTTTATTTTCTGGGCCGGACGTTCATAATTGTTCAGTCGTAAGAAAAATGGTTTCTTTAGAAACATCTGTATCATGTTACATGTGTATCTTATTGTAATGCATTAGAGATAATTTTGCAATAACAAAGCAAGGGATTTGCTAATCACTGAGCTTTTATAAAACGTGAAAATTTCTGAACGGTCATGTCTTTGACATCAGAGAGCCCTCATGACTTGTAAAAGGAACACGTGAAACGACTTACCCCACTTCGATACATGTATCTATAACAGTTTTGACCTTTGAGAGAACATTTGACCCACTTGTGACCTTTACCATAGTGTCAAGATAGTTCGACGCTGTGTGGTAAAGATTTTGGGGACTATACCTTAAGAAACCTGCGGAGGTCAGTTCAAATTCAATTCGAGGCAAGCTTCGCCGTTCTTCGGACATCTCGCTATCTCTGTCGCGCCAACTGAGACCCCTTCGTGCGAGCAGAAACAGCAAGATGGCTGTTTGAAATCTGTAAGCATTTGCGAATACCAAAAAAGATCATTGAAATTTGATTATGTTTTGATTTTCTTTTAGACATTGTATAGCTGGAAACTAGTCTGTTAATTTTTCGAATAATTGCGTTTTTAATATAAAGCAAATAGGCAGAGAATAGGTACTTAGTTAACGTCGAAAAAAATACGAAATGTTATCGTTATATATTTTTAAGTGGGTAAATATTTGTAAGAGCAGGTGTTAACCGAGACATAGATAGAAGCTTCCTTAAATCCAAGTAACATCAATGAAATGTCGAGATAGCCTCAAATCGCAAATTATTTCGGTATTACGATTGTATTGGAAATACGCTGTTCGCCGGCCCCTTAAGGTGACGGGTAGGGCACACTAGCGACGCCAATCGATTTTAATTTTTAGCTACTAAACGCGATGTATTTTTAACAATTTCGGGGTGACAACTTCTCGGCAAACAATTATACTATTTATTAAATAACCATACAAAAATGTTGGGTCCAACGCGTACGCGAAATGGATACACGCCAAAAGCGGCCACTTTTGGCGTGAATCAATTTTTGCGCGTACAAAAACTGACCCTATATTTGTGCATGGTTATTTAAGTGTTTGCCGAGAGGTTGTAACCCCGAAATTGTTTATAATAGATCCCGTTTAGTTAAAAATTAAAATCGAGTGGCGTCGCTAGTGTGCCCTACCCGTCACCTTAAAACAAAGTTTAAAAATGAAACCTTTATAGTGATATTCAACTTTGAATTATCATAGAAAAACGATGGTATATCTCAATATATAGCATATGAATCTACGAAACATTGTTTCGGTTAATTGTAGAGAAATGTAAGATTTATTATGAACTACTTCCTCTCATCATATCAAGTGTCAATTACCGTCAATCAAACTGTTAATGACGTCATTTTACAAATTACGTCTACTGTATTCTAAAGATAAATTGTGGATGGTATGATTGACTGGAGCATATCGAATGTTTGTCACTTATTTGCATTCATGTCATTAGCATGTATTTATACAGTGATACAACTTTGCATCTTAATCTTAACAGATGTCCTAAGTTACGTAGTTAACCACAAAAATACACGTAGATATTTTTTTGTTTGGCACCGACCGAATAATCGTTCTAATTTGATACTTTCGATGTGTAAATTTCAACTAGGGTTTCAAGTATTACATGAGATTTTTCGGAATTTCAATTACTTTGTCAACAAAAATAGTCAGTAAAATGTGGTTTTTCTTCTCCTGTTACGAATAAATAAGACCCCCCCCCCCTCCCCCCTTTCGAAGCTAAACGATACTTGATCGCCCCCTACGGGTGATTAGAACGTTAGTTCTTGTTTATTTGTACCAGGAGAACAGAAATCAAATGCAGTCAAAGCACGTGCCTAAGTAGTGACGCTTAAATGCGCGGTTAAATAATTAGAAATCATCGAAATAACCTATTGTTTTTGCATCATTTCTCTATTTAAAATTGGAATTAATCAATTTTAGTTCCAGCTATGCAACTACAAGGTATGCCTTTGTTTACAAATATGACGTCAGAAATTTTATTGCATTTCATTAATGTTTTAATTCTTGGTCTGGACTTACCTATAACCACTTACAATTTAACAGCAATGTTGAACAGATGTTGCGGCTGTGGCATTCCGTCTGTTTATATTATTTCCTTGTAGGTTACTCATCAGAGTTAACACTGTCTATAAATACTATATGAGACCACACAAAGTCACAGAAGGACAGGGAATCGAGTCTAGTGGCGACGGCATTTTCGTCGAAACGTTTTGTAAACAAAAATGTGAAGGTTATTTTGGGTGTGGCACCGAAGTAATGTCATAGAGTAAAGACCCAGCAGTAAAACGTGTCGACCCGGTGACCTTGTAAACGAAACCTAACCAGAGTATTATTATTTTACTTTATGACTAAACCTTAGGTTCTCGAAATCGTATTAGACGTGTGTAGCTCTTTAATGAAACGACTCAGTGATCCGACTCAGCCAAATGATACACAGTTCCGAATTTCTAATGTTCGCTACGATTGTATCATTCGACTCAAATGGATCTCGAGTCCGAGTGAACCGAATGATCCGAATGAGCTGGGTGATCCGAATGAGCTGAATTATCCGAGTGAGCCGAATGAGCTGAATGATCCAAGTGAGCCATTCGATTCAAATGAGCGGAATGATCCGAATTCAGAGCGAAAGAGTAAGCTGTGGGCTGTTCCGAAATGAGCTGAATGATCAGAATAAACTGAATGATCCAAGTGAGCCGATTGATTCGAATGAGCGGGATGATCCGAATTTAGAGCGAAGGAGTAAGCTTTGGGCTGTTCGGGGTGAATCGGTAACCGCCTTTGGGTTTTTGTACATTGACCACAAAGTAAACTCGCCACATTTTGTTAACTCCATACATTGAAAGTAAACTCACCACATGCATCAAAAATATGTGTAAGTTAGTCACAGGCGGGTGAGGTTTGTTTACAATAACCAAAATTATTAATTAACAATTTACTTCATAAAAATAGAACTGTGGTGAGTTTACACTTACTTTTTTCTGTGGCGAGTTTACTTTGTGGTCAATGTACAAAAACCCCCGCCTTTCCATGTATTTACGCGGGGAAAATAGATAGGTATATTACATGGCACAGGAAGGGATTCGTAACAAAAATAATTAATCGCGGATCTATTTGTGAGTCCAACTGATTCAAAGGAAGCGTTTGAATGTTCCGCAGCTCTGCACAGATCCAGAAGCAAATGATCCAATCTTTTGAAAGATACGTTGTTGCCAGGTCTAAACTGTAGGCATATTGTGGGCTTATGCGCTGCGACGATGGCGTCTGCGATGCGATAACATAGTATCAAACTGAAGTAGTACATAAAAATTTATGTCTAAGAAGAATATATTCATACAACTACTTTAGGCGACGGGTAGGGCACACTAGCGACGCCAATCGATTTTAATATTTAGCTACTAAACCGGATCTATTTTAAACTATTTCAGGGTTACAATCTCTCGGCAAACATTTATAATGTTTATTAAATAACTATGCACAAATGTTAGGTCCGTTTTTGTACGCGAAAAATTGATTCACGCCAAAAGTGGCCGCTTTTGCCGTACGCGTTGGAAAATTAAAATCGACTGGCGTCGCTAGTGTGCCCTACCCGTCACCTTAAATACATTTTGGCGAACGAAGTTGAAATCTAGTTTTAAAATCTTAATCGCTCTTTACTCATATTTCTTGATAATATTATCTTTTTACTAATTCTCAGTGAGTAAGTATGAATCAGAAATTATTTTCCGGTAAACCGTCGTTCTTTTTGGAGTTAATCTTTTTCTTGGTACAGAAACTTAGGTTAATCTCCTTTTGTTACGAACAGTTATTATTAACAGCTGAAGTGCGAAATACCTACACTTACGGAAATTCGGTACAGACAGATCTTTTTTTTCATAGGTTTTCCCTCATCGCCCTTAAATGGGAAGGCGTCGTGGGCCGTAGGACGAACCTATTACCCATACGGGCGCCACGACCCACCCCGGGCGGTGCCCGCCTGCCTTGGCTGTCATTTAAACCCTTAACCAGGCAACTAGACATCATTTTTTGTTGGCTTGTCAACATTATGTCAAATTCACAATGTTCAAAATCTGGTGGACCACACATCAGGTCACCACAATCTGTCAAAAATTTCCTCAATTGATAATGAACCTAACGTGTTTGACATTAAGGAGAGAGTCGATTGAAGAAATTTGACACTGTTGTTTTTTATGTCTGGCTGTACGTGTGTTAAGGTGACGGGTAGGGCACACTAGCGACGCCAATCGATTTTAATTTTTAGCTACTAAACCAGATCTATTTTAAACAATTTCGGGGTTACAACCTAGCGGCAAACACTTATACTATTTATTAAATAACCGTGCACAAATGTTGAGTCCGTTTTTGTACGCGAAAAATTGATTCACGCCAAAAGTGGCCGCTTACGGCGGTAATCAATTTAAAAAAAAAACGGATTCAACATTTGTGCATAGTTATTTAATAGCCGTAGCAAAAGTGTTTGCCGAGAGGTTGTAACCCCGAAATTGTCTAAAATAGATCCGGTTTAGTAGCTAAAAATTAAAATCGATTGGCGTCGCTAGTGTGCCCTACCCGTCACCTTAATACGCTTACGCATGGTACTCTTGGACCATGATGCATGATATAAAACATCTGGTTTATTAATCGACTGCTGTCGGACATTCGCAACCCTTAGGCACAGAAAAGGGACCAAAGAAAACGCCATCTAGCGATTTTTATATTCGCGGAGGCCTCTCATCATCAACATCATCAGCCCAATTAAGCCCCTCACCACGCTTGGCAGACGGGTTGGCGAGGGTTTTTATATAAATGCAGAGTTTTCCTTCTCTGGGTGCTGATGATCATGCTAGCAGCTTTACCTTAGTCGCCTTTTACGACACCTTGGTAAGAGTGAGGGTGGCCTATTCTACTCTGCCGGGGACCACACGGACTAAATGGTGGCCTCTCATTGCTACAAAATTGACTTGGTTAGATTTAGTGAAAATAAAATATAGGTTTATGCCTAATTTTTCAAAAATTCAAACATTTCCCAATGGATTTAAATAATTCATACATTTCCCGAGTTTTCAAATGGCGCTGTCCGTGACAGGGCGGATTGAAAAATCAAACCCGATCTCTTTTATTTACATTTCCGATAAAAATTTCAACGTTGAAATATTTTTAAAGACCTCAGTTCGAAATATGTATTGAAAGCGACTGTCAATTTTGGCAAAGTGTTACGATTTTTTGATAAAAATGCGTCAAAAACTGCACCGCCTTTAACCGAGGTATTCTACGACATGCCATGCAAATTTGATCTCTATCTTGTTGCATGTTGAAGATAAAATAGGTTGGTGAATTTTATTTGAAAGAATTTGTATTTCGTCTCTTTAGTATGTAAGACTTGTGTTGAAATACTGAAGTCTTCTAGAAAGGTGAGAGAAAAGTCCTTTTATCAAGTCCAGAGCCCCGCAGAGTAGAATAGGTCTTACCAAGGTGTCGTAAAAGGCGACTAAGGTAAAGCTGCTGGCATGATCATCAGCACGCAGAGAAGGAAAACTCTGCATTTATATCAAAACCCTCGCCAACCCGTCTGCCAAGCGTGGTGAGTATGGCAATTGCCCCTCATGTGATTGAGGGAGGCCCGTGCCCCAGCAGTGGGGACTTAAATGGGCTTATGATGATGATGATGATGATGATCAAATCCCGGTGCCCAATCAGGAGGAAAGGGGGGTTTAAAGGTTGGTAGCACACATGAGACTCCACTGCCGTTTCGGGTGTCCATGGGCGGAGGCAATCGCTTACCATCAGGTGATCCGTCTGCTCGTCAACCAACTATCACATAATAAAAAGTGAGATCAATAAATATAGGTGAAAATAATAACAGCTGTTCCACCATGTCCAATGAACGTTTTTTGTGTACAACAGCTGACGATTAAATTTTATGGTGTAAAAGTGTACACACATTTAAAACCGGTTGCGCCAAAAAAACACCATGATGCATATTTGACACGGACACCTGACCTTCGCAAACCTTGATAAGGGGGAGCCAGACCGACTGTGTATCGATACTATCGACCCAACAACGTGGATCCACAATTAGAAAAAGGATTATTAATCGTCCAGGATACTCACGGCTGGACTAGTCCACCGGTTCAAAGTCGCTCAAAGAGCTATGGAAAGGGTTATGCTCGGAGTATCTCTGAAGGACCGCATCAGAAATGATGTAATCCGACAGAGAACCAGAGTCACCGACATAGCCCACCGAATTAGCAAACTGAAGTGGCAGTGGGCTGGTCATATTAGCCGCAGAACTGACAGCCGTTGGAGCCGTAAAGTCCTCGAGTGGAGACCGCGACTCGGTAAGCGTAGTGTAGGACGCCCTGCGACAAGATGGGATGATGACATTCGAAGGCTGGCTGGTGTGGGCTGGATGAGAGTGGCCGAAAATCGGGAGCAGTGGCGTGCATTAGGGGAGACCTATGTCCAGCAGTGGACGAGTGTGGGTTGCTGATGATGATGAATCGTCTAGGTTTACTCGCGATATTTTCTTTCATAGACAAGATGGTAGAATTACGCACAAAGACATAGACTTCGGTTTCACAGAAGTGGAGGTGCCCGGTGTTGAACGGAGACATAAAAATATTACCTATCACATTGCTCAAATTAGATGAGATCTGTATTCTGTAGAAACGCAGACTTTTCCTTAAGTTTCAGATGGCGCAAGATATTATCCACTAACCTACCGCTCCGCTACATAATAATAGATATCTAAAAGGTCGTTGAACTACGCGATAGGCAATATGGTATCCTGTCTCTCCCGCGCTCGTTGCGTATAGTCTGTTTCCTGTCTCTCTTTCATGCCGAACCCGCTGAGATTGCTGTAGTACTCGCACATGAATGCGTGCGTTACCTGAACACGCGATGAAGGTAACCATTTATCTATTTTATGGCTCCGCCTGTACAGATCGACCGAAAAAATACTCTACGGCTAAAACCACTCGTCTAATCAAGCGAATTAACCAAACACACCTAATAAAGGAAAAAATACAACCTTTGTACGAAAGTGGGGCATTTGCAACAATAGCCGCTATCGACACGATCGGCAGATGGCCAGATATTGCCGACGTTACATTACTAACATTGCCAACGTTACGAATTGGGCATGCTTATTTCTTCAAGTTGGTACTAATAATTCAAATGTAAACATACGGTCAGTAAACTTTGCAGGGTTGTCACTTGCTTGCCCGAATGCAAAAAAGAAAGGGTTACAGAGCAACTACGATAAAAAGCCAGCTTTGGCGACATAGACAGGAGGCGGTGTACGTATTTTTTGTATTGGAAAATGTCAAAGCCACTGACGCTTGTAAAGGAAACAGCATTAATTCCAATTTTTGCCACGTGCCAAATAACTTTAGGGAAACTACATGGTTTTGGCAGTGTTTGTATATTTTTATATAAGTCAGTACATTAATTGATAACTACTTACTTATTTTTATTAATGAGGATGTCACAAAAATATCAATACCGATACCAAAAAAAAAACTTAAGGTTATAAATGATCTGTTAAATGACATGTTTGAAGTGTGACCTAAAATGAAACATAGTGATTTATAATAACTTTTCTAAGCTAATAACTTATTTCCAGATCAACCGGTTTAGTTATTTACTTATCGTTATATCAAAGTATTTTATCATCTTCCATCTATTTGTACGATCAAGCGGAAGCTGAACTGCAATTATTTTCTTATATATTTTTTAATGTCAATTACTTACATCACCAGCTACCGAAGATTTTATATACGTAACCACATCTTCGTGGTTTCATAATCTTACCTTATATTATTTTGTTGTGATATAATGTAACTGGCTCGATGGTGCATGTAGTAACCCTTCTTCCAAGGGTTGTGATGGGTTGCAGCGGCATGACTTTGCTCTGGCACTGTTGATGTCTATGAGCGTCAGTTACCATCAATCAGTACCCTTGCCATGAGTTTGAAAAACGGTTCTCGCTATCGAAAACTATGGCTTTGTCCCTTTCATTGTTGGGCATGTGAAAGAGACAGAGCAATAGTTTTAGATAACGGGGATAGTATTTCAAACTCATGGTAATGTCTCAGATGGGTCGCATGCTCAGGGAACAACGCAGCTGGGAGCTCATTCCGGTGTTCGCATGAGGCGTGAGATGAAAGAGTATGTTTTGACTGTTGTGTGGACATTATTCGTCATATAAAGAGCAAAATATTGAAATTAACGTGTGTGAAAAACAACTTAAAATGTGAAACGGAAAACACCTACTTTGCGCAAGTAAACACATGGTCAGTAAACTGCCGTAGGGTTGTCTCGCGAAAATCTGAATTAAAAATTAATACATTATGTTGGTCTAATGGTTTAAGTAAAAGAAGCCATGTGGTCCCCGGCAGAGTAGAATAGGCCACCCTCACTCTTACCGAGGTGTCGTAAAAGGCGACTAAGGTAAAGCTGCTGGCATGATCATCAGCACCCAGAGAAGGAAAACTCTGCATTTATAACAAAACCCTCGCCAACCCGTCTGCCAAGCGTGAGTATGGCAATTACCCCTCATGTGATCGAGGGAGGCCCGTGCCCCGGCAGTGGAGACTTCAATGGGCTCATGATGATGATGATGATTTATGTTGTCAGAAAGGAATTGGACGTATTAATTTACCTATTATGCCTATTGTATTATCTATACTGTGATTCGAGAATAAAATGATTATTAATTAAAGTCATATTAATACTTCTGCATACAATCTAGTATCTACTTAGTTTGTAACACAGTCTGCATATATTCCCATATATGCAGACTGAGGACAAACAAAGATTTTATTTTTACATCTACATTTTTATTTATGTACTAAAGAAATCGGGAATACACTAGAAATACCCAACTGGGTTTTTGTTTAATCTAGTCATAACCGGCATGGCAATTGTCCTCAAATAAATACTAATTTATCCTTTTTATATTATTGTAATCATCATCATTATTTCAGCCAAAGACGCCTACTGTCTTACCAGGTATCCCCCAATGTTTCTCCCACATTCCCCCGATCTATGTGGGCACATAGATCGGTATGTGCCGCCCGCATCCAATGGATTCCCGCGACCTTCACTCACTTTGAGCGAGCATATAAAAGAAGCTGGTCCAGCCGTCGATCCCCAACATTCACAAAAAGAAAATGAAGGCGCATTCATAAATCTTAAATCAGTGCCCCCACATAATACCTAATTTACCCTAATTAGGGTAAATTCCGCTGACCATGGCAACCCTACCTGCGCGCGTCATCGTGAGGCGCGCCGGGTGAGCAGGTAACGTCCGTTGACCCCATGATACGCGGAAATTGTTACTGTTTATGGCAACTCTGTTTTCCTATGTGTGGAATTAAACGAAATGGGTTCACTGAGAGCCCACTTAGAATAAGCATCGTTTGAATGTTTGTTTCATGGTAAGCGAAGGGGGAACAGGCTGGCAACCCCCTGGGTATATATTGCGGGATCAAAACCACAGGATTCTTAATTTTATGTTATCTCTCTCTTCAGTCGGTCCCTCACTGCTGAGGTTGAGGTTGAGGTCAACCAGTTGTGTCCATCGGTCCCGTTCAGGATAACAGGTATATTTAGTTCTTCTGATATTTTATGGTATATATTAAAGATTTTTTTATTGTGACAGTATATTGGCTCTCCTCAGCCTGACGGTAAGCAAGAGAAGAGCCCGCCTTCCAATTAGGAACGGAAGCTATGTCAGGAATCACCTCCGATTCAACGCCACGACTCCACGCGAGACGCATCGTTATAAGGTTGAAACAAGTTCCATTTCTTGATGGTTTCTTGAGGTTTAATTCGATATAGCCGATGTTATAGCAAATAGGCCTCAGTAATTTTTGCTATAATTTTTTTTTATAGAAAGGCCAATCAGGATGACCTCACTCCGCCTGATGGTAAGCGGCCGTGAAATCCAAATATGAGGCTGACAGGCACAAAAGAACTAACAGAGTACCCATTGTGTCTGCCATCCTCACCCTAATGGCCTGCTGAGATGCCGTCACGCCCCGCCTAAAAGACCCCGGATTATATGAAGGAGGAAACACATGAGCTGGGAGGGCATTCCATGTCTTGATGGCTCGGGGCAAGAACGAGGAGCCAAACCTCTTGGTGCGCGCTGCGATTGTCTGGATGGTATGCAGATGGCAACGCTGTCCAGGACGTGTTGTTCGGAAGTGGAAGGGGGAGGATGGGATAAGTTTAAGATTTAATTTTATTTCGCCATCTGAACGGGAGTACGTAGGTTCAAATCCGAGCAAGGCACCTCTGGATTTTTCAAATCCATGTCCATATTTCTACCATTCGCTCGGCGATGAGGGAAAACATCGTGAGGAATCTGCACGTTTCGGATAGTGGCATACCCTTAGTCAAGAAAAGAACCATAAAACAAATATGCATCATACGAATGTTTGTCTAGATGCGGAACTCACGACATTTGGCTTGTGAGGCAGCGATACTACCAAATGCGACACTAAGGCAATCATATAAAGGAAAGTGTCTAAAATATCGCATCATAAACAAATACTCCTTAGGCTTCGTTACAAAATATCAATTCCTAGTATTAATAATGTCAATTGCTTCTAAGAATATGGCTTAGTAATTTTTTTTCGACTTGAAAATAAAACGACTTCTGCCACACAGGCCTGCGAGCCTAGTGCACAAGTCACTGACTTTACTGTACGTAAATTGTTTCCATTTTTGTCAATAAAGAATTTATTTATTATTTCGGCTCGACCGGAGTGATACCACGGCCTTGGAGAAAACCGGCGTGTAGCAGCATTGTGCTGTGTTTTGTTGCGTGAGCGAAGGTACCGGAGGTCTAATCCGGGGGAAAGGGGGTTTAAAGGTTGTCATCGCACTTGTGACTCCACTGGTGTCGCGGATGTCCATGGGCGGCGACAATCGCTTACCATCAGGCAATTCATCTCGTCTGCCACCTATCACATAAAAAAGGTAGCAGATAGATCACCTGATTGTAAGCGTTTGCCGCCGCCCATTGACCACCGCCCCGCCCGCAACATTCATAAGTACGTTGCCAACCTTAAAACTCCCATTCCCTCGGATTCCCACAGACGCTGCTTCACGCCGGTTTTGTGCCGAAAGTGCCGAAACGTGGCTCTTTCAAGTTGAAAAGCTTTTTACGTTCTATCAAATATTCTATTTGCCAACAACTCTATAAAAAGGCTCCACATACCCAACAAGGCAGTATTCACCCCTTACAAAACATAATAAAAGTCAGAGTTACAAATAAAAACACTCCTTATACAGGCCACAAAGAGATTGCTCGAGCATACCCGACCTTATCTCAAAACACATAAGGATAAATGTAATTGTGTAAACATGTCTACGTGGAATGAAGAGGACTAATTTATACGCGTCGTAGAAAGAGATGGGTGGATGGGTGTGGGAGCTCTCGCTCGCACGCTACCTGCATTTTTGAGGTAGGTTGGTTACCTGAGGATCAACCCTATGCATACCGCTCTTGTCTGGTAACCCATGAGTCACAAGTCACGTACCTTTGGTGCAAGTTATTTTATTTTGATCTCGACTAAAAGCGATCTCTTACAATCTATACTAAAGGTTCTATCTATTTTAAATGAAAACTATTTTGTACCAATTGTCAGTTGTTTTTTTTTTTGGACTATAGGCTAACGCTTGGCCACATTCGTACCTGATGGAAAGCCACGTTGAGGTCTCGGATGATACGATACAGGCGAATGCTCGCTTTTCTAAAAATATTTATACAATTCTGTGTTTTTTAATATAAGAGGGAATTTATATGATCTACTTCATTCACTAGTTATGATATTAGATTTATGCATTTCCACATATATTGCTATTAAGACGTATAAATGCAATACTTATTTTGCAAAAAGACTGTACATAGTACCTCTCCACTTACTAATATAATAAAATAAATAAAATTCTTAAAATATACACAATGACAGATTTTGAATGTAAAAAGAAATTAACAGAATAAGAAAAAGATCTAAACTATGAGGAAACGGAGAATTTTATGGCGAGTACTTAAAAGCAACAGCTTGGCCCGTCCCATGATATTATCTATTTCTTTAATTTTAATTTTAATTAATAGTTATTAAAATGTAAATCATTTATTTTCTTTTTTAACAACTGTTTGCTAGCTATGATAGGTTGCGCTAGGATTTCCCTGGCACAAGTTTTTAATATACTTAAAAGGAAAATACAAACTCGGATATTTATTAAAGAAAAATCCTACTTGTTATTGAAATAAAGATATTTTAATTTTTTTTTTCATATTGTACTATCTGGTAAATAATTATAATTTTGGTCTTCGCGTAAAAGATCTTTCAAATTCTAAGAAAAATATTTTTTGTAAAACGCGACGGTTGCGGCTATTCGACCACCCAAATCTTAACCAATTTTAAAAGGTAAAAAATGTTTGGGGCATTAAGCTCTTGTCCCTAGAGCGTTTAACCCTTGTAACTTCATGAGTCACGGTCTCCTCGAACATCAAATGGTAAATGTGAGATAGGGAGGCGATCCGTCACTCGAGTAAATAGTAATCGGATTTAGTAAGTGTAACAACTACGCCGTGTGGTCCCCGGCAGAGTAGAATAGTCCACACTCACTCTTACCGAGGTGTCGTAAAAGACGACTAAGGTAAAGCTGCTGGCATGATCATCAGCACCCAGAGAAGGAAAACTCTGCATTTTTATCAAAAACCTCGCCAACCCGTCTGCCAAGCGTGTTAGGCCCGTGCCCCAGCAGTGGGGACTTAAATTGGCTGACGCTGACGATGACGATGAAGTGTAACATCGTAAAAAAAAAATACACTTGAGTCAACTTCACCACAACAACTGTAGGTGGTTGGGAACACCGAAGGCAGGTCGTGCAGTCGTTCATCAACAAGGTGGACCGATCAGTGGAAGGACTCGTCGTTCCTACAAATTCTGCGCAGTCGTAAAAGATGCGCTAGACAGAAACCGGTGGAAGCAGATCGCCGTGAGGCTGACCACGATCCTCAGACATGAGGGACCGACGAGAGAGAGAGAGAGAGAGAGAGAGAGAGAGAGAGAGAGAGGAGTCTAGACTCTAGACTAGTATTAGACGGTAGGAATGATGGATACCTCATTGTATATGAGCAAGTGCTGAAAAAAAATCTGGATTGCCCTCTACTGCGTTCTTGGGCCAAAAGCTTGGTACGCTTGTGGATGCCTCATTTGAAAAACCGAATATCTATGAGATACAATTGGGTGTTATTAAATGGAAATGCAAAATGATTCCAATGAAGTGAACGTGCCATTCTCTCGACCCTCGACTCGAGTTGAATTTTACGATTGTTCGATGATATCTCGATGCACTATTCGACTCATGACTTTCGTGGTCGACTATTTATATTATGAGAAGTCTTAAATATTCTCAGTCGAATTTTTCCGATGTCACTCGAAAATTTGACTCAAGTCCCATCACTAATGTTTGGTCAGCAACAGGTCGCCTTCACAGGGTTAGTATAAACTCGTAGGAGAATTCGGCCATTGCAGTGTATTTGTAGTGTGTTTTTAGACTGACTATTTTTAGCCAAAGAGTAATTGTAAACATTTAGTGAAGCTTTAGTGCCAGCATAGTATAATGAATGAGTGAGTTTGTACTGCTTACTGTATGGAGACTCCCTGCCTCCCGATGAATGCGGCTCCACCCCTGCTCGGTTACCTCAGTTACCCTATAAAGTCTTTTCTCACACACACAAACATGGTACTCGTTCATCTGCACACGTATCTATGCCTGTGTGATTAGAACGCATATGTTTCATATATTTTGTCGCGAGTGTTCCGACTTAGCCAGTGGCTTGACATTACGTAGCTACGGACTCTAGGGTAAATCTGACATAGAAATCAATCAAGCATATATTGATATCGATGAATTCGTTGACCTACTGGTATATCCGATATTAGTTAATAAGAATTGCTTAGCTAAACATTTTGTCTTTTAATAAAACCAATTGCCGCCATGCGGTCAAGTCAGTTGCCAGTAGTCCGTTGCCAGTTGCCTACCATCCGCAATTTGCAAATCATCCGTGTCCGTGAATCCCTAAAAAGAAAAGTAAGGTTCCCCAAATTTCATGTAGTGAATTCGGTTCGGGAATAAATACGGTGTTAGGAACTTTGGTGTTTCATTTTTTAAAAAGACATTCGCCGGGTGCCGCGTAACACTACGCAGTACATCCAACTGTATCCCTCTCACACACGTTCCGTATAGTCTGATTCGGTCTCACGCCGAACCACGCCGAGATTACTAAGCGCGCTTGTACGTGTGCGTAGTATAACACGCGATGTTGGCAGCTGGCGCTTTGTTATTTATTATGTGGTTTTTATGTGAGATGCGAAGAAAGTGACTTGCTAAAGGGACACGTGCAAAATAATATACCTACAACCTGTGCGGATAAAGAATGGGATCAGAAATGGCGTCGCATCTATTCACTTCTCGCTCGCACACTATTTGCGTCTATACTCGCACCGTGGGGTGCGAGTATAGACGCAAATAGTGTGCGAGCGAGAAGTGATTAGATGCGCTGCCATTTTTGATCCCATTCTTTATCCGCACAGGTTGTACATATTAATTAAATATTTCACATTATCACATACATTGATCTGACTCCGTGATAGGTAGCTCAAACACCTGTGATACGGATATCAGAAGAACCAACAGCGGAATTACAAATATATACATTTAATACCTTTCTTTTGTAATAACATTCATATTAAATATAAATGATCGGAGTAGGTAGAACTATTTGGATTCATTGCCCGAAAAAATAGATATTAATATGGACATGCCCCGGGATTTCGACTATGATCCCGTGATTAAAATAAATAAATAATTATTTTAGAGTTAAATATTTAAGCTTTTTAATCATGATAGGGCTTATCCATAAACGTTCGATACAAACAAATTACCCTTAGTAAAATACCGACCTAACTCAAAATTTTAATATAGATGCTAAGTGAAAATAGTATCGGCTAAAATCCAGCGATGAAAGGTCATCTAACAACAATTTTGAGTTATGTAAATAGGTACACTCACATATGAACACGAGATGAAATTTGAAGTGCGTTATTTACTCAAGACTACTCAAGAATAAATTGCAAAGAATTGCTATAAAAATATCAACAATTTTGAGTTAGGTCAGTATTTTACTAAGAGTGATTATTTACTTACAGTTTGTTCTTATCTATCTAACATAATATGTATCTTGAATTTCGAAAGAACAAATATAACTTTTTTAATTAACATGGTATCATAAACCGTTTATGAATAAGTTCGTAAGGCTGATGTTAATGTTCGTATGTATAAATGAAAATAACTGTTAATAGTATAAAGTATATCTTTAATCCCGGGATTCCAGGCATGTCCATATTATTTGAAAAAATAGCGCTACCTACTCAGATCATTGCTTATAATACATATAAACCACCCAGACCAATACAAACAGACATGTTCGTGCTTCCAAATGTTTGTACTGTGCGGGGATCGAACCTGCAACCCTTGCACCAGAGGCTGCGTTCGCTACCACTGTTCCAAACGGGTCGTATTAAAATTAATCTGTATTAAACGATTTAGCATGTTTTTTTATGCTAGGATACATTGGTGACAAACTATAAACTCTAAAATATATACTTAATGATAATAAATGAAACTAAAGTTATTGTTAGAATTAATATTCATATAATGATGTTTATGTACATAATCCGCTGTCCGATAGTGAGGGGCATAGCCTCATTTGTTTTCCTGAATGGTATTTTCCGTGTAAAGTATTTGACTGAAAATACGAATAGGAACTAGTTCACAATAGTCTTGTGTCCTATTTTTTACTCTTGTTGGTAATATAAGAACCCCTCAAAAGTGAAAACATCGGTGAAAGAATGGATTTGTTAGCTTGGAAACTCTTCGAGATAGGACAATTTGAAAATCACTTAAAATATCACTTGCCCAAAACGCTCCATACAAACAGCGAGGCGTGACGTCAGCCCTCACTAGTTTGTGCGCATCGCGAGATAGCTTTGTTTGAAAGTTATATGAAATAGTGCGTTTATGAAAATGGTTTCTTAACGAAAGTTGCTATAAATTAAGATATCGATTGCTATATAAATGTTTCGTAAATTTAAGACTTAAAATGTACTTGCCTATCTTTGCCTTTGAAGGCTCATAACAAAAATAACAAGCTGAAGTTTTGTACATAGCTCCTTTTGATCGTTATTTCTCAATGCTATTTAAAAAAGTCTGCCAATCTCTGACCTAGTACACAAGCCTATTTTATACAAATTGACCTTATTCTGTACTAAGTAGCTGAAGCATTTTTAAGTGAATATTAGACAACAGGAATAAGAAACATATTACTTAAGTCCATATTATTAGACCCACAGTCTGAACAAACATCGAACCTACGACCTTTTTTTTATGTGATATGTGGCAAACGAGCAGACGGATCACCCGATGGCAAGCAACCGCACCAGTGAAGTCACAAGTGCCCCGCCAACCTTTAAACCCCCATTTCCCCCGGATAAGACCTGCGGTACCCTCACTCACGCAGCGAAACACAGCACAGTGCTGCTTCACGCCGGTTTTCTGTGAGGCCTTGGTCTCACTCCCGTCGAGCCAGCCCATTCATGCCGAAGCGTGGCTCTCCCACGGTAAAAAGTTCTAATAAATACATCTTTTTAATTGTACTTTTCTTTTTTTTTCCAGGTAAGCTGACCTTTATGCTACATCTCTCTCAACTTCTTTTAACGTGAGTTTCTAACCTTTGTTTTCTACATTAAATAAATGTATTGGACGCGCGCTTCATCATCATCATCATCATCAGCCCATTTAAGTCACCACTGCTGGGGCACGGACCTCCCTCAATCACATGAGGGGTAATTGCCATACTCACCACGCTTGGCAGACGGGTTGGACGCGCGCTTAGTAAAGTGAAAACGAACTCATTATGGCGGACAAACGAGCAGACGGTTCACCTGATGGTAAGTGATTACTGCCGCCCATGGACTTCTGCGACACACGGGGCACAAATGCGTTGTCAGCTCTTAAGGGAGGAATAAACTCTTTCCTTGATACGACCTGGGGTGTTGACCAGGTCGTATCTGTTCGGAAACACCATTGTATTTCAGACTATAAGGGCTATATTTGAATAAAAAATCAATTCATTTCATTTGCATTGTCTTTATAATAACACGGTGCATCTTTTTAGTAATTCCTACCATGCAACATTATTAAGGTAATGGTTCATTGTACAGTGAAGGTAAAAACAGTAACACCACACATAATTATTGCAAACATTTGTTTTGTGCATTTAAAGCTTCCACTATACTTTATTAACACTAATACTCTCTGAACATGTATGTTTGTATTGGTCTGGGTGTTTCCTATGTATTATAAGTATGTATTTACAAAAGAAAAGTATTATATGTATATATTTGTAATCCCACTGTTGGTTCTGATATTCGTAACACAGGTGCTTGAGCTACCTATCTCGGAGTCAGATCAATGTATGTGATGTTGTGAAATATTTATTTATTTATTTAATACTATTACCGTATTTTTGTTATGACGATATATAAGTGCCAGACTAAATTCTATGGTCACTAACATTAGAATAGTTATTTACGGGATTGCTACCATGTCGTACCTTATTTTTGAGTATCCGATATTTCGGCGCTGTTGCAAGCGCCATGGTCACGGAGTAACTGAAGATTCTGCGGGTAAGATGTTATTGGCAGACATATCGGTCTACCCTCCTTCTTAGTCTTTTACTGCGTTCACCTCCGGTACCACTGTTTCCTAACTCACTATTTATTCGCACCTGTTCTCGACACACAACACTCACAGTATCTGCCCGCGAAACGACACTTTGTTTAGTTTTACGGTTCCTACACTTACAAATCACTGGATTCCAGACATTTGACAATTTAAACCCATCCTCACGATTGAAATTTTTGAATTTCCGGATTTCAATCGCTTCCCTGACCAGTCTCGGTATGTAGTGGCGTTCTGTCGAAATTATCTGAGGGTTATAAAACTCAATCCAGTGATTTGGACCCGATTCCAACAAATGTTCTGCAATTGCTGATTTCTGCTTGTCATTGTTTTTGACCGCTTTTATGTGTTTTTTGTTAACAATGACAAGCAGAAATCAGCAATTGCAGAACATTTGTTGGAATCGGGTCGAAATCACTGGATTGAGTTTTATAACCCTCAGATAATTTCGACAGAACGCCACTACATACCGAGACTGGTCAGGGAAGCGATTGAAATCCGGAAATTCAAAAATTTCAATCGTGAGGATGGGTTTAAATTGTCAAATGTCTGGAATCCAGTGATTTGTAAGTGTAGGAACCGTAAAACTAAACAAAGTGTCGTTTCGCGGGCAGATACTGTGAGTGTTGTGTGTCGAGAACAGGTGCGAATAAATAGTGAGTTAGGAAACAGTGGTACTGGAGGTGAACGCAGTAAAAGACTAAGAAGGAGGGTAGACCGATATGTCTGCCAATAACATCTTACCCGCAGAATCTTCAGTTACTCCGTGACCATGGCGCTTGCAACAGCGCCGAAATATCGGATACTCAAAAATAAGGTACGACATGGTAGCAATCCCGTAAATAACTATTCTAAATTCTATGATTTAGAAGTCTATTTTATCATTTTAATTCACTAAACATACCTATGTTGAAATAAACATAATATGTTAAAATGAGAAAATAAGCTTCTTAATCACAAATAAGTATTTGAATCTCAAAATACACTTTAAAGCAAGGCTGCCTTTGGGTCGCTGTTTGGCGAAGTGACCCAAAGTGAGCCTTAGCCTTCGATAGTAAGAGCCTCCATCTTGGTTGGTCCTGCCACCTCCTCTCAGTTATCCGCCAAAAGTCCGGATTTGTGATTATATTGATAAATGTATTTATTATCCAGGGTAACATGTAACCATGATTCAGTTGACCAGTTAAAGGGTTGCAAAGGTCAGACGGCAGTCGCTTTATTGTAATTAGCAGCCTCCCCAAACCGGGATTCAACACTGGGATCCTGAGCTCGTTTTGTGATACGGGGAGAGCCACGCTTCGGCATGAATAGGCCGGCTCGACCGGAGTGAGACCACGGCCTTACAGAAAACCGGCGTGAAGCAGCACTGTGCTGTTTAGCTGCATGAGTGAAGGTACCGGAGGCCCAATCTGGGGAAAAGGGGGTTTAAAGGTTGCAGCGCACTTGTGACTCTTCTGGTGTAGCGGGTGTCTATGGGCGACGGCAATCGCTTACCATCAGGCGTCTGCTCGTCTGCCACCAAAAAGCGACAGCTTTGGACGCAATCTGTAGCTACACGCTAAGATGAAATATTTAATATCCAGAGGAGGTGGGGGGAGACTCTTGGCTATACACTTTCCTCACTGTTAACACTCCCATTGTGGCATATGCGTCTTGAACTCTGTGGGCGATAAATTACACCGTATCGATATGCCAAGCGTTTGTTGGGGATAAAAAAATCTCAAACGCGGCCAGCGAGGGTCGTCGACCAGGAAAATTGAGTGGTTTCTTACTCATGCCTCATTCTTATGGGGCATTGTTTCAGTCTGGATTCATCGATATAAAGGCCCCGATTTTGAGAATTAGGTTTTTTGAAGATGATGGGGGAATATGGTAAAATTTTACTTATCTATTAAATACACTCTTAGTAGTCCCTCTCATAACAAAATGTGATCTATGAATGGTTTCAGAACAAAACACGATCCAATCCTTTTAACAATGTGTCCTTTTAACCATGTCGGCAGATGTCTTTCCGTAGAGTGACGATTCTTGTAGGAGATTTGTTCGACCTGTATAGAGAAATCACATTATTCCAATGTGTGCGAAAAATCCGCAGGATGGCTGATTAATTCGTTAATTGACAATTTGACATGTCACGTCTCATCATCAGCCCATTTAAGTCCCCACTGCTGGGGCACGGGCCTCCCTCAATCACATGAGGGGTAATTGCCATACTCACCTCGTTTGGCAGACGGGTTGGTGAGGGTTTTGGTATAAATGCAGAGTTTTCCTTCTCTGGGTGCTAATGATCATGCCAGCAGCTTTACATTAGTCGCCTTTTACGACACCTCGGTGAGAGTGAGGGTGGCCTATTCTACTCTGCCGGGGACCACACGGTGACATATCACGTCTAAAAATACCCAATCACCCTGTAGATTTACCTCAGTCCTATATTATACTATAGGACTGAGGTATAGTACAGTATAGGACTGAGGTCCGTAAGGTCGCTAAGGTTGGCTTAAAACCCTAATTGTCAAAATGTTATTTTGATTATTTTACCGTGGGAAGGTCACGCTTCAGCATGAATGGGCTGGCTCGACCGGAGTGATACCAAGGCCTCACAGAAAAACGGCGTGAAACAGCACTGGGGAGAGGGGGGTTTGTGACTCCACTGGTGTCGCGAGTGTCCATGGGCGGCGGCAATCGCTTACCATCAGGTGATCCGTCTGCTCATCTGCCACCTATCACATAACAAAATGCAAAACAAACGAGACGACGGGATTTTACTTCTGACGATGCAAAGTTTACATGGGATTTTGCATCGTCAAAAGTAGAGTTCTCGGAACGAGGCACAGCACAACACAGCAAATAAGCAACAAACAAGTAAACTAATAATAAACAGAGTGTCCCTTCGCCCTTAACCCCTCAGGAAACGCCAGTCTATTTCAGTCAGAGGCAAATTGGTCGTCCACGAGCCCGCATGCAGACGCCCTTTCCTGTCACGACTGAATTTCTGGCTAAGAATTAGTAAGTGAGCGATCGGTAGCTCGGTATAAGAACGTGCGACTTCTAAACGGGAGGTCGAACATTCGAATTAGACAAAACAAAAGGCAAGAGTGAACAGGCATCTTTTAGGCAAACTCGTATCATCCTAGACCTCATCGTCGCTTTCCCGATGTGCGATTATGATCAAGCGTTAGCCTATTGACCAAAAAAAACTCTGAATTTTTCAACTCTATGTACAGGGTCATTTCACTTAATACTTTTTCCTTAGTATGGGAAAAATTGTTGAGCGGTTTTCGTTAGATGGAGCTTGTAAAAAGCAGATGTAGCTTTAATAAGCAATCAAGCAGATGGTTCGGCGTTGTTTCGGTAGATGTCGATATGCATTTTAACATCGCGCTAGTAAAGCGTCTTTCCGAAACAATGACCTCAAGCCCTGCCCATATTAGCAAATTTTTAAAAAGTATGGAAAAATATTAGACATCTAGAAGGTATTTTTTATTTAGCAAATAAAATTAATTCTCTTATTTTACTTAATTGTCTCCCTGACTGATTCTCGAAGGTGGGGTACTACATAGCCGTTGAGTATGTGTGGTTTTCCTCTAGATGGTGCTTTAAAGGGTTGCAAAGGTCAGACGGCAGTCGCTTTATTGTAATTACCAGCCTCCCCAAACCGTGATTCAACACTGGGATCATAAGCGCGTTTTGTGGACCGTGGGAGAGCCACGCATCGGTATGAATAGGCCGGTTCGACCGGAGTGAGACCACGGCCTCACAGAAAACCGGCGTGAAGCAGCACTGTGCTATTTAGCTGCATGAGTGAGGGTACCGGAGGCCCAATCTGGGGGTGCTAGCACTGGCTAGCTGACTGAGGTCTCTATCTCATTATATATAAGTTACTCTATGTCCATGTGCATATTATCTACCGGCGGTGGGGTCATCGTCAGGAAACCTGCACATTTCTTCACATAACCTGCAGATAGTTTCAAAACGTGTAACCATGATTAAGTTGGTCGGGTTCCCCAGTAAAGGGTTGTGAAGGTCAGGCAGCAGTCACTTCGTTTTAATTACCAGACCCCCCAAATCATCATCATGGTTCAATTCGTTTCCTAATGAGACTAACTTCTAAGCCGATTGTCTACGCAACTTGAACACTATTCCAAAAGCATAAGGTTTAGATACGTAGTTATTTAATTCTACCAGCATGATAAGTAGCTGCGCGCACGCACGTCGCCCGCATTTTAGTTAATTTCGTTAAGTTATAGTTAAGCCCATTTGACAGCTTTAATACATTTTTGACGACATCATCGCCCTAATGGGACAGCTGTACTTAAATGTTCTCATGCTCACATGAGTATGGATGTCACACACCCAAGCCAATTAGTCAGATATGAGACATAATCTGGAACAAATTAGAAATAATAACTATTTTCTTAAGAAGTAATTGAACTAACTTGATGGCTAACAACCGATGTACCATTACACATCTGTGATGCCCCATGTGTTGCAGATGTCCATGGGCGGCGGTAATCACTTACCATCAGGTGACTCTTCTGCTCGTTTGTCCGCCACAGAGTAAAAATAACTACAAAATGATTCTGGACGTGTAACCGTGATCCAGCTGGTCTGGTTCCCCTGTCTAACGGTTGCGAAGGTCAAGCGGCAGTCGCTTCATTGTAATGACCAGACTTCCCGAATCCTGGATCATGGTCAAGCGTACCCCGGGCTCCGATGCAATAAGATAATAAGATTTCATTCCCCATAACTATGTATAACACGATAGGTATTATTACACACATTTATTATATGTATTTATACCGTCCGTGTCATAGCAATCAGGGCTCACATAATACCAGCGCCATGGCCTACAGGAAGGTACCTACCCCTTCCTTAAGTCGTGGCTTTAGCTGAGTGAGCTCCTTTTTGTATGCACCGCGACACACCTGGACACAATGTATGTAGGTAACTATAGTATATTACCCGCCTTAAATATTTCAACTTGTAGGTTTTTTTTTCTTATCTAAACATCACAAGTTTGTTTTTTTTTGTTCTTTATTTGTAATGTTGTGTGTCGTGTGTGTTTAAGAAATAAATGTTTTTTATCTTTATCTTTATGAATAGCTTTGAACGCAACTAAAAATTACATGCTAAGACAGAGGCCCAATCCGGGGAAAGGGGGATTAAAAGTTGGGAGCACACTTTTGACTCCACTGGTGTCGTGAGTGTCCATGGGCGGCGGCAATCGCTTACCATCAATCAGGTGATCCGTCTGCTCGTCTGCCACCTATCACATAAAAAAATGAGGGGGAACCAAAACAGGGGTAATATATTATGGGATTGGTGATCGGTAGATGCATGGTACGGAACGTGTAAGAGATCGATTTTTGAATTATAGAATGACGTTCGAAAAGAGTGAGATAGAAGACGAATGGCTGACAGCTATGAATGGAATAAAGGTGTAGCAAGAAGGTTATAAATATAGAAGCACTTATTCCCATAACCTGGGGTATTATTTATTTTGTCCCACATATACGTAGATCTTTCCTTCTGTATATGGCATCGTCCTAATTTAAAGGCTGTCACCGCGCGTTATATTAAAAGACACGTTTTTCCCATTTCCTATGGGGATGACATATTCCGGAACAAATAGTTAGCTGTCTTGTGAGACAAGTAATTTTTCCCATAGAAATAAGCAGCCATTCGGAATAGAGTATTCTTACTTATTTTGTAACAACTGTTTTATTTAATCCCTACATCTGTTTCTAGCTATAAGAGATCGGATTTTCCTGGTACAAGCTTTTAATATACTTAAAAGGAAAATCCAAACTTGGATATTTAAAAAAAAAACTTAATTGTTAAGGACTTTTTTTTCATTTTCATTTTTATGAATAAATAGTTACTCACCATGTCACATAAGGGGCATTTTATATGATCTTTAGCTCCCGCATGCATAGAGCAATGTAACTCGAAGTCAAGAACGCATCTTCCATACGGGAAACGTGGTTCGAATTTGAGTATGCCCCTCTGAATTATTCAAATCTATGTGCATACACCATTGGCTCGGCGATGAGGGAAAACATTGTAAGGAAAGCTGCAAGTCTTATAAAGTTTATTAAAATTGTAATTACCTACAATATTCGAGATTATGATTCTGAATGTGTAATTGTCATTCATTTGGTCTAAGTCTAGTCTGACGAAAAAGTACTGCTGTAAAAATACAATCAAAATAATTCTAGTTATCTTTCTATTTTAGTAATTTAATGAACAGTCACGTGCATTAATAAATATACAATCTTATTCAATAATGAACGTTATTGTTCCGTCTTAAGAGTCGAGGTGTTTACATTTCATCGCGGGCGACTGTATACAAAGACGAAAACCGTTGGCGTCCCCCATAGATCACCAATATTCGAGCAAACGCTTTACAAACCATTTCGTCCGAAATAATCTTTATCATTGTTTCCCAAAGTTTATGTTTCGTTTATTTTTTATACCTAAAATATGCTGTGCCACAGCTATTAACCAGATATCAAATCATATCTAAACTATTTATGAAGAGGTAAATGCTACAGACAGCGGCAACGCTTATAGGTAATCTGAACGCTTGCGCGATGTTATCAACATCTAGCGCCATCTATTGGTATAAAGTGGAACTAATGTCCCGAAACGAAGAGAGGGCGGGCCACTAGTATTTTTTTAAATGATAGATAGGGGCCAGGCAGTTTGGGAAACACTGGCCCACAGCACAAATACCGCGATAGGGCAGTAAGTGAAAAAATGGAGCCATTTCCAAGCGTCGTTGCCCCGAAATTGACGACTCCAAATCGAAGGTAGACGATGAGGAAGTTTTATATAGCGCACTGGGCGGTAGGGTTGCCACTTTAGCTGGAAAAATATTTTTCTTTTAAACTTAAACTATCTTATTACAAAACGCGATCTAAAGTTATTACCATACTTAAGCTCATGTCATCCCGTTCCAACGTGCAATTACAAAATGGGTTGGCACGAGGTTTGTTCCGGGACTATCCTTAGTTCGCGATTTGTAATAAAGCGGATTGAAACAATAAGTAGTTCTTCACTATCATCAGTCTGTTGCAGTGCACTGCAGAAAAAAACCTTCGGCTGTCGTCATTTTATTGTACAACGTTTAAGACTCGGAGGGCAAATTAAAGCTCTGCTTAACACTAAATTTGAAAACGGCATCTTCAAGCTGAAGCTTGGCATCAAAAACGGTCATAATCGGTAGTCGACAACACAAATCACTTTATATAATAACTGGTAGTTTAGATTGCTATTAGTTCCAAACTTGACAAAGAGATGGCACTAGGTTTTGATTACATTGCGCAAGTGTTTTGTCTTTTCGAATTACCTAATAATAATAATAATAAATAATGATAATAAATTCATTCAACATCTGATACATAGACTTGATTCTGTACTAAGTAGCTTAACCACTTGTGTTACCGATTTCAGACAATAAAGGAATTAAAAACACATACTTAAATAGATATATTACACCCTGACACTGAATAAACACTAGTACTTTTTTATTTATTTATTTCACTATCTTATTTTATCTTTACAGGAGAGTAATCATCTAATACGATAGAATAAAATACTATTTTCTATAGAATACAAATTTTATCTAATTTAGTTACAGCTACTTATAACTAACACTAAAAAGCGCGGCTCTTACGAATTCACTCAGTCAGCAACTACATCTGATACCTCGTTAAAACACCTGGGGTGGCGCGAGTGTGGGGCGCCTCCGCCAGCAAGTTAGTGCGCGCGCGCGGCGCGTCAATAGTGAAGAAACAAAATCATCACACGAATGTTTGTCCAAGGTGTAGATCGAACCCACGACCTTTGGCATATAAGCATGGTAGTATATACTTAGATCACTCACTGAGATTATTGTCAACCCTATCTCTATTTTGGTGGTTTATTTTTAGTTCGACGAATTAAGCTGCGTTTTTTACCCCAGCACCTGCAGGTAACCGGAGCGGGCATTAAGCCGCTAATGCATTCCCAAGATCGATGTGTCGGGGCGCACCTAAATTTAGGACATTAATCATAATAAACTTCCTAGGAAGGTGTTTTGAATATCATTTATGAAGATTTGTTGAGAGGTAGGGTCGGGAAGAGGGCTTTTATAGGTTTTTATAGGCTTAGTAAATAAATAATGCACTTAAAAATTTATCGACAGTCTTTGAGTGGGTCTCGAACCCACGATCTTTTGCTAATCGGACAACTGCTTTACCGACTAAGCTACCGGAGACCTTGGTAAGTCGACGAATTTTGTAATTGCTTTTTTCTTGATCAGACTGTCGACAAATTTTTAAGTGCATTATTTACTTAAGAATTAATTGCTATAATTGCTATACCCAAAAAATCATAGGTTTAGTGAGTAGGGTAACTCGATAGATTTCGTTTATTTACGTCTTATAAAAGGGAGGTCGTAGGTTCAAATCCGCGCAATGCGTGCTCGAATTTTTGAACTATATGTTCGTATTTCTTTGCTAATAAATAACACTGAGCCTCTTATTTTACTTTATTTTCTTTATTGTAAGGAAACATACAGTACTTAAAATAACACTATTTAACACACAAAAACATAATCTTAAACCAATTAAGTTTCCACTAATAACGAATATCATAAAAACCGCAACATGATGTTGGTAATATAAACAAAAAGGAGGAATTGAGCAATTGACAAATATCTACTTATAATAATATATCTAATTTGTGTAGGTTATATTGTATTATAGTAAGGTAACATTCGTATATATTAGTGTATGATAACGTGTTTATTTATTTATTTATTATCTAGCTAGATATATATATTTATACTATAAATTTACTTAATCAATATTCAAAATCAAAAGGATTGCACCACCCTCCCCTCTTCTATCTAATGTCATTTGCCTGAAGGTTGTCTGGTAGAGATCGCTCCCAGCGATAAGACCGCCTAAATTGTACATTGTATCTCTGTATACCTAGCTTTTAAGTTTTGTATGTTGTGCAATAAAGAGTATCTATCTATCTATCTACTTTGTAAAATCAGGAGACAATTTACCCACAACAGCCTTTTTGTACGCTCGCAGTGTAGTGTTAAATAGATCTAAGTCACAAAAATCGCTGTTATAATTATGACAGGAGCGCAACAGAAAGGTGTTACGGGCATAATTGCTGGTGTCTTCTCAGTATAAATCGACATTCCGAACCAGCGATAGATTATATGTTTTGATATTCATAAGTGTTTTGTATGAAGTTAACTTGAGTAAAGTTTTTTTATATACTGCCACTCGGTGAAGCCCTGGTAGCACTCCGGTTGAGCCAGACCATTAATGCCGAAATGTGTCTCTCTGACGGTTCACATAGGATTGAAATAAAATACCGATTGACGGTTGAAATTTAACTTCCCTGAAATAAGAATAGAAAAATTATGACATGAAAAATGTCACAACTTCTGTATTGTAAATAATACCATGGACTAATTAATGTATTAGTCCATGGTAATACCTAACTTTTGCAACAGGAAAACGCAATATCCACACTTCCACAGCCATTTCATTCGACATCCTCCATTGTTTATCGATAAATAGTCCTACGGTTTTAATGAACGATAATGGAACGGTATCGAATATTCGAAGCGAACACACAAATCGATCAAGGTTGATCAATTTGAAGTCGTTCCATTGGTCTGGTCCCTTAGAGACAGTCAGTTGATTCTTGAATCACTCTCCTCTTCATCTTAGCATGAGATAACCAGTTGCGTCCAAAGCTGTCGCATTGGAGCTCGGGTTACGCTCCGAGAAAGATCCAGGATTGGACGTTTGGTAATTACCTTCGCAACCCTTTGACCGTGGAAAAGCCTCGCTTCGGCATGAATGGGTCGGCTCGACCAGAGAGTTACCACGGCGTCTCAGAAAGCCGGCGTGAAGCAGCACTGTGCTGTTTCGCTGCCTGAGTGAGGGTACCGCAGGTCTTATCCGGGGGAAATGGGGGTTTAAAGGTTGGCAGGGCACTTGTGACTTCACTGGTGTCGCGGGTGTCCATGGGCGGCGGCAATCGCTTACCAACAGGTGATCCGTCTGCTCGTCTGCCACCTAACACATAAAAAACTCTTAGACAGGGGAACAAGACCTACTAGTTCAAAATCTAGAGTCGCACATTTGTATGAATCTTTGCTAGTGGAATAACCCTCAGACTGTCGGGCGAATATTCTAAAATCACCTCTTTCTAGAAGTTAATAATATTATCCTCCAACCGATTTTGGCTAAGGCGGCCACGATCAGCTGCGTAAGTGGCTGATCGTGGCCGTGTTACGTGATCGTGACCGTACGGAACGAGCTCGTCTCTCTCCGAGATCGAATCCGAAATGAGGTGATCCGGCAGAGATCCAAAGTCATCGACATTGCTCACCGGATTAGCAAGCTTAAGTGGCAGTTGGCTGGCCATATTAGCCGCAGAACCGACAACCGATGGGGTAAACGAGTTCTAGAGTGGAGACCGCGTCTTGGCAAACGTAATGTAGGGCGCCCTCTGGCTAGGTGGTGGGGCGATCTGCGCAGGATGGCTGGCAAGAGCTGGATGCGAGAAGCCATGGATAGATCACGGTGGGGAACAATTGGAGAGGCCTACGTCCTGCGATAGGCTGATGATGATGCGCTACCCACTGCGACAGCGAGGCAGATCTGGAAGTTAATACAAGAATAACTGGCTGAAACAGTTTTTTATCGTAACATATAGAAAATCGATAGACAAACAACTTTTTTCATTAAAGTAACGAACTTCAAAAAAAAGCTTACATTTTTATTTTATTCCCAGAAAATATTCTCCTTAAACATACCATTTCGTATCGTGTACAGTCGATAGAAAAATGATTACCCTCAGTAACATTATCAGGTATTGAAAGGAAAATTAATTTTCTCATAGCAACATTGATTCCGAGAAGGCCCAAGGAAATGGGTTTTGCCTCGCATCTTTAATAAACTCGTGTGGAAACGATACTCTTGAGTCTTATGAGATATTGTTGCTTTTGAGGGTTTCTTTAAGGGTTTTTTCGCGATTATTAAAACGTATTCGTGTAAGCATAATTTAAGGAGTAGCTGATACGTCTCAGCGTTTAAGATATCGCACCTCTTCTTCTTCATCTTAGTGTGTGATTCCCGGTTGCGTCCAAAGCTGTCGCTTTAGAGCCCAGGGTGCGCATAGACCATGATTTAGGATTGGGGGGTTCTGGTAATTGCAATGAAGCGACTGCCGTCTGACCTTCGCAACCCTTTAACAGGGGAACCAGACCAACTGAATCATGGTCTAAGATATCGCACCATAGCTACAAATATAACAGCTTTAGTAATATTTTATCTCAATCCATATATGTATTTCTTGTGTTTCGTTGCATAAGTGAGGGTAACGGAGGCCCAAATCGGGGGAAAGGGGGTTCAAAGATTGCAGCGCACTTGTGACTCCACTGGTATCGCGGGTGTCTATGGGCGGCGGGAATTGCTTACCAACAGGCGACCCGTCTGCTCGTCTGCCTCCTATCACATAAAAAAGAAAAAAATGGAAATATTTTAATAAAATATTCAACTAATAGTTTTAACTGGCTAGAGAAACTTGACATTTATGTCACAATCAACTCTAAGAAAATTAGAAAAAAAGGACCAAAGAAATTTAATTACAGTCTTATTCATAAATGATTCTTTAACCTTTGCTAGCTAAAAAGGTTTTCTAAAACAGATTTCATTCTTTTTTTGAAAATTATGTATGTTTATTTTTTGTTTCAAACGTCAAAACTGCTCTTTAACACCATTTAAGCCACCAAAGATATATTGAACGTTATGAATAACGCCCGTAATCTAAGACCCGTAAAAGGGCTCTTAAGAAAGAATACTTTTATTTATGTTTTGTAGCCCTATAAACTGTTTCTATCAAAATTACGCTATATTTCGATTTTTGTGACGAGGAGTGTATTTTTCGAGATTTATAAAAATATTGACTAAAGGTACCGCAATCAGAGCTGAGGTATGTAAACACTGCGACGCAACATTCGAAGAAATGCGAAATTTCTCAAATTTCACAACCTTTCACGAGGTAATGGCAAATATGAGAAAAGTTGCCGAGCACGATATTAATATAAACAGGTAACGTTTTGCTTGGAACGTCGGATTTTAATGTGGAACTGATATTAAAGAACTTGGCATTCGGTTCGATATCTTTCATCTTTATATGAGTTTATTTTTAATTTAGAAAATGTCTTAGCTCCATTTTTACCATCGTACAAATCTATACATAAATAATACTCGTAAATACATACCTCAGGCAATATACACTGAACATGTATCAAATTAAGAGTATTCACAAGATTGGCCCGTTGGCGCACTTGTTCAAGACAACCCACGCCAAGAGGCGTGGGTTCGATCTCCACCCTGGACAAACGTTCATTTGATGAACACTTGTGTTTGTACAGGGTGGGTGTAATCTTCATATAGGTAATAAATGTATTTAGAGTAAGTATTCGTCTTTTGTCTGATATTCGTAACACAAATAATAATAAAAATAATAATTCTCACATCTCATACGTTAACCTGATTCCGTACTAAGTAGCTTAAGCACTTGTGTTACAGATATCAGACAACAGAGGAATAAATATATACTTAAATACATATATTACACCCAGACACCGAACAAACACAAGTGTTCATCGCACGATTGTTTGTCCAGGGTGGGGATCGAACCCACGACCTTTGGCGTAAGAGGCAGGGTCACTACCAATTGCGCCATCCGGTCAGTCTAAAACTGCTCAAAAAAATGCTCAAACTAAGGCCAGATTCGACCAATCTTTATCCACGTTATAATCTATAGATTAACGCTACGAGTTGTGTGGCATGACCGCGTTATACTATATATAAATTTACGGATAAAGTATTCTTCCTCTTCGAGTGTCTGTTCAGTCTTGAAGGTTGGCAGCCAGTTTCTTCAACTTCTCCTTATCTTTTGCGAGACGGAAAATGTCTTCCACGATGGTAATTCCGGTAAACTCCCGTATGTTTCGCAACCACGATGTTTTTCTATGTCCAGGACGCCTCTTCCCATCAAATTGGAAGATACTAAGTCTGGTCTAATCGGGCTTTAGTATGGGATCAGGTTCACTTATGTTGTATGATATCATAAATATTATTATTTATGAGTGGACGAAAATCACATACATTATGTTGACCCATTTGGATCTGTAGTAGTGAACGCTGCCTCTGGTGTAGGGATTGCGGGTTCGAACCCCGCACATTACAAACATTTGTGTGCATGAACAATGAACATGTCTGTGTGTATTGGTCTGGGTGTTTTCTATGTATTATAAGAATATTTACAAAAGAATGTATATAATATTTGTAATTCCGCCGCTGGTTCTGATATCCGTAACACAGGTGCTTGTGCTACCTATCTCGGAGTCAGATTAATGTATGTGATATTGTGAAATATTTAATATTAATTTTATTTAGTATCCTGGTCACAAACCCAGATGTTTTGAAGAAACCCTCTTGTACTATGGAACTGAAAACAAAGCGGGTACAAACACCCATACCCAACAGAATAATGCGACGAGGATTTAATTGCAAAACCCACTCCACAGCGAAAAGTTGAAACAACACGCACAAATCTCATCTCACAGGTCTTTACGGAGTTAAAACCACTTCATTTTCGGGTTATAAAATAATGAAGAAAATTTCCATGCGGCAGGGTTGGGGTCCTACACACCCGTCATGGGCACGGGGTCCCACATCACACTCGAAGTATTGTGATTTAAATTCTGCAGCCTTTCCTCTTTGAATTTAGAGTGTATTTTAGGTTTACGGTGTTAAGGTGACGGGTAGGGCACGCAAATGATTTTAATTTTTAGCTACTAAACCGGATCTATTTTAAACAATTTCGGGGTTACAACCTCTCGGCAAACATTTATAATATTTATTAAGTAATTATACACAAATGTTTGGTCCGTTTTTGTACGCGAAAAATTGATTCACGCTAAAAGTGGCCGCTTTTGGCGTGAATCAATTTTTACGGATTTTTACCAACATTTGTGCATGGTTATTTTATAAATAGTATAAGTGTTTGCCGAGAGAGTGTAGCCCCGATATTGTTTAAAATAGATCCGGTTTAGTAGCTAAAAATTAAAATCGATAGGCGTCGCTAGTGTGCCCTACCCGTCACCTTAATAGTGATGTGTTTTGAACTTGAGGGTGTGTAAATGTAACGCAGAGCAATAAATTTAAAATATGCAATGTAAGATAGGTTAAGGCGTGAAATAAGTTCAAAGGCACGGCTAGGTAACGAGCAATATGCTATAAAAACAGTACAAAACAAAAAAACACGATAAAAAACAGTAGAATAAAATCTTGGGAGAGTTAAGGCGACGGCTATCCCTAACTAACGACAGCAATCGATTTAAATTGCGAGCTACTAAACCGGATCTATTTTAAACAATTTCGGAAAGGGAGTCTGTAAGCGAACACGTCTAAAAAATCGTGGTTTATTTTTTTTAGATAAGTTTGTGCGACATATTACCAATCCTGGTCTTATGTTATGTACAAGCACATCATGTAATCCTCTAGGGGAACTCTATTGGTGGAACTACATTGACTAGGATATCATGCAAAGCCAGCCGTTCCATTCGTTTAATTTGTGTCGAATATGCAAAACTCGCCTGTTACAAATAAAAAAAAAGGATGCAAAGCACATAAGGAGTGGAAAAAGGACATTATTCATAAAAGTTCAATAAACATTTCGCACATGACAATCAACATAGTTTTAACTTAAAAAATGTTGTTTTTAGATACACCGCCTTAAAGTTACCTGTAGTACGGTTTAAAATCACATCATAACAACATTTTTTGAGTTAATAAGTGTTGATTATCATGTGCGATTTGTTAGCTAAACCGGTGTTGCAGAGCAGTTTTGATGTGAGAAACAAAAAACAACATAAAATTTTCGGAAATAGAATAGAAACAGCTTTGTAACACCGTTTTAGCTACCAAAGGTTTAACAAACAATTATGAATAAGACCCATTAGTGTGTAAAAATCTGTAACTGTTATATGCTGTATTCCAAATTATTGTGAGATAAATAAAAAAGCCGTTAGCCGTGTGTTCCCCGGCAGAGTAGAATAGGCCACCCTCACTCTTACCGAGGTGTCGTAAAAGGCGACTAAGGTAAAGCTGCTGGCATGATCATCAGCACCCAGAGAAGGAAAACTCTGCATTTATATCAAAGCCCCCGCCAACCCGTCTGCCAAGCGTGGTGAGTATGGCAATTACCCCTCATGTGATTGAGGGAGGCCCGTGCCCCAGCAGTGGGGACTTAAATGGGCTGATGATGATGATGATGATGAAATAAAAAAAATTTTCTTCAAGTAGGTAACAGAGTTAAATCCGTGGGTGAAATATGAAAATAAAATCGCCTTTACACACAAAAGTAATTTAATAGTCTTTAAAGTATCAGCTGATTGATGCTATTTTTATGTGTAGGCTATTAGGGTAGGTAGTCTTTTTTTAATATTTCGCCCTTTGTTTTTATAGAAATATCATACTTTTTTAAGTACATTTTGTACTTACTGGATGAATTTTATTTCGAGCCGTAAAAACTTCTTTGTAGGATATTTACTTTGTTTAAAAGCATTTTACGACGAACATTGTACAGTAAAACCAACGCTGGTAAATGCTACACTGATTATGGCATAGTAACAGTGGGAGAGCCACGCTTCTGCATAAATGGGCCGGCTCGACCGGAGTAATACATCACGTCCTCACAGAAAACCGGCGTGAAGCAGTGCATGCGCTGTGTTTCGCTGCGTGAGTGAGGGTACCGGAGGCCCAATCCAGGGAAAGGGGGGTTAAAAGGTAAGCAGCGCACTTGTGACACCACTGGTGTTGCAGGCGTCCATGGGCGGCGGTAATCGCTTACCATCAGGTGATCCGTCTGCTCGTCTGCCACCTATATCATAAAAAAAAAGTAATAATAATTATAATTCGTTTATTTTCAGGCAACAAGATACATTAAAAAAAAATTCATTGGCCCATATAATAAGTACCTTACAGTCTAACATGCATACATAACAAATTCAATTCACATTTTTTTTTTCAAATTACTACGTACGGCACGTATAAGATATCTGTGTAAATTTAATGTTTTAAATAAATATAAAAATACTACCCTTAAAGTGAAGTGGATATAAAAAAGAACACGTAAACAGACATCTAATTATTCCTTATCTATTCTTTAAATATTTTCCCTTAAAAAGCCTACAATGAACAATCAAATTTCAGCTCAAAAAGCCCCTGCAATTTGAATATAACACGTCCCTTCAAAACTAAATTTAGGCCCTTTCATCACTCTGGAATAAGGTTCGGGCACAGTGCATAGACTACCAGTGATTCCAATGTTAGCTCAATGTTACGTATTAGGATGAAAATCGGCCGAAAAAATTGTTTTTCTGGTCAGTGTCATTATAGTAGCGATGACTTGATTTCTATGATGGAGGTCTTTACCCTGCAGTGGGACAGTCATAGGCTGATACAGTGTTATAACTTCACCTAACAAAAAAAAATGTAATGATAATATATACTAAACTTTAGACGTTTGTAACTCTTTACTGAAACGACTCAGGTGATTCGAATCAGTCAAATGATACACCGTTCCGAAATCTTTAATGTTCGCTCCGAATGTATCATTCGATTCAAATCTCAAGTCCGAGTGAACCGAATGAGCTGAATGATCCGATGAGCCGAATAAGCTGAATGATCCGAGTGAGTCGAATGAGCGGAATGATCCGCTGAGCCGAATGATCCGAATGAGTCGAATGATCTGAGTAAGCCGAATGATCCGAATGAGTAGTATGAATCACGGATCTATCTGAGTCCCGATGTTCTAAATGAAGCGTTACACTGTTCCGCATCTCTGCACTGATCCAGATGCAAATGTCCCAATATTGGCAGAACAAAAAAATATTGGCGTAGGTTAGGTTAGAACTATGAGGTTAGGCTACCTTTACCAGACTACATTGACCTAAAAGTAAGCAGTAAGCACTTGTGTTACAGAATCGACGAATGAACTTTCTACCACGTACCTCAGTTCTGTGGAACGCTTTGGTTGCAGGAGTATTTCCGGACGGCTACGACTTAGGGACCTTCACGTACGAGACGTAGAGCGTACTCTTTTTTTAAAAGGCCGGCAACACATAAGCGATCTCTTTGATTTCGCGGATGTTCATGAGCGGCGATGATCACTTTCCATTAGGTCACTCGCTTGCATAAAAAAACCGCGAAGATCATTTTTGCCGTCAAAAACTGTTAGACATAGACCTCTCCAATGTTTTTCCGGTGTGAGAATCGAACTGTTATAGTATGTAGAATATAATAGAATCGAATTAGCATTTATTTGGTAGATATATCACATGATTAGTACAGTAACACGTAAGTAACTGTGATTAGCACAATTTTTACCGCTTCGGCATGAATGCGCCGGCTCGACCGGAGTGATACCAAACCCTCACAGAAAACCGGCGTGAAGCAGCACTGTGCTGTGTTTCGCTGCGTTAGTGAGGGTACCGGAGAGCCAATCCGGAAGAGAAGCGGAGTCTAAAGGTTGGCAGAGCACTTGTGTCTCCACTGGTGTTGCGGGTGTCCATGGGCGGCGGTAATCGCTTACCATTAGGTTACAGTCTGCTCGTCTGCCACATTTATAATAAAAAAAAATAAACACTGTGATATGCTACCAAATATTGTGATATTGAGGGAGGCCCGTGCCCCAGCAGTGGGGACTTAAATGGGCTGATGATGATGATGATGATGTTACCAAAATAGTTGCCACTAAGCAGTATGTCACGTCGCCAGAACGCCATGACGCTGGTATTCTGTATGTCCTATCGGCATAAGTAATTAGATGTTAATTATTATTATACTTGGCTGCCTCGGCGACGGCTGCGCAAGAGATCAAAGAGAGAAAGGTCGGGCCAAAAATGTGTACCTAAGTTTTCGGTAAGAATTACTTAGTGTCAGCCCGGAGCCTCGGATAGCACGTTAAGCCGTTGGTCCTGCGCCCAATCCCTCTCCGGTCGTGTCACGCTGATGTCCAATCGGAATACGAGTGTAAGGGAATAGAGAGTGTACTTGTGTTTGCGCACACACTTGAGCACTATAATATATCCTGCGTACGTGGCTGATTGTTGACATTGGCCGCCGTAGCCGTAATCGGTTATTGGATATTATTACTATCCGAGGTGTCGTAAAAGGCGACTAAGGTAAAGCTGCTGGCATGATCATCAGCACCCAGAGAAGGAAAACTCTGCATTTATATCAAAACCCTCGCCAACCCGTCTGCCAAGCGTGGTCAGTATGGCAATTACCCCTCATTTGATTGAGGGAGGCCCGTGCCCCAGCAGTGGGGACTTAAATGGGCTGACGATGATTACTATACTAATAAATGGTTTCAAAAAGTTTTAATATATGACGATTTGTAAGTGCTGTGTACAAGCCTATGCAAATAAAGAATTATTTTGAGTTTATTAAATCCGCCATGAGTCCAGTCGACCTACTGTCACTTAATATTTTTATTGTGCCACGGGAGAAGCAGGGGAGGGCTATTCCCTGTTTAATTATGACACAAACCTAATTTCCCTGTAACATAATGCGATATCGGGAGCGCTCGCAAAAATAATATTCTGCCTTAGCAGGTTGATAGGTACTTTTAAATTATACTGATGGAAAAATTTGGGATGACTTGTTGGGTTGATCTATATATATGTATACTCTTTTGGGTTTTTATGAAAGAGACTTCAGTGGAAAATATGTACATACTCGTGCTTTAATTTGAACGATGACTTTTTTAGAACTATACGCCAATGCTGGACCACGGTTTAGCTGCAGGAGTATTTCCCGACGGCTACGATTTAGGGACCTTCAAGAGAAGAGCGTACTCAATTTAAAAAAAAGGCCGGCAACACATTAGCGATCTCTGTGATTTTGCGGATGGTCATGGGCGGCGTTTACTTTCCATCAGGTGCTCGCTTGCTCGTTAGTCCGCCTCAAGCATAAAAAAAATATACCACGTGATCCGATAAAAATTGACGATGAGGTCTAGGATGAAACGCGATTGCCTATAAGATGCCTGTTCACTCTTGCCTTAAGGCGACGGGTAGCCCTAACTAGCGACACCATTATTTCCACCCATTAACGACATTTCCAATTACTTTACAAATTTTTAAATTGTTTGTACACTGCGGTTTTCTTTTTTACACCTTTTTTCACACCATCACAATACAAAAATTAACAATTATTTTTTATCGAAATTTGTAGCACCTCGCCAGGCGCGGACAAACTGAGGCCGCCGTCTGAAAATCAGCGTCATGGCTTTGCTGTGGCATAGGCTGAGACGGGGACCATTCTTGCTGCAACATTGTTCACTAATTATTATTCTTATATTTTGTATTTCATTAATTGCTTCTCCCTATCAGACTCTTTGACTATTATTAGTGTTTACAACTTGATTATGTAACTGTATAATTATGTGCAGCAGAATAAACGTATTATCTATCTATCTATCTATCTATCTATTTTTTAATTGTTAGTTACTAAACCGGATCTATTTTAAACTATTTCGGGGTTACAACCTCTCGGCAAACAATTATACTATTTATTACATAACCATGCACAAATGCTACGTGCGTTTTTGTACGTGAAAAATTGATTACCGCCAAAAGCGGCCACTTTTAGCGTGAATCAATTTTTCGCATACAAATGTTGGGTCCGCATTTGTGCATGGTTATTTAATAAATAGTATACGTGTTTACCGAGATGTTGTAACCCCGAAATTTTTTAAAATGGTTTAGTAGCTAAAATTAAAACCGATTGAGTCGCTAGTGTGCCCTACCCGTCGCCTCAATAATAATAATAATAATAATAAAATAATAATTCTCACAACATCTCATACGTTGACCTGATTCCGTACTAAGTAGCTTAAGCACTTGTGTTACAGATATACAACAGAGGAACACAAATATATACTTAAATACATATATTACACCCAGACACTGAACAAACACAAGTGTTCATCGCACGAATGTTTGTCCAGGGTGGCGATCGAACCCACGACCTTTGGCGTAAGAGGCAGGGTCACTACCAATTGCGCCATCCGGTCAGTCAATCCATATTGTAGTGGTCTCGAAAAACCGACGGTCAATGATGTTCATATTGTAGTGGTCTCGAAAAACCGACAGTGGCAATAAGCTTCATTCCTTAGCTGTCCGCATAATACCATATGAACCGCGTTACAATGGTCGTGGTCCAGTCCGCTTGTGACCACGACCGTTGTAACGCGGTCGAAACGTAAAGCTGTGAGTATATGCTACTACGAGTATGTACTTACATATAATAAGTCATAAGTCATAATTTAGAAATGTTTACTAAAACAAAAGTCCACTTCAATATCGCAAAGAATTTCGAGTCATTTTTATGTCTTCATTGATCCTAATTGGACGTCTTTGTTGCTTCATTGTTACAACTGTCCTTTGTTATTGATTAAAACTTGTCGACAGACCTTTGCGTAACTTCAATCAAGTTGACGGTCATACAACGTTACTTCATACAATTCCTACGTTATACAATTTACAAACTGCGAAACTTCATTGTTTTATAATGAATTTATTATAATTGCGTAACCGTTATTCATAAAACGAAATAAAGTCATGTCTGCACGAGTTGATTTTGTCAAAATAAACCGTCGGAACAAAGGTGGAGACGCAACCTTATCTTTATTGGTGGGGCATTAGGAAATGGCCCTTATGTAGTGAGAATTGGGTCGATTATGTGTGAGCAGATGACACAGACGCTTCCCAGACAGAGACTGTTTTTTTGGTAGGAATTAGTGATGTGGTCATGCGTGATTGTGAAGTATCGATGTTATTGCTGTCCAATTTATCTACTTACGAAATATATCGAGTTTATTGCATTAGCAATATCTGTATAATAAGTGACTGCCTCAGTGGTGCAGTGGTTAGTAAATCGCATTTTAAGGAGATGGCTGCGCAAGAGGTCCCGGATTCGATCCACGGGTCGGGGCAAAAATGTGTACCTAAGTTTTCGGTAAGAAATTCTTAGTGGCAGCCCGGAGTCTGGAAGTTGCGTGTCTTGTACCCCCGTGCCTCGTAAAGTACGTTAAGCTGTTGGTGTTGCGCCCGATCCCTCTCCTGTCGTGTCACAGTAGTGTCCCATCGGAATACGAGGTTAAGGAAATAGAGAGTGCACTTGTGTTTACGCACACACTTGAGCACTAAAATATATCCTGCGAACGTGGCTTTGAGATTGGCCGCCGTAGCCGTAATCGGTTGGAGGATATCATCTGTGTAATTTATTTACGTACATACAAAAATTTGTTAGTGAATAGTAAAAATATTTATCCATTTATTTTTAAGTTCCAGTTTCCAAGGAAAAGCAGATTTTTAATTCTCTTTTAAATCGTTATAGTAGCCTCATAAAAGCGGTCTCTTATTACCCTTTAAAGTTTTTACTATTCAATAAAATAAGCTTTTTAGTACTATTTGTACGTCATATCTTATGATCTTCAGTACCTACTCAGCTAATTGATATCTTAGTTGGCTGCTGTATTGTACTATTCATAATACGTATAATTATCGAGCTTACTTAGCTTTGCTATTTTGTAGTCTACTTGTTTCAGTAGAAAACAGCTGAAATTGTATGAAGCTGATAATTTTAATATAGGAAGATGAATCATTTTAAGATTAACCTTTGTCTTCCTTATTTTATGTGATAGGTGGCAGACGCTAAAATTGTATGAAGTTGATAATTTTAATATATAATAATATAATTCTCACAACATCTCATACGTTGACCTGATTCCGTACTAAGTAGCTTAAGCACTTGTGTTACAGATATCAGACAACAGAGGAACACAAATATATACTTAAATACATATATTACACCCAGACACTGAACAAACACAAGTGTTCATCGCACGAATGCTTGTCCAGGGTGGGGATCGAACCCACGACCTTTGGCGTAAGAGGCAGGGTCACTACCAATTGCGCCATCCGGTCAGACAGGTCATCATATAGGAAGATGAATCATTTTAAGATTAACCTTTGTCTCCTTTTTCTTTATGTGATAGGTGGCAGACCCTAAAATTGTATGAAGTGGATAATTTTAATATAGGAAGATGAATTATTTAAAGATTAACCTTTGCCTTCCATTTCTTTATGTGATAGGTGGCAGACGCTAAAATTGTATGAAGTTGATAATTTTAATATAGGAAGATGAATCATTTTAAGATTAACCTTTATCTTCTTTTTTTATGTGATAGGTGGCAGTCGCTAAACTTGTATGCCGCCGCTCATGGACACCCGTGACACTAAAGGAGACACAAGTGTGCTGTCAACTTTTAGAGCCCCCTTTCCCCCGGATTGAGCCTCCGGTCCGGTACCCTCAATCACGCAGCGAAACACAGCACAGTGCTGCTTCACACCGGTTTTCCGTGAGGACGTGGTATCACTCCGGTCGAGCCTTGATGGAAATGGTCTGAGCGCCAGTTATGACGCAAGGGTCGCGCGTTCGATTCCTGCACAAAAGTGTTTGTCGATGAGATAAATATTGGGTGTTTGTATCTACTTTCATTGTTCCTGGTATCCATAGGGCAAGGGATTCCCTTAGTTTGGCAGCAGACAATATGTGTGATGTAGTCGCAACCTGTGTTGTCTTGACCGTGGGAGAGCCACGCTTTGGCATAAATGGGTCGGCTCGACCGGAATGATACTACGGCCTCAAAAAACTGGCGTGAAGCAGCATTGTGCTGTGTTTCGCTGCTTGAGTTATGAAGTTGGCAGCGCACTTGTGACTAAACTGGATGGACACCACTAAACTGGGTGTCCATAGACGGCGGCAATCGCTTTACATCAGGTGATCCGTCACTCGTCTGCCACCTATGATATAAAAAAGTTTTTTTTTGCACTTTATAAGAGATTGTATTAAATAATAATAGGAAGTTCAATGACTTCTGATGCGACCCCAAAAAGTTTGAATTCAAAATCAAGACGTATCGGTTAAGTGGTAAATCCGCCGTCACGACTACACAAGTAACACATTTTGCGATTTAACTATGTATTATGTAACTCTAAACGAGTACAGACTATAAAATGTTTTATGTAACAGTCAAATCATGCGCATAAAACAAATGAATCGATTTGTTTGAAGTTTTTATTTCCGTTAGATAAACTTGATTTGCTCATTACAAATTACATAATTGATCGAATTTTAGACACTGATTGAAGAATGGGAAATGCATAACTAATATGATCTTCTGCCTAGCGCATAATATGCTAAAAAATGTTGCCTGGAAGAGATCGCTCATAGTTATAAGACCATCTTCGTTGTACATATCCTGTAATACCTACTTTTTAACCCCCGACGCAAAAACGACGGGGTGTTATAAGTTTTACGTGTCTGTGTGTCTGTCTATGGCATCCTAGCTCGCAAACAAATGAATCGATTTTGATTTTGTTTTTTTTTTGTTTGAAAGATGCATAAGGAGGGAGTGTTCTTAGCTATGTTGGATAAAAATCCATCCATCAAATAAAGATTGGGATTTTATGTTTTAACACAACTCCCACAATATGGGTATCATATAAAAGGGCTTGAGGAGCAGATTATATTAATTGTGAAAAATTTCAAATCCAAGATGGCCGCCGTCAGAACATGACGAATAACTTATTTGTTGTTCCAACTTCCTCAATATAGGTAAAAATCAGTTGTGTCGGGGTTTTTTTAACTTTTCAATTTATTAAGTTTCATACTTTATTTTGTGTGCAATAAAAGTATATTAATTAATTAATTCATGCTTTGAGCACGAGTCATTGAAGCGATTTCCGTCTGATCTTAGCAACCCTTAGAAAGGAAAACCTAACCAACTTGATCATAAGATTCCAATGAGATAATGATTGCGAAATGAACGATTGCGCAAATATCCGAAACTTGTTGAATGTTTTCTTATACCACTGTACTTATGATAGGAACACGCAGTAAAAAATGACCGGCCTCACAGAAAACCGTCGTGAAGCAGCATTGTGCTGTTTCGCTACGTGAGTCAGGGTACCAGAGGCCCATGTCCCCTCCCCACTCTGGCCATGAGGGAGCGTCGCTGGGGTTTAGTCGGTATGCCTCTGGCCGGCTTCTCGCTAGGAGAAGCCCCCTCCAGAGGAGAGCCCGACATAACCCGCCTGCCCCCCGGCAAGAGGGTATGCATAAGGAGGCATTCCCCAGCGTCAAAAAAAAAAAAAAAAAGGGTACCAGAGGCCCAATCCGGGTATGGGGAGGTATGGAATATGTATGAAATCTGGGGATGGAAGCGCACTTATGACTCCACTGGAGTCGCGCGTGTCCATGCAATCGCTTACCATCAGGTGATCCGTCTGCTCTTCTGCCACATATCCCATGAAAAAAGATTTAGAGGTGCGTGTTCGGTTTTGAACTTACGACCTTCCGTTCAGTCAGAAAGGCGCAAGAGAACTTACGTCTTATGTCGTTGTGTTTTTGTACGGTCAGCATCAAAAGTAGCTTAACACTTTTGTACCATTGCTAAGTAACATTTTTTACAAACCAGTTAAAAACTGTCTCTAATAGGCAGAAAAGTTACTTTACCAATGGTTACTAAAGTGTTAAGCTACTTTTGATGCTGACCGTACGTCTCGTTACATTAACTGTGACTCTTGATTATTTGTCATTTCCATTAAACACTAGTAAATTATTAACTTAAAAGTTAAATTGGAATCTCAGTACGAAAAACACATCCATTTCAATTCAATGTGAAATGTCAGAATAAGTAATATGCAATAATGAGTTATCCCCGTTGGGTAGCTTTTCGTTCAGTAATGTTCATTAAAAATGAAAATTACTTAACCAAAGCCATATTCGATTATTATCAGAATTGCTGTCGCCCGCAGCTTCGCTCGCGTGGAATTCGGTTTGCCACATCATAGACCTTATGTCATTCTTCATGCCGTGAAAGATGAACAGACCAACACATTAGAATAGTTATTTACGAGATTTCTACCATGTACCTTATTTTTGAGTTTCCGATATTTCGGACACTGTTGCAAGCGCCATGGTCACGGAGTAACTGAAGTTTTTGCGGGTGAGATGTTACTGGCAGACAAGACCAACACATACCTACACATTCTTATTTTTAAAATGGATTAATGTGGTGACAATTTCATCATCACCAACGTAATCATAGGTCTTCCCTAAGTAAATGATGGTAAAAGTGTCCATCCACTGTTGACCATAGGCCTCCCTAAGTGCTGCACCTCAGAATAATATCCCGTGCATTCTTCATCTCATCACTGCCAGCAGTCATCCTGGGGTCAGCATTCTAACGAGTAATAAATCTTTTGTTAACCTGGAGAAGCTTCTTCTGACGGGAAAGGTGAGCGGAAGAATGCCTAGAGGCAGAAGCCCCATGCGCTGGTCCGATCAAGTCAGCTCAAGCTTAAACACCACAGTCTGTGATGAGATCCACGGGGCCGTGGATAGAGTTAACTGGCGGAAAATCGACCGGGAAAAATTTACTCTTCACGACCCTCAGAACTGAGGACAAACGACGCAAGGAGGAGAAAGTCTTTTGTTAAGGGGTTGAAACTCCATCGACACTCCATGATTGTTTAGTTTACCTAATCATGATAGAGACATGCTTTTGCATAAAAACGTCGGCTCGACCGGAGAGGTACCACAATCTACACAGATAACAGGTGGCTTACATGGAACTATTCATGTCCCGTAACGTGCAAGAATATACCTGTCGCATCTAATCGAAGGAGACACAGCGTGTGTGTCAGGTTCATTGTAAGTTACCAGAACAGATGATTCCTAATCTTGAGACAGACACGCTTCTGCATGAAGACGTTGGCTCGACAGCAGTGGTACCACAACCGAACTGATAACAGGTGGCTTACATTGAACTATTCATGTCCCGTAACGAGCAAGAATATACCTGTCGCATCCAATCGAAGGAGACACAGTGCGTGTGTCAGGACCATTGTAAGTCACCAGAACAAATGATCCCTTGTCATGAGAGAGACATACTTCTTCATGAAGATGTCGGCTCGACCGGAGAGGTACCACAACCTAACAGATAACAGGAGGTTTACATGAACCTATTCATGTCTCGTAACGAGCGAGAATATACCTGTCGCATCCAATCGAAGGAGACAAAGCGCGTGTGTCAGATTCATTGTAAGTCACCAGATCAAATGATCCCTTGTCATGAGAGAGACATACTTCTTCATGAAGATGTAGGCTCGACCGGAGAGGTACCACAACCTAACAGATAACAGGAGGCTTCCATGAACCTATTTATGTCCCGTAACACCGAGAATATACCTGTCGCATCCAATCGAAGGAGACACAGCGCGTGTGTCAGGACCATTGTAAGTCACCAGAACAGATGATCCCTGCTCGTCTGACATCCATCAAATAAAAATCATGTAAAATCATGATTTTGTTATTTCATATCTTTTTAGTTCAGAAAACGTGCATCTTATGTTACTAGTGTTTATACTCTATCACGCTGGTACACTTCTCTCATCACATTTGCGTTGTAACAAAATGGCTCAGCGTAAGTTGATTCGCTTATCTTGCAAAAGCAAACTGAGTGCAAGCTGCAATCTTGCTAAAAAAACACGGCACATGTCAACCACAGGGTTTTCTTTTTAAAATGACAATGTTGTGTTGCTATGCGCTTCTAGAAACGGGATTCTACTATGGGAATCCTTTGGGTTAAGCAAATGTGTGAAATTAATTCAATTGACTAACAACTTAATGCCAAACACAGTAAGTTCAATATAGATTGAGAATTTTTACTGTCTTAATACTTAGTGGATACTACACATGAATAAAGAGAGATAAGGATATTGGAACTATGTCTGCACTACTTAGGTTTATATTTTTTTAATTAAAAAAAAACAAATAATAGGTACAGAGCATAATAATAACTTTGGCAAATAACTTTTGGAGAAGTTGTTATTTTGACAAAAATCGGTTTTGCGCTTCATTATTTTTTGCAACATCAGTGGAGTCACAAGTGCGCTATCAACCTTTAAACCCACCGCATTGGGCCTCCGGTATTCTCACTCACGCAGCGGAACACAGTACAGATGCCGTTTCACTCCAGTTTTCTGTGGGGCTCTGGTACCGCTCCAGTCGAGTCGGCCCATTCTAACAGTTATTCTAACAGACGTAAATAAAGTGATTTGAACGAGATGCTTTTAAGAATGTCTTTTTTTATGTGTTCACCTGTACATTCGTGTTGAACATCAACAAATTAAGTAATACGATGGGCACACACAGACCCTGTATGCCAAAATCCGCAACACAACTCTCACCCGAGTTGGTGAGAGGTACAAAGCTAAAGTTACAAATCATACAAAAGTTACATATGAAGTTGAAGTTGTCGAGGTACGCGACCATCTGGCTAGAGGTCGCCCGGTTCGCCAGAAAGGGAAAAAAACCTGGTCCCTGCCCGGCGGCGTATTTAAATAACGTCTCCGTTAAACAATGCCCGATGACAGTCCAACCCTCGCTTTGTTATGCTAAAATTAGGGATGGGATATTGTCGAGAAATTTATCGATAATTATCCTTAACGTGCAGGTTTCCTCACGATAATTTCACCGCCGAGCTAGTAGTAGTAATACACACATATATTTGAAAAATCTTGAGGTGCATGTTATGATTCGAACCTGGACCCCCGTATGGAAGGCGCGCTCGTAACCTCTGATATACCTAAGCTCTTATGAATTTGGTTCAATATCCATTATTATTGAAGAAACACATATTATATAGGTATATAATAAACCCACGCGTGGCTACACCCGTACAATGCCTTTACGTCGGTGCTTCAGGAAGGGGCTTCATGCAGTAATTAATCACTTTGTATAAATTAATACCCCGACTTAAATACGTCGTAGTTACTTTGAAAGTGTACACATAGTTAAACAGGGTTGGCATAATTAAATCGAGATCTGTTTCAATAAATTGCTTGTTTTATATTAAAACCTAATGTGGGACTTAAGAGTAAAACGGAACGTTAGAGAAATTACCGAGCTGATTGAATAAGAGAGTGAGACAGTGAACTATCACGAATTTAGTCGATTAAAAAATGACCTACCTATTTCAATCATTTGGGATATTTAATTTTATTATTCGCAAAATCTTGCTGTATTATCGAAAGACTTATCATTACGACATTTAAAAACAGATAATAATATAATTCTGTTTTTAATAATTTAGGCTTAGAACATAAATAACAAAAACTATAAAATTCTCTCAAACCTAGATTACAAAAACAATATATCTAAATACATAAAATAACTCTAATGTAGCACTTTGTTGTTAAACTTGTGTTGCGTGGGGTGAGTGTGTGCGTGCGTGGTGTGTGTAGTATATGTGTGTGTAGTGTATGTGAGTGTATGAGTGGTGTGTGTGAATTTAGAAATATTACATTTTAAATTATTTATTTATTGACTGACCGGATGGCGCAATTGGTAGCGACCCTGCGAGAGATCGCTAATGTGTTCCCGGCCTTTTTGAAAAAGAGTACGCTCTACGTCTCGTACGTAAAGGTCCCTAAGTCGTAGCCGTCGGCACATACTCTTGCAGTCAAACCGTTCCACAGAACTGAGGTACGTGGTAGAAAGTACCGCGAAAAAAGCACAGTATTAGACCACCATCTATCGACATGATGGGGATGGAATGACAATCGCTTGCGAGTTGTTCGATGTAAGAATACAACTGCAGGGAGGGAGGAATTTATGGTTAGTTATCAAATGCACAAAATTCACTATCACAGGGAACGGGAATAAATTCAACGTTAATTTTAAAGTAAATCTAGTCTAAATTAGTAGTCAGTTTAAATAGAGAAACCATTACACAAAAATATGTTTAATTCTACAATAGGCCGGTACAGCTTTAGAGTGGTTGAAAGCTAATTATGTAATTAAATTTACAACCTGTTGGTTTAGTGATTTGAGTATCGGGCCGTGATCTCGGGGTCCTAGGTTCAATTTCCGGGTCGAGCAAAACGTATGTGTCAGCATCATCATCATTTCAGCCAATAGACGTCCACTGCTGGACATAGGCCTCCCTCAATGTTCTCCATACAGATCGGTCCTGTGCCGCCCGCATCCAATGGATTCCCGCGATCTTCACCAGATCGTCGGTCCACCTTGTAGGAGGCCTGCCACGGCTGCGACTTCCTGTACGTGGCCTCCACTCGAGGACCTTTCCGCCCCAACGGCCGTCTGTTCTCCTCGCTTTGTGCCCTGCCCATTGCCACTTGAGGCATGCAATCCTTTGGGTTACGTCTATGACTACGTCTGTGACCTTAGTTCTCCTGCGGATCTCATCTTTTCTGATACGATCACGCAGGGAGACTCCGAGCATAGCCCTCTCCATTGCTTTCTAAACGTATGTTTAGATTAAGATAAAGATTTCTTTTTTGGCCACAGACAGAACACACATTTAAACACGAGTAACTTAATATCACAAATAGGTCAAATTCGAATTATTCAAACATTGCTCGGGTTTATGATCACCAATCCGCATTTGGCAAGCGTGGTGATTAAGCCTAATCCCATCAAAGTAGCAATAATTTGATTTCTGTGATGGAGGACTTTGCTCTGCAGTGGGCTAATACTACTACAACCTTTAATAACTTTCATATTAACATGAAAATCACAGGCAATTCCTTGTCAATGCCAGGCGGCCTTATTTGTATTATATTTCATAATATGCCCTACATACCTAATTGTTTACAACAGCATAAGTAGCTGCAAAAATTTCGCAAGATCTACAAACTAGTTCTTATTCCTTGAAGCATAAGAGTCGCTAGATCCGAAAAGTATGCAACGCTGTCGAGTGTACAGTAAGTACAGTCTACAGCGAAATTCGACTCCTACCAACCCTGTAGTGAAGTCATTATGCATCAGATCTGTGACGTAACGCGCCAACCGCAGGAATCTGGCAAAGATGAAAGAAATACCGTGAGAAAGCAAAGAAGCGACACTCCATATCATGTGGGCCGTTAAATTTCTACTTATTGGACAATAAATATTAACCCATCGTATATTCTACCATACCTAACTATGAAGCTTCTCAGATATAGGTACTATCGTTTACCATGGAACTTTTTGGCAGAGGTGACGGACATATTTGAGCAGCTTTTCAAATTATGACTCACAAGCCGTGTGGTCCCCGGCAGAGTAGAATAGGCCACTCTCACTCTTACCGAGGTGTCGTAAAAGGCGACTAAGGTAAAGCTGCTGGTATGATCATCAGCACCCAGAGAAGGAAAACTCTGCATTTATATCTAAACCCTCGCAAACCCGTCTGCTAAGCGTGGTGAGTATGGCAATTACCCCTCATGTGATTGAGGGAGGCCCGTGCCCCAGCAGTGGGGACTTAAATGGGCTGACGATGACTCACAAGAACGGGATTTATATAGTTACTGCATAAGTCTACGGTATCCAAGTAAGTCCTATTTGGAAATTTTGAATTTCCGACATCAGTAAATTATAATAGGTATAGAATTTCTATCCCGCACTAAAATTTTGTAACCAAGCGCTGTATCGTTTGAATGAAAATAGTTTCAATGGATTTATTGTTATCGCTTAACTTACCACATTGCGAAGCTAACGTCAAAACCCATTAATTTAATAATAAACCACGTTTAATTTTATTGCGGAAGCCGTAGAAAACAATAATTTTATTATGTTGGTAAATAATGTGTTAACACGGTGGATGTTAAAAGATATATACATAGATAATAAAGCTGTTAAATATGTGTACAAATACAATTGTTTGGTCGATTACAAATTTTATTGTTAGTACATCTTTGATTTTCGAAATGACACAACGGTTATAAAATATGGAAAGCTTAAGATTAATGAATGAACGGTTGCTGTCAGAGTGAATGAAGGGAACATCAAAGTCATTCAATTATAGCTCTTTTCACGTTGGAAACAGCTATTGATGATATATCTCTGTAGGAGCGGCTTTTGTAGATAGAATAGTGAAAATTAGCAGAAGAAAACTGGAATCAAGAATTAATGGAAAATATTATTAAACGGTTTTTATTGCGGTTCACTAAAGGTAAACTAACCGTAAATCGTAGATTAATATTATCATACTAAAGTCGCTACCTAAAACTTGTAGAAAGAGTGCAGTGCACGAGAGATATTTTCGATAACCTCAGAATTTTCCAAATCTACGTACGTGTTATACCACCCATTTTCACATCATTTAGATTCTTTCGCTTAGTTCTTGTTTATTTTAAAGTACCAGGGAAGCAGAACTCAAGTGGGAGTAGCTTTAGCGAGACTACTCTGCTAATTAATAGTCACAGTACATCTTGCGTCAGTAACGTCAACAAGGCAACAGATCATTGTAAATGTGTGCTGTTTTTCTCCGATAATCCCTCTAAGCCCGGTTGTTATCTTAGCTTTGAGCCGCCAAATGCCCTGTGTTACTGAAATTCTGGAGCAAAGGTCGAGTCGGCTAGATATAGTGTGGTATGAACAGGGATTAAGACGGGTCACAGTGTTTCCTTGCCACGTGGGAAATTGAAAACTTAGCGAAAAACTATTTCTTCAGGAGGTACCGCTTTTATTTTGGCTCTGTGGTTGAGATTTTCCTGATTTTTGGGGTACAAACGGTCATTTTAACTAGATACACTTGATACTTAAGAAGGGAAGAATTGATTAAAACTGAGCAGTCTATGATCCGATTCAGAACTATTCTCTCGAATCTGTTAATTTATGAGATAAACAAAGATTTTACTTAGTAAATAATATTGAATAGAAAGTACAAACGCAAAAAGAACTACTGGACTGTTATAAAAAAAATCCATCATTAACATGCTAAATTAACTACGATTAATATAAGCGATATTTTAGTACGGGAAAATGTCTAACTTCTATGACAACACATATATTAGATATTAGTTCACGCGGGTAACGCTGTGTTCGCGAATCTAGTTGAACTCCTCGTTAAGTCTAAGCCTATAGCATTATTAGTCTCAGCAAATGTTCTACAAAATCTGAGGTGAGAGGTCCCACACAATTCAATTGTTATAACGAGAGGACCTACCACAAAACCGATCGAGAATATACCTGTCGCTTCCAAAAGAGATGCACAGCGCGTTTAAAAGGGAAGCGGATAAATATTTGGACGTGGTATTTTCGTTGTAGGCCTTCAGTGATCTTAGCGAAGGTGTGGTCTGTTTGTCTAGGGCCCGACTTGCTAATCTTGGAAAGGGTATTTATTTTAGACCCAAATGTGGAACTTAACCTCCCACGAAATTGCGTCTTCGGAGAATTCAAAGTACTTAACAGGCTGGAAGATATAAACGAATAGGTACTTGATTAGAATTAAAATGTCCTATCACTTGCTTACTATACTCGCATTTGAAATAAATGAATATCAAAAACACACATACATACCTAATCCCGCACAATGTAGATGCATATACTCCGTTATTTTTACATCGTTTTAATGCTGATAGCCGTCATAATAGGCATCATGAATAAAGCCACTTTAGTATGTTCGATGTTTAACAATATAAGCAAAAAAAACTGCCGTTTCATGCAAAATAAAATATCGACTTGGCAATAATGTAGGAAACAGCTGATTTACAACGTTGTAACGATCTATATATATACAACGTTATAAATAACGTTGTATGTATATAGATCAAGTTATGGGTGTATCTACAAAGGTACCATAATAATGTACTTTTCTTAAATAGGTACATTTATTCATAAACGTTATTTAAGCTTTTGCTAGCTAAAACGGAGTTATATACCAGTTTTCATTTATCGAAAATCATGTTTAAAAATTGTTTGTTTCAAACGTCAAAACCGTTTTAGATAACAAAGGTTTATTGATTGATAACTTAAGCCCATAGTAGATATAATACCGTGATACCTAACAAATATATAACTAATTGCTTTTTTCTTTTCAGGTAAGCTTAAGTGCCATGTCAATCTTTTGACACACACAATCTATGTAAGTTTTTTATAACAATTCCTTAGCAGAGCAACTTCGTGATGACGAAGGTAGACGAATAATTACCATAAAGGTGTGCTAAGCAACTGTTCGTCTATTTTCTCAATGGTAAAAAGGGAATGGCGGAATGACTCCTATAGAGATAGTCATTAAGTGGAAACTTTATTTGCTTTTTATCTACAAGGATATACATGCCCAGCAATGTCAATGTTATTGAACGGCATCTGTTTAAGGTAGATCGCATTTGCGGCCAGTTAGTCATAGGCGGTTTCTATAACACCATTATGCAACTCGCACAATGCGTTGCATTGCACGTGAGTGGAGATTGTACGCGTGTAGCGACTGTGACGTCTTAATTTAGCATACACAGTTGACATATTTTTGTTGAAGAAAGATACAATTCCACTTTTACCACTTGACATTGGTAGAATAAATGTAAGATATAGATTTGACGACCCATTTAGCGCAGTGGTTTGTGCGCCGGTTGAGACGCAAGAGTCTCGGGTTCGATTCGCGCACCAACACAAATCTTTGTTGATGAAACAGATATTTCTGTTCAGTCTGGGTACTTAATAATAGATTTATTTATTCTCTCTCACACAGGGTTACATTCTTTTAATACATTTTTTGCATACATTTTGCTATGGACTCCTAGAGTGAAAGAAAAACACATTTCACTTGAAACTTCGAATGGAATCTGATATTGCTCCTGTTGTAACATATTCAGCGATATGCAATCAAAATAAGATGTAACAGCGCCGTAACTATGTATGTTACAAATAGCAAGTTCGGAAACCTCTTTGACATTAGACCTCTCTTTCCCACAGCTTTATCACGGTACGAGCAAAAGAGACAGTATAATGTTATCAATGCGTTACATCGCTTATCAGTGACGTTGCAAAATGCATTGTGCTGGTTGCGTTGTGTTGTGTTGTACTGTGTTTAGATGCGCCTGAGTTGTTGCATATTGTGTAATTGTGACAGTTTCTATGGGAAATTCTATTAAGCACTCATGAGGACTACCATCCAAATATGCAGTGGTCAATAGATTCATATAGATTAGAGGTATGAGTAATCATGTGATGAAACATTTTGTCTTTCTTCAATCGATTCCCATCATCATCATTTCAGCTAATAGACGCCCACTGCTGGACACAGGCCATCCCCAATGATCTCCACACAGATCGGTCCTGCGCCGCCCGCATCCAAGAGTTTCCCGCGATCTTTACCAGATCGTCGGTCCAGCTTGTGGGGGGCCTGCCACGGCCACAACACGTTTGGTCTAATTTCATTTAGAAAATAAGATTGTTTACTAGATGTGTGGCCGTCTATAAATAATGTTGTACCTACTGCTTTACGTGTCATCATCATCATCATCAGCCCATTTAAGTCCCCACTGCTGGGGCACGAGCCTCCCTCAATCACATGAGGGGTAATTGCCATACTCACCACGCTTGGCAGACGGGTTGGCGAGGGTTTTGATATAAATGCAGAGTTTTCCTTCTCTGGGTGCTGATGATCATGCCAGCAGCTTTACCTTAGTCGCCTTTTACGACACCTCGGTAAGAGTGAGGAGTGAGTGCCTTTACGTGTAGGCTTCGACAAACAGTGCAATGCCATTTATAGAGAGAAAACCACGCTTCGGCATGAAAGGCTCAACCGGGGTGATATGTACTACGGCCTCGCACAAAACTGGCGTGAATCAGTCGCCATTAACATTCAAGTTTGAGCTATATGTCATAGACAAGGAATCTAAAATTGTTGTTCCGTGTTTTGTCGCGGGCTTCTTTCGTGGCGCGGAAGCTATCCACCTTAGGGCCAAACCGCAGACACAACAGAATATCAATTGGTATCGGCTTTAAAATTCTTATGGCTATACTATACTAAATGTAATGTAAAGTGGACTCCTGTTTCCGCACTTAGATTCCTATTTGGTCCATTGTTCGTTACTATACGACTCTATACTATATCCAATTGTAATAGTAGACTGCATCGGTAACATAGTGGTTAGTGGATCGCACTCTAAAGCGACGGCTTTCCCAAGTCCAAAATTTGTACTCACCAAAGTTTTCGGTAAGAAATTCTTAGTGTCGGCCCGGAGTCTGGAAGTCGGCGGTCTTGTACCCCCGTGACTCGGAAAGCACGTTAGCCATTGGTCCTGCGCCCGATCCCGTCACCACCATCATGGTCGTGCGACCATATTTGATCTATTGTGACCTCCGCTCCCACTTATAGATCGTCTCCGAGGCCCACGGTCAGCATAGACCTTATGATGGTCTTGGGAGCGATATCCTTAACATCGTCCGGGCAGATGTGGTAGCTGCCTGGGGTGCGGCTTCTTGGGTACCCGAGGGCATCGCATTGACAAAGGACGTGCGTCGGTGTCTCGTCCTCTGCCTTACAGAATCTGCAGGTGGGGTCTCCGGTCAGCCTGGTTCTGATTTAATAATGCATGCTTTAATGTTATTGATTGCTTCCAATGTTATATTTTAATATTACTTGTATTTACATAATTTAAATACTAGTTAATTATTTTTTTAAGAAAGTTCACCTGCTCTCTAACACTTTGCGGTGCCCTTACGGGGCGTCACATGTCTCTGTTCATGTTATTTTGTAAGACATTTATACCATGTGATATGCAAATATGAAATATGGTTCTAGAGCCGTGTTTGGTCACGCTGGTGCCCCATCTGAATATGAGGATAAGGGAATAGAGAGTGCACTTGAACTGCGTACGTGGCTGATCTTTGAGATTGGCCGCCGTTGCCGTAATCGGTTGGAGGATATTCATCATCATCATCATCATCAGCCCATTTAAGTCCCCACTGCTGGGGTACGGGGCCTCCCTCAATCACATGAGGGGTAATTGCCATACTCACCACGCTTGGCAGACGGGTTGGCGAGGGTTTTGATATAAATGCAGAGTTTTCCTTCTCTGGGTGCTGATGATCATGCCAGCAGCTTTACCTTAGTCGCCTTTTACGACACCTCGGTAAGAGTGAGGAGTGAGTGCCTTTACGTGTAGGCTTCGACAAACAGTGTAATGCCATTTATAGAGAGAAAACCACGCTTCGGCATGAAAGGCTCAACCGGGGTGATATGTACTACGGCCTCGCACAAAACTGGCGTGAATCAGTCGCCATTAACATTCAAGTTTGAGCTATATGTCATAGACAAGGAATCTAAAATTGTTGTTCCGTGTTTTGTCGCGGGCTTCTTTCGTGGCGCGGAAGCTATCCACCTTAGGGCCAAACCGCAGACACAACAGAATATCAATTGGTATCGGCTTTAAAATTCTTATGGCTATACTATACTAAATGTAATGTAAAGTGGACTCCTGTTTCCGCACTTAGATTCCTATTTGGTCCATTGTTCGTTACTATACGACTCTATACTATATCCAATTGTAATAGTAGACTGCATCGGTAACATAGTGGTTAGTGGATCGCACTCTAAAGCGACGGCTTTCCCAAGTCCAAAATTTGTACTCACCAAAGTTTTCGGTAAGAAATTCTTAGTGTCGGCCCGGAGTCTGGAAGTCGGCGGTCTTGTACCCCCGTGACTCGGAAAGCACGTTAGCCATTGGTCCTGCGCCCGATCCCGTCACCACCATCATGGTCGTGCGACCATATTTGATCTATTGTGACCTCCGCTCCCACTTATAGATCGTCTCCGAGGCCCACGGTTAGCATAGACCTTATGATGGTCTTGGGAGCGATAGCCTTAACATCGTCCGGGCAGATGTGGTAGCTGCCTGGGGTGCGGCTTCTTGGGTACCCGAGGGCATCGCATTGACAAAGGACGTGCGTCGGTGTCTCGTCCTCTGCCTTACAGAATCTGCAGGTGGGGTCTCCGGTCAGCCTGGTTCTGATTTAATAATGCATGCTTTAATGTTATTGATTGCTTCCAATGTTATATTTTAATATTACTTGTATTTACATAATTTAAATACTAGTTAATTATTTTTTTTAAGAAAGTTCACCTGCTCTCTAACACTTTGCGGTGCCCTTACGGGGCGTCACATGTCTCTGTTCATGTTATTTTGTAAGACATTTATACCATGTGATATGCAAATATGAAATATGGTTCTAGAGCCGTGTTTGGTCACGCTGGTGCCCCATCTGAATATGAGGATAAGGGAATAGAGAGTGCACTTGAACTGCGTACGTGGCTGATCTTTGAGATTGGCCGCCGTTGCCGTAATCGGTTGGAGGATATTCATCATCATCATCATCATCAGCCCATTTAAGTCCCCACTGCTGGGGTACGGGCCTCCCTCAATCACATGAGGGGTAATTGCCATACTCACCACGCTTGGCAGACGGGTTGGCGAGGGTTTTGATATAAATGCAGAGTTTTCCTTCTCTGGGTGCTGATGATCATGCCAGCAGCTTTACCTTAGTCGCCTTTTACGACACCTCGGTAAGAGTGAGGGTGGCCTATTCTACTCTGCCGGGGACCACACGGCCTAGAATGCATGGAGCATATTAGCATGGAGGATATTATTACACTCTATAATGTTTCTAGGTATGTCGATTTATCCTTTTGCCTTTTACTGAGCTTACCTCATTACAAGCCGTTTAAGCCGTGCCAAGGTGTAGTTCCGCCTCTGTCTAGGATATGAAGTTTACCTACAATACCCGTACTTCCGTGTTGAACTGCCAGTATGCTACCGGTTTTAGTACCGGGAAATTGTGGGAAATATAATTTGTTTTTTTAATTAAACATTGCGCTTGTTTAAGGTGACGGGTAGGGCACACGAGCGACGCCAATCGATTTTAAATTTTAGCTACTAAACCGGATCTATTTTAAACAATTTCGGTGTTACAACCTCTCGGCAAAGACTTATTACTATTTATTAAATAACTATGCACAAATGTTGGGTCTGTTTTTGTACGCGAAAAATTGATTACTGCCAAAAGCGGCCACTTTTAGCGTGAATAAATTTTTCGCGTACAAATGTTGGGTCTGCATTTGTACATGGTTATTTAATAAGTAGTACAAGTGTTTGTCGAGAGGTTGTAACCCGAAAATGTTTAAAATAGATCCGGTTTAGTAGCTAAGAATTAAAATCGATTGGCGTCGCTAGTGTGCCCTACCCGTCACCTTAAATAATATACTTAGCACATACTAAGATAACGTATTAAAACTCATTTTAAATCCTTAAAAACCTGACTACATGTGATAGGCGGCAGACGAACAGACTGATCGACTGATGGTAAGCGATTGCCGCCGCCCATAGCCAACCGCGACACCAGTGGAGTCACAAGTGCGCTGCCAACCTTTAAATCCCCCTATCCCCCGGATTGGGCCTGAGTGTTCATGGGCAGCGGCAATGGCTTACCATCAAGTGATCCGTCTGCTCGTCTGCCACCTATCACATAAAAAAAATACCGTCATCGGGCCTTTTCTCAAGTTCTCTACATTGAAGTCGAATTAAAGTTTTATAATAGGTTTTAATATAATAACCCCGTATAAGAAAGAGACCCATATAGTGTTTCGTCTCACGTAACACCATACCATGTGTCACAGACGCATCAGATTTCAATAACAAAGAATGGCTTATTGCATCGCGTTAAGCAATTAGTCACACTATTGCCTTCTAATAAAGGCTATTTTCTCTTACGCAATTGGTATTGGTAGGCGACCTTATTATGATATTAACACGTGCACGTTAAGTTCAACGTCCATTGAGGAAGAGAAGATATGTGGTGCTATAAGTATTTTATAGCTTGTGTGTCGCTGTTATTGACCAATTTTTTATACTTACCAATATAATACTTTTGCTTTGTTTTAATACAACGTGACTAAATTAACCACACAAAGGCCAAAGCCTTTGTGTGGTTAATTTAGTCATATATAAATGTCTTAATTTAGTAATATATAAATGTCTTAACGGATAGCGCGATGCAAATCGCGCTATCCGTTAAGACATTTATTCGATATTCAGATGTAGGTATCGATCATACGTACGAATCTAAATCGCACCAACTTGCAATGGACAATGCCCGAGAGTAATATAAATAGTATTTGATATTGGATTTTTTTGGTGTCCCAGGGGAAAACATGGCCGTCACCTTGTCTCAGGTCGCCTTATTCCCTACATGGGACGAGGTGACATATGCACACCGGTGTAGGATTCTAAACCTAACAAAAATCTTTTGGGTGTCCATCTCAGTATTCAATGTAATCAAAAGTATTCAATGTGTATATTTGTGATTCCGCTGTTGGATCATATATCCGTAACACAGGTGCTTGAGCTACTTATCTCGGAGTCAGATCAACCAATGTATGTGATGTTGTGAAATATATAATTTATATGGATTTAGTTTATATTCAGCTGCACATAACCAAGTTCACATTTCACAATATGCAAAAAACCACAAATTGAATATCCCAACTTAACACCATGATTACTATGATTACTACAAGCACCCAATATTATCTAAAAGCAATTGTTAGTACGCTTGAAAAGGCCTCCACGCTTCCTTTGTGATAGTACTTAAGGTAGATCGTTCAATTAACGCCGATTCGCTCCACTACTTCGATCGCCGTACTGTAACCGATTTAAGACAAAGGCGGCAAAGAGTGTCGCGCCTTTGTCATTGTACTTGTGAACTAACATTATTATTATAGCTTAGTATCGCGATATAACGAAACCCAGTGCTTAGCGTCCGAAAATATACAAATGAAATCTACCAGCGTACTGAATTTGGGGACAATTATCAGCTTTTTAGGTTAAAAGCAAATATAGGCTAATATTTTATTATTTATTTATTTTTATTTGATACAAAAATCCACAGCTCTTAATGTTAGATACATACAAAATTCTTATATACTAATCTTACAGCTAATGACGGACTTATAATATTGTATAAACCTGTTTCAAGCCTTTGTTATTTTAAACATATAGCGACGGATAGCTTAATATCGCCTTTCTTCATTAGACGATGTTCTAAAATTTGGACGAAACTACAATTTCAAATTAAATTATCATGCGTTTTAGTGGTTAGCTCGTGGTCACAAATGTATATGGTATTACATATGCACCTATTTGACATTCATAAGTGTTCGTATGGATCGAAATTGAATAAAGATAAATAACGCCCTTTAAATATCTTTTTTCATCTCGTGTTCAGGCGGGATGTGATCGTGAATACGAAATATTGCTATAAAATATCAACTATTGAATAGAGATGTTTTATCTTTATACAGAATTTACCTCCTTTCGCCGCATTACTATCCTATCTGTATTACCCAAAGGTTGACTGGTAGAAAATGCCTCTTGGCATTTAAATTAACCCTTTGTGTATAAAATTGTTTTAAATATCACCGGACTCATGATTTGCGTTTGTAAAATTAATTCAAATTATGTTAAATACCTTACTAACCATCGCAACATCAAGAGATGGAACTCTTTGCCGGCGCATGTATTTCCCCCTTCCTACAATATGGATTCCTTCAAACGACGCGTGAAGAAGCATCTCGCGGACCAGTATGGCGGTTACAACGGAGGTGATACTTTGACATCGCTTCCGTGGTAATTGCAACTTGGACTTTTCTCTTGCTTACCATCAGGCTGAAGAGAGCCACTGTGCCTATATAAAAAAAAAACTAAATTATGGAATTTCGTATTTCTTACTATTTAAGATACTCTAACCAACCATACAAACCGACAATCGATTTGGTCATGGTTACAAAAAATGTATTAATTATTCATCATTTCAGCCAATAGACGTCCACTGCTGGACATAGGCCTCCCCCAATGTTCTCCACACAGATCGGTCCTGTGCCGCCTGCATCCAATGGATTCCCGCGATCTTCACCAGATCGTCGGTCCACCTTGTGGGGGGGCTGCCACGGCTGCGACTTCCTGTACGTGGCCTCCACTCGATGACCTTTCCGCCCCAACGGCTGTCTGTTTTCCTCGCTATGTGCCCTGCCCATTGCCACTTGAGGCATGCAATCCTTTGGGCTATGTCTGTGACCTCAGTTCTCCTGCAGATCTCATTACTGATACGATCACGCAGGTAGACTCCGAACATAGCCCTCTCCATTGATCTCTGGGTGACTTTGAGCCTCCTTTATCGGCACATTGTAAGCGGCCACGTTTCGACGGCTAATTATTATTATTAAAGAAATAATATTTTTTTATTAAATAAATTAAAATAATTTCAAACAATTTCGCCTGAAGACTCCCCCTCACTCCTCTCATTTCTATACTCAGTCCTTTACCGTCCAGTCCATCCGTTTATGGAACTCCTTACCCCTATCCATAAGACAGTCTCAATCATTGCCCATTTTTAAAGCCCGAGTCATAACTCACTTTTTGCAACTTCAACACTCTCTTCTTCACTCTTCCTCATCCCATTAACTTTTCTACAATCGTCCTGTTATCGGCAGCCTGTAGTCGATGGTCCATCTTAGATCCATTTGATTATCATATTTTTACTTTTTTTGTCTATTTTATTTGGGCATAACTTATTTTTTAATTTATAATATTGTATTTTATTTATGTATTAGGGTTATAAGTTATATTTTAACATTTACAGTTTCTTTTTTTTCCTTATTGAATATTGCACCCCTTCTCTACTATTAAATGTCCTTTACCCGAAGGTTGTCTGGTAGAAGACCGCTGAAATTGTACACAAAATTTCTGTAATGCCTACAAAATACACAACTTAAGTAAAATTGTGTATTTTGTGCAATAAAGTATATCTATCTATCTATAACTAAAATAAATCAAGTAGTCTTCTGTATTATTGGCACGTATAGCTTTGCATCGCATGACCCCAATGTACAATGTGTTTCATATCGAAATTACAGATTAACACTTATTACAGAGCGGACTAAACTCACGTACGTTAGTATTTAATAACAGTAGACTTGCGTCAAGTCGTTCTAATTTCTCGGTGTGACCTAACAACGGTTAGATTTTGTTCGATGTCATCACATATTATGTATTACGTAAATGTACAAGTTATATGACCTAGTATCTAGATGAATACTGATTACTTTTAGATATTGTAATTAGTATTTTGATTTCCTCGCCGTGTGGTCGCCGGCAGAGTAGAATAGGCCACCCTCACTCTTACCGAGGTGTCGTAAAAGGCGACTAAGGTAAAGCTGCTGGCATGATCATCAGCACCCAGAGAAGGAAAACTCTGCATTTATATCAAAACCCTCGCCAACCCGTCTGCCAAGCGTGGTGAGTATGGCAATTACCACTCATGTGATTGAGGGAGGCCCGTGCCCCAGCAGTGGGGACTTAAATGGGCTGATGATGATGATGATGATTTTGATTTAAATCTCAGGTAAGTTTTTTTTATTGGATAGGTGGCAGACGAGCAGGCGGATCATCTGATCGTAAGCGAATGCCGCCGGCCATGGATACCCGCGACACCAGTAGAGTCACAAGCGCGGCCGACCTTTAATCCCACCTTTCCCCCGGATTGGACCTCCGTTACCCTTACTCACGCAGCGAACACACAGCACAGAGCTGCTTTACGCCAGTTTTCTGTGAGGCCGTGGTATCACTCCGGTCGAGCCGGCCCATTCATGCCGAAGCGTGGCTCTCCCACGGTAAAACTCTAAACGGTAATACTCCCTCTGTCTTTGTTTGGAAAATTACAGTAAGTGACAATAATTGTTGTCTACGATTTAATACGCATAGATCGAATGCAATTAACATGATATAGTGGTAGGTAGATGAACATTTGCCTGTATGAATAAGCGTGATTGCACATTGGGACATCTTGTGATCATTGGACAAAAAAACCAACCTGAGAGCCTACAACGGTTTCATAACACTTTATATACGCTCTGCGTATACAGTATAACAATGGGTTCAGAGTATATAATAAAATATACAGTATAACATTGTAGTGCATCAGGAATGTTCGTAGAAGCTCGTGTGGACGACTCTCATGCGATAATACGCAAAAGAGTCGGTTCTCTGATGCGTCGGGTCCGCGGCGGCAGTGGCATCCTAAACACCATTGGTATGAGGCGTGACAGTACCTTGGTAAGGCGCTGGGTGGTTAGGCATATTTCACCCGCTGGCCTAGGCACCAAAAAAATAAAAATTAAATTTACTAACATAGATCTAAGCAACTTAGTGTTACTAACATCGTAGGCTTATATTGTAAATCATCATATAATTATAATTTAATTTTAATTTGATTGTAATAATCTGAGAATTTGATGATAATAGTAATTAAATTTTAATTAATTTAATCTAATTTGTAATCTATAATTTGTAATATGAATCACTGGTCTGAAATAAATGATATATTATTAATATGTTCTTTATAGGCTGAGTATCACATCTTTTTTTTAACGGATCGCCTGATGGTAAGCGATTGCCGCCGCCCATAGACCCCCGCGACACCAGTGTAGTCATAAGTGCGCTGCCAACCTTTAATCCCCCTTTTCCCCCAGATTGGGCCTCAGGTCCCCTTACTCACTCAGCGAAACACAGCACAGTGCTGCTTCACGCCGGTTTTCTGTGAGGCCGTATTATCACTCCGGTCGAGCCGGCCCATTCATGTCGAAGCGTGGCTCTCCCACGGTCAAAACGGTACTTACCTGGACTCACCAATACCTGAATTATGGTCCAAGCAAATATACCTGGACAAACATTCGTGCGATGAACACTTGTGTTTGTTCAGTGTCTGGGTGTAATATATGTATTTAAGTATATATTTGTGTTCCTCTGTTGTCTGATATCTGTAACACAAGTGCTTAAGCTACTTAGTACGGAATCAGGTCAACGTATGAGATGTTGTGAGAATTATATTCAGTCAAGCGTCATAGGATTGTGTGTGGTGGATCCGGATGACAAAAACTTTCGGACGATTCGACATGTGTTAAGTATGCTAGCTTTTTGAAGTAAATAGGTAATTTTTGTGGGGATGTTTAATAATAATTATTATTGTTATTATTTAGTAAAAATTTCTCGGCTTGACAGTCGGTACCTTTGAAACAAGTTACGAGCACTGAGGCCAAGTAACTAATTCAGTTTTTCTTAACCTAGATAATAATAATAATAATTATTATATACGTTGAGATGAAGTTTATCTTAGAAACGTTATACCGGCTTTGTGGTTGCCACGACCCAGTGTGCGGCAATAAAAGTAACTAGGAAATAATTGCAATTCAAGATTACGTAAAAGATCTGCGTAAACATGCTAAGTGAACCTGATGTCAATATGGAAGAATTAGAAAAAACAAGTGAGAATTAAATTTATGAAATCATTGAGAATTAAGAACTCGCAGATATTTGTAAAGGTACAGTCGCCTGCAATGAAATGTAAACACCTCGATTCTTAAGGTGACGGGTAGGGCACACTAGCGACGCCAATCGCTAATTTTAATTTTTAGTAGTAGCTACCGGATCTATTCTAAGCAATTGCAGCGTTACAATCTCTCGGCAAACGCTTATACTATTTATTAAATAACCATGCACAATTGTTGGGTTCGTTTTTGTACTGCGAAAAATTGATTCACGCCAAAAGTGGCCGCTTTTGGCGGTAATTCAAATTTCGAGTACAAAAGCAGACCCAATAGTTAAGTATAAGTATTAAATAAATAGTATTAGTGTTTGCCAGAGGTTGTAACCCCGAAATTGTTTAAAATAGATCCGGTTTAGTAGCTAACAATTGAAATCGATTGGCATCGCAATACCTTGAGCCTCAGAGCTATGTCACTTACGGCATATTAATTAATAATTATAAAAATAAAGATAAAAAAACACACATATTTAATGATAACTAAAAAATTGTGGGTCATCTTTATTCTCTTTCTGTATTCGAAAATGCTTTTTTTTTTGTTGTATGGTCCATTGGTATTTGGAATATCAGACGCACGAATTATACATGTGTAGCTAAACTGTAGGGTATACAACGAAACGGAATCCTCTTTCTTCCCTTTCACACGTGCTGTGTGTCTCTTTTGTTGATGCGAAAGATGTCATTTTCATTCGTTACGGGGCGGTTTTTTGCTGCAGACTGAAAAAGCTCGTGAGCTTTTTCCGTCTGCAGAGGGTCTAGCTAACTCGTATAAAGATATCAAATGAACTATTATATAATATTTATTAAAGGGGGTACTGGGACTGGGACGGCCACGTTTGTAGGATGCACCCGGAGAGGTTTTTTTTAATTAGAATAGCCAGACAATTGGCAATCTCACCTGATGGTAAGTGATGATGTGGCCGAGGATGGATCATGTCTGTCTAGTAACAGCCCATTCACGCTTTTCTTGAAGAAGTCCAGATCATAGCGTTCAGGGAACACATCTTCCAGGTGGGCCAGACTTATCACACACTGGCAGCCAGCAGGACGTCGATTGATAGGCAAGCCCAAAAAGAGATGGCGTGATGATTTTGACCACCCCGCCCCAGCAGTGTGGCGACGTAGGCTAAATAAAAAAAGGAGTTGGCTGGTGATTGAACAGCTACGAGTAATTAAGCTAGTTGGTTTCTACACATATTTCTGTGCGTCCTGTGAAAAGTGGTACAAGTCGACGTATATCGAATTTGTTTTTGTTCTTGCTACTTCATCACAAAAAATCCTCCAATTTTCATCAGACAGAATAATAGAGGATTTTATTGTGATGAAGTAGCAAGAAGAAAATCAAATTCAATATTAAGTCGACTTGTACCACTTTTCACAGGACGCACAGATTTATACTGAGGCCCTGACTATAATACTTACACACAACACTGATAAGTGCTTTTATTAGTAAAATACTTAAACTAAAAAAGATAGTGATAAAGAATGGGCCGTGTCACCATAGCAACATACACGCCTTCATTTGTCTCACTCCCATAATACCCCTACTGAGCAAGTAATGTAATGCGAGGGGCATGCAAGTAACAAAATTCACGCTTTGTTTAAAGTATCACTGCCTTCCAGTGTGTGTGTGTGTGAGTGAGCAATGAGCATAGTACCAACTCACCTATATGACCGTATCTTACGGTACAATTACGCTGACTTCATATTTCAAGCTCGCGACTGCTGACCGCACCGATTTCCGTGTGACCGCGCAAAATTTTCCACTACAACTACTCCTGAAACTAAATTTTGACAAAATGTCTAAGAAATCACTGAACAGAGTCCGCTCGCCCGACCGTATTTTTTATACGACGCATCCTTGCCGGCCATCTTGGAATTCCTTACCTCACACAATGCGATTGAATGTACACCTTAACTTCCAGAAAATAAAGTCTGGAACTCTTTATGAGGTGTGTGGGTGTGGAAGGATGAAAGTGAACTTTATATGTATGGAGATACAGATCAGTTTGTCACTGTTTTGGTGAGTGCTATTGTCTCTGAATAGAACCAGGGTTGACCTGGGATGACGTGACGTGACGTGTCATTTTTTTTTCGTCGTGCCCTGTGGATTATTAATCAACGGAGTTATATTTTTTGTTTATGAACCTGCTTGGTCTTTGTTCCTCCTTACTGACACGTTTTTTGTTTTTTTTTTGTTAGTCAAGGGTTTGAATAATATTCCTTAGTGTCTAATTCCAATTTTTTTTTACAACCAACCAACTCAAAATTCGTAATCTTTGACTTCCATTGACAATTTTTTTCTCGTTAAAAGAGAGAAAAGAAATATGGATCACAATGATGCGCACTTACTGTTGATCTGATACTAATTATCATTTTTCGCAATGCTAATATTCATTACATTGCTTTCATCATCATCATCATTTCAGCCAATTGACGTCCACTGCTGGAAATAGGCCTCCCCCAATGTTCTCCACACAGATCGGTCCTGTGCCGCCCGCATCCAATGGATTTCCGCGATCTTCACCAGATCGTCGGTCCACCTTGTGGGGGGCGCCACGGCTGCGACTTCCTGTGCGTGGCCTCCACTCCAGGACCTTTCTGCCCCAACGGCCGTCTGTTCTCCTCGCTATGTGCCCTGCCCATTGCCACTTGAGGCATGCAATCCTTTGGGCTATGTCTGTAACCTTAGTTCTCCTGCGGGTCTCATCATTTCTGATACGATCACGCAGGGAGACTCCGAGCATAGCTCTCTCCATTGCTCTCTGCTACATTGCTTTGCTAATGCTCTTATAAAACGAATATCAGAAAAAGCTCCATTTCTCCAATTGAAAATAGTTGTTTCAACAGGCATACACACTCGCATCCGTATAACGCAGTTTAAAAATTCCTCTTAAATGAAATGAGACAAGTACAAATCGTGGCTTGAGAATTGTTTCTTTATTTGCTGCACAGTGTAGGTAAAGTATACTGGGGAATTACAGAGACCGCTGTTGTGCTTTGTCTCTGTACGTAAAGTACTCTACATTTTTCTGTAAAATTCTAGAAATGTTAAACGACCACACGAACTAAGTCCATTCTATATGTGAAGGTGAATAGGACAGTTCAAACGTTTCGTGTCATGCATTCATCTTTCTACAAATAAATATATTAAGGTGACGGGTAGGGTACACTAGCGACGCCAATCAATTTCAATTTTTAGCTACTAAACCGGATCTATTTTAAACAATTTTGGGGTTACAATCTCTCGGCAAACACTTATACTATTTATTAAATAACCATGCACAAATGTTGGATCCGTTTTTGTACATGAAAAATTGATTCACGCCAAAAGTGGCCGCTTTTGGCGGTAATTCAAATTTCGAGTACAAAACCTGACCCAAAAGTTAAGAATAAGTATTTAATAAATAGTATAAGTGTTTGCCGAGAGATTGTAACCCTGAAATTTTTTTAAATAGATTCGGATAAGTAGATAGTGTGCCCTACCCGTCACGTTAAGTAGTAAAAATCATTAACTTTTCTGTATTTTCTTCCAAAATAACAACTTAAAACTTTCTCAATCAATCTGAAAAAAAAAACTTAAAATAGTTATTACCTATAAATATTGTAACAATATCTTATGAATTGCATAATGCGCTAATCGGAATTTTTGCTCATAATGATTGACACAAACAAGTCGCAATAAATCAGTAATCGGCATGGCGACCATCTTACCATCGAATCACGATTATTGTCTCGGGCAAAATATGTCCGCATAGATTGCATTAGGGACCAAGAACTAATAATTTCTTTTGGCGACGAAGGTGGTTCCGACGCGTCAAGCAAGTGTTGTTATTTTTCAGATGAATTAGATGCATATTATTTAATTATTCTGTGATTTCTTGCGTATGTACCACTAAGAATATTTGCATGTATTCCATATACAGATAGATACAATTTAAAGATATAAATGTTGATAAAAATTAAATATGAAACAAATAAAACGTCGATGAGATTTCTAAAGAAAATATTCTCGATTCTTAAAAATATCGGTTAGGTTTAAAAGGTGGTGTAGTCCCCGGCAGAGGAGAATAGGCCACCCTCACTCTTACCGAGGTGTCGTAAAAGGCGACTAAGGTAAAGCTGCTGGCATGATCATCAGCACCCAAAGAAGGAAAACTCTGCATTTATATCTAAACCCTCGCCAACCCGTCTGCCAAGCGTGGTGAGTATGGCAATTACCCCTCATGTGATTGAGGGAGGCCCGTGCCCCAGCAGTGGGGACTTAAATGGGTTGACGATGAGGTTTAAAAGGAGCGTCTCACTTTTAATGTCAAAATAGAACTGTCCTATTCACATTCACATACTGAATGGACTATAATTTTAGTTAGAAAATACGAAGAAACTAATATTTTGAAAGAACGCTGCTACATAGGATACGGTCATCAATATCGTAAGCCTTACTTTAATCCATCAAAATGGGTTCTCATTGTAATTACCAACATACCAATCTTACATACCAATCTCATAATTCTTAGAATTCTATGCTACAGGTCTGGGCTGGGACGGGTTTACTCTTTTTATGAAGCCAGGTTGAATAAATAAATTCAGCATTACCACTCTAGAAACCCGTCGAGTAATCACTGACTTAGTTGTCTTTTAAGATTGTGCATAACGTTCTAGACTCACTGCAACTTATCCTGTCACTTAATCTTAATTGTAAAATTAACCCTAGACGTCCCCTCCCTACATTCATTCTTCCTGTATACAATAACAACATTTCATTTAACAATCCAATGGCTAAAATGTGCCGTATATATAACAAATTAGCAGTTGAGCATGACATTGATCTGTTTAGGGCTGGTTTGTGTCGTTTCAAGAAGTCCATTAAAGATGCACTCAGCTGAGGCTTTCTCAAGTCACATCTTTAATAATAAAAAAATATATAGTTAATAACTCGAATATGTAATGCAATGTAATAACAAGAATCACAATTGTATACATAAATTTTTTTAATCAACTATAATAATATTAAAAGCAATGTTACGTTAATTATAACGTACTTCATTTGCACATTAGTGCAAACACTAATTAGAATATAAGCCTAGTACTAAGTGTCTAATGTAACTATTGTATTCTTTACCGACTGACGTCTGTTGTCTTGCCAATAATAAATAAATAAAGTAAATCTTCTGTATTTATACTAAGTATTTTTATACTATTTAGGTATAAAGAGGTGAATTCTATACACAACGACAAGGCTTAAGGTAAACAGAAAAACCGAAAGACTTGCGCGATGTAATCAACACCTAGCGCCATCTATTAGTATAAAGTAAAACTAATGTCGCGAAACGAAGTGAAGACGGGCCACAAGTTAATTTATAAAGAGGCTTATAGATAAACCGAAAAAGCGAAACACGATATAATTGACACCTACAGCCATCTTTTGGTAGAGTTTGAAACGAATATCTGGCTACCTAGTTTATAACTAAACATTAATCGACTCTGAGTTTAAGATAGTATTTTATATACACCGGCGCAGAAGAGAGATTAAAAGGAAGACTTACAACCTGAGAGTATTTTACACAGTAACGTGCGTGCCCTCACGTAAGCATCGTATTCTTAGATATGCATCGGTTTGTATGTAGATGCTATATTTATATCTATGTTGCCGTCAGTACATCTGAATGGAACTATTAGCCGGCTAAATATACAAGGTGTAAGTATAATAAGAATTTTAGCTATATACAGTGTGTATTGTGATCGGTGTCCGACCGTGAAGACGCTCATTTGACACAAAGCCTAGATTTTAGGATTAGATCTGACACGATTTAGATTTTGACACTAGTTTTTAAGCTATATCTTGGTGCATCTAAGATATCATTCATAATATCGGTCATTTTGACATAACCAATGAGTATATTTGACATTTGTCAAAACTGACTAACGTTATCGACATAAATAAATAAATATTTCACAACATCACATACGTTGATCTGACTCCGAGATAGGTAGCTCAAGCACCTGTGTTACGGATATCAGAATCAACAGTGGGATTACAAATATATACATATAATACTTTGTAAATACATACTTATAATACATAGAAACCCCCCGATAAATACAAACAGTCATGTTCATGCACAGAAATGTTTGTACTGTGCGAGGATCGAACCCGCAACCTTGGACCAAAGGCAGCGTTCACTACCACTGTTCCTAAACGGGTCGACATAATGTCATGTAACCATTAGAAGCACGAATCGCTCGATTCTTCAATAAAATTCTTGAAACAAAATAAATATTGGTAGTTTTTGCCGAAATCGGACCATACTTTTATGAAAGTTCAATAGATTTATTCTACCGTAAAATGATATATGCGCGTCGATACGTAAGCAATTAGTGCTATGTCATAATAACAATCTGATACCTAACGCGTATTGATTCATAGATGTGTCACCACGACTTACTGCGACAAGGTGTCAACGTAAATGGTTTTGTCGAGGTTAATGTGTTGATTAAGGAAATCAGATAGAGAATCTATAAATATATTTGTCTTTGTGACACAAAGAAAATAATAATAACATAAATCACTAATTGATTATTATATTTCGACGACCCGTTTGGAACAGTGGTAGTGAATGCTGCCTTTGGTCCAAGGGTTGCGGGTTCGATCCCCGCACAGTACAAACATTTGTGTGCATGAACATGTCTGTTTGTATTGGTCTGGGTGTTTGTGTCATAAGTATGTATTTACAAAAGAAAAGTATTATATGTATATATTTGTAATTTCGCTGTTGATTCTGATATCCGTAACACAGGTGCTTGAGCTACCTATCTCGAAGTCAGATCAATGTATGTGATGTTGTGAAATATTTATATTAAAAAAAAATTACTACCGGTCGCCCGATCCTTCACTCGCGTTGAATTCGGTTTGCCACAAAATAGCCTATGTTACTCTCCATCCCTTCAACTATATCCTGCTATAAGACACATTAACTTGTTAAATTATCTATACACATTAACATCTTTTTAACCACCTCGTCTCGAGCCTATTCTGAACAATACTTGTTCTGTCTTTTGAAATATCGAATTGATGACACCCTATATATTACAGGCCAAAGACAAATGTACCCACCTTGGCTGTACGAATAAGCAGCGTTAGTTAGCAAATGTAAAAACTTTGACTTCCAGAATAAAAGAATAGATTTCCCTCCGGTATGGAAATGTGCCAAAAATCGGTGGAAACTTCTACTCAGCGGAAACTGTACGCGATTTATCAAATAATGTTTGTTGCAAGTCTCCATCATCACCTTACTAACTCTTTCCATTACATCAGTCTTCATGATGATCATCATCCATGTTGTTTGAGCAAATTATACTACTTCATAGACAAGAACTCTTTTTTATAAGGCCGGCAACACATCAGCGATCTCTCGATTCGCGGATGTTCATGGGCGGCGTTGATTGCTTTCCATCACGTGACTCGCTTGCTCGTTCGTCGTCTCTAGCATAAAAAAGTATTTCAAATTAGAGTCCCTAAGAGATTTTGGCTCATCTATTAGGCTCTTCCATGGAGAGTGCTCTGAAGTGTTGTTAATAACAACGGACGACTAGACGCCGCGGTAAACTCCAATCGTGCTATCTGGAAACCAATCCCTTCCAGAACGCTTCGTTTCCAGCCCTCATTTTCCCGCGCTCGTGCAAACTGTGGAATGAGCTTCCAGCGTGTTCCCTGATCGCTTTGACATGTCCTTTTTCAAACGAGGTATATAAGCGAAAGCTGACTGACTGACCAACGATCTTTCAACGCAGGGCCTGAACTATAAGAGTAAGAAGCCATATACACCCGTAATACCACGCCAGTGGGGTCACAAGTGCGCTGCTAACATTTCCCCTACTCCCTGATTGAGCTTCCGGTACCAACTCTCACTCCCAAAAATGACGCACAGTCTTCATCCAAATTGCACCTAGCATTTTTCTCAAGTCCATCGTCACACAATAAATAGACACAGAAAGTCGACTCTAGCTAAGTTGATATCGAAAAGTTCGTTGATGCGGTAGACGCTCAGTATAGTCTGAGTTTGTGTCACGCCGAACCACGCCGAGATAACAGAAGGGCTAGCATAAAATTTTCGAAGAATCGTAGCGTGTGCGTAACGTCAGCAATTTGTATGAAAACTCAAAAGCTCCCTCTATCGTTCGTAAGCATAACTATATTCTCTCTCTTACTTGGATTGAAAAGGTGACAAAGTTTGGCGAGGGTACGCTACGATTACCTTACGAATTCCCCTAGCCCCTCTGTACGCGCACGTGTTTAGCACGCGACGTAGGCAATCGGGGTTCTGTATCTAAATATTTTTGCCATCATGCTGTAGGGTGTCTTATACGTGCAAACATGGCAACTACGTTTTTTTTTTATTGAAGATGGGTTTGCTCTTGGCTTCACACTGAGAGGAAACCTACGATGGAGCGAGCTTACCCAAAAGTAGCCTATTCACTCCTTTGAAAATATTAGGGTTGTATTCACTGGGAAAACAGACGCTGGCAGGGCGTTCCACTCCTTGGCTGTGCGCATCACGAATGAGGAGGAAAGGCGCTTTGTACATCATCATCATCATCATCATCAGCCCATTTAAGTCCCCACTGCTGGGGCACGGGCCTCCCTCAATCACATGAGGGGTAATTGCCATACTCACCACGCTTGGCAGACGGGTTGGCGAGGGTTTAGCCGTGTGGTCCCCGGCAGAGTAGAATAGGCCACCCTCACTCTTACCGAGGTGTCGTAAAAGGCGACTAAGGTAAAGCTGCTTGCATGATCATCAGCACCCAGAGAAGGAAAACTGCATTTATATAAAAACCCTCGCTTTGTAGTACCCCAGTTCGCCTGCTCTCTCGATGGTAAAAAGGGGATGGCGGAATGTGTTTATGCAGCTCAGCAGCCCCGAAGTACAGCCTGTAAAAAACAGACAGGCAAGCTATTTTGCGTCGATGGGCTAGACTGTGAAGCTCCACTTCACTTTAAAAAGAAAAGCTAAAGGAAATAAAAATCCAATTATGAGGTGAACTGAAGATTGAAAACCCTTTCGTCTCCAAGAGTTTGAGACCACCAATCTATCTATTTATACATCTTTCTATCCGTAGACGTTCACTAATTTAATATTCAACGGTTTCGGTTTAAGATTCGGGTCTCAGTGGCAAGACTGGGGATTAAACAAAATGATTTTAAGCAACTGGTTAATTTATTCAAGACTCGAGTCTTGAGGATTAGCGAGATTGGACTGAAGAAGATTCTGTTTACAAAATATTTGAATTTTAAGTGTGGATTTTTATCTTTATTATTCTGTTGTCATTTCGCCAATGGAAAATGTAGTACTGCAGTTTTTAAGTGATAGGTGGCAGACTGAGCAGATGGACCACCTGATGGTAAGCGATTGCCGCCGCCCATGAACACCCGCGACACCAGTAGAGTAACCTTAAAACCCTCCTTTCCCCGGTACCTTTACCGGTAGTTTTAAGTGCACCGATAATATACGATCTGATGATCTTAAGAGTGATGGTAGCTCAGTGTTTCGGAACGCCCTTTCCATACGTGGGATCATGGTCCGAATCCGAGCATGCACCTTTGGATTTTTCTTCCCAAATCCTGGATCATGGTCTGAGCGTACCCGTCCCTCCAGAGCGACAGCTTTCGACGCAACCGAGAATCACACGCTAAGATGAGAAAGATGATTACTGAGATCTAATTTTAAATAATAAATAAATATTTCAGAACATCACATACATTGATCTGACTCCGAGATAGGTAGCTCATCATCATCATCATCAGCCCATTTAAGTCCCCACTGCTGGGGCACGGGCCTCCCTCAATCACATGAGGGGTAATTGCCATACTCACCACGCTTGGCAGACGGGTTGGCGAGGGTTTTGAAATGCAGAGTTTTCCTTCTCTGGATGCTAATGATCATGCCAGCAGATTCACCTTAGTCGCCTTTTACGACACCTCGGTAAGAATGAGGGTGGCCTATTCTACTCTGCCGGGGTCCACACGGCTGTAGGTAGCTCAGTCATCTGATATCCGTAGCACGGGTGTGTTAAGGAATTGTTTTTCACTTCCGACTGTAAGATTTAATGGAAAATATTTATGGAGTACGCTTAACATTACGAGTAACATTGCTAAACAAAACAAACACATGTGAGTTGTTACAAATGCAGTCTCATTACTATCTCTTTACTAAATAAATAAATATATCACAACATCACATACATTGATCTGACTACGAGATAGGTAGCTCAAGCACCTGTGTTACGGATATCAGAATCAACAGTGGGATTACAAATATACCTATACGTATATACTTTTCTTTTGTAAATACATACTTATAATACATAGGAAACACCCAGACCAATACAATCAGACATGTTCATGCACACAAATGTTTGTACTGTGCGGGGATCGAACCCGCAACCCTTGGACCAAAGGCAGCGTTCACCACCACTGTTCCAAACGGGTCGTCAAAGTATATATACATATATATGTTTGTAATCCCACTGTTGGTTCTGATATCCGTAACACAGGTGCTTGAGCTACCTATCTCGGAGTCAGATCAATGTATGTGATGTTGTGAAATATTTATAAATATTTTATTTATCTATTAGGCGGCCTGGGCCGTCAACATTCCTATGAAACCAAAAAAGTCGAACATTCAATTAATGTTTTTGCGAGCGAACAGATCGATCAATGTGTAACAGTTTGCAGTACTGAATCGGAGTAAATCTGTTAAAATGCTCACGGGCGAACAACAGTCCATTATTATTTTAGGAAATGGACCAGGCCTGTTTCCGACAACGGTTTCCAGAAAGCTATTGTATTAACAACAGCTTCCGCCCATTCATACTGTATGTTAATACAATTTTGATGTTTTTTTTTTCGATTTCGTTTGAAAGATTCTCTCTGCATCATGATGAGGTCTGACGTCACGATGGATGCAACTCATGCAACTTGTGGTTTGATGTAAAATTTGCTGCAACAAGATGTAGATACGCTTTAGAATCTTGTCATAATAGGTAGCGAGTTTCCTTTCTTACAAGGAGGTATAGTAATGTGACAAGGTACTATAATGTAATACATCTTTTTGAAACCGACTGTATAAACAAACTAGCGAGAAATGAATAACTTGACCTACTGATACGAAAATGTTAAGGTCAAGTTCAGAAACATCAACATCATTGTATACTATGGGAGAGCCACGCTTTGGCATGATAACACAGCTTCACAGAAATCCACGTCATAACAGTAAAATCTATAGTACAGGCATCGCCAAATAAGTCTAGCGGTATCCTTAAGTGCGAAAAAACCATTTTTAGGGTTCCGTAGCCAAATGGCAAAAAACGGAATCCTTATAGATTCGTCAATTCGTCATTCATGAGTAGAATAGGCCACCCTCACTCTTACCGAGGTGTCGTAAAAGGCGACTAAGGTAAAGCTGCTGGCATGATCATCAGCACCCAGAGAAGGAAAACTCTGCATTTATATCAAAACCCTCGCCAACCCGTCTGCCAAGCGTGGTGAGTATGGCAACTACCCCTCATGTGATTGAGGGAGGCCCGTGCCCAAGCAGTGGGGACTTAAATGGGCTGACGAAGAAGAGAAGAAAAATAATCTTAAGGTTTCTAATATTTTTTCTAAACTGGTTATAAAACAAATAAAATGTATATGATATACATTACCATCAAAACTAACAACGAAAATTGGTTTGAACTATATTAAGTAGTTTTTTTTACGTTATAAACCGTAAACCGCAATTTACCTTTCATACATCTTACTTGCCTACGGAACCCTTCGTGGGCGAGTCCGACTCCTACTTGGCCGGTTTTAGTATAAAGAAAGTAAGTAAGTAAACATTTTTTGACCACATAAAAGATTTACATAGACAGGACACATAACATAAACATAAGGAGATTGCACAGTAATACATAGGAAAAAATATTAAACAAAAACAAAAAAATAAATAATAGTAAGTTAATATATAAACCAGTGACCAAGGAAGAAGAAAAGGAACAAAGTGAAGTGTTCAACAAGGTCCAAGCTCAGCATGTGCTGCAGCGGTTTGCCGCCGCTGCCGCGCTGGTTTTCAGTTTGGACCTTGAGTGACGTGAGATCGTATTACAACGTTATACTATACATAGATGTATAATAAAATCAAAGAGATAAAGAAGTCTCTTGAAAAACGCGCTTTAGTCGCCATCAACATTCAGAGCTTTATTGTCATAGACACAAGGCAACTAAAATTTTGGTTCCGTGTTTTTCCGCGAGACTCCTTCCATGGCGCGCTCTCTAATCTTCTTTTTAGGGCCTTAGATTACTAAATCACAGAATAATATAGACTAAATGTTAAACGTCAGCCCATTTAAGTCCCCACTGCTGGGGCACGGACCTCCCTCAGTCACATAAGGGGTAATTGTCATACACACCACGCTTGGCAGACGGGTTGGCGAGGGTTTTGATATAAATGCAGAGTTTTCCTTCTCTGGGTGCTGATGATCATGCCAGCAGCTTTACCTTAGTCGCCTTTTACGACACCTCGGTAAGAGTGAGGGTGGCCTATTCTACTCTGCCGGGAACCACACGGCTAATGTTAAACGTGGAACCACTTAAACAGGAAATACCTTTAATTTGAACATTGCTTTGTCAACCCTGTACGTCTTGCTTAGAGACCGTAACGAACCGACAGATGACTCATTTGTATATGTAAATTAAGTTGAAATTCAAAAGCTTAGGTTTAACTTTGACTTTTTGAATTTCAAATTTTCCCGATGTTCGGATTTGTACAAAGAATGAATACTTGATTGTTGTTTAAAAATGTCGCACGGCGTAAAGGAAGGATAAGTCGTCCTTTTATCTTTACGTATAAAAAGTATATGAGATATAGCTAATGTAACCGTTTCTATCTTAGTTCAAAATGGGACATTGCTTTTTGTCAAAAATGTAACGGTCAAAGAACGAAAAGGTTCGTTATTTTTCAAATTGATTCGTTTGATATACTATGAGCACTTTATTACCTTTCGTAAATTGGACAGGGATACCTCTGCACAGAAATTATGCTTAACTGTTAGATCAGAAAGTTCAGAAAGTTCAGACTGACCGGATGGCGCAATTGGTAGTGACCCTGCCTCTTACGCCAAAGGTCGTGGGTTCGATCCCCACCCTGGACAAACATTCGTGCGATGAACACTTGTGTTTGTTCGGTGTCTGGGTGTAATATATGTATTTAAGTATATATTTGAGTTCCTCTGTTGTCTGATATCTGTAACACAAGTGCTTAAGCTACTTAGTACGGAATCAGGTCAACGTATGAGATGTTGTGAGAATTATTATTATTATTATTATTTGCTAGTAGCAATATTGATTCCTTTTATATTGTTTTAAACTTTCTATGTTGGAATCGGGTCCATATCACTGGACAATCTGTCACAATCTGTATCAACAGAAAACATAATATAAAAAAATATTGCTTTTTTATTAAGAAAGCTTGCTTTGAGTGTCAAAATTGGCGACCCTTCTCATCATCATCAGCCTATTGCAGTCCACTGCTGGACGTAGGCCTCTCCAATTGTTCGCCACTGCGATCTATCCATGGCTTCTCGCATCCAGCTCTTGCCAGCCATCCTGCGTAGATCGTCCCCCCACCTAGCCAGAGGGCGCCCTACATTACGTTTGCCAAGGCGCGGTCTCCACTCCAGAACTCGTTTACCCCATCGGTTGTCGGTTGCAGTCGACCCTTCTAAAACGGGACATTTTTGCGTCGCGTAACTGCTTAGGAAACCAACAGACGTCCGTGAAAAGGGACTGTCCCGTTCAAAACAGGATGTCTGGCCACCTTAGGTATAGCGTTTCTAGGAAAGGGATAAATAAAACATTTCGTTGGAAATGTTGTACAAATAACAAAGAAAAAAGCGTAGTGAATTTCACGGGTACAATTTTCGCCTACAATGTAGCTTGGGTAAAAAAATAGATATGTGAAGATGCTTATTGCTAGGTACCTACTCGTATTTACTTAAAGTGCTTGTTACAGAAATTACCTACTTTATTTTGACGAGTTCCCTTTACTTTATACTTACGAGCGAATTTGAGGCTTACTCGGGAAAATGGGGAGCTATAAGGTTGGTAGCACAATTATAGACAATACGAAAAAAAAAAAGCATTTTTTTACGCTTTTCGAATAAAGAAAGAAAAACAAGACGATCCTTATTTTTTAGTTTTCATTAAATGTGTGTTTTCTATTGTTTTTTTTTTATATTAATTAATATGCTGGAAGTGTCTTAGTCCTGAGGCTCAACATACAATATTATTGTGATGTCGGTGCTATACCTATGTGCATAAAAAAGTTAGGGCGACTAAGTTATTTACTGTCACTGTCATTGTTTGACTTTTTTTTGGATTACATTTTTTTTTAATCAACGTAAGCACAAGCGTTATTTGTCGTCACAGGAGGATTTTTACATTTTATTTTTTTCTCCATAAATATCTATTTACAAATTCTGAAATTACTTTTCTTAAATTTCAACCCACCTTATTATAATGGGCACTAAAGCTCATGTCGTTGTCCCGTTACAACACGCAATTTTAAAAGGGGCTGGCACAAATTTTGTTCCGGGACTACCCCTAGTTCGCGATTTGTAATAAGGGGGTATGAATCTAATCTAGAAATGGTATTTTAAAATTCTAGTGCTGGGAGTCCATCGGTGGCGGCAATCGCTTGCCATTAGGTGATCCCTCTGCTTGTTTGCTATCTGTCATAAGATTTTGCCGGCTGAGATTGTAATGTGTACCTATTTTGACATTCATAAATACTCTTTTTTTATAAATGTCGGGAACACATTAGCGATCGCTCTGATTTTGCGTATGTTCATGGGCGACGTTGATTGCTTTCCATCATTGCCGCTCGCTCTTTTGTCGCCTCTAACATAAAAATAATAAATGTTCTGTATAGATCTAAAATGAGGGAAGGATTTTTTTATTTCTATCAGGCGCAGCCCTTTAACAGCAGCGCCATCGAGACAGTCTTTTGATACGACTTTTTATCTATTCATAAAGAGCTAAATCCCACAGTCAGCGGCAACGCTTTATAGGTAAACCGTAAATACGAAACGCTTGCATGATGTAATCGACACCCAGTGCCATCTATTGGTGTTAAGTGAAACTAATGTCCCGTAACGAATTAAGAGCGGGCAACTAGTTATTTATAATGTGAATTTACTAATTATAATTTCCTTTCTTTTCAGGTAAGCTGGCATTGTATGCTGCATCTCTCGTGACAACTTATGACGTAAGTTACAAACCTTTTATTGAGGTCATCGTCTATATCCGACAATTATTATTTACTTAGAAAAATAAGTTCATTCATTCAATTAAAACTGGCCGGATCGCCATCCGGGTAGCCGTCTTTGGTATTGACTCTGTCTCATACGCCAAAGGTCGTGGGTTCGACCCCCACCCTGGACAAACATTCCTGTGAACACTTGTGTTTGTTCAATGTCTGGGTGTAATATATGATATTAAGTTTATATTTGAAATTCATCTGTTGTCTGATATCCGTAACACAAATGCTTAAGGTACTTGACGGAACCAGGCCAATGTATGAAATGTTGTATGAATGACAAAAAAAGAATCATCATCAGTGACGATAGTCAGGAGTGTGTTCCACCTCGGTCCACCACAAAGTAAGAAAGCAATCCATATTTTTAATTTTGCAAGCGTTGGTAAGCAAACGCCCCGTTGGTTTTGTGGTTTAAGTACCAGGCCGTGATCTCGGGGTCCTTGGTTCAAATCCCGGGTCGAACAAAAAGTATGTTACAAATTTTTCGAACATAGCTCGGGTTTGTGATAACCAAATTAGGCAAGCGTGGTTATTAAACCTAATCCCATCATAAAAGCGATGACTTGATTTCTATGTTGGAGGTCTTTGCCCTCAGTGTCAGTGGGACAGTATATAGGCTGATACTTTAATTTAAGCGTCTTAAAGCTAAAGCATAAAATAAAAATACTCGATTTATAAATTTGCACGTAAACTGGGTCACGAACTCGCTACACTGACTTTTAGTAAATCCTATTGAAGCTGTTGTCATAATACCTTCTTTTGCATCATGTCCACATAAGTACTTTTTATCGAAATATCAACTAGCCGTTCACACTCAAAGCCGCCCACTTTTTTCCTCGTCGAGGTTGTCTACAATAAAAGTAACGTAAAACTATATATATTCGAAATATGTAGGAGTTGTGTTGTAACTGGCTAAAGCATACAATCAAAATTTGGTATAAGTTCTTTTAAGTTTAACTGGAATGAGAAAAAATGATTTTTTTTACGGAGCAGGTTTTTAAAAGGCTCAGAGAATTAAAGACTCCGCCTTTTAATTCTCCTTTTTAATTATTCTAGACGCAAAGAATCGCGGCAGACGGCAGTATTTGATTCATTAATAATATTAGTATTGGTTTGGGTTTTTTCTATGTATATATTTGTAATTCCGCTGTTGGTTCTGATATCCGTAACACAGATGCTTGACCTACCTATCTCGAAGTCAGATCATTGTGTGCGATGTTGTGAAATATTCATTATTTTATATTCATCATCATCATCAGCCCATTTAGGTCCCCACTGCTGGGGCACGGGCCTCCCTCAATCATATGAGGGGTAATTGCCATACTCTTGCAGACGGGTTGGCGAGGGTTTTGATGTAAATGCAGAGTTTTCCTTCTCTGGGTGCTGATGATCGTGCCAGCAGCTTTTACTTAGTCACCTTTTACGACACCTCGGTAAGAGTGAGGGCGGCCTATTCTACTCTGCCGGGACCACACGGCGTATTTTATATTATTTATAATTAATGATATATGACTGTGAAATCGTTTAAAATGGTCAGTAGGTTTAAAGAAAAGTAACAGTTGAGTCGAGCCAATCTCTGACAGTAGGTGTCATATTTCATTCTTAATGAATGAATTCAATTATCTACCATATGCAGCGAGTTTTTGCGTGTTTTTATTACTGGGTAATATCGATTCTTACACTTTCGCTTTGCATCTTTGCAAATTATGTTAACAGAAAATGCCTTAGTTATGTAATCAACGCACAAAAACGGACCCAACATTTTTTCATGGTTTTTTTATTAATAGTACCTACAAGTGTTTGCCGAGAGGTTGTAACCCCGAAATTGTTTAAAATAGATTCGGTTTACTAGCTGAAAATTAAAATCGATTGGCGTCATCTCGTGTTCAGGCGGGAATCAAACCCACATTTTCCACATTCCGGGTGGCTGTTGTACCAATTAGATGAGATGAAACTTTCAAGTGCCTTATTTACTTAAGAATTACAAAAAAAATCTCTAAAAATATCAAATATACCCTTACATTTCACCTAACAAATAAAATGTTTTTCGCGTTTCTAGTTTCATTGGCGTGGCAATGAGCGCCCAAAAATTTCTCCATTTCCTTATATGTGTGTCAAATTCCCCCTCAAAACTGACTCCGTAATCGCATCCTCAAAGGAAGTGGAATTTAAAACCGCCATTGAAATGAGGAATCGGTCGAAATTCCTACTTTTGAGTCGTCTGGATTTAAAGTGAGCTTAAAAATACTTAGCTCATTTCCTTCATATAAATCTCTGCGACACCCTAAGGTTAATTTCGTAGGGTGATAAATCCTGTGACGTCAGGTGTTAGGGTTGACACCATCTGATTATTCGATATTTTTGGGACCATTTGTTGCTATCTGATTAAGGAAAGGTTATGAGCACAGATCAAGATAGATATCGATATGTCTATAGATATAAGAACATCTATCTTATTTTTTTATAACAGTGGGAGAGCCACGCTTCGGCATGAATGGGCCGGCTCGACCGGAGTAATACCACGTCCTCACAGAAAACCGGCGTGAAGCAGTGCATGCGCTGTGTTTCGCTGCGTGAGTGAGGGTACCGAAGGCCCAATCCAGGGGAAGGGGGGTTGAAAGGTAAGCAGCGCACTTGTGGACACCACTGGTGTTGCAGGCGTCCATGGGCGGCGGGATTCGCTTACCATCAGGTGATCCGTCTGCTCGTCTGCCACCTGCATCATTAAAAAAAAAGGATCTTTTAAGGATTCCTTTTTTTTTTAAAGCTCGGTTTATGTTATGTCCTTCGTTTATGTGAATGAGTGTTTTGTTATGCACCTTAAAAGGGCCTTATTGTTTCGATGTAATGGCAATGGAGTAGGCAGATACAACAGTGCCCTGGCTACTATAATATCAGAAGAGGCTAAAGCGTGCTATACATTGTTACTAGCATTTAATTCTTAAGTTTTCCTTTTATTTGATTTCAATTACATAATGCTTGATCTTAACGGAGCGACATTGTCAAAATGACAAAGCTCCTTAAATAAAGAAAAAAAAGGGCTCTTTTGCGATTTAGTGGCGCCACCAACACATTTTTACTCATTGTAATTAAATTAATATAATAAATGAAAAAAATATATATTCTGGGTTATATCTATTATTTATTTTGCGTCATTTTAAAAAGCTGTGTGTCTCACAAGACTGAAATGCGCTTGGGGCTTATCTAAGATTTAGCATTTAAATTTCTCGCCACCCCTAACTGGCATATCAAAATGTAACATTTCGTACTTACCCAAGTTTACTTAACAACTCACTCTGTAACAAGTGGTAGATAATGTCGGACTCGGTCGCGTCTACATTATGCCTTTTTAAACAGACACTCCGCCGTAAAAGGGTGTAAGTGCGTATTTAACATTTAAGTGCTTTTACTCTATAGCTATTCTGACTGTTTTAGTAGACCTACCGAATTTTGGAGAATATTCGGCTTTATTTAGTTCGTAAGATGTTGAGGATTTTATGGTTTTTGCAAGGCGTAAAAGGGTTAAATTTATGTTTTTATGCTTTCATTAATTTTTGTTTCGTTTTATTTTGTATTCAGATTTATTTGACTTAGTCCCTAGAGTTGTCCGACTCAGATCAAAGTTGGGCATTATATATAATTAGTCCGAGAGTAAAATATTTTTTCCATTTAATTTGGAAACAAGAAACACTATGTTTTTATTACTACTATTGTGAATTTCTCATGAAAGAGTCGCTATTTCTGATGTATAAATTAGACTTCTTGTGTTTGTTAATTATAACGTTATTTTTAATGCTTATCTTATTTTTTTGGGTATTTCCAAGTAAAACACAATATTATATTTGGTCTATAGAGTTTATTGTAATGTGTAATGTTACTATATCAATTTATCTTTCTGTTAGGGTCGTCCTAAAAGAGTAATGGTTAACCTGGTTCGGTAGTTTGAGATACAAATCCGGTCATATATATATATGATCCATCGATTATGGCACACCTCAACCACAGTTATACCCATAATAGTTGGTACAACAGGAATAATCGCCAAAAGCCTGTATAGATATTGTGACATCTCAAACGCGAACATAGACACACACATTCTCCAGAAACAAGCTGCCATTCATACATCTACAATATTGTCCAAAGTAATGGGGGACTCGGTATTTGTAAACAACGAATCTAGCTCTTCTCTTCCCTGAGGCTCTCGGGGCGGAAGACTAGATAAAAAAACCGGTTGTAAACCGTAAACACATGGGCTGAGTAATAAAATTATGTATGGCCAAATTAGTGGCAAAATCATACGACAGATAACAGCCTTTTTTTTCGAATTACTCTATAAAGTGTGATGTATAATTTTATTAAATGAGTATTAGTTTAATTCTTATTTTTCTGGATTCGAACAGCGCAGGTGTAATTTGCTATCCTATAAAAATTATGAAAATATCTCATTACAGTAAATTTTACTTGCCATTTATAAAATCAAAATTATCTTTATTCAATTAAGTCCACACAGAACAGAACATTTATGTATGTCAAATATTATGTAATCTATCGCTGATTCGGTATGTTAATTTCTACCGAGAAAAATCATCAAGAAACTCAGTAGTTACTCTTTTAAAATAATATGGTAATGACAATTTAATTTTTTTAATATAACGCAATATTCTTTCTTATATAATATAGCAACGAAGGTGTTAGATAACATCAAATAATTTAAACTCGTTCCATGCTAATCTGTACTTAATTGCATAGTAATAGAGTATCTCTTGTTGACTTGTTAATAAGGTTCATTATACGAATATTTCGATGTTGAATCCTGAAGAATGACTGTCAGTTCAGTCGAATCTAAAGTCGTATGATTTCGTTTGTAGACTGCGCTTTATGTACAGTATTCTCTTATAAATGATTAATAAACATATCGTTTAGTAACAGTGAATAAGTGTATTATTGACTCCCATAAACCCAATAAATATAAAGAATAAAATAATAAATAAATATTTCACAAAATCACATACCTATAATGATCTGACTACGAGATAGGTAGCTCAAGCACCTGTGTTACGGATATCAGAATCAACAGTGGGATTACAAAAAAAATATGTAGTACTTTTCTTTTGTAAATACTTAGGTACTTATATACATAGAAACATCCACAGCAATACATATAAACAGACATGTTCATGCACACAAATGTTTGTTCTGTGCAGGGATCGAACCCGCAACCCTTGTTGTACCAAAGGCAAACGGGTCGTCATATACTTATTAAAACCATTTTAAACCCATACTAACAATTTAAGAGGCAAAAGGATACGAAAATATTCCCATCTCGGTCGTTCGTTACGTATTTTTAGCTCAGCATTCGTGTCTTTTACTTGTACTCATAAATCGAGTACAACTCTATGACGTCACGAGTACAGCCTGCGCGGGAGCAGGTATCCGCGCTATTCTCGTACATGGTCACTGACCACACGGCACCTTTGTGGGGTGACTGTACCACCAGCGAGTCGAGATCTACCCTGCCCTTTAACATATTATCAAATCGAGACGAAGAAGACGGGGGAGTTGGTACGTGAAAGGTCCAAGTAAAATGGATTTATTAACTGACTGGTGTAATTTGACCTCCCACGACTCACGTTGCTCTTATTTCGAAAGGCGAAATAAAGGAAGTCGTCCAAGCGAGGGGCTCCCGTCAAACTGGTCGGCTTATATTCTTTTTTTAATCCATATGTTTTCTGGTCGTTTTGTTGGCCTTGAAAGAATGTCTGGTTACTGCACCACGGGTTGATGTCTCGTTATTTATAAGTGTAAGTTTTTCTCGTCTCATGTAATGGATTTCTTTTGAAACACACAAGCGACTTTCTTTGTTTTTAACTCACTTAAATGTTGCTTTAATGTTTTGTCTTGGTCTATTTTGTTTTGTTATATTTATAGAGATAAAATATCTACTTACTGTGAGCTGTGTTCTTAGATACTACTTTTGTTAATATTAGAAACCTTTCTGGTGGAATATCCACCAACAAGGTTTTTAAAACCGAGCATTGGCAAGTTTTGTTATAAAATTTGCGAGTGTTTTAATACCAAGTTAATGTAATCTCATACACTACTTTATCTACATTCATGTTATAATCATCAAAGTAAAAAATCACGTGGAAACTATTTCAACAAGCTTTATTCACATAAGTACCCCATTATCTAATAGATTTTCCTGGCAAAAGGCTATTGGACCATGGTTCGAGCTTACCCCGGGCTCCAAAGGGAACACGGTGGGAGGAGAAAAGTATAAAGACAATATTTTGTTTCAGAAACGCACTTTTCTATTGAAACCAATAGAAAACACTCTATTCTAATTTTAGCAACAAAGCAACATTGACGACCCGTTTGGAACAGTGGTAGTGAACGCTGCCTCTGGTGCAAGGGTTGCGGGTTCGATCCCCGCACAGTACAAACATTTGTGTGCATGAACATATCTGTTTGTGGGCGTTGCCTATGTATTATAAGTATGTATTTACAAAAGAAAAGTATTATATGTATAAGTTTGTAATCCCACTATCACATCACTTCACCAATGCGTCCTTCCGGTCATGACTTACGGTGCTTAGACGTGGACACTCACGGCTGGACTAGTCCACCGGTTCAAAGTCGCTCAAAGAGCTATGGAAAGGGCAATATATATCTCTGAAGGACCGCATCAGAAATGATGTAATCCGACAGGGAACCAGAGTCACCGAATTAGCAAACTGAAGTGGGAGTGGGCTGGTCATATTAGCCGCTGAACTGACAGCCGTTGGAGCCGTAAAGTCCTTGAATGGAGACCGCGACTCGGTAAGCGTAGTGTAGGACGCCTTGCGACAAGATGGGATGATGACATTCGAAGGCTGGCTGAGAGTGGCCGAAAATCGGGAGCAGTGGCGTGCATTAGGGGAGACCTATGTCCAGCATCACTACGCTCTTGATTGATTTAAACCTACACTTTAATGTTTATAAATAGCTTATTACGTTGATGATTGATATAAAAATTACAACATACTTTGGTTTTAAGAAATGTTTATTGATGCACAACAGCGATGACTATGATTTATATCTTAGATTAATTGTATACTAACATATTCTCTGTGCAGTTTTGTCAACATATGAATACCATTTTAGTACCTTACTGCCCGCGTATTATTTCATTTCTATTTATCGTTTATACTTATATGGTTACATAACCATATAACTATAAACATACATATGTTATGCATCCAATTTGCCGTAGCATTAATATAAAACATTTTTACCAAGTGATTTTAAATGAATTAGTAACTGATTTACTTGTATCGATCAAAAATATGTAGATAGGTAGAATATTCTTTATTAGACAAAGTAAAACAAAACAGCGAGTGTGCGCATACACATTTTCAAGTTATTACCTGTTAGGTACGGCTTCTATGTGGATTGTGTAACGTTGACTAATTAAAACCTTATGAGAGTTATGTAATTAACACTTGAAACTATTTATTACTCATTATAAAAGTCACGATTAGTTTGTAATCGTGTAAGCGCACACTATGAAATTACTGACTTTCGTTTTATGTTCTATTATTTTCTGAAGAGATTCGTAGAATTTTTAATATGTCGTTCCAAAAGAAAACAGCCGGTTTAGATATTTTTGTCAGGGGTGAATATTGTATATCAAAGGTCAAGACCGTTTGTGACAAACTATAAATTTAATATTTACAAACTATAAAAATCTTCCACTAAACAATTAATTAATTTAATACATAACAATATATTAAGATCAATATGAGTCAGAGTTTAAGTTCCGAAAAATTCATCGACATGGAATACTAACACAGATATCATAGAACGACAATAATTCCACATTCAAACTCGTGTCCCGACAGCCGAATTCCTAAAGAAATCGAAACGCCTTTAAATCATAGCCCAACTTTATTACACGGTTAACTGAACACACACAAAACACAAAGTCAACCCGAACTCGACCTTGTTACATATAGAATACAAGTGTAGTACTTTGTTTCGGGTAGCAAAGTTAGTGTGCGAAGGGAAGGGATCGGAAAAGTGGTTAAAGTTGTCCAACTGGTCGGGGCAGCCTCGACCTGTTCGATTCTTTTTTATTTTTGTTTTGCATGAGGCACTGACCATCACAACAAAGGTTCGTGGGCCGGGCGAGTCTTTTTTCCTTGCCAAGAGCATTGCCTTCGAGACGAACAAAAAAGGGATAGTTTAAGTTCCTTTGTATGGCTATAATATTAAAGGTGTGGTAGAGGTAGTGCAGGGGTATTATCAAGTTATAATGTCACGTTTTTGTTTCACGGAATCGAAAATGTAATTTGGTAGGAAAGCTCATTGATTTTATTGCACATTTGTTTGGATTGCAATATGATCACGAAGTGAAATTTTAATGCATGGTAGATTTATGAAATAGATAATTTACTTGATTACAATGATGTTTACAGAAGTCAGATGAATTCTTGTTACTTTTATCTAAAATACTTTAATACTATGTAACTTTGTTCTTTTAAGTTTGATATAAATTATATTCGAATCAAATTATGTTTTAGAAATTTAGTTCACTTGAGATATTTTCTGGAGGTATTTTCGTATAAATTTCAAACTAAAACAACTTTCCACTGATTGTCTTTAAATTATGTAAAAGATTTCAAGTTTGATACGAAGTCGATCATTACAGGTAAAGTATTTAAATACAATTTAAATCTTGTACTGTGATTTAATAGCACTTTTACATCAGTTATCCAAGTTGATTACTTCGTTATTGGCCCCGAACTTGTTAAAGGCTTTAATGTCTAAAATTTTCCCGAAGTCACATACATCTTGAATAAGTTTGATTAATTTACTCAGTATATAAACATATTTGAACTTATGAATTGTGTTATTATAACGCAAGCTTGAACTGTGAAATTAACTGTCATTTGAGAAAAGCCTTATTCTTGTCGTTCTCTTTTGATATTATGTTCTTAATATATTGGAGTGTCGCTTCTTTTTAAAGAAATATACGTAGAGGTTGAATAAAGAACTTATTTTATGTCTGTGAAATAACGTTATTATTGGTAGGTGAATTATTATTTATTTCTTGCAACCTTGATAGATTTTGGTAATTACGGTTGATTGATTCAACAATTAGCCTCATTTCATTGGATATTGTTTTGAACAAGACCTTTACGTGATCGTTGTCTCGAGGTCGGTTCACGTATGAAGTTTATTAATTCGGGCAAGATTTCGCAATCTTCCATGAAAGGCTAGTTGTGTCTGACATTGACACCGGTCACAACTCGGAGGTCGGGCAGGTGGGGTACCACCTGCCCGGCCTCCAGAATACCCAAATCTCCCAAATACCCAAATCATTCGGTTTGATGGCTGAAGATAATAATGAGACCGAACAGGATGGGGTTAAGCTGTAGCTGTGTTGGAGAAAATGTCGTAAGCTTAAACTTGATGTATCGCTTTGTTAGCATCTACGCTAGTCTAATGATATTGATGTTTGATAAACTTTCTTGATGTTGGAATCTTAGGTTATATTTAATCCAGCCAAAACCTTGAGGGCTTCTTTCTACATATTGAATATCTAATATATGTATTGTAGGTTGATTATGAACTGGGTAAAAGTTTCATTTCAACTGTTTGCTAATGGCTGTATACATACACATATGGTAGGTTTTTTTTCTAGCTCAAATGGTCCCACTGCTGGGCAAAGGCTTCTCCTAATAGCCTCCTCCATGGTAGGTTTAAAATACAAAAATTATTCACGCACTACGGTATGTATGTAAGATACATTTGAGTGCTAAGATGAAGATTACAAGGTTATTTTTATCACAGCCTACTAACATTAGATTGTGTATATCCACTGTTGTACGTAGGCCTCCTTTATTCTCAAGCTTTAAGGTCAGCAGCCAATAGGCTGCTGACCGATACATACTACGCTTGCCTAACAACTCCAAATAAAACTGTTATTTTAAAATCTGTTTTTAAGCACTTCATAACTTCTCCAGCTTCAAGTTAAAATCGAACATTTTCTGAAATTGCGGTCAAGAAACAAGGTATAGTTGCCCTATTGTTATTTTATCATCAGCCCATTTAAGTCCCCACTGATGGGGCACGGGCCTCTCTCAATCACATGAGGGGTAATTGCCATACTCACCACGCTTGTCAGACGGGTTTGCGAGGGTTTTGATATAAATGCAGAGTTTTCCTTCTCTGGGTGCTGATGATAATGCCAGCAGCTTTACCTTAGTCGCCTTTTACGACACCTCGGTAAGAGTGAGGGTGGCCTATTCTACTCTGCCGGGGACCACACGGCCTGCTATTGTTATTTGGCACGCGACAAATTTACTTTACAAGTGTCATTTGGACGATATTATTTTTATATTTTTCCATAGAAAAAACTTGCACAACGCACCCTTGTCAATGTCACTAAAGTCCCTACTGAGGGCCTATTTTAGAGATTTCGTACATTCCTCCATACAAAGCTCTCACTCGTCTTCAATTTCGAGTGAGCGAGAATAGGCCCTCTGATCGTAGTCGCACTGTATCTTTCAATACATCGTATTGGTGATCAGACCGCAAGCCAGTCGACCAATGGGATCGCCGATCATTTTGATAAATTCTTCGCATTGGAATAAATTATTGGATGTTAAATCGAGTAAAAGGGTGGGATAGGGTAATGGACAATTTGAATAGACGGTAGTTTGAATATCTATTTGGAGGCGATTAAGATAAAATGCCGTATTTTGAATAATGCCTAGTATCTAGATCTTACTTAAGGGGACAACTGGACCTATTAAAACTCGTCCCAGAATTTTAGGATCTTTTTTGCTGGTTTTTTTTATTTATTTTTTTATTTATGTAATAGGTAGGCAGACGAACAGACGGATCACTTGATGGTAAGCAATTGCCTCCGCCCATGGACATCCGCGACATCAGTGGTGTCACAAGTGCGCTGCCAACCTTTAAACCCCTCTATTCCCCGGATTGGGCCTCCGGTACCCTCACTCACGCAGCGAAACAGCACAGAGCTGCTTCACGCCGGTTTTCTGTGAGGCCGTGGTATCACTCCAGTCGAGCCGGCCACGGTGAAGCAACATAACCAATATTTTTTGGTTTTGTAGAGTTTAGTATGTTAGGTTAGAACAGTGACCAACAAAAATGTATTGAAATTCTCGAGCATGTTTTAATAAAACGAGTTGTCCCCTACCCGATTACACAAGGTACGTTTTCTAATACAAGTGTACTAATTTATATTGCACTGGTTTCCTGCTCGTAGCGTTGTCCACGCGGGTTAATTAATGTTTTCCCGTAGGAATGAATTCTTTTTCCGTAGTTATAAAGATGTGCTATGCAGTTAGCTATGCTTCGAAGATATGTAAGCTAAAGAACATAATTGGTGGATATCAGACGCTTCCATACCAACGAAGCGTAAGTAGCACTTCTTTGGTGGACAGGGACTATAAAAATGTAAGTAATAGTATCAGGATGACCTCACTCCGCCTAATGGTAAGCGGCCGTGAAATCATGAGGTTGACAGGCACAAAAGATCTAACAAAGTGCCCATTGAGTCTGCCATCCTCACCCTGATGGCCTGCTGAGATGCCGCTTCACGCCCCGCCTAAAAGACCCCGGATTGTATGAAGGAGGAAACACATGAGCTGGGAGGGCATTCCATGACTTGATGGCTCGGAGCAGGAACGAGGAGCCAAACCTCTTGGTGCGCGCCGCCATTGTCTCGATGGTATGCGGATGGCAACGCTGTCTAGCACGTGTTGTTCGGAAGTGGAAAGGGGAGGAATAATAGTGACAGTTTTCAACCGACTTCAAAAAAAGGAGGAGGTTCTCAATTCGACGATATGTTTTTGAAAATATTTTAGTTTTTTTATTGCTTAAAATGGGGAGACGAGCTTGCGGCCCATCTGATGGTAAACGGTAACCGCCGCTCATAGAGACATCAACAATTCCGGAGCACAGTCATGCCGCTGCCTACCGTGTAAGAAGAACTCTTAGTTAAAGAGTTTTGTGTTCATTTGTTCCATACACACAAAAATGTATGTCTTATTCATAAATGTTTGTTAAACCTTTGCTAACTAAAACAATGTAAATAAAGCTGAAATCATAATTTTTCCAAAAATTTTGTATGATTTTTTTTGTTTCAAAACTGATCTATGACACCGTTTTAGCTAACAAAGGTTTATTGTGCGTTTATGAATAAATTACTGTTTATTTAATATTATTATTAATAATAATAATAATAATTCTCACAACATCTCATACGTTGACCTGATTCCGTACTAAGTAGCTTAAGCACTTGTGTTACAGATATCAGACAGCAGAGGAACACAAATATATACTTAAATACATATATTACACCCGGACACCGAACAAACACAAGTGTTCATCGCACGAATATTTGTCCAGGGTGGGGATCGAACCCACGACCTTTGGCGTAAGATGCAGGGTCACTACCAATTGCGCCATCCGGTCTGTCATATTAATTAACAATACATACATATTGCATACAACCCGTGCGGATAAAGAATGGGATCAGAAATGGCGGCGCATCTATTCACTTCTCGCTCGCACACTATTTGCGTCTATACTCGCACCCCACGAGTGCGAGTATAGACGCATTTGTACATATAAATTATTTTCATGTGGGATTGTAATTTATACGTATCTAATTACTTTTAATAATATTTTCTTCCGTCTTTTAATTGGGTTTTAGTTCTGTTCTAACCTATGAATAGTATTAAAAGAAATAAAGAGCTTACGTATTAAAAGAAATAAGATGTTATTTAGATTTAAGACCATAAATGATTCCAATCGTAAATTGTACAGTGAACGATCCTATTGATTACGTCGTAGAAGTTATGAATTTGATAAATAGGTAAATGACAGTTAGCAAATTTTCTGTTAAATTATTTTAGAATGAGGCACGAATACAGTAACAAGGTAAGTAGGTAACAAGGACTTGCCTTAAAAGACTTCTTATACTGTGGCACGACTACCTCTGTGGCGCAGTGGTTAGTGGGTCGCACTTTAAAGCGACGGCTACGCAAGAGGTCCTAGGTTCGATCCCGAGGTCGGGCCAAAAATTTGTACCTAAGTTTTCGGTAAGAAATTCTTAGTGACTGCCCGGTGTTGGCGAAGTTGGCGGTCTTGTACCCCCGTGCCTCGGAAAGCACGTTAAGCCGTTGGTCCTGCGCCCGATCCCTCTCCGGTCGTGTCACAGTAGTGTCCCATCGGAATATGAGAGTAAGGGAATAGAGAGTGCACTTGTGTTTGCGCACTAAAATATATCCTGCGTACGTGGCTGATCGTTGAGATTGGCCGCCGTAGCTGTAATCGGTTGGAGGATATTATTATGTGGCAATACAGTACGTGTTTTATTTCTAAATATACCATCATTCGTTTCCCGTATTATCCTGTTCGTATGAAGTTGATCTTTCGTCCTATTTGCATATATTTAGATCAAATATTTACGTTGACATGTCTCCTTATATGACATATCGGAATTGGCTCGTTTCAAGGAAGCAATATAAGCCAGTGCCATATTCCTTTTTGTTTATATTCAAGGGTGAATCGTTTATTTTGGCCGTAAGGGCGTAAAACGGAACGGAGAGTTTATGTCGGTAGTTTATAAACAACGTTTCGCTGACGTTCAAGTTCATCCCTTGGTTAAAAATGGAAAACAAAAAATGCACATCAAAACATGCGGTCGTAGGGTGACCATACCATCTTGATTGTACTATTATGTTAATATTCGTTACACAATAAAAACATAGTCGTTCGATACATATCTGGCTGGCTGGATGGCTATTTGGTAGTAATATAACCCTGCCTCATACGCCAAAGGTTGTGGGTTCGATCCATACTCTGGACACACATTCGTGTCATGAACATTTGTGTTTGTTCAGTGTCTGGGTGTAGTATATTTATAATTCCTCTGTTGTCTATAATTGCTTAAGCCACTTAGTACGGAATCATGTCGATGTATGAGTTTTTGTATGAATTTATTTATTATTTATATTCGATTAAATATATTATGTTATAAGTGGGTCTACGTTACTGATCACGAGCGTAAACGCGTGATTCAAGTGTGGACGTGCTACGAGCCTACAAAATCACTCTTCTTCCAGTTGAGCATAAGCCAAACGAGTATTTTTGCTCGGCTCGTCTAGCCTAGGCCCATCCTTAAGAATCAGTAGAACGATATAACGCGAAACATGGTAGGCATCGCCATGACTGTAGCTTGGCATTGTTCTAAATAAAATTGTATAATTCCTACATCAAAAGGCGGATCCAGGGGGGTCATGGGGTCACCACCCTGGCTTAAGTACCCAGCGCCAGAGGGGATTTTATTTATAATTACTTTAAATATTAAATCAATTTAACACCTGACTTTAAATACCTGAATTTATGGACGCCTGCAACACCACAGGTGTTGCTGGTGTTGCAGGCGTCCATGGCGGCGGTAATCGCTTAAAATCAGGTGATCCGTCTGCTCGTCTGCCACCTATATTATAAAAAAATAAGAATATTAAATGCTTTATTTGACGTCAAACACAATATTCGGGAACGAACGAATCGACTTCCTCTTTTACACTTACAAAGATATCAATTTATGTGACCCCCTCCTACCCAGATCTTCGGCTGTGTTCCCCTTGAAAGAGACATAAAATATGTAGTTAAAACACACATCACAATAATGCTTTGCTACGACTAGTGCCAATGAAGTTCTGGTGCTGTAAAAACTTCAGGTTCTTGGAATATTACGTATAAAACCTACAAGGGACTAAATCAGTAATGAGATCTGCTCCACTTAATCCACTGTTCAAGGTTGTTTGGCCGTTTTTCTTTAGCATTGATGGCTTTTCGCTTTTATGTATTTTTCATTATGGTATCAGTAAATTTGTATTATTAAACTTCCCTTAACTGTATGTATTCCTGTACCAGTATTGAACTTTATGTCGATGTCTAATGAATTTACTTTAGATAAGTTAGATGTTCCAAGATTGATTTACTTACTAATAACTTGAGCTGGACTGCTCCGCTACTCAAAGTCGTAATAGCATATTGTTTTATTTCTCTCCTCATCGGTTATACGCACAACCCAGGAGAGGAAAGCCCTCTCTATAACATGCGCTATCCCCAATGACTACATTTTTAAAACGCTGTGAATTGGCTGCTTCGGAGTCAGCTCGCTCCATCGTTGTATTCTTCTTAACACTTCGGTTTTGAGCATAGAGCAACCTCATCAACACTTAAAAACAAAAAGTATTTTTAAAACCTACATCATGGTCACCATAGCAAGCACGCACACATACGCGCCATAGTTTATTTATCTATTTATAGCCCGGGCCAAGTGTTCGGTTCATTACTTGTGAACATATCGCGGTGTTTACACAGTGTATTTCTGGAGCTCGCCGTGTGTTCCGCCACGTGTGGCTGTGGCTGCACTGTGTGTGTACGCCTTTGCCTGTTTCTTTGATTCGAAAAAAAAAGGTCAGCCCTACAGATGTTTTTTGAGTGACATTGGCCTTCTTTGAGCAACGGTTTTGTAGGAATTAATAAGCTGGCTTGTTTTTGGTTGACTACTATAGAAACAAGTGATGATTGAACGTAGGAGAGTCACGCTCGGCAATGGACCGGCTCAACCAGAGTGATACCACGGCCTCACAGAATACGGGCGTGAAGCCTGTGCTGTGTTTCGCTGTGTGAGTAAGTGTACTGGAGGCCCATACCAAGGGAAAGGGGTGCTTACAGGTTGGCGTAGCACTTAACTCAAATGGCGTCGCGGATGCCTATGGGCGGCCGCAATCGCTTACCATCAGGCGATCCGTCTGCTCGGTAGCAGACTACCTATCACATAAAAAAGTGACAGCTGCAGGATTTTAGTTAGGTAAACCTAAGTGATAAGTAGGCAGTCTTATTAAACGACTTATTAAATTTAAAAACGACAACGATAAAGTTAAACAAAATTTTACCCACAATAAGAGTCGGTAGGTATGCACTATAAATTGAGAAGAAAACAAAATTGTTTTTGGAATATGGAAGCGCTCTGGCATAATATGGCAATCATCATATATTAACGATTGTACACTTATTTTAAAATAATCTACAGCGAAATGTGTCGGAAAATTTCCGGCCAGCACTAAAATCAATTCTCGTTCATTTTACATGTTATGCTGCCAAAAAAAGGTATTTACACATCAAAGGTTCATATGGAATAAAGAGTTCCATGTGTGAGGTCCCAAACGGTGAAAATTCTATTTTCAAAACGTAGCCTGACCTAGATTTTTACTTTTAAAAATTTAAGCGCTAAAACAAGATTCGTTTCGACCGACCTTTCCTGATTTTAAAGTCGCTGACTTTCGACTGTATGTTCTTGGTGACCGCCACAACCATACTTTTTGATATTTGTCTATGCTTTTTTTAATTTTTAGTTTTTGTTTTATGTGATGGACTTGTATGGCAACAGAAATTAAATTGAAAATTAAAAACCCCCGACGGCAGCCATATTGGATTTGAAATTTGTCACAATAAATATATTCTGCTACTCATGCCCTTTTATATGATACCCATATTGTGGGAGTGGTGTTACATACAATCCATATCTTTGTGACGGCGGTCATCTTGGATCGATTTTTATCCAACATGGCTAAGAACACTCCCCCCTTATTCATCTTTCAAACAAAAAGTAAATCAAAATCGGTTCATTTGTTCGGGAGCTACGATGCCATAGACAGACACACAGACACGTCAAACTTACAACACCCCGTCGTTTTTGCGTCGAGGTTAAAAAGTGAATGAGCATGTGTGTAATGGTGCCTATTCACCAATATGTGTCATGCTGTTATATACTGTGAAAATGTGAAAGCTAATGAACGTGATTGGGGGATATCAGAATCATATCCTTATTCTCTCAATAGTATATGATATTTTTTTATTAATGTAGTTTTTTTTTGTGATAGGTGGCAGACGAGCAGAGTTATCAGATTCTATTTAATTAATTTATTCTAGTAGAATTTTATTTTATTTTATTTAAATATTATTTCAGTTGAAAATTTAATCAATCTTGGTAGTTATATAAATGACCAAAATTAAGTACCTATGTTTAGTTAAAAAATGCTTGGGTAATAAAATTAGCACTACTTCAATTTGTTAGCACAATAATAGTGTAACCCAAGGATGAGTGCTGAAGCCTGAGATCCAGGCTACTTGTTGACCTAGTTCAGGCGCAGATGTAAAAAAATATTTAAATGTAGTTATACGTTTGATCCTTTTAATTTGTAAGTGCAAATAGTTTGTAAAAAATAATTAATTAACAAAGAAATCAATTCTTAATTATTATTATCCATAGCAACGTAGTGTATCACTTCATGTATGTCCCCTTTCCTACAATATGGATTCCTCCAAACGATGCGTGAAGAAGCATCTCGCGGGCCAGTATGGCGGTGCCAACGGAGGTGATGCCTTGACATCGCTTCCGTTGTAATTGCAACTTGGGCTCTTCTCTTGCTTACCATCAGGCTGAGGAGAGACAATATACTGAGCCAAAGTGGAAAGATACCCTATGGGTCTGAAAACTATACCTATACCTTACACACACACACCTGTACGCAAATACTTAGTGCCCGGCTTGAGAAGCCGTATTATTACTTTGTTTTTTTTTCTCTTTAAATTTTTTTTTCTGTTTGTCTCCTTTTATATTTGTAATGTTGTGTTGCTGTTTTAGTTTGTATTTGTTCCTTTTTCTTTTAGTTTAAATATTATATGATTATACTTGTTGCGTTCTTATCTGTAAAATTTGGTGTGTCGTATTTTTCAGTGAATAAATGTTTTTATGTATCTATATTCTATCTAAAAACTTTTCTTGGGAATATTTTAACGTGGGTACTTGATATTCTGTGTACTTAACATTTTGGGCTATGACGACGACTGACCTCCTTGCCGCTTAGGCACTCTATTTTTTAGAAAATACATATTTTGATTTATGACTGTTAGGCTTTGTTGTGCTTCTGACATTTTTCCTACCAACGTAAATTTTCTTCTTAGTTTATTTTACTACGTAAACATAGATTTTTATGAGTGATTTTTATGTCGTAACCGACTTTGGTACGACCTACCAGATATGATCCCCAGAACTGGCGACCCATTGCTCGAGCACTCGACATTGAAGTCGAATTTAGAGATTTCATACATTCAAAACTTTAATTTAACAGAGACATGGCCGCTTACAATGTACCGATTAAGGAGGCTCAAAGTCACCCAGAGAGCAATGGAGAGGGTTATGCTCGGAGTCTCCTTGCGTGATCGTATCAGAAATGATGAGATCCGCCGGAGAACTAAGGTCACAGACATAGGTGACTGACCGGATGGGCGCAATTGGTAGTGACCCTGCCTCTTACGCCAAAGGTCGTGGGTTCGATCCCCACCCTGGACAAACATTCGTGCGATGAACACTTGTGTTTGTTCGATGCCTGGGTGTAATATATGTATTTAAGTATATATATGTGTTCCTCTGTTGTCTGATATCTGTAACACAAGTGCTTAAGCTACTTAGTACGGAATCAGGTCAACGTATGAGATGTTGTGAGAATTTAGATTGAGATTTAGATAGCCCTAAGGCCCACATAACGAGGAGAACAGACGGGCGTTGGGTCCTCGAGTGGAGGCCACGTACAGGAAGTCGCAGCCGTGGCAGGCCCCCCACAAGGTTGACCGACGATCTGGTGAAGGATCGCGGGAATCCATTGGATGTGGGCGCCGCAGGACCGATCTGTGTGGAGATCATTGGGGGAGGCCTATGTCCAGCAGTGGACGTCTATTGGCTGAAATGATGATAATGATGAAAAGTTTAACTCGATTTCAATGTCGAGGATACGAGAATTTCCCCCTGTATTTTTTATGCTTGAGGCGACCATCGAGCAAGCGAGATTTAAGTGGAGGAATTATAACCCTACTTAATATATATAATGTAGGTAAGGTACATAAATAATGCAATTGGCAAAAAAAACTTCTGTTCTCTTTCTGATTTCGTATTAGCATTTTCCGCATTGTACTTATAGGTACAGTCACGTGCACTAATAAGTATAAAACCTCATTCAAATATAAACCTTATTGTTTCGCCTTAAGAGTCCATGTGTTAACATTCCATTGCAGGCGACTGTACTGTAATTATGTAATATTTGTATTCACGAATACTGACATAGTTAACGTATGTAATGTTTCGTATTTTAACCCCAAATTGAGGTTAAAATCGTTGTTTTTATATCTACTAAGTTCCTAAAGAACAAAGTATGTATTAAAAAATAATGTTTGCGTGTTCGAAGTCAATTAAATGACTGAAGCTTGGTTTGTGCAACCCACCATAACTTGAGGTTAAAAATATTAGCTATTAGGCAAATTATATAGCCGCTTCAACTTTAAATGTACCTGTATTTGCATATTTTCAAAACTTACATGCAGTATTTTAATATAAAATAATTGCTTTGAGTTATTTCTTGTACTTTAATTAATTAGCCTTACTTTTCTTATAGGTTTGTTGGTAAATAAAAAAAAATTGAGACAACAATACATACATTGTCCTAGTCCAAAACTAAGGTTTTCCCTTGTACTATGGAAACCAGGAACAACGAAGGTACCACAAACGCCCAGACCCAATACAAATATCTGTTTCATCAACAAACGTTTGTGTTGGTGCGGGAATCGAACCCGAGACCCTTGCGTCTCAACCGGCGCACAAACCACTGCGATAAACGGGTCGTCAGATTTTGTATAGATATGTTCGTCTAGTGATCTCGAAAGCAATATTTCCAAGGTAACCAAACCCGAAGTTAAATTTTCAATTTCTTAAAGTTACTGGTAAGATTCGCCGCAAGATTCCTTTTCAGACTTCAGATTTCGTCAGTGTTATATAAATCTGAGGAATTTGCTGCAGGCGAGATGCTTTGGCAGAATAAATGTTAAGCTAGTTCCCATATATAATTTATCTTCTATATCTATACTATTTACATAGCGGTAAATCCTACAGACAGCGGCAACGCTTATAGATAATCCGAAAACACAAAACGCTTACGCGATGTAATCGACACCTAGCGCCATCTATTGGTATGAAGTGGAAGTAATGTTCCGAAACGAAATGAGAGTTAATTTTTACTACTCAGACTTGTAATGAACATTCAATGGGGGCGATTGGGTGTGAAACATTTGCTGAATTACGCCCTATAGTTGCTGAATTCCATCTACACGCTGTCTATTGGTTATTTTTGAACGTAATATGTCATAACGTGGCTGTTGAATTTGGACCTCAGTCCAACAGTACGTCATCAAGAGTCCACGCTACCAGAGTCCCGTGAAAAGCGCGCTTGAGTCGCTATCAACATTCAAATGTGAGCTTTATTTCATAGGTACAAGGACTCTTCAAATTTTAGTTTGTTTTTTTTGTGGTCGACCCGACTCTGACTCGGGCGGATTAAAAGAAAAATGATTGGGCCTGGAGCAAAACTATCATAAATCCTTAAGTTAGCGTTTTATTTGAAAAATATTTTTTATTACCACTGTTGTTACTTGTATTGCCTAAGAAATTAAAAAAAATCTCTAAATATTAGGACTGAAACTCATCTATCGTATAAGATATCCATCCACAATACCCAAAGTAGGTGTATACAAAATATTCAATAAGTAATATGGATATTTTTCTCGAAAGACGAGTTTAAGACGTAGGGTTTCTTTAAGTTTTATTCTTTTATAATGACTAGATCAAATAAAATTCATTCCGATCATTCTTTTGACCAATCTATCCCTTCTAAGTCTTAAGTTTGATACTTTGAGTGCAATAAAAGTATATTCATTCATTGATTCATTCACCCCTTTTTAAAACAAAAAATAACCAAATCATAATCGATTTATCCGTTCGGGAGCTACGGTGCCAAAGTCACACACACACGCACACACACACGCACACACACACACACCACACACACACGCACACACACACACACACACACACACACACACACACACACACACACACACACACACACACACACACACACACACACACACACACACACACACACCCACACCCACACACACACCACACACACACACACACAGATCACATACAGACACGCCAAACTTATAACACCAAAATAGAGTAAGTCATGGTCGACTCCCTCCCAAATATTAAAGTTTAGAAAAATATTCAACGTTTACTTTGAGTCTATGTAATCAAGCATAACCTAATTCTAAATTATTATTATTTTCAGGTAAATCTTCAGACGAACTGCATTCGTGAGTGAACCAGTATGTTTATGTTAGAAAGTTTACTTCAACCGCAGTAACGGATAAACATATTTATAGTGTATCGTATTTACGAGTATGTTATATGTATAGGGATGGGCCGACTAGTCGGGAAGCCGATGTCCGAGCCGGGATCAAATAGTCGCCGCATGTGCAATGCCTGCGACTATTCAGCAAAATGTGTCAATTATAATTAAGCGCTAATATTAATAGAAAACATTCCAGTTTAGTGATTAGTCGGCGACTATTCGGCTGTGACGATTATAAAAGAACACATCGATTTTCTTTTATTATTGCGTCTATTGTTACGATTTAACTTTGCCGAATGTCGAGTGATTAATGTAACACATTCGTCAGCCTATTTAAGGTCCCCACTGCTGGGGCACGGGCCTCCCTCAATCACATGAGGGGTAATTGCCATACTCACCACGCTTGGCAGACGGGTCGGCGAGGGTTTTGATATAAATGCAGAGTTTTCCTTCTCTGGGTGCTGATGATCATGCCAGCAGCTTTACCTTAGTCGCCTTTTACGACACCTCGATAAGAGTGAGGGTGGCCTATTCTACTCTACCGGGGACCACACGACCCCCGTGTTACATAATGTAACACGATCATCAATAAAACAGTAAGATAACATTAATATAGTATAAATAAAAAGGAAAGAAGCAAGCAGCACTTTCAAGATTCGTCGACTTACCAAGGTCTCCGGTTAGCTTAATTGGACTAAAAAATGCCAGGTTAGCAAAAAAGATCGTGGATTCGAGTCCGACCCGAAGAATTTCGGTAATTTTTAAGTGCATTTATTTATAATAATATGATAGATTTGGGCAGGCCACATTGTGACGAGATCAGACGGGCGATGGGGCAATTTTCAATTAGACGAAGTAAGCTGACAGAGGTCAATGTGTAATTCCCATACATTTGCAAAATGCAAATTGTCAAAATGTATAGGGACTTGACATTTGCATCTGTCAGTTACATCGTCTAATTAAAAATCCGACTATAGGTGGTCGAAGCCGTGACAGGGCCCCCACAAGGTAGACCGACGATCTGGTGAGGGTCGCGGGAATCCCTTGGATGCTGACGGCACTGGACCGATCTGTGTGGAGATCATTGGCTGAAATGATGATGTTAGATTCGGAACGAACATGAAAATGACTACTACCGACTATTCGGCAACCGGCCACTCGGGAAATGCCATAGTCGGCCCATCACTAATGTTATATTATAAACTGTGCCTGTTACTGAAATAGAGGATGGAAAAATATTATTCGTGAGATCAACTATAAATTATTCTGAGAAGTGTTTGGTCGTCATCGTTGATCCGTTCAGTGTCTTCTTCAAATATAGAAGGTTAGTCAGAATATCTTTTTATAGGATTAACACAAATTTTTGTTTATTACTTTGCCTTGTCGACTTTTATTAGGAATATACTATTTATCTACCTACTCACTGGAACACAATCGTCGAAAGGGTCGTTTTATATCTACAATGAGCCAAACTTACAAATCAACAATTAACTTTCATATGACAGACTACAAATGATAAAAAATATGTCCTAAATATTTGTTGAGGTGACGGGTAGGGCACACTAGCGACGCCAATCGATTTTAATTTTTAGCTACTACGGCTAAAAATTAAAATCGATTGGCGTCGGCGAAACACAGCACAGGCGCTGCTTCACGCCGGTCTTCTGTGAGGCAGTGGTATCACTCCGGTCGAGCCGTCCCATTCATGCCTAATGTTTTGTTCGGTCTTGGTTTTAGATGGTGTTTGGTGCAAAACTCAATTAAAATAAATATTAAAAGGATTTAAACTCGCCACACCGGTCAATAACCATTAAAGTAACGTGTCTCTCTAATCACTCGACATTGGCAGAGTTATTATGTGTTCACCGTGGGCAACACCAGTAGCAGTCACTGACAAAAAAAAAGAAATATTATTTTTTTCAGTTTAAGTCCATACAGAACATTTACGTACGTAGTATGTACGTACCCTTTAAAAAACACTATTTCAATTCACTAGAGTCTTTACTCGCGAAAGCTACATACTGGACGAGAAATATATATTTTCTCTGTACAAACAAAAGTTGCGACAAAACGATTCTCACACAAGGAAACAGAAATCGTAGTTGCTTATAAGACGGCCGATTCCGTCGTAAAATACGTTTTAGCGAAACCCCTCCCCCCGGCAAGGGGGATTAAGGATGAATTATTAATGTGGGTATTCACATAAAACCAGCCTTTTTTAGAAAGCCACCTTTATTTTGCTTCCAGTCCCTTAGGAAGGTTAAGATTTGGATGGATGATTTGGAAAAGGTGTGATGGTCTGAATTCAATTCCAATTGATTCTTGATAAGACCGCCTTATTGTACTGACTGTTTTGATGTATACCTGTATTTTGTTTCTGTGCAATGAAGAGTATATCTATTCTATCTATTGTTTCCGATGTCAATAAATCTAATATATCGTTGTTATATATTAAAAAAAAGATATACGTCACAAATTACCAGTGATGATAACAGTGTCATTTACCATTTGATATATGTCCCCCTTATTCGCGCGAAGCGATTCGCTTCCACATTCATAATCCGGACGGCTAAGGAATGGAACACATACCTCGACAGGGAGTCGAGGTATGTGTTTCCTGACCACTATAATCTGGACTTCTTTAAGGCAAGAGTGAACATCTCGCCACCTGCCGGCGGCAGTCGCCAACGCGTCGACAGCACTGCGGCAGAATCTCGACAGCTAGCCGTCGACTTCTGACGTCAACTGCAGTTACATGCGTCGACAGCAAACTGCTGTTCGTGTGTTAAAGCCCTTAAGGCAAACGCGTATCATCCTAGCCCTCATAGTCGCTTTCTATCATGTGCGATTGTGGTAGCCTATTGACCAAAAACAAATATGCAAAACACATATTAGTTATAAAAAATGCATAAAAAAGTAATTCTGTCACACAATGAATTTTGACATTCATAAGTGTTGTTTTTGTCCAATACCCAACTTAAATAAAGATTTTTTTTCTTTTAATGTTTTCTCTTTCTCTTTGGCTTGACGAATCTAGTAGAGACTACATTCGTCAATTTGCCAACCAGCGGCATTTCCTTTGATATTAATAACATTCCTCTTTCAAGTAGAATAAACTTCGAGGGGGACATATATATAATCGATTAAAACCTAGGGGTTAGGAGGTTAATTACTCCTATATTTAGTCAAAACTTTCCTGTTTCGATACTGTTAATGTTCTGATCGGTATTAACTGTACGATCACGCACAAAACTGTTAATGAGAAAGAAAATGGAGTATGAAAATAAAAACCGAACTACATTTGAGGGTAAATCTATATTTAATTGCAGTAATTACAAAACTAAATCTAGTTTTAGTTCCGTTTCCAAAACCGGTTGGACTAGTTAATCGAATACTGTTAATATTCACTAATTCGGTGAACTTTCAAAGCTTATCTAACAAATAGGATGACTTTGTATTTAAAGGAAATTATTTTAATGTATACCTAGTATCTATGACTCTTTTAAAGGAGGTAAATCCTGCAAACAATAATATCGCTCATAGGACGGTAATCAGGAAAGACTAAACACTTGCGCGTTGCAATCGACACCTAGAGCCACCTATTGGCAAAGTTTTGAAGTTATTGTAAACTTTCATTTTTTTACTAGGAATCACCTGATGATGGTTCAAGTTAGCTAAGACATAATCCATAAAAATCAAGTCGTAAACTTGTTGTCACTTGTTTGTAACTGCTGCTTTCGAAACCAAGACATAAAGACACTCATTAAAAATAGGAGCAAACAGAAATATTAATTTCGAACGTAGTAAATACAAATTTTCCTCACCGCGAGTCTAGGTAATACCGGGAAAACTAAACAAGAATTTTGTTTCATCAAAATTTAGCGGCAATCAACTGACGCGACACCGAAGCATTCAAATATTTGAGGAGCCCCAGATTACTGCGGAACCAGATGGTGTAAGTCAAATTTTGATGAAAAAATTTCGGAGCTCTTGTTTGCTCTTGCCCTCTGGTAATGAGCCGGGACCGTAAAAAAGATGTGTCAGGGAGTGTCACAATTATTGGTCGGGCAGCACTTGAAGACTCGAAGTTGGAGGAAATTGAATTTCGAGAATCGTTGGGAACGCGCATCGACTGAGATCTATGTGGGAACCATAGTTGATTACACTTCTTCCATGTGCATCTATGGAGTTCTATGCGGAAGAGGTGTTTAGATTGTAGGATGATTTTTATTTAATATTTCTCCTTGATTTTAGAGTTCGCCGTACCCAATGGGGAAAATAGGGACCCTATCACTACTTCGCTTTCTTTCTGGTTGTCTGTCACCAGGGCGTTTCTCATGAACTATGGCTATATATCGGCCTAAGGTTGTTTGGCACCTGTCAAAAGTTGGAACTACAGCTGTTTTAATATTTTCGCATAGAAAAAACGTTGTACAACGCCCCCCTGTCAATGTCACTGAAGTGCCTTCTGATTATGGTCCCACTGTTGACAGTTGAAATTCACAGATGGATGTGTTGTAAATAGTTGTTGAATTCGGTCAAATAGTTTTTCGAGTTACGTTACATAGTTCGACTGTTAGTATGAATATTATTAGAATGTCCCTAGATTTTATTGTGTGTATTGTAGCAGCTATATCTACCAGTACTATAATGAATCAATGACGCGTAAGATGGCCTGATTTCGCATTCCCCAAGGACGCCACTGCTTACTAAAAATAACAGTCGATCTGAATCAAGTTCACCTTGTACAGTGTATTTTGGGATTTTCTTGAATGAACTTTTCCTTTTGTTTTACTTCGGATAGAAAAATAAACCACGATTTAGGCCTTTCCAGTCTAATAGCTCACGCTTAGGAGTTTCAGCTACAAAATGCTAGTATTTTTTTCTAAAATGGTGTGATTTAGCGGCTTTAGTTAGCAGTTTCTTTGTTAATAAAGCCTGGATTTTTTAAATTAGTCCAAACTCGGCATTGTACCGATTTGGAGCAGATTGTCCTCGACACCATTTATTTCGGGAATATTTTTTCTGAAATATAAATCCCTACAATAAGTTATCTAAGAAAAGTTGCGAATTAACTCGTTAACATTAACGCGTGTTAGAACGGATTGTCTCATGAGCTTTTAGTACGGTACTAACTCAAGATCGCGTATCGTAATTAGAAAAATCAATTTCTTAAATTGTTTCGTAGTTTTGATTTGTGCAAGTATCTGTGCATTGCGGATTTTGATCCTCACTGTTTATATGATTAACTTCAGGCCAGGCGATGATTAGATCGCGGATCCTGTAGGTACACGGCGTCACGGCGTCGGGTTACCCGTTGGCCTTTGGACCGTCCTTATGTCTGAGGCACAAGTGTTATTTTTGCACTGCGCCGTGTGACTTGACTTGACTACCTAATTCTGTATTAAGTAATTGCAGTTCGAAGACGAAAAGGTTTTTGAGACTATGTTAGGGGGCTGGGTACTTACCAAATACGCCATCAGGCAAGTCTTCAAGAGTATGCTTGCTTCCCTTTTATTTGCTACCTTAGCTTTGGCCCTTGAAACTTATCACTTTATCAAAAGTTATAGTATCAGCCTCCATACCACTTCAGTCCACTGCAGGACAAATTCCTCCATCATATAAATCAAGTCATCGCTACTATGATGGGGTTAGGCATAATGCACCACGCTTGCCTAATGCGGATTGGTAATCACAAACCCCAGCTATGTTCGAAAAATTCGAAACATACCTTTGCTCGACCCGGGAATCGAACCCAGGACCCCGAGATCACGGCCCGATACTTAAACCACTAGACCAACGGGGCGTTATCAAAAGTAATTGTTCGTAAACTACACTAGGACAAAACACCTGAGCCCCTATTAGTAGCCGAAATTGCCCTTGGAAAGATGATGATGATGATTACATACTTATTTTAATCATTCGAAAAGTATCGTCAAGGGTTTATAATTTCGATTGTACTCTCGATAGTAAGACTGATTCAAAGTAGTATCGATAGACTACCGCCATCATAACAACACTATTGCAGTTCATTGGCTTGGTAAAGACTTTGAAGTGGTTATATTAAAGGTTTTACACAATCACCCTATGATTACGCGCCAACTCGTTTTACAAAATTTTGGTTCATTATGAACTCGTTAGGCGCTTTGGAATCATTTCATTAAATGTAATATGAGGTGACCTGAACTGATAAAGATCATTAAGATTATAGGTGGCCTGCCCCTCACTTCGTTATGGGACTTAATTTTGTGAAGTCCTTCACTCTGAATGTGTTAGTTCCAAATTGTACTAATAGATGGCTCTGGGTATCGATTGCATCGCGCAAGTGCTTTGTCTTTTCCGTTTACCTGTAAGTAAGTCTTCTCGTCTCGTTGTGTATAATTAATAGGTTTGTAAGAAACAGTAGATTTTTTTTTTGCTTTATTCCATTGAGAAGCTACTGCGGTACTTTGTTAGGGTACTTAAATATGTGGGCATATGCATTTTAAGAACGGATTTTTTTTTTGCTTTATTCCATTGTCAAGCTACTGCGGACCTTTGTTAGGGTACTTATGTAATGTGGGCATATGCAGGTTAAGAACGGATTATAAGGGTACAGTGAAATGGTGGATAGTATTCTTTAAAACACATATTTTGAAGTATTCTTTTAGTATTTTTAATAACAACTAATGAGTGTCAGAGACAATTTCATGTTTTTACAGAACTTACCGAAGTTCTGTAACCGTACAGAACTCATTCGTAAATGCATGTATTTGAATAACACTTACGATACTTTTTTAATTTATTAAGTTTATTTAAATTTAGTTTTTTATTTAATCAACGTTGAGCTACAGAAAACAAAAAGGAGAAATACAGCTTTTTACATTAGCATTCATTGTTTCCAAAGCTAAGTTATAGACAGTAAAATGTAAATATCTTCCATTATAATACTGCCATCTCATTTTTCAATAAAAAAGTCAAAGAAACCTAACTCATTAATAGGATTAGTACTATGCCTATCTAATTATTATCAATCTTTATGAGACATATTCCCTTTTTTTTATTAGCTTGCGTCGTCCCACTGCTGGGCAAAGGCCTCCCCTAAAAGCCGCCATTGGACTCTATTTGTTGCGATGGTTTGCCGATTCCCTTAATAACATTAATTTTATAACCTTTAAGAATGTTTTAAAGTATTACTTTTCCCGTTGAGCAAATCCAACTCAGAAAGCTGCTGATTATATTTATGTCCTTTCCATCCCTTCATCGCCTACCCCTATCTGAAAATGAAAATCATCTTTCAGAATTATTCCGCAAAAGCTCTAATCTTATTCCTTTTACCCTGTCCCAACAAAATTATCACGTCGGCATATACTCAAACTGACCCTTTATTTTCATAATGAATACCCTTCATTCGAGATGTCCCCATCTTTATCAGTGCCATCTGTTGATTTTCTTTGTCAAACCTCACCCTTTGTTCTGGGATTAGATTGGACTATGAGACTTATTGCTTTAAAGATAAGGTCGGTTTTGGTGGTGTAATGGTGTGTATAATGAAGGTATTGTCTGTAGGGGGCGCCCGTATCGCCACACATGTGCACTACTCGTTAGAGGTTCATAAGCACTTTTGTACCCGCATGTACGCAGGGCTGTCAGGTGTTGACAAAGGATCAAGTTCAGGGTTCTCTATAATGAAAAACTCCGAAAACTCCAATACCATATTATTAATTAGGCTAAACAAAACCGTAAGTAACATTGCTCGAGCAAATCACTGATTAAAGTGAAAAGTATTCATTTCGAGATTGTTTAACTGGATACGAACAAATGGAACTTAAGGTTTTGAGCGCCATGGGGGACACCAGTGACCGACAGACAATAAATGTTATTTTTTTCCGGTTTGATGGCATCAATGTGTTAAATTAATATTGACTATCTGGACATACATTATATACCATTAGATGGGCCGCATGGTCGTCTGCCTATTATTCGCAATAAAAAAAAACATTTTAGCGGGTCCAGATGACGAAAAAAGAACCCGTTCTAATTTTGAGTTTCAACTGGTGGACATAACTTTTCGTATATCGAAAAACCCCATATAAAGGAATGTCTAAATAGCCACTGAGCTGTTCCTCTTACCGTATCGCTACGTCACACATTAGCTAGAAAAAGTAATTTTGGGGTTTTATCTTTTTGTTTTCGATTGTTTTACATTAAAGGGGACTTATAATTACACCCAATTTATTTATAGCGTGTCTTTATCTATACTATTTATAAACCGGTAAATCCTACATACAGCGGCAATGCTAATAGGAAATACGAAATCACGAAACGCTTGTGCGATGTAATCGACACCTAGCGCCATCTATTGGCATCCAGTGGAACTAATGTCCCGAAACGAAGTGAGGACGGGCCGTTAGTTTATAAACGTAAAATAACTGCTCACACATTTTTTTTTAGCCTGCGTTGTCCCACAGCTGGGCAAAGGCCTCCCCTAAAAGTCGCCATTGGACTCTATTTGTGGCGTTGGTTCGCCAATTGCCCGAGAAGTGGTCAAAATCATCACGCCATCTCTTTTTGGGCCTGCCTCTCAATCGATGTCCTGCTGGCTGCCAATGGGTGATAAGTCTGCTCACACATACATTGCTAAAATGTAACCCTGTAGTTTATTGGACTTACAACATATTCGACTACTCGTAGTTCCAAACTAGTCTAAAACTCTCACAACCGTCGTACTAATTTAAAGTGAGTGTGTTTTGTTTTACTTCAAGTTCTAACTTCTGGTAACCCTATTTCATATCTGACGGAAGTTGCGTATAACATTAGCTGAAGGCGCCATTTTGAACCTTATCCCTTTGTGATAGTGACCCGGTACCCTACTGAGTGTGTTGAGCTAGTTTAGTAGTTCAATGGATTATGTAAATATGGTTTAGTAAACTTATAATTGGGACGTACGTTGTACTAATTGACATTTGTGACAACTGCTTGGGATTTCTGAGGAAAGACAGCACAGTACACATATCGCAAAGTACAGTATACATTTCGGAGTGATACTATGGCGTGAAGCAGCACTATGCTGTGTTTCGCTGCGTGAGTGAGGGTACCGGAGGCCCAATCCGGGGAAAGGGAGCGGGTGTAAATGTTGGGCAGTTGTGACTCCACTAGTGTCGCGGGTGTACATAGGCGGTGGCCATCGCTTGCCATCAGGTGATCAGTCTGCTCGTCTGCCACCTATGACATAAATATGTAATCCGAAGTGACTGTAAATCCTATTGACTAAATCTTGTTTAAAATCGATCCAAATTCATACACATGATAATTGAAATAACATAAGTAATACGTAGAAAGAACATACAATTAAAGATAAATTAATTTTCCATATTGGAAATGAATCCCGACCGTAAAACGCTTTTAGTCTAACACTATCTCAGGACTCTAAATCTCATGAATTTACATTACCTCATTAATCTCAACCGAAACAATATGGCCGGGTCCAGACCGACCTTCTATAATAAAAACAGACCCAACTATTGCATATAAATTGAATCACCCTTTCTGTTACAACATAAAAACCCAATACAATATTTGAATATGGAATTAACAATCATTACACCATTTCCGTGTAAAGGAACGCGTAATTCATATTCCGATTTTCAAACTACGGCAACCCTTTCACACTGCTAATTTCGTATTCGTAAATGGAACGTAAGCAATGCACAAAAATATTTCTACCATTTTCCAGCAATGCGCGCCGGACATTCTGACTAAAACATCCACTTTAACACGACCTCTCACCCTTCTTTCACTCCCCACGAACCAGTACAAAAGGGGATGAAGTAATGAATTCCCTGAGCTCTACGTTGCTTGGACGACGTTTTAAAACCGCCACCGAAATGATGCTGACCTCACGCGACGCATTCTTTATTCAAATTCAAATTTCGAATTTATGTTTTTTAATTAATGCTGTCTCGGGAGTTGAGATGTTTTAAAGACGTTTTTATATGAAGGCAGCATGTTTTCTTTGACTTTTAAATTGGGTTGTAGCCTGACCAGTAAGTTATGTGTATTCCATTAGCCGACTAAATTTAATTTAAACTTTTAGTTATCAGCAAAAATCATTTCAGATTGATTTTTGTTTCATTTCTTGAAGTGAATTTACTTTTATAATAAAAGTTTATTTGTTATTAATCTCTACCCTGTAAGGAACATTAATTTTTCTATAATTATTCGCACTAATTCGAATGTGTGTCGGTTGAAATCAAACATAATTATGTAAATGGATTGATCTAGTTTACTTAGTTTCGTATTTGATGATACAATAATGTTGTCACAATAAAATTTCATGTAACACAATCTTATCCGTGAAATCTACGGATAGTTATTATGGATGTTTTACTGCCGCATATATTCTAAGTAAGTGTAACTTGCCTAATTGTAATCGATAATAAAACATATTTATAGGCATTAGAAAACTGACTATCACTAGAAAGATTAAATATTTAGTTATGTTGAATGCCTTGCAACTGATGTACACTTATACACTGGCATAACGAGGAAATGTATTTGTAATTTTTAAAGCTTTTCTGGTGCAGGGCATTCATGTCGCAATCATCACTCAAAATGTATGTTTAAAGTGGCCACTTTTAACATAAAATTCGACGGCGCCACTGGACCGTAAAATTGCTTGTTCGCTATAGATTCATCTGTAAGACGGAAAAGTTTTAATTTTAATTATTTTTATATTAATAGAAATTATTTTCTCGAAAAAAAAACAGTCGTACGATAATTTCCCGGACAAACGGTTGTCCGTTAGAAGTGGTGGCAAAGATCTTTACAATTGTCATTTATCCGATCAGCCCGCATGCATGGGCCCTTATCAAGAGGAGCGCCATCTGGCGGTGCAGACTGGAACTAGTGTTTCTTTCTTAGTTACGTTTTCTTCGTAATTTGAGACATTTTTCATAGAGTAACTTAATACCAGGCCACTCAAAAAGTTTTGCGAAAAAAAGTTTTTTTGTATGAGGCACTGGCCACTCGTGATTGTTTTGAAAAGTATAAAGCAATATTTTCCTGTATGGACCAAAATCGTATTAAACTTTTAATGCAATTTTTAGTTGGTAAGAATTTTGATTTAGGCATTTAGTTTTTAAATAGATGTGTAATATAAGGTCTAGACTAATAATTTGCCTGGAAAAATTTGCTCATAGTGTTAAGTTTTCGTACTGTTCTTTGAGTACAATAAAAGTATGTTCATTCATTCATTAGAATGATGTACCCGGTCACTGAACGAAATAATTACTGCGAAGACGTTCTATTTATTTACGACTACTACTGTTTAGTATTATTACCACAAATTACAATTGACTTAATTTTTATTGTTTAGTGGAATCTTTTTAAAGATGATCTGTTTACAAAGGCAAAGGAATGCAATCAAACAGCCCATTCGTTAGCATTCGGTTTGATTTTCGAAATTTCGAATTTCGATTCCGTCATTGGCGTGCGTGATAGACGTCTATTGGCGCGGGCTTGTTTTGTTTTTTTTTTGTTTGTGGCGTTGAAACCAATAGTTCGTGTCATGTGCCCGTTTTATGGGATTCCTTCTGGAACTGTTTTTCACTTCCGACTGTAAGATTTTATGGAATGGAAAACATTTATGCAGTACGCTATAACATTGCTGAACAAAACAAACACAAATGTGAGTTGTTACAAATGTGCAGCCTCATTACTTTCTCTTTACAAAATAAAGATATCTTACCAACCTTATTAGATCGAACCCGCAACTCTTGCACCAGAGGCAGCGTTCACTACCACTGTTCCAAACGGGTCGTCAAAAACGTCTTTACTATAAATTAACAGTAATTTAGTTTCATCGTCAGCCCATTTAAGTCCCCACTGCTGGGGCACGGGCCTCCCTCAATCACATGAGGGGTAATTGCCATACTCACCACGCTTGGCAGACGGGTTGGCGAGGGTTTTGATATAAATGCAGAGTTTTCCTTCTCTGGGTGCTGATGATCATGTCAGCAGCTTTACCTTAGTCGCCTTTTACGACACCTCGACCACACGGCTAATTTAGTTTATAAGCGAGTAATTTTTCATGCTGGTTTTTTTTCTTTATTCATCATATCTACTTATGTTATTTAGAAAGATGCAAATCAAACAGACAACTACATGTACATGCAAGTCTATACAAACCGTAAAGCACGTTAAACCGTTGGTCCTGCGCCCGATCCCTCTCCCGTCGTGTCACACTGGTGTCCTATTGGATTATGAGGGCAAGGGAATAGAGAGTGCACTTGTGTTTGCGCACACACTTGAGCGCTATAAATAAATCCTGCGTAAGTGTCTGATCGTTGAAATTGGCCGCTTTAGCCGAAATCGGTTTGAGGATATTATTATATACAAACCGAAAAGGCGAAATAATTGTGCGATGTAATCGCCACTCAGCGCCATCTATTGGTTCAATTTGAAACCTGTATCCCAAATCGAAGTGAGTGCGGGCCAGTTGTATTCAATATGTTTATTGTTTTCAATACATTAGGTAGTAGTCGAGCATGTATATAGGTAAATCCTGTGTACATTATATCTGTGGTTTTAAAGTAAGTATTTTTATTTTAGGGAAGGTATTGTGATATTCAGAATTATATTAACGATATATATAACAAACGCCCTGTTGGTCTTGTGGTTTAAGTACCGGGCCTTGATCTCGGGGTCCTGGGTTCGATTCCCGGGTCGAGCAAAAGTATGATTCGAATTTTACGAACATAGCTCAGGTTTGTGATCACCAATCCGCATTAGGCAAGCGTGGTGATTACGCCTAATCCAATCATAGTAGCGATGACTTGATTTCTATGATGGAGACCTTTGCCCTGCAGTGGGACAGTTTTTTTTATGTGATAGGTGGCAGACGAGCAGACGGATCACCGCCACCCATAGACACCCGCGACAACAGTAGTGTCACAAGTGCGCTGCCGACCTTTAAACCCCCCTTTCCCCTGGTTTGGGCCTCCGGTACCCTCACTTACGCAGCGAAACATATCACAATGCTGCTTCACGCCGGTTTTCTGTGAGGCCGTGGTATCACTCCAGTCGAGCCGGCCCATTTATGCCGAAGCGTGGCTCTCCCACGGTGTATAGGCTGATACTACTACTTTTGATATTCTAATGAATTTTGTCTTGAAATCACTTTTATATCATTCCTTCAACTTAGCAGTTTCCACGATATCTCTCATCAACGCATAAGCGGTATGTTCAAACGACGCCATTTTCTTTTTTCAATTTAACCGCCGACCGTCGAGACCGTTACGCTTCCCATCATGGCGGTTGCCCCAAACGCGATACGTCGCGATATTAATAAAGATTCCGCGGGAAAATGGCGAAAACTTTGAGCATTCTCCACACTTAGTCCGCAAATCGCACGCGAAGCTGCGAACGCGAAGTGTGGAAGTCGATTCGCATATTTTTCGCGACTAATTTTATCTAGTGTTCGCGGTTCCCGCGTGATTCACGAACTGAGTGTGGTGACGTTACTTTCAAGCACGCTAGGTGCTTGAAAGTAACGTGTGTTGTGTTGTGAAATATTTATTTATTTTTTATTTCTCAAACCTTCAATATCCTTAGAAACCCGTTGAACTAAGCTCTACATTTTATCGGAAACACCTTTCAAGTCTTGCATTATATTGTTACTTTACAACGGAACAAAGACAATAGAAAATGTTAGCAGCAAACCAATTGAAACCTCAAAGCCTTTCCTCCTTATTACGAAACGCAACCTAAGAAAAGTTACAGAACAAAACTCGCTCCATCCCCTTTTAACATTTCATGCTGAAATGGAAGGGAAAGCCGGTCGAGCAGTGGACGTCTGATGATGATGATGATGAAACCGCGAACGGCCGATAGTAAACTACATTCTAATTCCTGGTAATAACATTAAATTGCGTTTTGTACTAAGGTGGTTATATTTATTGTCGATCCATTTATCGTTCTGTGAAACTATGTTATCCCGCTTGTTACGTTGTAATGGCTTTTTGCTGTTTATTCGTATTGATTTTGTATTATTAGAAGTAACTCTGTAAACCTTGATGTTGTACAGGATTATATCAGAACTGTACCTACTTATTGCCATTAATGCTGATGGAACAGTATAACTTTGTGAAAGTGAAACTATAAAACTTTGACTGACTGACTAAAAAAATTGACTGACCGGATGGCGCAATTGGTAGTGACCCTGCCTCTTACGCCAAAGGTCGTGGGTTCGATCCCCACCCTGGACAAACATTCGTAGCGATGAACACTTGTGTTTGTTCAGTGTCTGGGTGTAATATATGTATTTAAGTATATATTTGTGTTCCTCTGTTGTCTGATATCTGTAACACAAGTGCTTAAGCTACTTAGTACGGAATCAGGTCAACCTATGGGATGTTGTGAGAATTATAAAAAAAATAAATATAAAAAACGAATTTTCATACAAGAATGCATAGTTACTACTCTCTCTCTCTCTTCGGTCGATTCCCTCACTGCGGAGGATCGCGACTCCTTCCATTTTTGTCGATCGGCTGCGCTCCGCCGCTCGGTGCAGTGCTTATTGGGATCTCGAGCTGTTTCGCTATCTGGTCTGACCATCGCTGGGGACTACGGCCTCTCGGTCTTCTCCCTTCCGCTTTCTCTGTCATAATCCAGCTACTACAACGCTTTAGAATAAGAGGTCAAAATCAAAATATTGTCAATTTTTATTCGAATAGTTATTTACGAGACTTCTACCATGTACCTAATTTTTGAGTTTCCAATATGCGCTGCAACAGTGCCGAAATATCGGAAACTCAAAAATCATCGTCATCGTCAGCCCATTTAAGTCCCCGCTGGCTGGGGCACGGGCCTCCCTCAATCACATGAGGGGTAATTGCCATACTCACCACGCTTGGCAGACGGGTTGGCGAGGGTTTTGATATAAATGCAGAGTTTTCCTTCTCTGGGTGCTGATGATCATGCCAGCAGCTTTACCTTAGTCGCCTTTTACGACACCTCGGTAAGAGTGAGGGTGGCCTATTCTACTCTGCCGGGGACCACACGGCGTCCAATGTTAGTGACCATGAAAGTTTAAAACAATATATTGTCCATTTTCACCCATATTCCTTTGGCATGCTTTTTTGTGAAGTAAACATAATGTGACCAGCTTCCTCGTTTGCCTAAACGAGGAAGCTGGTCACATTATGGTTAGTGATCACCGCCGCCCATGGCCATCAGCTACGCCAGGAGATGGGCACATACGTTGCCGGACTTTTAGGAAGGTGTATGTATTATATAATTAATTAATAATATAATTTCACAATTTCACAATTCTCACAACATCTCATACGTTGACCTGATTCCGTACTAAGTAGCTTAAGCACTTGTGTTACAGATATCAGACAACAGAGGAACACAAATATATACATAAATACATATATTACACCCAGACACCGAACAAACACAAGTGTTCATCGCACGAATGTTTGTCCAGGGTGGGGATCGAACCCACGACCTTTGGCGTAAAAGGCAGGGTCACTACCAATTGCGCCATCCGGTCAGTCAGTCAGGTAATTACTGGAGTGATACCACAGCCTCACAGAAAACCGGCGTGAAGCAGCACTGAGCTGTGTTTCGCTGCGTGAGTGAGGAAACCACAGGCCAAATCCGGGTGAAAGGGGGGTTTAAAGGTTGGCTGTGCACTTGTAACTCCACTGGTGTCGCGGGTGTCCAGGGGCGGCGGCAATCGCTTACCATCAGCTATCCTCGTCTGCCACCTGTCTGAAAAAAAAGTTGACACCTTTTCGTCCTGCAGTTTCCTTACTTTTTAACCGACATAAAAAAGGAGGAGGTTCTCAATTCGACTCGTATATTTTTTAGTTTGTAAACCTTTGTATACTTACTCGAGTACAACCGAACCGTAACCGAAACAAAATTCGATTAAATAATATTAACAAGTAAATAAGCAAACAGCAACAAACATTTCCTCTCTCATTGTTCTCTACATACAAAACACATTATCCCCGACAAATCTTTGCTTGTAGCGGCCGCGGTCTAAATGTGTTCCCTACAAGCTAGTGATGCATCTCGAGTCGAACTCAGTGTCATTCGAATCATTTTCTTATAAAAAAAATCGTATCTTGACATAGCCCCAGCGCTTCAGACGCCTATCAGTGTTATGATAGCTTTTTTATGTGATAGGTAGCAGACGGATCGCCTGATCGTAAGCCATTGCCGTCGCCCATAGACACCCGCGACACCAGTGACTCCACTGCACCAGTGACACTCTGCCAACCTTTAAACCCCCCTTTCACCCGGATTGGGCCAGTGGTTTCCTCACTCACGCAGCGAAAATACCGGACCGGAACTCAAAATTTTAATATAGATGCTAAGTGATAATAGTATCGGCTAAAATCCAGGGATGAAATGTCATCTAACAACAATTTTGAGTTAAGTAAATAGGTACACTCACATATGAACACGAGATGAAAATTTGAAGTGCGTTATTTACTACCTTTTTTTACCCCTCCCAAAGAATAAATTGCAAGAAAAATTGCTATAAAATATCAACAATTTTGAGTTAGGTTCGGTATTTTACTAAGGGTGCGGAATATATAAATATATAATTATATAATATATATATATATATATATATATAGATATATATAGATATATATATATACACCTTTCTTTTTCATGCAATATTCACTACATACGTACAACCTGTGCGGATAAAGAATGGGATCAGAAATGGCGGCGCATCTATTCACTTCTTGCTCGCTCACTATTTGCGTCTATACTCGCATCCCACGAGTGCGAAACGCGTAGACGCAATAGTGTGCGAGCGATAAGTGAATAGATTCGCCGCCATTTCTGATCCCATTCTTTATCCGCACAGGTTGTAATTCGATGATAACAAACATGCTTTTCACACGTATTAGTGGAGTTACAGCCTAAAAAATATAGAATGACAGGCCTTGTTGTACTGTACCTACTGTATCTCTGTTTAGTGTGACCAATAAATAAAATAAATAAATAGAGAGTAAGGCATCCTATCTGCTTATACTGTACTTACTCTTTGTACTGACTCCTTGTTATTTAAATACACGGTCTAAGAACAGTTACGGAATTAATCTCGTGCCTACCCCTTTTAACATCGCGTATTAGAAAGGGAAGGCTTGAGCTTTAGTAAGGTAGTAACTTTAGACAGTGACTATATTATATACAGAAAGTAACGTCGTATGAGTATTTTTGATCTAATAAACTAAAAATCCCCATTTACCAAACTTGATTTAGTTGCATCTAGCCCTCACTATATGTTAATAAAAATTAATAATCACATCCAAAATTATATCAAAAACTCAGTAAGTCTTGCAGCGTTCACTAAGAGTCTAAAAATATTCTTATTAAGTAAATCGTACTACAATTTACAAGAATTCTTTAGCGACAAAAACAATTGAAATGCTTCATTTTCTTCTCACAACACGTTACTTAATTATAAATATAAAAATTGTTAATGTAAAAATATTATGTAGTAAGTAATAATGATTAGATTCTAAGTTTGCTATTTGCTACAGGGCGTCACATGTTTACTTTTATCAATTTATTTATTTGTAACATCTTGATGTAATGTGATTTGCAATAAACTATTTGAATTTGAATTTGATCGACAATTTTTCTATTCGATTTTTTCTTATTCGACTGAGTACCCGACTCTAACGTTAGAATTACTCGGGTACACGCATCACTAGTTCCCAGCATATATTAGCGTATATTCCTGCATGACCTTGACATCGAACCTCAAGGTCGGAAGTGTGCTTGTAAACACTTACGCTTTCATAATAACTGAGGGATATAATTTATACGACTATATAGTTACGTGCAACCCTGAGAAATGCCGGCATTGAACGATTTATGTGGGTGTAGTACACGTGTATTTGTTTAATATACGGGGTAAATTTTCAATTCTTCTTATTTTATTTATTTATTTTTTATTTTTATTTTTATTTCTTAGAAAACCAACAGCTTAATTCCATTAATGCATTACAAAGGGTACAAATTAATAATATACCAATAACAGGTTTTCCGTATATAAACAAAAATGAATTGTGCTGTCAACAATTCACAAAACAGAAGCGCAAAATCTATATTTTAGTTGTGAGCGTGCATAACTACTCGTCACTGTCTCGACCAACGTGTACACACAGCGGCACGCCAATGTACCCTTATTGGACTTTGGACCGACCGTATATCTTCTTCCACTTAAAGTCCGTCACAGACCCATTATATATCGTAATTTTCGATATGTTTTCGGGCGACCACCAACTTAGCTATTGAGTCCGCGCCATGAAAGTAGTCCTCCGGAAAAACACAGAATTAAAATTTGAGATTCCTTGTGTCTATGAGCATAAAGCTCAAGTTTGAATGTTGATGGCGACTTAGGTGACAGGTAGGGCACACTAGCGACGCCAATCGATTTTAATTTTTAGCTACTAAACCGGATGTATTTTAAACAATTTCGGGGTTACAATCTCTTGACAAACACCTTTACTATTTATTTAATACTTATAGTTAACTGTTTCGTCTGCTTATACACGAGAATTTTAGATTACCGCCAAAAGTGGCCGCTTTTAGCGTGAATCAATTTTTCGCGTACAAAACCGGACCCAACATTTGTGCATGTTTATTTGATAAATAGTATAAGTAAGCCGTGTGGTCCCCGGCAGAGTAGAATAGGCCACCCTCACTCTTACCGAGGTGTCGTAAAAGGCGACTAAGGTTAAGCTGCTGGCATGATCATCAGCACCCAGAGAACGAACCTCTGCATTTATATCAAAACCCTCGCCAACCCGTCTGCCAAGCGTGGTGAGATGGCAATTACCCCTCATGTGATTGAGGGAGGCCAGTGCCCCAGCAGTGGGGACTTAAATGGGCTGACGATGATGATGAACGATGATAAGTATTTGCCGAGAGGTTGTAACCCCGAAATTGTTCAAAATTGATCCGGTTTAGTAGCTAAAAACCAAAATAGATTGGCATCGCTAGTGTGTCTAGCGAACTACCCGTCACCTTAAGCGCGCTTTTCACGGGACCTCTTTGGTGGCGCGAACTTTACTATATACTTTGTCATGTCTTAATGATAAATGTCAAAACTGTTAACGCAAAATATAGAATTAAAGCTAGCTATGAAGGGCTACACACGTTCCGATAGTCAGAAACGATATGGCCAGTCACATACTCACTGGCTGGAACGTGTGTAGATTAGCAGCCGATTTAGGAGCCGATTTCATCCCCACCATTGTCCCGATATCGCCTCTGATATCGGCCCGTGTGTAGCCCGTTTAAATCAATTGAAACCTACCTACGTTTGTGACATGCTGTACGCTTGATCAATTTTTTGTACCAGATTCGCCTCTATTAATTGAATTCACTGTCTTCTAAATCAACAGTTTCACATTTAAACTACCGATTTAACAATATTTCATATAATAATGTTTTGTCTCTTTTATGTGATAGATGGCAGACGAGCTGACGGATCACCTGATGGTAAGCAATTGCCACTGCCCATAGACACCCGCGACACCAGTGGAGTCACAAGTGCGCTGCCAACCTTTAACAACCTCTTCCCCCGGATTGGGCGTCACCCTCAGTGCTGCTGCAGTCGATTACGACTCTATTCTGTTTCAAAATTCATGGTGAGGTACGAACAGTGGGAGAGCCACGCTACGGCATGAATGGGCCGGCTCGACCGGATTATTACCACGTCCTCCTCACAGAAAACCGGCGTGAAGCAGTGCATGCGCTGTTTTGAGGGAGGGTACCGGAGGCCCAAACCAGGGGAAGGGTGGTTAAAAGGTAAGCAGCGCACCTGTGACACCACTGGTGTTGCAGGTGTCCATGGGCGGCGGTAATCGCTTACCATCAGGTGATCCGTCTGCTCGTCTGCAATCTATGACAAAAAAAACAAAACATGACATAATTCGAAAAGTTTAAATGTTAAACTGTTGATTTAGAAGACGGTGAATTCAATTAATAGAAGCGAATCTAGTACATAAATTGATCAAGCGTACAGCCTGTCACAGACCTAGGTAGGTTTCAATTGATATAGCTACAAACGAGCAAGCGAGTAACCTGATGGAAAGTAATCAGGTGATCTGTCGGCTCGTCTGCCACATATATCATAAAAAAAACGACAAATGTATTAACTGAAAAAGTCCGAACCTGATACAATGACTTCGTCATGCTAATTTTCTTTTCATTCGGGCCCACTTGTTGTGATAAGACCCTTTCAAAATAAGAAACTGTACGTACACTACTTTTGGTCCAGCGGTATTGTTGTGACAAGGGCCAATTTACCTTCCAAAATTGAGCCTTTAGCCCTTCAGTCCTTTAGCCCATCTGGCCCTTTGTTCGCAGGGTACTCAAGGCGCCATTATCAAAAGTTGGAAGAGTTTTAATATGTCGTGAGATATTTGTGATCATCCATCTATGAATATAATTGGCCCTTAACAAAGATGGCGGTCTTGTTAGTTTAAAGGGAAAGTTTTGCTTTGATCTCGTTGTAATTACGCCGCTTTTGCCGCTGAAGGGAGGGGGGAGGGGGAATTTTTGACTTTTGTGATTAGGTTTTGTTTTGGAAAAGTTATTTGTTCTTGTATGACTCTTTATTCATTAGCTGAGTAACTTACTTTTAGTTACTCAAAACAATATCAAATAGGTACATATATTTCTTTTGTACAACTTTGAATGTTGTCTGCCTACACCTCATTATTATCAGGACTGCCTCGGTGGCGTAGTGGTTAGTGGGTCGCACTATAAAGCGACGGCTGCGCCCGGAGGTCCCGGGTTCGATCCCTGGGTTGGGCACGGGGGTACAAGACCGCCAACTTCCAGACTCCGGGCTGCCACTAAGAATTTCTTACCGAAAACATAGGTACAAATTTTTGCCCCGACCGAGGATCGAACCTGGAACCTCTTGCGCAGCCGTCGCTTTAGATTGCGACCCACTAACCACTGCGCCACAGAGGCAGTAAATTGCTATTAATACTAAATACAAGACAATAGATGGTCTCTGAGCTCTATCGAAAGCTAAACTACTAAACGCCAACGCGATGCAGTATACACCCAGCGCCATCTATTAGTAGGTATTAGAACTTAAGTCCCCGGACATTGCGCGCTTTGAAGCGCGTCTTTTGTTTCGGGTTTTTTTGATTCCAACTCCGAATTCCAGGGACGCTTCGAACTTTACGCTTTCATCCTTGATTCGAGTTGTATAATTTGATTACATGACTTAGTTGATCATGGCTGTTATAAAGGACCTTTCGCTTTGGTTTACTTAAATACTTAAGCAATTAGGATTGTTCGGCTAATTTGGAAACTTGGTTATCTTGACTTCGATGATGCGTTAGTTTAAAAGTGGATTTATACTTCACGTTTACACCGAGCTGCAAATCATAAATGCCAGTTCCGTTTAATCCTCCTTGATAGGTGGCAGACGAGCAGACGGATCACCTGATGGTAAGCGATTGCCGCCGCCGATGGACACCCGCAACATCAGTTGAGTCACAAGTGCGCTGCCAACCATTTCCCCCTGATTGGGCCTCCGGTACCGTCACTCACGCAGCGAAAAACAGCACAATGCTGCTTCACGTCGGTTTTCTCTGAGGCCGTGGTATCACTCCGCTCGAGCCGGCCCATTCATGCCGAAGCGTGGCACTCCCACGTTCAACCTTAAGGTGTACTTTCATTTGTTGTGATTGGTTCTCAAACATTAATGAAAAATTGTATCTTGGCGTCTTCTAACATTCAGTTGTCTTTTGTCAAATGCTTTGATATTTTTAGTAGGCTTCAACGCTAAGATATTTTTGAAGCTGACTGTGCCAACTTTTTATCACGAATTCGTCACATATTATACTTTATACGGCGCGAAATGAGGTTGCTAAATAAAAAAAAAACTCGCTCCTCTAATTTTGCTTAAATCAGCAAGCCACATTAAAAGCGGGTTTTACTCATTACCATCCGATTCTCGGTTAATTAATTTCTCGGAATTAAGATCTACCCTTTCCAGGTCAAATGAAAGCTCGCATCTTTCAGGTTTCTGAAAAGGGTGTGATACTAATAATTCAGATTTTAATTAATAAAATAGTCATATGCCAGCAGTTTTAAGTTTAATTAGGTTCTCTTCTCGGGTGTGGAAATACAATTCGCGGCTGCCGTTTTCGTAGAGTTAATCTTAGGGTTGCTAGTCATTTTGAAACTTTCGCATATCAAATTTAAATGACATCAATTTGTGTTGTGATATTATGATTTTGGCTTTGTTACGTTTATCATGTAACTTTAATGTACATTTATGGCTTTGCTGTTGGATATCCTAATAAATAATAAAAAACCCCCGACACAACTAAAGCTCTTTCATTTGATACCCATATTGAGGCAGTTGGAACAACAAATAGGTTATTCGTCATTTTCTGACGGCGGCCATCTTGGATTTGTAATTTTTCACAATTAATATATTTTGCTACTCAAGCCCTTTTATATGATACCCATATTGTGGGAGTTGTGTTAAAACATTAAATCCAAATCTTTGTGACGGCGGCCATCTTGGATCGATTTTTATCCAACATAGCTAAAACACTCCCTCCTTATTCATCTTTCAAACAAAAAAAACAAAATCAAAATCGGTTCATTTGTTCGGGAGCTACGATGCCATAGACAGACACACAGACACACACACACACAGACACGTCAAACTTATAACACCACGTCGTTTTTGCGTCGGGGGTTAAAAATAATGATGTGCTACTTTAGTTCTGTGGCCCGAATCCGAGCTGTTTAGCGATTAGTGAGGTATTTCAAAAATGTGTATTGCTTTCACTTAGTCTCTGGGCGGCAGCAATTGCTTACCATCAGACGACTTCGGCTGCTCGTCTGCCGTCTATCACATAAAAAAACTAAATAAGTATTTTTTTGTAAAATGTTGATTGTTGTTTTCACTTTTTAGCAGCCCTACTAGAGTGGATGGTAATTAGGTGTTTCGTGTTTTCGCCCGCAGTATTTGAATTTTTGAACTGAACTCTCTACAACCCCGATATGGGCCAGCTAGGCAATTAGCCCTGAGCTCTGGTAAAAGCACCACTCTGCCTGGTTCAATCAGTCTAGGAATTTTAGATCGATAGGGCTGTACAGGAATATTTACCTGGCACTTACTACTGCGAGTATCAGGACAATGTGTTCATTATTATTACAATGATTATGTATGTTTTATGATACCATAATCTCGGGCAAAATGTCCCGGACTTTTAAGGAAGGAAGGAAGGAATTCATGCGTGGAGCCGAAGCCAACATGTAGAGGCCCGTTCATTAAACAAGTTAATCTAAATGCGACGTGACACCAGTCGGCGATACCTGTATACACTATGGAGTGTAGCCAAGGACAGGCCCCGGCTGGTGTAGGACTATTGAGAGAAGTGGAAATAAAACAATCTGGGCCGTTGGGTTGAGGTCATCATCATCATCATCATCAGCCTATCGCAGTCCACTGCTGGACGTAGGCCTCTCCAATTGTTCGCCACTGTGATCTATCCATGGCTTCTCGCATCCAGCTCTTGCCAGCCATCCTGCGCAGATCGTCCTCCCACCTAGCCAGAGGGCGCCCTACATTACGTTTGCCAAGACGCGGTCTCCACTCCAGAACTCGTTTGCCCCATCGGTTGTCGATTGAGGTTGGGTTGAGGTGCTGATGAACTATGTAACCGGGACTATTGAAGGACTACGGCGCCTGTCCGATCAATGATGAAAATCACCAATAAAATGGGCAGGCTATATGTTTGCGGGTTGACTACACAATGTGCTTGTCATTCCAGTAAGTGATGTTAGCATTGATAATGCCTCCATAATATTATAATACCTACTGGCCGCACGGCCACACATCGGGGTATGCCGAGCTGTCGGATTTCCTCATTCGATTCGCACCTTAATCTCAAACACTATCGGTTCAGATTCGATTGGGGAATTTCGGCGGACTGTTGTGGCCTAGTGTGTGGCCGTATGAACATTAATTAACTTTAAGTTGTTATAGGTAAACTAAGTTAAATCATAACTAATAATAATAGTAATTCTCACAACATCTCATACGTTGACCTGATTCCGTACTAAGTAGCTTAAGCACTTGTGTTACAGATATCAGACAACAGAGGAACATAAATATATACTTAAATACATATATTACACCCAGACACCGAACAAACACAAGTGTTCATCGCATAACTTTTAATTAAGATGTGGGATAGAATAAATAATACACCCAGGTTTCGGGAATAAGGCTTCTATCTTCTATAATTATAATCGTCTTCACGTCTTTACGCCTTTCACCGTCGTCGGCCATACGTCACCTATCTCACTCTCGCACGTCATTTTATAATTCAAATATCGATCTCTTACACGTTCCTTGCCATGCATCTACCGATCACCAATCCTACAAAGATATTATATTTTTTTAAATGTATATGCGTTGCTTGATAAATAAATAAAAAAAAGGCGGTGACTCGCACGCACACTGGATGGGCTCCCTAAACGGTCGCTCTCGCAAGGAGCGACAAGAGGGCAACATTGTTGTGTATTGCTCAGGGTGCCGAGAGGTGTACACAGTTTTCGACCCAGTGCAGTGTCTATAGCAGACACTGTGCCAATGCGCGACTTATGCATCTTTCACTTCCATTAGGGTGATTATTATTACGGTGATGAGAAGACATTTTACGGTAATGAGACGACACTATTATGGTGATGAGATAAAAGTGACAAATGTTTCCAGGTTTTTATGAGTATTTTATATTAAATATTTAGAATCTAAGAGAGAGACCTGGACCCTCTTTTAGGCAAGAGGGAACCGGACCAGGCATTTTCTTGGCAAACGCGTATCATCCTAAAAACCTCATCGTCGCTTTTTACAGGTGCGATTGTAGTCAACCCTTAAAAAAACCAGGGCTCCACTAAAAGCAAGGCTTCACTATAGAACATAACTCGGGCCATGCCGATTCATTAGCCCAAGTCCTAACAAGTTTAAGCGTGTTACGACGTGTTGATTGCGACTCACTGCCTTCTGGTGTTTGCGTCTATGTCTTAGGCTGATCACGTTGACTTGACTAATTTGCTAAGATTTACTTGCAATCAGAGAACAAACAGCCTTTGACCACAGCAAGGAGTAGTCCTCCATTGCTGCGCCACAGACCGCTCTTTTTACTTTCCTCAAAGTATTTAAAGATGTTAGTACATGATTTATAAATCTCTCATAATCGCCGCAATCAATATAAATCTACTGGCGGCGCTAGTTTCGTCGATGTAGCGCCTTAACGTTAAGGTGACGCCGCGACGGTTATACCACCGCCTAGTTATTTATATTGATTGTGGCGAATAAGAGACACTTTTTTAAAATGTTTTTTTTTTTCTTTTTTTATATGAGAGGTGGCAGACGAGTAGACGGATCACCTGATGGTAAGCAATTCCGCCGCCCATGGACACCCGCAACACCAGTGGAGTCGCAAGTGCGCTGCCAACCTTTTCCCCATCCCTCCCCCCCATTGGGCCTCCGGTAACCTCACTCACACGGCGAAACACACAGCATAAACTACTTACATATGTTTGATTAAATATAGATAATTGGATATTGCAACTACAAATAATAACAATGGATCTGAAAGTATGCGAATGATTTTAATTATTATTGATTGTAGCGAATAAGAGAGATTTTTTAAAAATGTGAGCAAGAAATCAATTAAATACTTCATTGTAATAATTTCTTCCTACAAGATTAATTACGGGGATTATTTTTACTTACAAGTAGTAATTATTACATACAAGTAAAAATAAGTACATATTACATAATTTCGTCTCAAAAAATGGTTAGTACTTTCCTTAATGTATTTGTTGCTCATCGTCAGCCCATTTAAGTCCCCACTGCTGGGGCACGGGCCTCCCTCAATCACATGAGGGGTAATTGCCATACTCACCACGCTTGGCAGGACGGGTTGGCGAGGGTTTTGATATAAATGCAGAGTTTTCCTTCTCTGGGTGCTGATGATCATGCCTGCAGCTTTACCTTAGTCGCCTTTTACGACACCTCGGTAAGAGTGAGGGTGGCCTATTCTATTCTGCCGGGGACCACACGGCGATTTGTTGCTCACATTAAAAAAAAATCCTATTCGCCACTGTCAATATAAATAAGTAAATATAACTTTGTATAGCATACTTAATTCTGGTCTACTAGAATACACAACCGAAGAAACTTCCCTGATAAGGCCCCAGCGTACTCTTATAATTTCCTCGGCCATCTTAATTCACTAAGCCTAACAAGTTTAGGCGAGTTGCGCGGTGTTGATTGCCAACTGCCCCCTGGTGTTGGCGTATGACTTAGGTTGATGACGTCAACTCGCCTAATTTGTTAGGGTTTACTGGCATGAACTTTTGGTTATTAAATTTTGTCTTCTTACGAGTACAGCAGTGCGACAAACAATTATACTTATTCAGTTTAGTAAGCATATTGTGTAATGCGTTTGTTGGCTTAAGTATTAAGATATTTAATAAGCTACCACAAAATGTCATTAACCTATCACTGGATAAGTTTAAGTCTCATATTAAAACCTGCCTAATGAAGAAAGGTTATTATAGTGTACAAGACTATTTAAATGATAAGGATTCTTGGTCAAGTTAATTGATTAATATTTTGAGTTGTTATTCATATTAGTCTATTAACATTCATAATTGTATTTTTTTTTCTCGATTGAAACTCTGTAACATCATCAATATTTGCAAAGAGTAACTACTGAGTTTCTTGCTGGTGTCTTCTCAGTAGAAATCGACATTCCGAACCAGCGGTAGATAGTATGTACCTATTTTGATATTCATAAGTGTTCTGTGTGGACCTAAATTGAATAAAGAATTTTTTATCTTTATCTTTTTATGTTTATGTGTCAAATAAAAAATGGAAATTTTCATGAATAGACATTTAGCTCATTGAAGATTTCCCTAACAACACTATCAAATCTTCAATTAGCTCCTTTATCCTTATAGTATTTTTTATTCTTTTTATCATATATTTATAAATTAAAATGATTTATTTCAAAGTAATATGGTACAAACGGACAGAAATGATGTGACGAATTTGACATGAGAGAATTTCAACTTTTCATACAAAGTCGGTCACGTGACTTGGTCATTTTGTATGGGGAGTCGTAAAATTTCCGACGAATTTCGAAAAGTCATATTACAAATGTTGCTCAGAATGGTTGGTAGGAACACTTAGTTAAAGGGATGTTTGTCCACAGATACACCCTGTATATTGCTATATTAACTGCTAAGAACATTAGATTATAACAAATTGTCTGGGCAGTAATTTCATTAGGCAGGTTCCTAATTAAGGCTTACTCCAGATCAGCCGCAGACCTAAGTATCAAGACTTGTCAATCCTTAGCGCAAGACATATCTAATTTAAATTTTCTTTATGAATATCATAGAACAAAATAGAAATTATTTTTAAATTAATTAACATATTTTTACTTTTTGAAGTAATTTAACGTAAGGGTTGGTTCTAAAAAGTAAAATAAATTTAAGAAGAATAATACCTAACTTAACGATAATATTGTAAAAGTACTTAACAAAATTGCCCAATAAAATGCAAAAAAAAACTGTGTCCTTCAAGAGTCTTCTTCCTTTTTTTTTCTGGCAGACGAGCCGACGGATCACCAGACTGGTAAGCGATTACCGCCTGCCCATGGACACCTGCAACACCAGTGGTGTCACAAGTGCGCTACTTACCTTTTAACCACCTATCCCTGGATTCTTCTTCTTTTTCTGAAAAACTAACCACCTTATTCTAAATCACGATCTAAAGTTATTACCGTACTAAATGTCATGTCATCTCGTTCCAGCAAGCAATGTTAAAAGGCTCGCACGAATTTTGTTCCGGAACTATTCTTCGCGATTTGTGATAAGGGGGTTAAAGTTTATATCAACCACAGTTTACATAATCTTCATCATCATCATCATCATCAGCAACCCACACTTGTCCACTGCTGGACATAGGTCTCCCCTAATGCACGCCACTGCTCCAGATTTTCGGCCACTTCTCATCCAGCCCACACCAGCCAGCCTTCGAATGTCATCATCCCATCTTGTCGCAGGGCGTCCTACACTACGCTTACCAAGTCGCGGTCTCCACTCAAGGACTTTACGGCTCCAACGGCTGTCAGTTCTGCGGCTAATATGACCAGCCCACTGCCACTTCAGTTTGCTAATTCGGTGGGCTATGTCGGTGACTCTGGTTCTCTGTCGGATTACATCATTTCTGATGCGGTCCTTCAGATACTCCGAGCATAGCCTATACATAATCTTATTGAACCCTATCAATTCCGTTCAAAAACAATAATGCCTCATCCACAAAACAGTTGTACCCTTAATTAGGGGCCGCTTAGGGCGCACTAATGAAATGGGACATCGGGTGTCGGCGGGTTATTTGACCCGTGTCACGCTTTAGAGCTTAGACTTGGGCAAAACAGTTCAGTGAATTGAAGAGAACTAGTTCTTTTGAATTAAAAGAAAGCTTTAGAGCCTATTAGTAAACTTACGCAAAACAGTTCAGTGAACTGAAGAGAACTAGTTCTTTTGAATCAAAAGAACGAAATCCGTACGACATTTTGTTCATACTAATATTATAAACGTGAAGGTGTGTGTGTCTGTCTTTCTGTTTGTTCGTCAAACGGAGCGACGTATTGACGTAATTTTTTTATGCGGAGATAGTTGAAATGATTGAGAGAGGCTACTTTTTGGCAAACCAAGTTCCACGCGAGCGAATCCAAAATCGACCGCTAGTAAAAAAATAATACCGGAAAAATGTAAGTTTTTTTTTTGGTCAATAAGCCAACGCTTGACCACAATCGCACCTGATGGAAAGCGACGATGGGGTCTAGGATGATACGCGTTTGCCTAAAAGATGCCTGTTCACTCTTGCCTTAAAGATGCCCAGATTATAGTGGTCAGGAAAAACAGATCTCGGCAGAGTCTCGAGAGAGAGAGAGTAAGTTGTTGAAATTACTGTGTTCTCTCGATCCGCACAAAATGAGTCTGCGGTCCGGATGGGGACCGAGGTCCGCCATTTGGCTACCCTTGCTGTATAGGTTATGGACGGCAACTGTCTTAATCTAACTCGTATAAAAACGTATTCTAATTCTATCTATTTGATAAACTCTTCATTTCTTGTTCCATTTCCTCGTGCTCGTTTTTTTTCGATTCTTTTTTTCACTTTCTGTAACATAAGCATCAACTTAACTGAACTATTGAACAACGAAAGAGTGACAAGAACTAGCTTGTGTAGTGAACTAGCACAATTGAACTATGTACTCACGAACTACGCAAGTCTACTTAGTAGGTACAGTCACGTGCGAGGGAAAGGGTAGGCACTATATAAAGTTTCCGTTGTCAACATACGAGCGAACAGTAAGGGTTTTAAGATGTGAAGGTCCAGAATAGAAACTATCGGATATCCGAAATAAAACGAACTTTAGTAAAGTTTCGGATCATGTCGTACAGCCTTAAAGTCCGAAATGAGACTTTTTGTGACAGGGTTTTTATTCTGCCATTTTTAGTATTTCTATCTACCATAGCTCGGCGGTGAGAGAACATCGAAACGTTTAACCATGATTCAGTTGGTCTGGTTCCCTTGTAAAGTAAACTGCGTAGAGATGTAGCCTCGTTATGTATATTCTACCGCTCATACTATGGGGAATGCTCTGTGGAATGGTTTGGACTGATTCCTGCCCCTTCATTCCGTCATCGTTCCAATCGTCAACAGTTCCATGCCCATAATCCTGACTGAAATGACTGAGCGGATGGCGTAATTGGTAGTGACCCTGCCTTTTACGCCAAAGGTCGTGGGTTCGATCCCCACCCTGCACAAACATTCGTGCGATGAACACTTTTGTTTGTTCAGTGTCTAGGTGTAATATATGTATTTAAGTATATATTTGTGTTCCTCTGTTGTCTGATATCTGTAACACAAGTGTTTAAGCTACTTAGTACGGAATCAGGTCAACGTACGAGATGTTGTAAGAATTATTATTATGTTTGAAATATATAAATATATTCTCCCATTTTGGGGTACGCTAACAAAATTGCGGGCTTTTGGTCAAGCAAAGTTGTAGAGGAAAAGTATTATGTTGTTATGATGTCAGAATCCGATTCAAGCTGTAAAAATTATTATTATAATTATAATCTAGATGGTTGGCAATCTTCAACTGTACGTTTCTCATGAAACTTTCTACCCTGTGGAATGAACTACGAGTATCGCCTACGATGTTTCCGGACCGATACGACCTGCAAATCTTCAAGAAAAGAGCGTACTCCCTTTTAAAGAGGCCGGCAGCGCACCTGTGAGGCTCCTTTGACGTGGCAGGTGTTTATGGGCGGCGGTAATCGCTTACCATCAGGTATTACCTCACGTCTGCTCGTCGGTCCCCTATAGCATATAAAAAAAAGGATTGCGAAGGTCAGACGGCAGTCGCTTCATTGTAATTACCAGGCTCCCAAAGTCAAAGCGTACCCCGGGCTCCAGAGCGACAGCTTATAACCGCAACCGAATATTTTAGATTCGCCACCACTTCTGTCATCAATTAATTTCAACACTGTTTATCGGACCCGTAACCCTAAACTATTTTCTTTAAGAGTTTATAAAAACAATACTTCTTTCTTCAACTCCATAGTCCGCATGTGTCGCGAATATAACGATCTGAAACATGATATCGATATCTTTGCTGCCAATCCAAATGTTTTCAGGAGGAGTCTCAAAACCCTCTTTAATACTTAAGTACTGTTAATTTTATAATTATAATAATATCTAGTCTTATTTTTTTATTCTCAATTCCAATTTTAATAATAACAACATTGTAGTTTTTTTAAATTATTATTATTTTGATTTTAATGCAATGCACAAGGTATTTTCAATGTTCACCAATTTTTTTTTATATATTATTTTTGTTTTCATCATCATCATCATCAGCTCATTTAAGTCCCCACTGCTGGGGCACGGGCCTCCCTCAATCACGTGAGGGGTAATTGCCATACTCACCACGCTTGGCAGACGGTTTGGCGAGGGTTTGGATATAAATGCAGAGTTTTCCTTCTCTGGGTGCTGATGATCATGCCAGCAGGTTTAACTTAGTCGTCTTTTACGACACCTCGGTAAGAGTGAGGGTGGCCTATTCTACTCTGCCGGGGACCACAATTGTTTTAAATTTAATAAAAAATACTAATTTTAAACACGCTTGGAACACTTTTATTGGATTACGATCTAGACTTAAGTTAATTTAATATGTTAAGTTATTATCTGTAATGATTGTACTCTGTCTGTGTTCTTTAATAAAAAAATAAAAAAAACCGATTACCTATATTTGAGTTCAGAACTCTAGAATTCAGTATGAAGCCAAGACTTTAATAAAAAAAAAACGGGAATTATACGCTAAGATGAGAAGGTTTTTTATTGTTCACAGACTAGTAGTAGCGGTACTTTTGTATTGCTTTTCTTGTTATAGATATTTCTCGTATTGTTATTTTCTTAGATTCCTCAAAAATCAACCGTCCGTTACTGAAATAATCCAAACTTTCTACCTTCACCTTTTTTTCTTTTCGCGGTACTTTCTCCCACGTACCTCCTACGTTTCGTGAAACGGTTAGGCTACAGCTGTATTTCATGATGACTACGACTTAGGGACTTTCAAGAGAAGAGCACACTCCTTTCTATAAGGCTGGTTACAGATCAGCGATCTCTCGTGTCTTGCTGATGTTTATGTTGGTAATAAAGTGACCTGCTTGCTCGTCTAGCGCCTGTAGAAAAAAAAACTTTAGGAGAATTTAAAATAATTTTGTGTGTGTGTAACAGAAATAATATTCCACATCCATAACATCCCTAATAGTTCCTACCATAAAATAGTTATAGTAGTACGTAGTTACTAAATAGGTACAGACGGTATTATAGCAGAATTAGTAACGAGATAAGTTCTTGTCTATTTCTCCAGTTACGCCAGATTACTCAAACGCCCCTTAACTTGTTTGTACTGCTTAAGGTGACGGGTAGAGCACACTAGCGACGCCAATCGATTTTATTTTTTAGCTACTAAACCGGATCTATTTTAAACAATTTCGGTGCTACCACCTCTAGGCAAACACGCTGACCCAACATTTATTATATAACCATACACAAATGTTGGGTCAGCGTTTGGACGCGAAAAATTGATTCACGCCAAAAGTGGCCGCTTTTGGCGTGTAGATGGACGGCGGCAATCGCTTACCATCAGGTGATCTGTTTGCTTGTCTGCCATCTTTTTTTTTATGACATAGATGGCAAACGACGGACACCCGCAACACCAGTGGAGTCACAAGTGCGCTGCCAACCTTTAAGCTCCGGTTTGAGGTTTCGGTAGGCAGGTATCGGTATTGCCACCTTTTATGAGGAGGTGGTGGCAGGGAAGGAAGCGGCGGAGCGCGTGCGGGAGGAAGATCCTTCCGCCGACGCTTTCCGAAGAGCGAGGAGGGGTCGGAGACGCCGACAATATGCGCGTCTCCTGCACATCGTGGTCGTGCACATGGCTTCGTGCCCTTCATCACGACTCCCCACAATGGACAATGAGATCCAGGGGTTTAGTCGGTAGACCCCCGCCATCGTGCGGGGGGGAGTCCGACATAATGCACCGTAACGCATTTCCTCTGGGAGAACAAAAAAAAAGGCAGTTATCGGTAGAGCACTTAAAGCCACCACGTGTACACCATGCCTATTTGACAAAAAATCCAACAGAAATATCAAAAAAATCCGTCTCTTCATAAATACAGTAGTAAAAGTCTACTGTTGACTCTTATTTCAAAAGACATAAAGTTCAATAGCACTTAACTGTGTGCCAGTACTGACTGTACATTCCCGTCGAATCACGCACCCAATTGCTTGCTACCTGCTGCGGTTTTTTCTTCTTTTTTTTCTCGCCCAAGGCCGTGGCGGTTACGCTACGGCATTAAACGTGCCAGTTGTGTTCGAATTATGATTAACGTTCATTCCTGTTGGCATTAGGTAAGATTATAAATAACGGTCACGTAGAATAGAAGGTCAATTTTAACTTTTGAAAGACGTTGCGTGTTCTGGAATTGGATTCCTGGCGGTTTCTTCTATTGACTTTTTTGTCCGTTAACTTAGGTTTAAGAACCCCGTACAAATTTTCTATAGTCGAAAAGCCACTCTTCGATATGAATGGGCCGGCTCGACCGAAGATACCATGGCACTATGTGTTGGAAACCTAGATTTTGTTTTATGTCAGTTTATTTCCAAAATACAATATTTATTATCATCCATCACAAATACTACAGTGAGCTTCTCTAGTACATATCTAGATTTAAAAAAAGGATAGATTTAAAAAAATAGACTAAGCAGCGAGCAAACACTTTTTTTGCTATCATAGACTAGTATGTATGTATGTCTAAGGCGTTGATACAGGCGTTCGATCAGAGACGAGCTGTAGAAATAATAAAACTGAGTAGAGGACATGTTAGGGCACTCACTCGGACCCTCACAGGGCACTGCAAATTAAACAAGCACCTGCACAACATGGGCCTTTCAGATACCAAAATCTGTAGGTTCTGTCGCGAGGACGAGGAAACGATTATCCACGTCCTCGGCGAGTGCATAGCGCTGCACCGTTGCAGAAGCCGGCACCTAGGAGCACACATGATCTCAGCAGACGAGATCAAAAGCTCCCCCATCAGCTCCATTCTCGGGTTTATCCTGGAACTGGAGCTACATGAGGTGCTGTAATAGGTTACGGGGCTGCCACAATAGATCATCTACTGGTCGCAGTGGCTATGAGACGCAGGGCTCACCCCATTTCTAACAAATAATAATAAAATAGGTAGTAGGTGTGTAGGTATGTAGTATGTATCAGCCTATATACTGTCCCACTTCAGGGCAAAGGCCTCCATCATAGAAAACAAGTTATCGCTACTATGATGGGATTAGGCTTAATCACCACGCTTGCCAAATGCGGATTGGTTACTCAAGCTACATATGTTCGAAAGGTATATGATGTGTCAAAATAAGCACTGCGCTTCTTTGCCCTTAGTTACGCATCTCATTCTACATTATTTCCGGTCTAAAAGAGAAGTTTTTTGATCTTCAACATTATGCTACACATTAAATTGGTCGTAATTTCTGCCGTGTGGCCCCCGGCAGAGTAGAATAGGCCACCCTCACTCTTACCGAGGTGTCGTAAAAGGCGACTAAGGTAAAGCTGCTGGCACGATCATCAGCACCCAGAGAAGGAATACTCTGCATTTATATCAAAACCCTCGCCAACCCGTCTGCCAAGCGTGGTGAGTATGGCAATTACCCCTCATGTGATTGAGGGAGGCCCGTGCCCAGCAGTGGGGACTTAAATGGGCTGATGATGATGATGATGAATTTCTGTTCTGTTCTGTTTTCAAAACTCTTAACAATTTGGCACGTTTTTGAACATGGTTCCCATTCGTGATAATCGTGTTATCCAGTTGGCAACACTGACGGGTACATTTCTCTATGGTAAATCATAGATTATTTGGGAGTATCCAAGGTTGCGTCTTGAATATTGATTTTACGTGAATTAATGAAACGGAGCGGAAAAATACCGGAAAAAATATTTCCAATAAATAGGAGTGTAGTACCTACTTGTACCACTTTCCTTTATTGAATGGAAATGTTATTTATTATTCATGGAAAAGTAACGGATGCTCTCAAAGTCGATGTTAGTTGATCTAAAAGCGTATAGTGTTACCAGATTCTATGTTGAAATACTGGGACAAAACACATTTTTTTTTCAAAATTTCGGGACAGACTGAAACAGAATCGGCACTAATATTGTTGTTAACAATTCTTTTTTTTTGTTTCAGTTTTGAAACCTGGCTAAGAAACGAGGCGCGCTGGCTGCCAAAAATGCATTAGATATCGCTCGAACGATATCGAAACGTAAGTATTACCTACCTGTTATATATTTCTACAATAGATATTGGTACTTCGGGAAAAAGACTTCCGTTGGTAGCCATATTTTTTCAATTTAAAATATCAAAAAAAAACGCTATACAAAAAATTTGGCGACCATAACCAGTTGGCAGAGTGGCAGCATCAGCAGATTTGTGTACAAATAAGTAAGCTTTTTTGTGTTTAAATTTGTATTTGAGTTTTTCGATGGCCATAAGCCCACGTCACATCGACAGCCTCGCAAAACGGTCCATAGACAAGAGCATAGAGTAGCATATTTCGTAACTACCAACAGTTACGAAACGTGAACCTTTCAACGGAAGGGAACCCGAGGACGCACCTCTAAATCTCTACTACTAAGAATGGTTGTGATATTAATCGCTTCAATGTAGTTACCAGACTTGCTAAGTCCCGGATCATGGTTCAAGAATTTATAGGGTTCATTTTATTTTATTTATTTATTTATTAATAGGCACAACTACAGAATACAATTTAAAGTACATGCTACACAATTATAAGCCAAGTTTCATATTAAAACTGTATCCCGATAAGGGTTGCGCACAGCATTTACTTTTATATAAATCTAAATAAGAAAAAAAAGCATACTCAAACATGCACACATAACTGCTGTTTTACAATTTTAATAAAAGAGTTTAGGTTCTGCGAAAATATGTCTAAACTGCTACTATTAGCATTATATGATCTACACATTCGAAATAGCGGATCATTGTATGTCACATTATTGCCACAACATGGCTCAAAAAATAATTCATGAAACTGTTAAATATATTAATTCATAAAATAAACTAATACATCCAAATGAAACGAACGAAGAGCCACCTTTACTTGTTCAATAAATCAAAATGTTTTCCTTCCTTATTATTGGTTTGTATTTTAGTATTTTTCAAAGGAATTGATTTAGAAGTAGTTGATATTCCGTTTGGCTTCCTCGCATCCGTTGTTCGAGTCAGTCAGAGCGAAATACTCGGAAATATAAAATTAACTTGTATAAAAGTCGTAGGAATATTCTTTCTGTGATACTTACGTATAGTTAAGTCTCGATAAAAAAATAACCTCCATTTATAAGAATAGTAAATTGCTTAAAATGAAAAATCACCTATTTTAATAATATAATTCCAAGTTTTAATTATTGTTGAGAGGTGACTAAATATTACAATAAGTATTATTCTATCCCATACGACTCCTCAAGGTGTGAATTTAAGGTGACGGGTACGGCACACTGGCGACGCCAATTGCTTTAAATTGTTAGCATCCAAACCGGATATCTTTTTAACAATTTCGAAGCTGCCGTCTCTCGGAAAACATACTATTTATTTAATATGCTTGGAGACTCCCGCTCCAAAATTGCTCAAAAAAGATCCGGTTTAGTAGCTAACAATTTAAATCTATTGTTGTCGCTAGTTAGGGCTACCCGTCGCTTTAATAAAAACATGACCACAACCGTCAAAGCGAAACAAAGTTTCTGTTTTCAATAATTAGAAGATCGGGAAATCCAAAGTTTTCTATTCGACAACATTCCTACATCTCTCGTAATATCTAGTTTTAAGTTTTTCACACTGTTTTGAGTGCAATAAAAGTATATTCATTCATTCATTTGAAACTGGGACACGTCCCGGTTAACTAAGAAATGCGTAACCCTACGCCACTTCAAACACGCCATTGTATCGAACTACGCCTAATTAGATTTCATATTTGCTACAAGAATTCTCCATTTGTACCCCACATTGTTTAGAAAATTCAACAGTAATAATAATTATTCAAACAAAATTTTGGGTTTTGATGTTTGTTTAGGCTTTGATTGCATAATTAATACGGGAAGTTCGTCGCAGGCGAGTTTGGACTTTAACTCGATTAGGTAAGGCTGTATTTGGCGTTGGGCTTTGTTAATAACCTAGTCAAATAAGTAACTTGATATGTGAGAGGATTTCCAACATGATTAAGTTCTTAATTGACGTCTTTTCTATATATCTAATTGGTGCTGTCATTTAATCTGGAACAGAAACAAAGGATTTTATGTCTTTGAAGATTTGTTCTCTCAAATGGAAATCACTAAGGAGACTCTAAACTCGGAGACTGTCATTCACAAAGGAAATCTCCCATAACAAGTCTGGCCGTGTGGTCCCCGGCAGAGTAGAATAGGCCACCCTCACTCTTACCGAGGTGTCGTAAAAGGCGACTAAGGTAAAGCTGCTGGCATGATCATCAGCACCCAGAGGAGGAAAACTCTGCATTTATATCAAAACCTCTCGCCAACCCGTCTGCTAAGCGTGGTGAGTATAGCAATTACCCCTCATGTGATTGAGGGAAGCCCGTGCCCCAGCAGTGGGGACTTAAGTGGGCTGATGATGATGATGATTGTGTTGCCATAGGGCGGCGGTAATAATTTACCATCAGGTGACTCGTCTGCTCGTTTATCCGCCATAACGTAAAAGAAAATATTTATTTAAAAAAAATCAAGAAAAATATACTGATAAAAAAAACAACCGACCTATAATTATATTGTAAAACGTGTGTGTATTTATGACCGTGGGAGAACCACGCTTCGGCATGAATGAGCCGGCTCGACCAGAGTTATAATACTACGGTCTCACAGAAAACCGGTGTGAAGTAGCAGTGTGCTGTGTTTCGCTGCGTGCGTGAGGGTACCGGAGGCCCATTTCGGGGAAATGGGGGTTAAAAGGTTGGCAGCGCACTTATGACGCCACTGGTGTCGCGAGCGATGGACACCCGGTGGGCGGCGGTAATTGCTTACCATCAGGTGATCCGTCTGCTCGTCTGCCACCTATCATATAAAAAAATCTGTTGTCATCGGTAGGTGTTTCCGAACAGACACGACCTGGTGACCTTCAAGATAAGAGGATATTCCTTCCTAGGGCCGGCCACGCAAATGTGATACCTCGGGTGTTGCAGATGTCCTTGGGCGGCGGTGATCTCTCACCATCAGGTGTGCCGTCTGCTCGTTTGACCGCGATAATATAAAAAAATATCGTACAAACCTATCACGTAAACATTCATTACAATATTCCGACTAGATATGAGACGTGTCCTTTAACTGCTATGCGGCTGTTTGTACCGTGTCGCTAGTACCTTTTAATTTAAGCGGCGAACTGCAATCACGTAACGAATGCATGTTCCTAGTGCATTTGAGGCGAGGCCTCCGCCCGAGTCTAATCCTGCGGCTTCGGAGTGACGGCTGACCCGGACCAGGGATTAGGCTGATGGTAGACAGCTGCTGCGGTGATACCACAGTATGAAAGCCAGTAGCAATGCGTGCTAGTTTTTAGAGCGATGGTGGCCCAGATGGATAAGAACGGCATCATAACTAAGTGCTCTGAAAACCTTTAAACTCCCCTTGAATTGAGCCTCCAGTACCCTCACTCACTCAGCGAAACAAAGCGCAGGCGCCTGCTCACAGAAAACAGTTCTTTGAGGTCGTGGTATCACTATAGTTCGAGCCGGCCCATTCGTGCACAGACGCGGATAATTTAAACATGGTTGTCTCGGCTGCGACAGCCCTCCAATACCAACATCAGCCTATCTCAGTTCATTACGGGACATAGGCTTCACCCAAGATTCACTAAATCACTCTGCCTTCGATATGATTCAGTCTACCAGCGGCCTCTTGCAGATAATAATAATAATATCCTCCAACCAATTTCGGCTAAGGCGGCCAATCTCAACGATCAGCCATTTACGCAGGTTACATTATAGTGCTCAAGGTTAGTGCGCAAACACAAGTGCACTCTCTATTCCCTTGCCCTCATAATCCGATGGGACACCAGTGTGACACAACCGGAGAGGAATCGGGCGCAGGACCAATGGCTTAGCGTGCTTTCCGAGGCGCGGGGGTACAAGACCGCCAACTTCCAGTATCCGGGCTGACACTGAGAATTTCTTGACAAAAAAGCTCAGGGACAAATTTTGGCCCTGACCGGGGGATCGAACCCGGGACCTCAAGATCAGCTGATCGCTTTAAAGTGCGACGCACTATACACTGCTCCAACGAGGCAGTCTTTTGCAGATATCGATAGTATCGATAGCCTATTTTTTTTTTCAACTATCTATCGATAGACTAGCGGCAACACTACTCTACTCTGTCGTACACTGTACTCACGACTAAAAGTAAAGAATCAGCCTATTTTCCTCCTGCAGAGCCTCCATTATAGAAATCAAGTCATTGCTACTGTGATGGTATTAGGCTTAATCACCACGCTTGGCTCATGCGGCGATATTACGTCCGTAGACACTTAATTCGGCCAATGTCGGGATTATAGAGACATTTCGGAACATTGCTAACTTTACCTTATTGTTTGCTTTTGAGGTCATGTCAAACAACTGGGTATATTAGAAGTGTGGTAACAGTGACATTTGTGTCTCTCGGGCAAACGTTTCAATTAATATGGATTGGTCTAGTCAGATTAAGAGAGATGTGGCGCGTCATAGAAACTGTGTAAATACACTTCTGGACACATCTATTGGCCCACCTTAGAGTTTAGGTTTCGAAAGCCCCTACTGAAATATGACTGCTAGATAGAACAAAAACTATTGATGCAGATTTAAACCTAATACATTTCGGACCGCAGATCGACTTAAATTAAGTTGAGCACTCACATTTCTTTGGCTGTGTCCGGATAAGTGCCACAGCTTGGGCGGCGACTTCAGGCGAAGTATCCATAGATTATTGATAGAACCTAACCTTAATGTCAAGAATAAGAATTGATTGTTTCAAAACCAAAGAGATCAATCACACTTTCAATAATTAAATTAAATGTAAACCAATAAAATCAAGTTTTCTTAGTATTCGATTGTTTGAGGTCAACAAATAGGCTCCAAATTGTCTTTTGTTTCTTTAAATTCTGTGTTTGAAACTCAAAAAAAAGACAATTGTATCAAATGATGTATGTGCCAGGTCCAAAACTGCATAAAAACTTTTTGCTCGACCTAATATAAAATTTTACCTAGGACCAAACGAAACTGAAAATGTAAGGTGGGCCAATAGATGTGTCCAGAAGTGTATATCTTTACTTCTCTCATCAGCTTCAAAGAAGCAAAATATTAATCCACTGCCACGTACACAATACACATAGTAAACGGGAGAATCCGTGTTTTTTGATTTAATCATTTTACCTAATACATTCCTCTTTTAAAATATTCAAAGATGGTGCAAGCCTTTGAACATAAACAATAGAAGGATTATTTTAGTCTTAATTAATATTTGCTTGCAACTTATAAAACGTTTTCTGTGAGGCCGTGGTGTCACTCCGGTCGAGCCGGCCTATTCTTGCCGAAGCGTGGCTCTCCTATCGGACTTTAGTATATATTTTGTCATGTCATAATGATAAATGTCAAAACTGATTTCGCGAAAAGTTCATGGGCGGCATTGATTACTTTCCATCAGGTGACTCGCTTGCCTCGTTTGTCCGGCTTTAGCAAAAAAAAAACTGTCAACACAATATATAGAATTATAGCTAGCTTTTCCAATTGAAACCTACCTAGTTCTGTGACAGGCCATTCTTGCCGAAGCGTGGCTATCCAAATAACAATATCCGTTTATCTACTCGTTCATGTGCTATACATACAGTAGTTAGATGTTCACCTCAGGGAGTCGAAGGAGGGCGTCCTCTAAATCATGCTCCTAATGAACACAGACAAGAGAACTTATTAAAAATTAATCCCCAGAGTTGTAAACTATAACACATTTAACTTGCAAACGGGTGAAGTTTAGCCAAGATTTATAATAAATTCAGTTCGCGAGAGATGAATATTTGAATTACAAGTCGATGTGGCTCTTCCTATGTCGAAGTATTTGTCAGGGCTGTCAATTAGTTGTCAATCTTTTTTTGTATTAATGGGGTACTGGGGAAAACATATGCAGGCAAGGCATTTCACTCCATGGCAGTGCGCATCACGAATCGCCTGCGACACCGCCGAAATTAATGATGAATATCTGACAAAAAATATTATTAATATAGTCATAATATTTTTTTAGTCAGTTGGGTCCTGTTGGCCAAAGGCCTTCAACAAGTCTCTCAATTTGCTCCCTATCCAAGGCCCTTACTTTCCATTCATGGATATAGGTGTTAAAATTGTCACACCATGCGCGAGTGAGGGTTCCGGACGCCCAACCGGGGGAAAGGGGGGTTTATAGGTTGGCAGCGCACTTGTGACTCCACTGGGGTCGCGTGTGTCCATGGGCGGCGGCAATCGCTTCCCATCAGGTGATCCGTCTACTCGTCTGCCAAATATCACATAAAAAAACCTTTGTTGAGCCTACCGCGTCATCGAATGGACATCGACTGGTGGGTTGACATTGGGTGATGATTCTTGTCCATCTTTCGGGGTAAAAGGTTAAATGATAGATGTCACTTTCCTACTTCGACTCCTACACTTTTCACGATCTTGTGCATCCCTAGTGGTCAATTTCTTGGCCCGCATGTAAGCCTTTACGATGTTAAGCCACACTTTTTAGATCTAGTCCTTTTGCCGGGACCTGGCATTGGTGGCATGGCCAGGCATTTGTTTCCCACGTAGCGGTCCGGTTTTCTAAGGACATGACCATACCAACGTAGGCGACTCTCCAGCGGTATGTTTTCTACGTTACGGAAGATAGATAGATATACTTTATATTTCCTCTTGGCTCCTAATCCTTTGGGAAAATCCCTCCGTAATAGTAATGTTTATTCGACTATTATTTTTTTGTGAATCAAATGCTCATAATTTTTCAAGTGGCAACCCTAACTCGGGAGTACTTACTAAAACAGTTTCTTAGCTTCTTCGTGTTAGTATGAATTATGAATAGGGGGTTTGTTTTTTGCCCGAAACAGGGGAACGGCCTGTCACTTGGGACGATTAGAGGTAACACAATGCCAGAGGTATCGATACTTTTAACGGCACTATATTTATCGGTCGTCAATACCGAATCTCACTTCGGTTTCGAATCGCTTACTCGCATTGAATCGCTTTTGGAAAATATTTAGTAAATAAATAAATTCTTACAATATCTCGTGTATTGCCTTGATTCTAATCTTAGGTCGTAGCTTAAGCACTTGTATCACAGGCAAACAACAGAGGAATTGTAAATATTATACTTAAATACATATTACACCAAGACACCGAACAAATTAGAACAGTGGTAGTGACGACTTTGACGACCCAATTGGAACAGTGGTAGTGAACGCTGCCTCTGATACAGGGTTGCGGGTTCGATCCCCGCACAGTACAAACATTTGTGTGCATGAACATGTTTGTTTGTATTGGTCTGGCTGTTTACAATGTATTATAAGTATGTATTTACAAAAGAAAAGTATTATATGTATATATTTGTATTCCCACTGTTGATTCTGATATCCGTAACACAGGTGCTTAAGCTACCTATCTCAGAGTCAGTTCAATGTATGTGATGTTGTGAAATATTTATTTATTATTTAAACACAAGTGTTCATCACACGTACGTTTGTCCTAACTGGGAATGGAACCCACGACCTCTGGCGTATGAGCCAGAGTCACTCAACCAAATGCGCCATCGGGCCAGGAAAAACAGAGCAAGTAACCAAATTATATTTAAGAAATTCTAATTTAATGAACATGATATGATACAAATGGGATCCACCTGTGTTGGGATCCTAATAAATAAATGAAAAAAATTTTACAAAACGTAAAAATGTATGTCATCTCGATGGATGGCGGTCTGTGCGTTTCTCCCGGAACTTTTTACCACGTACCTCAGTTCTGTGGAGCGGTTTGGCTGCAGGAGTATTTCCGGACGGCTACGACTTAAGGACCTTCAAGAGAAGAGCGTACTCTTTCTTAAAAAGGCCGGCAACATATTAGCGATCTCTCTGATTTCGCGGATGTTCATGGGCGGCGATGAATACTTTGCATCAGGTGACTCGCTTGCTCGTTTGTCCGCCTCTAGCATAAAAAAATAAATAAATAAAAGTAAAAGATTCTGAGAAATTGAGATACTTCTTCTTTTGCAGTCTGTTAAAAATGGCATTACCACAGACTACATATTTGAAAAAAAAAACACGCTTGCCATCAACACAAAACTGAGAATAGATTGTATCCAAAATCTATACAAATATAATATAGGGCAATCAACGCAATATAAGATAGATATGCAATTTTTATTAATTCCGGCCCCGAGCCATCAAGGCATGGAATGCCCTCCCAGCTCATGTGTTTCCTCCTTCATACAATCCGGGGTCTTTTAGGCGGGGCGTGAAACGGCATCTTAGCAGGCCATTAGGGTGAGGATGACAGACACAATACTTTGTTAGTTCTTTTGGGCCTATCAACCTCATATTTGGATTTCACGGCCGCTTACCATCAGGTGGAGTGAGGTCATCCTGATTAGTCTTTCTATAAAAAAAAAGTTACTATGAAATAGTGACGTGGTTATTATTTTATTTATTTATTATCAAAGAATCGATGTTAAAATTTCTTGGCATCGGAGAAAAAATATACTTGTATTTACTCATATCGTTTCATCCCTAGGGACCAAACTGAAACGTTTTCCTATCGTGTCTGCATGTTACTGTCAGCCATCTAACAAATAGATAGAATACACTTTATTGCACATAAAATACATTAGGTAAAGAACGTCACAGAGATACAGAAGTAAATAGACATATAGGCTGATTCATTTGAACGTATGTTTTATTTTTAAAGTGTTGTTAAAATAAATTAATGGGGTTATTTTTATTACCATGCAAAAGAGCAATTCTTGAAATATTTTTAAAAATTATTTCTTCTTAAATGTTGTCTGTAATTTCACCTGACTTATTCCTTCCTGATGATTCAATATTTCAATTGGTCATCATCATCATCTTTGCGCTAAATCCCGGTTGCGTCTGAAGCTGGCGTTTCAAAGCCCGGGCTCCGCTTTCCGACTGTATCTCCTACACTTCGTTCGGTCTTTTTCACCCAATGTAGTTATTGGCACGCATGTGATCCCTTAAGACATCAAGCTTAACCTTTTTGGGTCAACCCATTAGACCAGGTTTCAATATTTCCATCGGTATTGCGTGAATAACTCAAGTTTGCTTCCTCAATTCCTCAATCATAAGTATCCGGCTTATCTTTCTTTGGACTTGACTTAGCCTTAAATGCAGTCTAAGGCTGTGATGTCACATGCTTTAAGTAGCCACCTTATACATATTTATATATACTATCCCAGTCCTAAGACTTCATAAAATCGGTAATTCCTTTGTTGGCGAATTAAGATATTCAATAAGCTCCCACAAAATGTCATTAACCTATCATTGGATAAGTTTAAGCCTTATATTAAAACCTGCCTAATGAAGAAAGGTTACTATAGTGTACAAGAGTATTTAAATGATAAGGATTCTTGGTCATGTTAATCGATTAGTCTTGTGAGTTGTTTTTCATAGTAGTCTTAACTTTGACAATTTTTTTTTCTTCTCAATTGAAACCGTGTAACATCATCAATATTTGAAAAGAGTAACTACTGAGTTTCTTGCTGGTGTCTTCTCAGTAGAAATCGACATTCCGAACCATCGGTAGATGATAATATGTGTACCTATATTGAAATAAATAAATAAATATTTCACAACATCACATACATTGATCTGACTCCGAGATAGGTAGCTTAAGCACTTGTGTTACGGATATCAGAATAAACAGTGGGATTACAAATATATACATATATTAATTTTCTTTTGTAAATACATACTTATAATACATAGCAAACACCCAGACCAATACAAACAAACATGTTCATGCACACAAATGTTTGTACTGTGCGGGGATCGAACCCGCAACCCTTGTATCAGAGGCAGCGTTCACTACCACTGTTCCAATCGGGTCGTCAATTGTTTTTTAATTGACATTCATAAGTGTTCTGTATGGACCTAAATTGAATAAAGAATTTTTATCTTTTTTTTTATTTTATCTTTATATCGGTTCGAAACGTTAAACGTGCGGTCTACAACAACGGTTTACAAGCGTAACGAACAAAAATATACCTGTTGCAACCAAATAAAAAAGTGAGTCTCTTTCTCAGCGCGCGTGAAAGGGACGTAAACAAAGATTTCCCGTCTCCCGTCTTATCGCTCGAAGCGATGAGTGAGTGAAAGAAGAGTCTACAGTAAGGTGTATTAACACCTACCACGTCCAATTATCATCAAAATTAAAATATGAATGGACCATTTATCAGAAAGCACCGGAACAGTCGCGACTGCGTAAACAGAGGGATAATTAAGCCAAAATTAACTTCAGTTATGGCTGGAAGGTGATTAATGATCGGAAACAATCGTATTGCTGGAACGTGCACGGTTTTCAAAATATTACCACCAGGTGACTTGCGTCCGCGTGAATGAATGAATATCTTTATTTACAAGAAACACGGTACATTTATCAATAGGATGGTCATGAACTTGTCAGATCAACATGTTACGCCATACATGGCATGTAAAAATAATCTTAAAATACATATAATTCAATTAAAAACAATGAGATAAATTCGAATTACAAATGAAAATAAATGTCAAAATATTTTTGAATTAAATTTTCATGCAGAGTCTAAAAAATACTTAATACTATAAACATTCTTGTCCAGTAACCAAGCACGTGCCGTTAGCCGTGTGGTCCCCAGCAGAGTAGAATAGGCCACCCTCACTCTTACCGAGGTGTCGTAAAAGGCGACTAAGGTAAAGCTGCTGGCATGATCATCAGCACCCAGAGAAGGAAAACTCTGCATTTATATCAAAACCCTCGCCAACCCGTCTGCCAAGCGTGGTGAGTATGGCAATTACCCCTCATGTGATTGAGGGAGGCCCGTGCCCCAGCAGTGGGGACTTAAATGGGCTGACGATGATGAACCAAGCACACAATTTTTTATGTGACTGCGCAGAGTTAAGTGCGTATGTCAAAAAAAAATCAATGTAGATATTGTAGGCGTGTCCACAATCTTCTCTATTTCGACATTTGCGCGTATCCTCCAGCCATCGTTTTGTAATTTTACTTGGCCCAGAATTTTGCGGAGTACCTTTCCTTTCCGCAAAGAGTAGTTTGTGCTCTTCTGTTAAAGTTAGCGTCCAAGCCTCACAGCCGTACATCAGTATAGTTCGTGTTACTGTCTTGTATATTCTCAATTTCGTACTTCTGCTAACATCATCACGTAACATCATCGGCGAGACCAAGGCGCATCTTCGCTGAGGCCCAATCCGATGGAACCGGGGGTTTAAAAGGTTGGTTGCGCACTTGTGACTTCACTGATGCTGTTGCGGGCGGGCTCCATGGGCGGCGGCAATCGCGTACCATCAGTTAATCCGTCTGCTCGTCTGCCATCTATCACACTACCCTAAACCTAGGGTAACCTACTTATATTTGTTGATTAGGTATCCATTTATGTATAATGTGGTACCTTGCCTATTATTGGTATATTTTTTAAGGTGACGGGTAGGGCACACTAGCGACGCCAATCGATTTTAATTGTTAGCTACTAAACCGGATCTATTTATAAACAATTTCGGGGTCATAACCTCTCGGCAAAAACTTATACTATTTATTAATTAGCCATGCACAAATGCGGACCCAACATTTGTTCGCGAAAAGTTGATTCACGCTAAAAGTGGCCACTATTAGCGTGCATCAATTTTTCGCGTACAAATGTTGGGTCCGCATTTGTGCATGGTTAATTAATAAATAGTATAAGTGTTTGCCGAGAGGTTGTAACCCCGAAATCGTTTAAAATAGAACCGGTTTAGTAGCTTACAATTAAAACGAATGGTGTCGCTAGTTTGGGCTACCCGTCGCCTTAAGCCTAATCCCATCATAGTAGCGATGACTTGAATTCTATGATGGAGGCCTTTGCCCTGCAGTGGGACAGTTTATCGGCGGATAAATTTACTTTTATGGTAACCTTGACGTAACTGCATTAACATAATACATGAGCGTAAACTCCGCCTCTTAAAAGCGTTTAAGTCCCGATAGAAAGCCGTCTCTGTCTCCCTAAAACTGGAGAGTAAAAGCCTTTCTACTTCGATCTCAAATTCAAGATCTCGAAAGCGCCGTGAAGGTGGCTGGCAAACATTTATTTAAAATGCCATTACAGACGTTCGGCTCGGATGTGTGGCGGGTGCCGTTTTAGGCACTTAACGGGCTGTGCTATAGGATCCTTGTCTGTGTAACATGAGTACGGGTGCTTATTGGCAGGTGGAGAGCTAGCTGGTGAAGGAAATTATGGATATGTCGCAGCCATCTGGTTGAATTAGCCATCCAATTGGACTTCTAGGGCGTTCGTTAAACGCTAACATCAAATTGGATGCTTAGGTCAATAGTTGTAAGACCTAAAATCACTCAACAGTTTGGTCAGACTGGTCAAGGCTGAAACTCGGCCAAGTGATTCAAATTTAATTACCAATTTTCTCGATTGCAGCCCTAGTATTCATCAAAACAAATATGGTGTCAGCAGCGAAAACAGCTTTGAATGTTATAGTTTGATTATCTCGTACTTGTGTAAAGTCCCACTGCAAGGCAAAGGCCTCCATCATAGATATCAAGTCATCGCTACAATGATGGGATTAGGCTTATTGCCTAATGCTATTGCGGAGTGGTGATCACAAACCTGAGCAATGTTCGAAAAATTCGAAACATACTTTTTGCTCGACCCGGGCATCGAACCCAGGACCCTGAGATCACGGCCCGGTACTTAAACCTCTAGACCTAACAGGGCGTTTACGTAATTGTTCGCAAATAACTATAGTTGAAGTGCAATATTGTCAAAATAGTCTATAAACATGCAAGGGCCAAATAGTAGGTGACGTCATCTGCATGTTTTTACAAAAAGTTTTAGTCGTTTTAGTTCAAACAACTATTCTATGATGGTGGCGACAAGCATTCAGCCATTTGGTTTAACGTCGCCTTCAACGACCTGGTTTGTTGTTCTTCAGCCATTTTATTTAATGTCGACGTTTAACGCTTAGATGGCTAATCTAACCAAATGACGCTTGGATGGCTAATCTAACCAAATGACGCTTGGATGGCTAATCTAACCAAATGACGCTTGGATGGCCAATCTAACCAAATGACGCTTGGATGGCTAATCTAATCAAATATTATGTCATTAAATGCAAACCTACATCATATCTTACGGGATAAAGATTCGGTCTTAAATTCCGTTTCCTTGTAAGCTCAACGGTTTCCTCACTATATTTTCCCCTCACCGCCGACGTAGATACAAATAAGGTATACTAATAATGTCTAAGAAATAAATTATTTACCTACTTCCAATTTATAAATACACATTAAAATGAGGTTGCATACGACCACAATACGACATTCGGAATACCTCTCCAGTCTCGATGTAAACGTGACTGCCATCTTGAAAGGATGATGCAACAAACAGACAGACACGAAGATGGCATTATGTATATGCACTTCCTGCTTTTAATAGGAATATTCAAAGCTTTGTCTTCTATGCTGTCAATAGATATAAATCACGTAGTTATTCTATTCTTTGAATATTTTCATCGTGACTTGTGATAAGGTCTGCAACTTGGAAGAAAGGCCGGTAGCGCATGTGATAGGTGGCAGACGAGCATGACTGATCACCTGGTGGTAACCAATTGCCGCCGCCCATTAAAAGCCGTACCTATCAATTTCAGTCGGCCATATTTGTTTGCTTGACTTTTCTATGGATCCCGCCTCTAAGTCTCGAAGTCCCAAATCATTCGTCCTAAACATTTTCGTTGAAAATTAACAATACCTTCGTGATATTCTCCCGGTACTGTATTTATCAGACGTTTTCCAATAACCGCAATTGCCACATAAAAAGGCGAAGGTAAAACGGTTCGTGACACCAGTAGCTAGAGTCGCCAGGGTCTGTGTTCTTACGGGACGGAAGGTAAAAGTAATCAGGTCAAATCCACATCGGGACAAAACAAGATAACATCAATGAATGATGTCAGTAAATCTCCTACTAAATATGGGCAACGTACAAGTCATTATACTCACTAATTTGTATAACTGACAAGAATAGTCCTCAACTTATCGTGTGATTGCCGGTTGCCTCTAAGGCTATCGCTCTGTTTCGATCCCGGGGTATGATGTACTCATATATTTATTACTGACAAGAATACTTATCTCTCAGGAAATCAATAAAAATTTCAATGTAGTTAATTGTATTTACAAATGTAATTTTTTGTATCCCTTTCTGAGCGATGCGAATGGAGTTGTCGTGGTGGTTTATGTCGGAGGTGGTCCGATGACGTGTTGAAGATCGAGGGAAGCTATTGAAAGAGGGTGGTGTACTGGACTGGTCAATTCGGAAATCCTTGGGGTAACCAATGTCCAGCAGTGAGCGTCTCGTGGCTGAAAATAATGATGAAATGATTCGACTGGGAAACAGCAATACTTTAATGTAATTACCAGACTTGCGATATCGTAGATCTTGTCGTCCGCTGCTGGACCGAAACCTAAATGCTGCACCACCAATTCCTATCCCCAACTTTCCTCATCCAGTCGCTGACCGTAGGACATTCTAAGGTAATTATTCCAACAACTAGCAAGGTATCTCACACTATGCTAGCTGGGTTCATCATCATCATCATCAGCCTATCGCAGTCCACTGCTGGACGTAGGCCTCTCCAATTGTTCGCCACTGTGATCTATCCATGGCTTCTCGCATCCAGCTCTTGCCAGCCATCCTGCGCAGATCGTCCCCCCACGTAGCCAGAGGGCGCCCTACATTACGTTTGCCAAGACGCGGTCTCCACTCTAGAACTCGTTTACCCCATCGGTTGTCGGTTCTGCGGCTAATATGGCCAATAGCTGGGTTGCTTTCCACCAAAGATATGCTACGCTACGTTGCTATGGATGCGTCTGATACCTACAATCATGTTCATTCGTTTTCCCATCTTCAAGCATAGCTGCGTAGCACATCTTTGGTGGAAAGGCACCCTAACTGTCATCTCCCAATCAAATGCAAAGCAACGTATGGAAACAGATCCTTAAAAAATTGGGACTTAAATAGGGACTCACGAGTAACACCACTACCAGTAGCGAATATTGCGATTGTAAATGATTTCCCATTTAATTTGCACGTTAATTTTGCTGGGTTTGTGGTCACGTAGTAGACCGCAGGGCCTGCCTGTGACGTATGTTAGAACGTTTTGCGAGGGAAATTGTTAAGTTAAACAATGATATGGCTGGTTTTAAAGGTCATGTTATCTGATGTAATGTAGGTATCTAATTAATGCAAATGCTTCTTCGGAAATATTATCTTCTTTATCTAGAGATCTTTTCCAAGCTGTTGGCAGAAAAGTATTTCTCAAAATGATACGGTGCTTTACAATATTTATTTTGCCTTTGTTTATTCTGATTTTATCAAGAAACTTACTTTGTGATGACATTTTTTATGCCACAGGCGTAAACGAGCAAGTGTCACCTGATGGAAAGTAATCAACGCCGCCCATGAACATCCGCGAAATCAGAGAGATCGCTAATGTGTTGCCGGAGTTTTAAAAAAGAGTACACTCTTCTCTTGAAGGTCCCTAAGTCGTACATTTCTTATTTCTGTCTTATTTCTGCCGCACCATCAAGAAATGAAACTCTTTGCCGGCGCATGTATTTCCCCCTTCCTACAATATGGATTCCTTGAAACGAAGCGTGAAGAAGCATCTCGCGGGCCAGTATGGCGGTGCCATCGGAGGTGATGCCATAACATCGCTTCCGTTGTAATTGCAACTTGGGCTCTTCGCTTACCATCAGGCTGAGGAGAGCCAATATACTGCGCCACTATAAAAAAAAATCATTGATTTCATTATGATATTTCATTTTGATTAAAAAAACAGTTTTACCTATTATTAAATTAGTAGTCAATATTTGAAAGTTTCCTGATTGTTTTCATATGGAAGAGAAAAACATACTGCGCCGCATCAGGTAACCTGGGAGCAGGGCAGGAGGATAAAGATTTAAGGTTTCATCCTCATCTTAACGTGTAGTTCTCGATTGCGTCCAATTCTGTCACTTCAGAGCCCAGGGTAAGCTTAGAACACGATTCAAGGTTTAGGAAGTCTGTTAATTACAATCAAGCGACTGACGTCTGACATTCGCAACACTTCAACAGGGGACCCAGACGAACTGACTCGTGGTTTCACGTTTCCGAAATTATCCGAAACGTGCAGGTTTCCTCACGATGTTTTCCCTCACTGCCGAGCTAAGGGTAGAAGTACGCACATAGATTTGGAAAAATATTAAGGTTTTATATCTTCCGTCAAATTTAAGGCATGAAGGTCTTTTAAATTCTTCACTTAATAATAGTTACAAATATTTTTGAATGTTGTCATACGAGCCTACACGATTATAACTCGAATATTTATTACTTTGTATGAATATGTATGCTGTATAACAAACACTCAATCAACTGTTACATGATTTATGACTAATATACAGTAGTTTAAGTGTCCACTAACGTTCTTGAGGTTGCTACCTCAGGGTACTTCAAAATGTTTTTGTATGATTGAAGTGAACGGCATACTTCATCCGCTAGCGGCTTTCTCTAAAACAAAATTTGGTCTAAACTCATTGGTGCTTTACTTTATCCAATATAGTGGCCGCCCCTTACTTCGTCTCGGGACATTAGTTCCACTGTACTAAACCTATAGATGGCGCTAGGTGTCGTTTACAACGCGCTAGCGTTTCGTGGTTTCGGATTATCTATAAGTGTTGTCACTCTCTGTAGAATTTACCTACTTATTGGTCTGTGGATTTACCACTTTATATATAGTATAGATTGATAGTAAAAAACTTATAAAAAAAAACTTCTTTCCGTTATTGTTTTTTGGGACTACTCGTAAATCTGAAATTTTTGCCTCCTTAAAATTAATGATGTTAGAAATGTCTTATTCGGATGTCGCATGGTGTCGGATTAGTAAATCCAAGGAAAAATCCCAAAAAAGATCTATTTTAAGAATTTAAGGTAGATAATATGATCTTAAAGATAAAAGCTCAGCGACGCTTGTGATGCCTCGGGTGTTGTAGATGTCCATAGGTGACGTTGAACATCAGGTGTGACGTCTGCTCGTTTCAATATAATCATTTATGACTTAATGTCCATAGTTTTGGGATCTGTCCCTAGACTATGGAGCAAGGCAGTATAAAATGAATACAGAAGAATGTTTTTTAAATGATAGGTAGCAGATGAGCAGACGGATCACCTGATGGTAAGCGATTGTCGCTAACCATGGGCTGGACACCCGCAATAACAGTGGAGTCACAAGTGCGCTGTCAACCTTCGAAACCCCCTTAGTGGGTCTCCAGTACTCTCAGTCACGCACTGAAAAACAGCATAGACGCTGTTTCACGCCGGTTTTGGGGTCGATATCACTCCGGTTGATCCGGCCTTTTAATGCCGAAGCATGGCTCTACCACGGTCAAAAATTATGTATGCTCAGACTCGAACTAATGAGCTCTCGTTCAGAAGGCGAACGTTCTTATTCTCTGAGTTAAATCGCTGTTACATAATGTAACACAGTCATCACTCCACTTGGCGACATCGCCTTTTCAACTCATAAGCGGGTCCTACACCCTAACTCCTCAGCGTGACGGCTCAAAAACCGATTCCGTCTAATTACACGACGCACTCCGGATGACAAACAGGCGGATTATCTTAAGGCTCTGACAACGTAAATCATGCTGTGAATAGGGTTGCCAGGCGTCCGGATACAGCCGGACATAGTCACGATTTTTAGTTAACCGCCAAATAGACGGACTCCTAGGACTTCTTTTGTGATAGGTGAAATACGAGCAGACGGATCACCTGTTGATAAGCGATTGACGCGGCCAAGTGGAGTGACAAGCACGCTGCCAACTCTTAAGCCCTCCTTTTCCCCTAGATTGGGCTTCCGGTACCCTAATTCATTCGGTAAAACACAGAACAGCTGCCTGTTCGTAATATTTGATAATTTTTGCGCTTTGTTAAGTGTAAGCAACACTTACACAACACCAAAGGACTGTATACAGCGCCCCTCCCCGTTTAATCAATATCCAATAGTAAAACAAAAGCTTTTGGTGTTGGCCCTTTTACAATACTTTTCGCAGTTATTTTAAAATTTTGTCTAATTAGTGTTGGCAATGCTGCCAATGGCATGTACCTTATGGAATGAAATAAAATGTTGAGTTTTGTGTATGTCCGTCTAAACTGGTTGGATTATCCGGCTTTTCATTTCTACGACCTGGCAACCCTAACGCGAGGATGGCCCGAATTAAGTACCCGGATTATAATAGAACTGCATTTTTGGGGGAATTGTTATTATTGTTGAAGGAAAAATATTACGAGCATTTTCCGAGATATCGTAGCTAATCAATTACCTACATTTTGAGTACGTAGTGTAACTGTAACGTAACTGCATTTTCGGGGAAACAAATTACTTTTGTTGAAGCAAAGGAATTATGAGAGATATATTTTCTGAAGACCGCAGCTAATCTTTGTTAAGAACTGTAACACAATTTTAAGGTCTGTTTTACTAAAGCGATAGGACCGCCCAAATGGTAGACTGAACATCTGTATGATGTTGGATGATTTTGGGGCTGCATCGCTTTTGTAGCGCGTCGGGGATGTTCGCGGAATACCAGATTGATTGATTTATGGCTATTATCCGCAAAAAGGCCGCGTCACTGGTCCGCAGGGTGAGGGACAGCCGCAACACCAGCCTGATAACTCTATGGAAGTGCCTGGTGCGGAGAGTGACCGCTGAGACCATTTTCTTTGGTAACTCTTAGCAACCTCTCTCTTTTTAATGTTTACTTTATTTTTTTATTTTTTTTATTTTAGTGTCTATGTGTACCTACTAATATAATTAGTATTTTTGTTATTAACAATATATGGATCAAAACACTGTATGGTCGGAAATATATTTTTTAAATTTATTTATTTATTTTTGTATACCTAGCTATTAGGTTTTGTTAGTTGCGAAATAAAGAGATCTATATGTCATCGAATCATGCACTAACAATGCGCGCAACGGGACGCTCCATATAACTTTTTTGTTACTATTTTTTTTTTTCGTCTTGGTATGCAAAATATGTAATAATAAACAGCTTGGAGTTCCACAACAGGTTGAGGTTAAGTACACGATTGTCGTAAGTCTGGAAATAAAGATATATCAGTTTGAAGTTTTTGAGGTTATACCTGAACAAATACTACGTAATAGAACAAAAAACAAATATTTACAGTATTTTTATGTCCAATAACCAACAGATAGGTACTTTATGGAGCGGATTCGCAAGTCGAAGCCTTTATAAAAAAGAACTCATTTAAAGTACAATTTATAACAGACATAAGTATTAGCTCCTTTTTAAATAACAATATTTTTTGCTGGACTTAGTCAGAACTAGATTAAAGTCTGAAAAATCTTGTTAATTTCTATGTCATTACTCGCCAACCCGTCTGCCAAGCGTGGTGAGTATGGCAATTACCCCTCATGTGATTGAGGGAGGCTCGTGCCCCAACAGTGGGGACTTAAATGGGCTGATGATGATGATGATGAGTTTCGTAATAATGATGTTTTAAGACGCTAAATAAATGACTTAAAAAATATTTCGCCATAGTTCTTCGCTGGGAATAAGTCTTCAGCAGCCGCGCCCAAATCCACTAAATTTAGATAAAAGTATAGTTTAAAATTAAATGCAAGATTTTTCATATACCTACGCTAGAAAAGGCATCTATTCTACATTAAAATGTACCTAAAATTTTTTTAGTCACACTTGAAATGGAACGAAAAAACACCAATAACACAATTTACCAATATTTCCTTTCGTTTTACCATTAAAATTACAAATGGAAACCGGAGGAGTTCTCATTCAAAAGGCGTTTTGTCTAAAAATAACCAAGATGGATTTTTGGAAGAAAAATATCAAATTACAAGAGAAACCTCTTGGAATACTCAAAGTTTGAGTGCCACTTGAAGAACTACTGTTTTACGGTTGCATGGCTTATCTTTACGACATGGCTCGCCCTTAAGCCAAACTTTAGAACTTGAGAATTTTGAACAGATAATATTTTTTACATTAAGCGAGGTTAGATGGTAGCTTAGTGGATAACAACGCGCGTACCATACGGGGGGTCGTGGTTTGAATCCGAGCATGCACCTCTGAATTTTTCGTTAGGAAATCTACTATTTCTGAAAGAATGAAAGAAAAAACATTTATTGGCCATTCACAAACAACATTCACAGCACAGAGAGCAACAAGAACATAGAACAAGTTTACAGTATTATAAGTACGATGCAATAGGCACACATGACACGACATGGATACAAGGAAGATAAGTAGGAGATATACAAGAAGAGGTGTGAGTGTGTTTGGTCAATCAGGTCCCAACCTCAGCATTTTTTTTTTGGTCAATAGGCTATCGTTTGACCACAATCGCACCTGATGGAAAGCGACGATGATGGCCAAGGATGATACGCATTTGCTGCTACGGCATTATCTGCGATGCCGCAGCACGCTGGTATTCTGGTGGAACCTATTATTTACAGGGCGCAAGATCAACTGCCTAAAGTGGTAAAAAATCTGCTATCTTCGCTAGCTTGCTGACATTCAAGAAGCCGTGCAATCACAAAACAGGTGACGATGAGTGCCCCTCTAAAAAGATAGCCGAAAAACGTTACGTTTATTAGCTCAAACTCGTATTTTTAAATTGTTTTCTGTTTATAATTCTATTGTATAATTATAAATGTAAGGTGTTTCTTAGTATGTACCTAATGATAGCTAAGCGCTTTTTAGTATGTCATGAAATCATCAGCCTCATCAAAATGTTATTATCTGGGTCATGTCATAAGTAGGTTTGTTTAGTAAGTTTACATTATTTACTTTCGCGTAAGATTAGGTGATTTGTAATTTATTGACAGAGTGTTTGTAAATGAAATATTATGTTTGTTTATTTAAGAATTATATGTTAATTAGGTTTTTTGTTTCTGCCTGAGATACAGGGTTTCCCTCGTTCAGGCACCAAAACTTAAAATTGCTCACTAAGTATAAGTAGATTATAAGTAATAATCTGTTCTTATGATATTTCAATAAAGTTATTATTATTATTATTCAACATTTCGTAACTGTTAAATTAAATTTCGGACTCAGCGAATCGGATCTAGGATTAGTTATTCAACCAGACATTGCTTTAAATAATCGAGCAACTTAAATCATCACTCCCACGCATCTGTAACTTCTCAAATACCCAAACCGCAATATAGCAAGTTGTCCAGGTGATGAATATTAAACATCGGACCATTTAGCCATGCAAATCCTGAAACCTAGACGTGAAATCAAAACGCATAATTCAAACTCAACCTGTAACTTCACTATTTCCTAATTCAAGTTTGCGAAGTAGTATCCCGTGTATAATTATAGCTGTTATACAGTGTGTCCGAAGATCCTGTGTCCGGTAGTATATATAGAAAAAACTATTAGTTGACTTCCAATAAGCCAACGGGATGCGCCAATTTGCCAGTTAGTACGTTATTTCTTCTCACACAAATGACAGGACCAATTTTGATAAAATTTGGTACCTTGGTGGACTGATTCCTGCCGCTTCATTTCGCCATCGTTCCACTCGACAAGCAGTTCCATCCACATCATCTAGATGGTTGGCATTCTTCAACTGTACGTTTCTCAAGAATCTTTCTACTCCGTACGACAAAAGTATGGAATGAACTATCGCTCTGCGGTAATTTCGGACTGGTACGACCTGCAACCTTCAAGAAAAGAGCATATTATATTCCTTTTTAAAAGGTCGGCAGCTCACTTATGACTCCTCTGGTGTTGCTGGTGTCCTATGGGCGGCGGTAATCGCTTACCATCATGTGATCCGTCTTCTCGTCTGCCCACTATCTCATAAAGAAAAACCATGAAGGTGACACCCTTTTTTGCATGAACTCATTGGCTTTATAACCGCTACTAGACATGTGTAACTCAGGGTTGATTAGGACAAAAGATGTACATCCTTGCAAAAGACTTTACTAACTCTGTAACTCCCTTCATTCCTTCATCATCATCATCATCAGCCCATTTAAGTCCCCACTGCTGGGGCACGGGCCTCCCTCAATCACATGAGGGGTAATTGCCATACTCACCACGCTTGGCAGACGGGTTGGCGAGGGTTTTGATGTAAATGCAGAGTTTTCCTTCTCTGGGTGCTGATGATCATGCCAGCAGCTTTACCTTAGTCGCCTTTTACGACACCTCGGTAAGAGTGAAGGGAGGGTCATTCCTTAATACATCTTTAACTCCCAAATTACATCGTCTAAAAAGATGTACTTAGAGCGAAATGGCCATATTGAGATTGTGCGCGTTACAAGAAATAGTGAGTAAGCGAGATTGTTTAGAAAGAATGACTGAAATCAAACCTAACTGTTATTGGAATAGAGTGCAAAATCATTAATATGTGAAATGTGTGCTTCAATGTATACTAAGTCTTTGCAGTTTTTAAGAGTTACGGAGTTACTTGGGAATTAAAAATGTAAAAGATGTAACTCTTTTCGTCAAAGGAATTATAACTCTTTTATCTTTTAGAAGAGTTATTCTGCGCATCTCTGACCGCTACACCCGTAACACCATGTTACGTCAGCTAGTTATTGAATACTCCAAAACCTCAAATACTAAACCTCGTTGAAGCAAGTCATCAACATTCCAATTACTCCACATGTTCACTTGCAAATCTAACCAAGTTTAGTTAATACACATAATAGAATCCACGTACCCTTCCCTGAGACACGTCCTATGGGGCGGACCGTTAATTGCCAAATTGGTTCTAATTGTTGATTCCTCTGAAATTTCCCACTACAAATCTTGTGTAATGTTACGCTTGAAAGCAAATTTAGGGTTTCAAATTGTACTGTAGCATTCACAATGTATCGAACTACACAGTACTTACCTATATTTCAACGCAATATATTGGGACACGTCACTACGGAAAAAATAACACAGTCTTGGCAACCCTAAGTTGTTCTTTCTTCTTCTCAGTCGTACACTCCTAGATAAAAGTTAAAAGATAAAGATAATAAATTCTTCATTCGATTTAGGTCCATACAGAACTTCTTAATGTAAGAGCGATGGTAGTCGAGGTTCGAATCCGAGCATGCATCAATGGTTTTTTTTTTCAAATCTATGTGTGTATTTCTACGATTACCATCTGCTCGGCGGTGAGGGAAAACATGGAAAGGAAACCTGCACATTTTGGATAAAGTTTCTAAAACGTGTAACCATGATTTAGTTGGTCTGGTTCCCCTGTTAAAGTTGTGGTTGCGAAGGTCAGACGGCAGTTGCTTCATTGTAATTACATGCCCGCCCAATCCTGAATCATGGTCTAAGCGTACCCTGGGCTCCAAAGCGACAACTTTAGACGCAACCGGGAATTACACGCTAAGATGAAGAAGACAGAACTTCTTAATGTAATTTAAGGTACACATTATCATCTACCGCTGGTTGGGAATGTCAATTTCTACTGAGAAGACACCAGCAAGAAACTCAGTAGTTACTCATTACTCCTGACGGAGTGATCGTGATTATGGAGTGTCTGTATGTTCTTTTCTCCATCTTTCTTGGTTTGTGGCACCGCGTGCACATTCACCAAGTTGTCACTTATAATTCAGATAACAGCCTAAGGCACGGCTTCTACTTCTCGGGTGTGAAGCAGCCATGAGCGGCAATAATCGCTTACCATCAGATGATCCGTTTGCTTATCCACCCCCTATCTTATAAATAAAATCAGCTCGACAAAACGTTCATATAAAGCAGCAGATAATGATGGGCTGCAGGATATTTTATCTGACCTTTGTCTGCGTCGGTAGCGTAGTGGATTGTGGGCTGCTTTTGAGGTCTGTCGATCTCTGTGTTTGTAACTGAGGTTTTTATTAGCAAATTCTCAGAGTCAGCCTTAAGAAGCGATCGTGTACTTTCGTGCATCGATCGTCTTGCGCTTGATCTCTCTTCAGTCCTATCACACTGGTGTTTCATCGAAAAATTAGGGTTTATGTGATAGGCGACAGAAGAGCAGACGGATCAACTGCTGGTAAACGATTGCAGCCGGCCATGGACACCCGCAACACCAGTGGAGTCACAAGTGCGTTGCCAACCTTTGAACCCCCCTTTTCCCCCGGATTGGGCCTCCCGCACCCTCACTCACGCAGCGAAACATAGCACAATGCTGCTTCACGCCGGTTTTCCGTGAGGCCGTGGTATCACTCCGGACGAGCCGGCCCATTCATGGCGTGGCTCTCCCACGGGGTCAAGCGTGGCTCCCCCACGGTCCCACGGTATCTGCGCACTTATGCACTTGAATCTAATCTGAAAAAGGTCCTTTATGGACGTAAGGTTTTACACTGAAATTGAACGCGAACAAACCAGTTGTGCTGTGTGTCCCCGGCAGAGTAGAATAGGCCACCCTCACTCTTACCGAGTTGTCGTAAAAGGCGACTAAGGTAAAGCTGCTGGCATGACATCAGCAACCAGAGTAGGAAAACTCTGCTTTTATATCTACGCCAACCCGTCTATCAAGCGTGGTGAGTATAGCAATTACCCCTCATGTGATTGAGGGAGGCCCGTGCCCCAGCAGTGGGGACTTAAATGGGCTGAATGATGAAACAAGTTGATGAAGTTCAGAATTGAAGTTTCGCGCCTAACTAAGTTCCGGTCGTATGTTTTCGTTGATCGCGTTCAATTTCAATGGCAAAACCGGGCCCTTATTGTGTTATGGCTATGACCGCATGGCGTCAAACTTAGGTTCAGCGACAAAAGCCCTGAGGGCTCTGCTCAACCCACACGAAAAGAGAACAATGATATTTTCCGTCAACAGTCTGCACAATGTACACGTCATCCAACATCGAAGTTTGGGCCGCTTCTCATGCAAATTCCCGTACGCCTTCTTAATTATATGGATATTAATTAACGTATATTTGCAGTGTGAGTTATGCTCATCTGCATGCTGAGTTATGAATTATCATGAGGGGTAATGTTTTAGGTTAGTTAAGAATTTTAGTGGAGATACGGAATATGTGGTAGATTCTCTTGTTAATTGAGAGTTTTGCCCTCTTCGGCATGAATGAGCAATATCGATTCTTAAGTCGATAGTAATAAGATATTTTGTCTGTGGGAGAACCTTTTCATGGCGAAGCGTGGGCGTGAAAAGGCCGGCTCACAGAAAACCGGCGTCAGTAGCGCTTCCGATTTGTTTCGCCGAGTGAGTGAGGGTTCCGAAAACCTCATCTGAGGGAAGGGGATTTTAAAAGTTGGCTTGGCAGAGTACTTATAAGAATAAGAATAAGAAATAATTTATTGAACACAACACATTACATACAAATCTAAATAAGGACAAAACATTATTAAGTTGCGGCCAACAAGGCTCAGCCTCAGCATGTGCTACAACAACTGCTAAGCAGCCGCTGCAGCGCTGATTTTCAGGCTGTACCTTCGAGCGACGACTCATAATAAAACATACAACATACATAAAAAATACTGACAGTATTATTATAAAACGGAAAAGTACATATAAACGTGAACATGAATAACAAGACGCATACATACAGATCCAATAAAAAAAAATGCAACATTAATATAAATAAATTAATATAAACCGGTACATATAAGGTACATAAATAATAAATAAACAAACAAAAACAATGCTCACACAAATGCAATAAATAGAAATAACGACAGTGGCGCCATCATACACTTTTTTATTCACACACCCTCCAGTGACGGTGGCGCCATCTGTGTCACTGAAGTCTTATCTTAAAAAAAAAATATGTGAAAGTACAAAAAAAAAATACACAATAATTATTCATGGCTTATATCTCCACTGGTGTTGCGAATGCTTGCCATCAAGTAAACCGTCTGCTGGCGTGCTACCTATCAATCACATAAAAAAGATAAATTCGGTGTCGCGCGCCGTTAGTTTGCTTGTGATCACGTTTCTTGGTCAGCTGTGTTATATGAATCATATGTGACACATAAAGTACTCTCTCATAATCTAACTAATATCCTGTTCCGCTATACTCGTATGTGAGTCAGCTCCATTTAGTATTTACCATTAAATCAGTAATACACGTAGTTTCTATGAAAAAGGTTTTACACCAATCCCATCTAAAACTTAGAACTCATTAATATCACAATGTTCAATCTCCACTAACAATTCTAAAACTCGATCCCTCCAACATTGTGTTAAATAAATCATTTAAATAGAACTGAGCGTTATCCTCCGAAATCTTCGTTCAAGCATCGCTCCTTAAACCCATGGGGAGCCCATTGTGGGACGAACAAAGCCCTTAAATGAAGGTTTGAGACCATTAGCGATCGTTTTTGTTTCAATTTCCCAGTTTAACACAATGGATTTGATATTAATTTGGGTTTTTTATTTCAGGTAAGTACATGCTTGTTCGCTGCGAGTGTAAGTACATGTTGTTTAATTTTTATGGGGGTTAATGGGGTCTGTTTTGAAGCAAAGGTCCGCAGCTTTGTCGGGCCCGAATTTGGTCGGGGCTAAATTTGGCCGTTAATTATTGCGTTATAAAGTGTTCGGTGTCACGTTTACTGTAATTTATTTTCATGATAACCCTTTTACCGTCGAAAATGAGACCGAGTAGAAATTAAAATGTGATGAATCAAATGCGACTCACGGGTCAGAAAATTAAAAGTAGAAATTAGTGATGAATCAAATATGACTCACTGGGTCGGAAAATTCAAAATTTTATTTTCCCTTATTTTATTATTATTAATATTACCTCCATTAACGCTCGGGCCGCGATCTCGGGGTCCTGAGTTCGATTCCCGGGTCGAGCGAAAAGTATGTTGTGAATTTTTCGAACATAGCTCGGGTTTGTGATCACCAATCCGCATTTGGCAAGCGTGGTGATTAAGCCTAATCCCATCATACGAGTAGCGATAACTTGAATTCTATGATGGAGGCCTTTGCCCTGCAGTGGGACAGTTTATAGGCTGATACTTTACTTATTTATATTACATGCATAATAAATAAATAATGAAGATCAATTTTATTGGTACTGACAAACAAAGAGCTTTTATCAGCCGGGTAAAACAAGGTCAGCACCACATATCAATTTGTAGAATTTCGTTACAAGTTTAATAAATAATCTTACACAATTCTAATACAATTTCCTTGTAATTTCGATAGTAGAGTCTATCACAGAACAATCTACTGCTGAAGTTAAATAAGTAATAAACAACTTTTCTAGTGATGTGACATGATAAATCGGTGAAGTCGACAAAATTTATTTCTTTCTTATTTTTTTTCTACTATCCAGAGATCCATAATAAATGCCAGTTTAATAGAAGTTCTATTTGTCAGACTTTTAAAATGAAGGGATTGCCTTACAAAAACGAACATCTAAAAAAAAATTGCACCTGAAATTATTTTATTAGTAGACTCATTTCAATTAATACTTTTCAATGAGAACACATGAAAATCAATGCGAAAAGAAAAACTTCAACTAAGTAAAAAATCGATTACAAAATAAAACATTGCATGAAACAAAGTCGTTATCGATGTCTGTCACTAGTATTCTTAGATCGTTATAACTACGCAACGGATTTTGATGTGGTTTTTAGATAGATAAAGTAATTGAAGATGAAGGTTTACGTGTATAATAATATAATATAATAAATGCACAATATTGCACCCGTGCGAAGCCGGGGCAAGTAGATAGTAATATACAAAATAATGTATTTACGTTCACAAAAATATCGATTACATGTAATACAAGACCTATTATTTTGTGACAATGCAATACAAATAACATAATTTATTTTTAATCGATGCTTCATGTAAAAAGACACATCACTAACGATGTTAATCTAAACTTGTGAAACAGAATAATTTGCCAAAACGATGTGATTGATCAATTTTCATAGTATTTTTTCTATTTCTGTAGGTATTTGTTTGATAACTACATCGCGTGTTTCAATTCCTTTTTCTAGCACCGTGTAATGTTGGAAAACGTTATTGAAATAGAAACTTGTCGATAAACCAGCGTCAACCTATTACGTATAATGACACGCGAAAACCTGAAACAAATATCAAACCTTTTCATGGAAACTGGTTTCACTGGTGTCGCGCATGTTCATGGGCGGTGGCAATCGCTTACCATCAGGTGATCCGTCTGCTCGTCTGCCACCTATCATTAAAAAGAAGTGACTTGTACTCATGATTCCTCTTGTGCTAATGGTGTCGAATGTTATTCCTGCTCTCAAAAAAGCGCAACCATCTCCACTCATTATGGCCATACAGTCATGTTCCAATATTTACGAGATAGCTATAGCTTCGTCAATGTCTTTCTCACTTAGAGGAGAGAAGAAAAATATATTGAAGCCTCTATAAAAAAATTGCTGCGGTACACAATCTCAAGTGATTGAATCTTTTATTGCTAAATCGCAGACGATGCCTTGCGTTTATCTGATTAAACGCTAAGGACTTGCCTATAGACATAAATGCCGACACTATAGTCATTTCTCCTTAGGCAGGTTTGAAATGAACTATTTTAACTTATTTTGTGATAACTTTTTTAATATCTTAATTAAAGAGATATAGCTTTCACTTGACATGGTAGAATTAATTGTGTTCAAGACGACAAGCCACAAAAAATCTTTAATTTAAAATTAATTAATGGTTTTTTCATTGATAGAAGGTAAATGTTATATCCACCCACATCCCTTGGGAAAGCGTCGGTGTGAGGGGCGAACGCGCTGCGTCGGACAGCGCCCCCTAGCGGTAGAGGGTCTACTTATAAACGTGGGGTAGGACAGTCCCGAGAATTATATTTTGACTTGGTCATTAACTGAACGTCAGAACTTCAAACTCGAGATCTGCCAAAGAATAGTAACTACTACTTCTACTAAAACTGGGATCGCAGATATGGGCTAAAAATCCGTTAAGCTCAAATGGGTCTGGGTGGACTGCTTAGTCCCAATGGGTGGTACACATTTTCAGTCATCAGACAACGTCTGGAGGCGTTCGAGATGAGATGTTACCGTCGCATGCTCCGCATCAGCTGGACACATAGAGTGACGAAGGAAACGGTACTCCAACGTGTCACCATGACCCGTAACTTTATGAATGCCATCAAAAAGCGGAAAATCGATACCTAGGTCACGTACTTAGGCATGAGAGGTACAAGTTGCTTTAACTTATCATGATGGGTAAAATAGAGCGGCAGCGACGCGTTGGAAGAAGGAAAAAGTCATGGCTGCGTAACATAAGAGAGTTGACTGGCATCACATCTGTGGAACGGCTGTTTTGTCTCGCAATCATCATCGTCATCGTCAGCCCATTTAAGTTCCCATTGCTGGGGCACGGGCCTCCCTCAATCACATGAGGGGTAATTGCCATACTCACCACGCTTGGCAGACGGGTTGGCGAGGGTTTTGATATAAATGCAGAGTTTTCCTCCTCTTGGTGCTGATGATCATGCCAGCAGCTTTACCTTAGTCGCCTTTTACGACACCTCAGTAAGAGTGATGGTGGCCTATTCTACTCTGCCGGGGACCACACGGCCAACGTCTCGCAATAAACAGAGACGATTTCGGAAAGCTTACGGTCAACCTTCAGAAGTGATCATGCGTCCAAAGAAGAAGAAGCCAACGGCCTATTCTCATATATTCTCATTAAAGTCGAATAAGAGATTTATATGGACAAATGGATGAAATATCTCGAGAATAGGCCCTCAGGGCGTTAATTGAGAGGCAGGCCCATAAAAGATGGTGTAATGACCTGGAACACTTCTCCAACAATTATTGGAAAACTATAGGTACTTAGCGTCATTTAGGGGAAGCCTCTGCCCAGTCACTACTGAGCAGAGGCTTCCCCTAAATGGACTAGTGGGGCATGCCGCTTCGTTTCGCCATTTTCATACACGGTACCAGTTCCATCACTATTATTTAAACTTAAAAAAAGCTAGACAAATTTACTTTCACTAATATTTACACAATAATAAATATGTCTATTGTTACCCATTTAACGATACCTGCCCAGTTCGCCGGAAACGCAACGTGTGGCGACACTGCGGCGGGACGGGGGCGGAAGTGACGAAATCTCCCGCCGCGTCGCCATGGCAACCGCCGTGTTTACCGCGCCCTATCGATCCGTGTGTTTACCATCCGCTGCAGGGCCGGCTGGGTGCATCCGATGTCGCATTTTAAGATTTATCATTTGTGCACATAAATAGCAAAAACGCCAAGTGGCGTTCAAAGAAAACCAGAGTGAAGCAGGATTGTGCTGTGTTTCGTTGCGTCAGTGAGGGTACCGGAGGCCCAATATAGGGGGTAAAGGGGGTTTTAAAGGTTGGCAGCGCACTTGTGACTCCACTGGTATCGCGGGTGTCCATGGGCGGCGGCAATAGCTTACCATCAGGTGATCCTTCTGCTCGTCTGCTCTTCTGCCATCAACTTCACCGACGTGACGGAAGCTTTTTAATAAGAGACGGAGAGAATTTCATTACAATTATATAACGAAAATGAATTCATTCATCGAAGATTTATGGGTTGAATATTTTTGGCTGTTTTATGTTTGTGTAGGATTTTGAAATGATTCACACGAAAAGAGAAGATCTTCCGACGAGCCAGTTGTTATTATTGGCTCGGGGACCATGGTCCGTTGTACCTTCTTAGTTTGTCGTATATGTATGTTTATCTCAAGTCGGTCTGTGAACTTTGCTTTCGCGATGTGGAATCGTATTAGAATTCAGATCTTGTATGGAACTGTCAGATTAGCGCTATCTGCTGCTGGAAAGATGGTACTAGTGGGCGAACTTCTTTCTTCGGCCGATGGTAGGTGTCGCCACATTGGTAATGGATTTATTTGAAGATTAATAATGTTAAGGTGACGGGTAGGGCACACTAGCGACGCCAATCGATTTTAATTTTTAGCTACTAAACCGGGTCTATTTTAAACAATTTCGGGGTTACAACCTCTCGGAAAACACTTATACTATTTATTAAATAACCATGCAAAAGTGTTGGGTAATAAATTGGCGAACAAGTGAAGAAAATATATTTACCTTTTTTCGTGTTCGCATTTTGTGCTTGAATATTTTCGGCTGTTTTGGGTTGATGATATTTTAATTTGTAGAAAAATTTTATGCAAACCAATTGTAAAATTAATTTATTTCCAGTTTTTCATGTGCGCATTTATTGGTTGAAATTTTGTTTGTTTTGGTTTGAATATAGGATTGCAAGTAAATTGACCAAATTAATTTATTTTGAGTTTTTCATGTTTGCATTTTTGATTCCATAATTTTAGCTGTATTGGGTTATAATTTTTACTACCAGAAAATTACTTATTCTTTCCGAAAAACATCAATCAGTCCACGTCCACGGTTACCTTCAAAAGTACAATCAGTCTGCTTACCCCATTATCAGTGTTGCCCTGTACCCAGTTCATCTGAGGTCGCCTTGTGCTTTCCCCCATACGTCTTCCAGTCGTCTGTCATCCCTCCCTAATAGGGCTCCACATGAAAAAGTTGACGTTTACCTTTCGCTACCCATTACCTATCGCTATCGCCTCACCCATTGCCACATAGGGCGCCAAATGTTTCGCCGTGTGAGTGAGGTTACCGGAGGCCCAATGGGGGGGAAGGAAGGGGAAAAGGTTGGCTGCGCACTTGTGACTCCACTGGTGTTGCGGGTGTCCATGGGCGGCGGAATTGCTTACCATCAGGTGATCCGTCTGCTCGTCTGCCACCTCCCATATAAAAAAAAATCAATGGCATGTCATTTTACATACAATAGCTTGCTGCGTGCTATTGCTATGCTAATATGATTTTCATGCTTATATGAATTATCGTACTGACATGAATTATTTTGCCATCGTGATTTTGCGTGCTATCGTAATTTCGCACGGTTTCGTGCTATTGATGATTTTTAGCAATCCTGAAAATTAGCAACTTCAAATAATGTAATTAATGATATTCATGAAATAGCATGCTATTTGCTATAGCTAATTATTCTATTACGAACGACACCTAATTCACGACTAAAATACACCCGTTCGATTATGCGACAGATATATGCCTGTTCGTTACAGGACGGTTTCGATGAAAGCCCTCTGGCTCGGTGTCACAGAAACCCTGATTCCTGCCTCAAGTAGCGGAAGATCCATCAATTACTGGAGCTTCAGCCATTATTGCTTAGTGATGTTTCAACTGGAAGGCTTAAATCGAAATTTCGAATAACGCAAGTTGATTCGCCCTGACTCGAGGTGGCATCCTCCCCTCTATAGCTTTTCATTCACTGATCAGCGGCTTACAGCAGATACTTTTCAACCGCCTTCAACAAATGGTGGAGTTCTTAATTCGTCGGAATCTTTCCAACATTCCCTGAATCAGACAGTAACAATCATATTCAATGTGAGATAGATTACTTATAATAAAAGTTTTTGTTTTCTCTATTAGAAAAATGGCGAACATTTTTAGAATCAAAACCTTGTTTGGTTATGTACTCCACTACAGTCTGATCACGGTTATTTGGCACGTGGCAAAAGTCGGAACTGCACATTTTCGCATAGAAGAAACGTTTTACAACGCCCCCCCGTCAATAATTCCAAACCGCTGACTAGAGCTACAGTATGCCATAATGCTGTCGTCTTTTTTAAAAGTGAGAGAACCATGAATGGCTGGACCGAAGTGATGCCATGGCCTTGCAGAAAACCGACATTTAGCAGCGGCCTCCCTGTGTTTCGCCTAGTGATTGAGGGTATCCGGTACCCTCAATCACTCGGCGTAAACACGGCCCAATCCGGGATTGGCAGGGCACTTGTGACTCCATTAGTGTTGGGGGTTGGGTGACGGTAATCACTTACCGTCAGGTGACCCGTCAACAACGCCTCCCTGACAACTTAATTTTCGGCCAAACTAGGTTTGTTACATTTTTATTTTTTCGACTCACGTGACTATCAGCTTGTCGCGCCTATCTCGAGTTGGCACATCTCTATCAGGGCTCCTTGTCTAAATATCCGTTATTCCTCAGGGCGATATAATTCGTATTCGGCCATCGCGTGCCGAACATCGTTTTTAATTTAAGTAATTGTTTTGTCAATCAGGGAGATTTATACCGTTCTTTGTTCATGATAGGGTTGCCGAAAGTACAGACAGCCACACATCAGCACAAGATTATTAGATTCAGAACGCAGGTTACCTGAACCGCGAACTAAATAGGCTACATACACACAGTGATCTCAGTATGGTTCGGCACAAATGACTGAGACAGACGCGCGCGAGTGACACGACACCACATACTGCTAACGCATAGGTCAACGAACTGTTTTCTTCTTTTTTCCTTTGACTTATTTATTTTGTAGCATCAGGTTACTCAATCATGTGGTCTTTGGCTTACATTAGACTTCGAAAGAGATAGCAGGATTTGATTCACACTTAATTAAATAACACACTTAAAAATTTCATCTCGTGTTCACGCGGGACCACAAAAAAAATATCACACTTAAGGTTATAGAAAGTTGGGATATCGTTCCATTTGATGCATGTTTTGTAGATATGAGAAACCCAAAACCTAACATTCGTCCATCCACAACTCGAGCATGGCCTCACGTACGAGCTCATGAAGGACTACACTTCTTTTCTAATATTCGGAAAATGTTAGCGTTATCTCTAAATACATTTACAGGATGGGAACATTATTAATTAAAACACATATTTACCTTTACTTGTATTTTTCACGATAATATTTTTACAAAAATCCTTTCTTTTCGTCTCATTTTTAGCCAATAAGTGATTCACCATCTTTTTCCCTTTTGCATTTATTTTTACTAATTATTATTTTTAAATCAATTATTCGATAAAATAATTTACGAAAATATGCAAATCTTTTATGAAATTCCCAAAACATAAAATTATCTACATTTCTTCTTTTTCTTTTTTCACCCTAGACTATTTTTTTTTTCATCGTTTACGTCCCGAAATCTTCATAGTAGGTCTCGTGAAAGAAGTCCATTTAGCATGTTAGATCAACAAAACAAGCGAGAAAAAAATCAGCAGTTCCATACAAAATGTAACATCCACCCGGCAATAAGGTACAAAACAGCTGATTTAAACGATTAAAAAATAACGGCGTGACATCCTACTACATCGCCTTCAATTTATTCAATCGTTGTCGATATCCACCCGCTTTGATCTGGCAACCCTGGAAAGTCTGTTAACACGCAAAATGCAAAATTGCAAGTCGGAATTAAAGCTGCCCTAATATAATAACTTGGATGTAATTTGGTGGCAATTTACATCGTGGAATTATTTTGACAGGAAAATCGTTCTTATGAAATTTTGACACGTTTTACTGGAATGAAATTGAGTGGATAAATATTTTTGTTTGTTTTTGTATTTCGTGTTTTTTTTATGTGATAGGTGGCAGACGAGCAGACGGATCCCCTGATGGTTAGCGGTCAGTGGAGTCACAAGTTCGCTACCAACCTTGGAACTCCTCTTTCCCCCCCGGATTAGTCCTCCGGTACCCTCATTCACGCAGCGAAAAACAGCACAGTGCTGCTTCGCGCCGGTTTTCTGTGAGGGCGTGGTATCATAAAAATGTTCTGCGAAACAAAGCGCCTTCAAAAACCACGAACTAAAAAGTGTAAAATAATACTTTTAACATTTTATAGACTACAAATAACAGCCTAATCCCTGTTGAATAATTGTATGTTGTATTAAATTACAAGATAGTGTTGGGCGCCGACTTCAGTAACACCTTTTCTCGAGTGTACTGTTATAAAATGTTATTTGAAGTGTAAAAAGTGTTAGAAATTTTATTTTACAGTTTTTAGTTCGTGGTTTTTGAAGGCGGACTTTTTTCGCAGAAATTTTTTTCGACCTACGGATTCCGCCTATACCACTCAAAACACAATCGCGTGTTTTAAGACTCTTATTAGGTCCAAGCAAGCAACTCACTCGACACACAATAACAATGTTAAAAATAAAGTTTGAAAACTAAAACCCGACTACCAAAAAAACACGCCCTATAAATTACGAAACAAGAAAACTGTCTCTGCTGAAATTATTATGCCGTATTGCCGTGGTCGTTAAGACGCTTATAATGATATGTCATTTGACGAATTCTGATCAGTAGTTTAGAAGTTACGTGGAAACAGATGAATATACATACATACATACATAGCCCGTCAAAATCATAACCCTCCTTTTGCTTTGCCGTAGTCGGGTAAAAACGAAACGTTCGATGCGTTACACGGGCGAGAGGGGGTCTTTCTTACATTGTTTCTTTCTTCGAATAAAAAATTAGGGAATTAAAGCTCCCGAATTGGCAACCCTTTTCTTTATAAAAAATAAACAAAATATGTACGCAGGTGTTGTGGATCAAAAATCTCTTATTTTATTTAGTATTATTACCGCGAAAAACTATAACATAACTGTTTGCGACTTAAAGAGTAAAATTGATCCTTTAGTGTTACGTGACGTTTAGAGAGGGGGGGGGGGGGGGTGTTTACATAAAAACGTTACGGTGCTTTACAGGAGGGGGGGGGGGGGGGGCATAATCTTCAAAAAATGCGTTACGTAATACTTGAACGCTCCCTTATAAGGGATCACTTCGCGACACTTCACTGCACAAATAAACACTAATTTGTCCACTAAAACCACTAGATACTAATTTCAAACCTTTGAATTGCATCAGCCCACGCGCCACAATCCATTTTGTACCCATGAATTTGACATCTGCTGTGACACATTAACTATCCACGGACTTAATCAACTACTAGGAATCCAATTAGATACACCCACAGCCATACCCACACACCCACACCCGTAGCGTCACAGTGCTTTAATCGTCCCTCATGATGTTTGCCTTCTGACAGCCCAATTACTTCAAGGTCATCAGACATCCGGACGTGGCAAGGTACCTTACGATACGTCACTAATTAATCTAACTTTAACCGCCCACGGTTTTTCAATGAGGCCGTGGTATCACGCCGGATAGACCGGAGTGATACCATGGTCTCATAGAAAATCGTCGTAAAGCTGCGCCTGTATCGCGTTTCGCTGTGTGATTGAGAACCAATTGAAGGGGAGTTTAAAACTAATTATTTGCTAACGTAAAAAACACCCCGTTGGTTTAATGGTTTAAGTACCGGGCTATGATCTCGGGGTCCGTAGTATCGATCCCGGGTCGAGCAAAGGTATGTTTTGAATTTTTAGAACATAACTCGGGTTTGTGATCACCAATCCGCATTTGACAAAAAGGTAATTAAGCCTAATCCCATCATAGTAGCGATGTCTTGAATTCTTTAATGGAGGCCTTGCCCTGCAGTGGGACAGTAGGTATGTTGGCTGATGCTTTTAAGACTTCGATGTTCAATCCTGGTTTTTCTATACAAGTTTAAAATGGCTTGTTTATAGGCCATAATTCCTACCATAATCCTTTTCGCGTTGGAAAACTCCGCAATATTCTCCCCATTTTCCGTTCGCCGGTGACTATCGTTAAACTTTTTGTAATTCGGTTAAAAAACAATGCAAATTCTATCAGGAAACTTATTACCAGCGGGACACCGCTCTCCGATAAAACGACGAAGTGCTAGTGATGTGGAATATCGATTCTTGTTTAAACAATCGATAGTAATGAGGGATTTTGTCCGCGTGAGAGCCACGCTTCACTGTGTGAGGATACCGGAGGCCCAATCCAGGGGAAGCCGAGTTTATAGGCTGGCTTCGCACTTATGACGCTATTGGTTTTGCGGGTGTCCATTAGCTGCGGCAATCACTTACCAGCTGGTGATCCGTCTGCTCATTTAGTAGTATCAGCCTATATACTGTCCCACTGCAGGGCAAAGGCCTCCATCATAGAAATCAAGTTATCGCTACTATGATGGGATTAGGCTTAATCACCACGCTTGCCAAATGCGGATTGGTGATCACAAACCCGAGTTATGTTCGAAAAATTCGAAACATACTTTTTTCGCTCGACCCGGGAATCGAACCCAGGACCCCGAGATCACGGCCCGGTACTTAAACCACTAGACCAACAGGGCGCTGCTCATTTGCCACCTACATATCACAATAAAAGACATCACAAACATCTGAAACCTAAGTAGCTTGAGAATATAATATATGACTTAATTATTCTTATTCACATTGGCAAAATAACCTCAGAAGTGGAGAATGATGTTTTTTTTTGTAAATCGACAAAATGTAATCGACTATTCAAGGAGAATGCCATATCCTTACGAATTACGCCTGTCGGGCCACAGCCCTACAGACGTAATTACAATTGTATCTGAATTTTCACAAATTCAGATACAATTGTAACTAGCAATTATTGCTATTTATCGACTTTTCAAAATCGACAATCGTAGACTGTCACATCCCTTCGAAGTACACAAAAATCGAGTTATGTCCATGTTCAGTCGTAATTTATTCCTTTACAATCAGCCCAATGTATGTACGCAATCGAATTTCAATATGGGAGTATGGATTGAGCGGCGTTTGGTGGGAAATTGGAAAATAAATTAATTTAAGTTGAGAGGTTGTGACATATCAATACATGATTGCTTAAATACGGCGCCTCTGGAACTTTCAATGTTTTTAATTGCATACTCCAATAATTTTATTGCTAGTTAATGGTGGCGCTCTCCGACTCTCAAAACAGCTGTTTATCAAAGTATACAACTTGCTGGACGTAATATGAAATACTGTGACGACCATTTTTATCAGTGGTAGTGAACGCTGCCTCTGGTGCAAGGGTTGCGGGTTCGATCCCCGCATAGTACAAACATTTGTGTGCATGAACCTCTTCTGTTTGTATTGGTCTGGGTGTTTTCTATGTACAGTCAAAGAACAAAAAGGTTCATCAGTTTTCAAATTCGATTCGTTTGATTAGCACTTATTACCTTTAGTAAAATTGTCAGAGTAATACCTGTTGCACAGAAAATTATGCTTAACTGTTAGATAAGATTTTGTTTTATTTTTATATATTAAATGGGTTTGCACTTGACCTCATCTCACCTGATGGAAAGTGACAATAAGGTCTAAGATGTAGCGTGCTTACCTAGAAGAAGCCTATTCACTGTCTACTTAAAGACACCCAAATTGTAGCTCTCTGGGAATACAGAAGCCGGCAAGTTGTACCATTCCTTATCAGTTCGTATCAAGAAAGAAGAAGCGAAACGCTTAGTACGAGCTGGTGGGTAAGAGAGTTTAGATTTGCTTGTAGCAACATTGATTGCTTTTGATGTAAAGAAAATTTAAAGAAGGTTGGCAGATCTTTTTAAAACGGTATGTTGGTATAGCTAATTCTTGCCGTGCAATTATTATATTTGTAGTTTCCACTATTGATTCTGATATCCGAAACACAGGTGCTTGGGCTACCTATCTTGGAGTCAGATCAAGGTGTGTGACTATTGTAATTTAAAGTACTTATTATCGTCAAATTAGCTGTTAATCACATTTTAAAAGTCGGTGAACACCACCATTAGAGTTGACATCAAAGATGTTTCATTGTTACAGTACATTTTTTTCCGTAGCGACCTTCATACCTTAATTGATTGTGATAAATAGTATAGCATGTAAGCTATCATTTTATTATTTACAAAGAACTTCATAAACATGTCCTAATGATTGTTTTGTTTTTGTTTCAGGTAAGTACTCAGACTACATTGCACCAAGAATTACAAGGGTTGTATAAAAGCATGTATTAATTACTTAAAGACGTGTTAACGAATTAACACGATATTTATTATGTGAAACAACATCGTGTACTCACATATTTGGATACTGTTAGTGTAGTGTGTCGGAGTAGCTTCACTGACAATTCATCTAGTGGCGAATTAATTATCAAAAAATGTGAGGGTGTCCGAAGATTCACAGCCCGGCCCCAGCAGACGACGCCGTGCTCCGCCAGTCCGCTCGTGACCACGGCTGCTGTAACGTAGCCGAAACGTCGAGCCTGATGGTAAGCGATGGCCGCCGCCCATAGACACCCGCGACACTAGTGGAGTCACAAGTGCGCTGCCAACCCTTAAATCTACCTATCCCCGCGGAGTGAGGCCTCCAGTACCCTCACTCACTCGAAACACAACACAGTGCTGCTTCACGCCGGTTTTCTGTGAGGTGGTATCACTTCGGTCGAGCCGGCCCATTCATGCTGTAGCTTGGCTCTCCCACGCTCGCGAACCATGGACATGGACACCGCTCCATGGACAACGAAATGGCTTATAGGTAAACCGAAAAACGAAACGCGTGAATACAACCGACGCCCAGCGCCATCTATTGGTGTACAGTTTGAAACATCCAGAATTGAGGTGAGGTTCGTGTCACCAGAAGTAAAATAAGTTGAAATACAAGGGTATTTCAAGGCCGCTTACGCAAGGGCGTAGCGGCCATAGTCCTTTCATTTAGTAGCGTAACATACCAGGCTGATAGGTCAACCGAAAAAACGAGGAACACTTGCGCGATTTAATTGACGGCAAACGCCATCTATTGGTGTACAGTTTGAAACATCCCGAAACGAAGTGAGGGCGGGCTAGTAATAATATAAGTTGCAAAACCCTTGCGTAAGCGGCCACAGTCCTTCCGTTTAGTGTAGCGTTTCACACCGCACCGACATCGAACCCGGGAACCCGAGACGTGCCGACTGATATCGATTGCAGGTGGATATCGAGGTTAACGAGTTCTAGATAATGTCGAGTATTTATTTATGACAAAGATAATTTTAACGTAATAAAACTTTATTATAGATTTTTTAAATCAATCGAATAGTCTCCCCCTCCATCTCAACTTTTTTTTATAGACTATAAGGCCAACGCTTGACTACGATCACACATTTTGAAAACATGGCGGATATCACCTAAAAACCATACAAAAAAACTATGTTTTAGTGATATATGTCGTATGAAAATAACGGTCATGAGCCCGAGAATTGGGCTCCTGATGGGATGATACGAGCTTGCCTAGGAAATGCCTGTTCATTCTTGTCTTAAAGATGTCCAGATATTATTTTTAAAACGGACAAACAGACAGACAGCATACTTTCACATTTATAATATTAGTATGGATTACCTTGGAATGACTTTCGATTTCATGGATTTGCGATTTTTTTTGTTTTTGGCTGTGAATTTTGCAACATAAAGCAAGCTGAGACTATGACTAGATCAATACATAAAATGTTCTTAAAAATTAGTCTGATACGACACTTATGATGATCAAAGTAATACTTATATGCTGTTAGCTAAAGAGCGTCCGAATATGTGCTGGTTACTCCACATCGAAACAGAGTCTATTTCGCGAGATTTCCCGAAGGACCCGGCTGTCTGTGACGAAATTCAGCATACAAACCCGCCCCGAGGTATGTTACCTCACTCTGGAAATCAAAGCGAAGTCATAATCTAGTTCATTGGTTTCAATGCAGGAGAGGAAAGCCAGAGGAAAATGTTGCATGATCTAAGTCAACCTTCAGCAGTTTATGGAAGCGTCTAGTCTTTCAAATAAGAAGGGATAGTTAAATAAGTAGTTCATGTAACATTTTATACATTGACCTGATTCCGTACTTACCAGCTTTTTTTTTATTAAGCGGGCGACTATGGAGGTCCTATTCAGACCAGTATCACTGCGACCAGTTTGATCTATTGTGATCGCCACTGTGCTACATATCAGTCCCAAACCATACACTTTTCAGAAAGTGTATTAGTTGTTTGGGACTGAGATCCCTAGCTTCATTGGGGCTCAAAAAGTGCTTTCTCTGATGTAAGCTACTCTTAGCTCATCAGTGGTCCGCATTCAGTGATTATGTGTATAAGGGTATCGCCTCGTTACAAATTCTGCAGATTGTAGTGTCGCACAGTCCTATAGTGGCCATGTGCTTATTGAGGCAACAATGACCGGTTGAAGCTCTTACTAGGATGCGTATGTTGTTCCTACTTAGCCCAAGGGAAGAACTTGTGTAATGCGAATATGAGACTATCTAATGAGAAGTGACACAACCTGTGGCGCACGGGACAGTGTCAATATTAATGGCGCCATAAGACCTTACCAGAGGGAAAAAGTTGATTTTTATTTATGATATAGGGAAGAAAACGTGGCAAGTGGGTACCTGAAGGTAAGGAATCACCGCCACCCCTGGACATCCGCCACATCAGAAGAAGTGCAGATGCGTTTCCAGCATCTTAGGTAGGAGTAGACTTGTTTCTTAGAGTTTTCAATGTCGTACCAGTTCGGAAATACCGCTGCGGGAAGTTAGTTCCACAATGAGGAGGTGCTTGGTAGAAAAGTTGTATTTATTTTTTACCGAAAAAGTCGTTTAAACTTCCTAAGTTAATTTCCCCAAGCATTGCCCTAAAAGCCTTATGTTAACTTTTTCAAAACGCGATTTTCCGGGAACTTCCTTTCGTTTTCCACGAAACTGATAAATGCAATATATCAGGCACACAAATATCGGGACCATGGACAGATAGGTGGGTATTTACTCTATCCATCGACAAAGTAGTTTGTCTATGTCTTGCACGAGCTGCATAGCGCTAGGGTTGGCACTAACCTTACAGTCAAGTTTTAACAATTTTTATTGCTGAAAAAAAAAAATTGAAATTTAATATAGACAGATAGTTAAATAGATAGAGAATGCTACTTGTTTTTATCAGACTTTTATTTGTTTTATTACTTCTTCTCATAGTTTAAATTCTAAACCCTCTTAAACCTACCTTCTCGACTTCCACCTTCCAAGAAACTGGATTGGCTGAAAACCAGCGCAGTCTTGCAATGCCTCATTTTGTGGCAGCATAAGCTGAGCCACCTCCTTTTGCTTATATTATGTACTTACTTTACCTACTGTAATGTTTCATATATGTATGGTGTCTTAATGAGCAATAAACGTATTTGTATTTAGGTTAGATAGTTACACTGTAATGATTTACTGAACTTTACTAATTTATTTTACTCCCCGTAACTAACTGTCAGTTTCCCTAACTTGCACGTGGCGTGCCTGTGTATATTTTGGTCTATCATTCTCCCATCGTTATTCACCTTCATTTATAATTTGTATGCTCATTTACAAATAACACTCAAACATAAGAATACTACAAGCAATTTATGTGACTTAAAGTATAATACCGCACATGAAAATTAACATAGTACCTATCAACTATAAAAATGTTGTTTTGAGATACACCGCCTTAAAGTTACGTTAAGTTTTAAAATCTCATACAAAATTTTTTGTTAATTTGTCATGTGTGATATGTAGGTAATATTTTCATTTTATTATTTTTTTGTGGCTACTCGAAAATTCAAATTTATATTTCTTTACACTTTCTATGTCACTTCAATCAATAAAGTAAATTTACCACAATTTTCATCAAATACCATTACAATAAAGGTTGTAACATCAAAATAGTGTCGAATAAAAATAGTCGGTTTATCTTTGACAATACAATTGAGAGTTAAGATTGTAGTTAGATCAAACCACAGGGAAAGTTTCAATTTTTAAGTCTGATGCCTTAAATTAGTTAGGTTTTAAAGTAATAGTTGCGACGTAGCAACCCTACCTAACAGCCGTTTTACTGACGTCGGTCAACTGACATAGTGTTAACTAGTACCTAGGAGGAAATTCGAAGATTTTCCCTCGTCACTCGGAAATAGCGAGGAGATCGAGTGGTGCATTACATTACGTCTCGGTCTGAGACTAAAACCTTTGTGGTTCTTGTTGGACGGGATTAGAAAGATGTATGGATGGAAAACCTAGGAATGCAACGTCATCTTGCGGATTGTAAATGGCGGGTTTTTTTATGTCATAGGTGGTAAGCATCACCTGATGGTAAGCGATTGCCGCCGCCCGTGGACACCCGTGACACCATTGGAGTCACAAGTGCGCTGCTAACCTTTAAACCCCCTTTTCCCCCCGGATTGGGCCCTCACTCATGCAGCGAAACAGCACAGTGCTGCTTCAAACCGGTTTTCTGTGAGTCCGTGGTATCTCTCCGGTCGAGCCGGCCCGTTCATGCCGAAGCGTGGCTTTCCCGCGGTTTTCCCACGGGATGTTTAAAACAGACAAAAAGTAAACTTATTATTACAGTTGGATGCCCATCGCTCGTCTTCATGCATTTATTAATTTGACGACCCGTTTGGAACAGTGGTAGTGAACGCTGCCTTTGGTCCAAGATTGCGGGTTCGATCCCCGCACAGTACAAACATTTATGTGCATGAACATGTCTGATTGTATTGGTCTGGGTGTTTCTATGTATTATAAGTATGTATTTACAAAAGAAAAGTATTATATGTACATATTTGTAATCCCACTGTTGATTCTTATATCCGTAACACAGGTGCCTGGGCTACCTATCTCGGAGTCAGATCAATGTATTTGATGTTCTGAAATATTTATATTTAATAAGACCCGAATCGAATTCTACCATAAACTCGGCGGTGAGGGAAAATGTTATGAGGAAACCTGCTCGTCTCGGATAGTTTCTCAAAATTGTGCATACCTACAATATTTGAGATAAAGATTCTGAACGTGTTACCGTGATCCAGATGGTCTTAATCCCCTGTCTGAGGGTTGCAAAGCCCGTCAGTCGCTTCGTTGTAATTGACAGACTTCCCCGAATTCTGGATCATAATGCAAGGGTACCCCAAAGCGACAGATTTGGACGTAACTGGGAATTACACGCTAAGATGAGGAGGAAGGCCAGTATCGACCAATTTCTAGTTATACGAATAATTCGCATGATTAATTGATAATAGGAACGCCCTAACGTCATCTGTTAAAAAAGCTTTAAGACCTAAAGTTAGCTCAATTCACTTAATTTTCATTCGCATTTGAAGATCCCCGATAGAACCATATGGTATTATAATACGAATTATAAATAAAATATCACAACATCAAATACATTGATCTGACTCCGAAAATAAGGTTAGCCAAGCACCTGTGTTACGGATATCAGAAGCAACAGTGGACTTACAAATAAATACATATAATACTTTTTCTTTTGTAAATACATACTTATAATACATAGAAAACACCCAGACCAATACAAACAAACGCATGTTCATGAACACAAATGTCTGTCCGTACGGGGATCGAACCGCAACCCTTGGACCGAAGGCAGCGTTCACTTACCACTGTTCCAAACGGGGTCGGCATACTTTCCAATTATTTCTTTTTTGCTATCTCAATCTCAATTTTATGCATGCGACTGTTTTTTTTTTTCTGCTAGATATGGAACAGATTGCGCAATATGTATGGTCGTCGCTGAAGACCAGCGTCTGGGTTGGTCTCTTGGATCAGCACCGACTATTGCTGAGCGGCCGCCTGTTTGGCGCATACAGGGATAATTTTGTCCTACTTTTCGTTTATGATTTATGTCTAGGTTATGTTTCTAATTAAGTTTCCTTGTTTTGTATTGTGCCAAATAAAGTTTTCATTCATTCAACCGTAAAAAGTAAAAAAAAATGGCTATTTTATCCAATTTTTGTAATGGAAAAAATGACCTGAAAAAATGTCGCCCGTACACACAATAATCATACTATGTCATTGTTCACACAAATAAAATTTTATTATAGTCATATTGTACCTTTGTAATGAGTCATATAGGTACATGCATGCAATATATACAGCATCTATACATTTTTAACTACTATGATGTACACAGCACCGATCTCGATACCAAATGCGTCATATTTTTACGATCTCATAAACCATCTAAGAGGTCAACGGCCGGGTCAGTGACCCCGTGATACACACTTAGCCCTATAGGTAATTTCCATCCGGCCTACCTCAACAGTGTCACTATGAACAGGTGCATATTGCACACCTACAACTACAAGCCGCTGCGTCTCTATCTTTCAAACAATAAAGTTCAATTTTAAACAACTCAATAGATATGGGTGTTTGTAACCCACCGTGGAATATGGTTTAGCTACATTGTTTTAAACATAAAATACGGTAGGTTAAGTCTTAATTGAAGTGTAGTAGAGTTTATTATCGATTGGTTCGAGTGACAGGTGGCATATTAAGTGGTTTAAAATAAGCACTGAAAACGGAGTAGTCTGAAGTTCCTTTTTGTTTTTGTTGTAAATCCTTGGGTTTTACATCTTCACTGCATTATGAAGTAGGTATGAAGTATATTGCTTAAGAGAATACAATACAAACTTTACCGCTTAAACCAGGACATATTTGGAATGAAATGTCTCCGTATATTGTAATGAATTACAGCATTAATGTAATTCCATAAAAAAGACAAGTATGATAATGATCAATATTATTTTATTTCTTGCATCTAAAAGTAGACAGTTGCTTCCATTATATGCAACTTAGATATAATGAGTGGAAAAATACATTGGGCCCTCGAGGGAAAATACGTTATTAAAATGTTAATATTATAGCACCTTTTACTTAAATGAAACATTATTTAAGTCTGTAAAAGAAATTAAACTAAAGCATTCAAAGTTTTTCAAATTTTTTCATGTTTTGTTCAGAAGTCAATATTTAAGACGTATTATCTCTAAGAACCTACCTCAATAATACTTTAGGTCTAACACTCTTTCTAGTCGTATAAGATATCCACAATAACTACTAAACATTTCAAATACAACTACATTAAAATTAAAAAAGAAATACATTTTGTAAATTTTTAAAATAAAGTTTCTCCATGTAGTCTACCCATATTAAAAATATACGTACATATAAATAAAAATATCTTATTAATTAGGTACATACTAAAATGTTTTTGGATATTTGAGGGCCTATTCTCAAGCACTCGACGTAGAGATTTCATACATTCGTCCATACAAATATCTAACTTGACTCCAATGTCTAGTGTACGAGAATTGCCTTTTTGGACGTTGATATGGCGCAACTGATGGCAATTTCTTTAAAAAAAACAATATAGGGAAAAAAGTAAATAAAACCCTAATAGCCTAATTATTTTTTTCCCAATAAAAACAATTTAGAATAAAAATAATAACCAGTCTGTTCTCCCAACCATTTTTCATTCAGTCTATCCCCACCCGAATTCCCCAAAAGTAGTTAATCATAAAACAAAACGTACACCCCTGACGCGCACACGCACACACACGCACACCAGCGCAGGCGCCCCTATGCGCGCAACGCCAGACACGGCAGCTGCAAAACTCGAATCCGTTGACAGTGGTGCTCAAACTTGTAGGGTGAATCTGTTTACATGTTTATTTTATTTTCACGTGTTAATTTCTGACGACCCAACGTAAACATCCTTTGCCAACAGCAATGAAAAAGAAGCTAGAATGATGAATTAAAAAAAATGCCAACAGAACAGCCAATCTTTTGTTCTCGAACAGATACGATCTAGTGACCTTCAAGGAAAGGGCTTCTTTAAGAGCCGGCAACGCATATGTGATACCTCGTGTGTTGCAGATGTCCATGGGCGGCGGTGATCTCTTATCATCAGGTATGCCGTACTGCTCGTTTGTCCCCTATAATGTAAAAAAAATCTGAGATGATTTTACTTAAAAATATCAATTCCACAATTTTTGAAGCGCTCTACTCAGAAATTAGACATAAGGACTGGAAACCAAATAAGTCGGGTTGCGGTAACCAAATTAAAAAAAATCCGCAGATGTTATGGATATTTCTGTAAAGTTAAGGATAGACCTACAGTCACAGACAGATACAGTATTAGATTTTATTTATAAATGAGACGTTATAAAGCATGATTTTTCAATCAATATAATGTGTTTATTTGGACTGAATTAATTCCAACCAACATTTTTTTAAAGATCTTCCGTAGGCGGATATCAATATGACAACTATCAACTGACTGAATAATTAAGTTATTATTTATTTCATTTGCTCAGTCAAACTTACATACCATGAATAATTTAAAATCGCCGTACGGTTAGGCGCGGTTATTTTTTTATACATTACAAGGCCATCTTGGTAATTTAACAGATGTATCAAACTGCCGATGGTGTCAATCACCTCGTGTTTATGGATATTACAAAAAAAAATGCGAAATACATATTGCACACATTCGTATGTCTAAAAATAAGTGGGCTTAAGTTTCTTTTCGTGACAGCATTATGTTATTATGAGACATCTACGCCCTTGATGGACAGAGATCACCGCTGCCTATGAAGAGTGAACACAATACCACATGAAGGGTGGAAAAAACGTTAGGTCCTGGAGGGGAACTACATTAAATCCTAAAGTTAGCTCTCTTTACTTATAGGAAATATTCTTTTTTTTTAAAGTAAACTGTTGTATTCAAGGTTTTGTCAAATTTGATTTGGTGTTTTATCTTCAAAAATCCCTGATTTGATTGGTGGAATAAATGTCCAATCTTAATTTTTGGTTTTTGTTCCTATTTAATCGGACAATAAAAACAAAATTAAAAAAAAGGTTGTATGCTGTTTTAAGGCTCAATGTTTTTTTTCCCACCTTGTATTGTATATTGGGGATGAGCTTTAACAATGTATGCTTATAATAAGCCACGTACGCTTATAATAAGCCTATTTGTGAAAAAGCCCTGAATAAGTAACTAATTATCCTTAATCCGAAATCCAATTAAATGAAGATGACGCAGGTACATTTCTGTCTTGTAATAATGAGTATGAAATAATAAAAGCAGAAAATGTGATAAAGATAAAACTTTGATCCGCCTGCTCGTCTGCCACTAAAAAAATAGAATAAATGATCAAGTCCAACACCCAAACCAATTAAGTGACATAAAACGTAAATTTATTATTAAACTTAATGGAATTTGATATTTTTTCTTTTTCTTTTTCAAATGGATTTGTTTCGTAAAAATAGCAATTACTGGAATTCAGTTTCATCCAATAAGTCCATTTCGAATTTTGCTTTTCTTTTCATAGGCCTTTTCAATGGATGAAAAAATTCACTCAGCTTCTTAAATATAATGAATGATAGTCAAAGATCCTACAATTGCGGTTTATGAATTTATTATAATTTGTGTTGAAACATTGCTGGTATATTTTATTTAAATTATTTATCCTAAAAACTATTTGTACTCTCAATGTCTCATTTAAAAAGATCGATAATAGGGCACACTAGCGACGCCAATCGATTTGAATTTTTAGCTACTAAACCGGATCTATTTTAAACAATTCGGGGTTATAATATCTCGGGAAACACTTATACTGTTTTTTAAATATATATAATTAAAATCGACTGGCGTCGCTAGTGTGCCCTACCCGTCACCTTAAACAAAACTTGCAAAGACATATAAACTATAATTTACTAACTAATTATCACGCTAGATCGCAATGGAACGTCGTTTTAAACTCAATTACGATCTCTCGTGACTTCAACTAAATGCTTAACTAATCAGCGGAAGAAAGACAGCACGGAGAGCCCACATGACATGATATTATTGTTTTGTACATCAGTGTATAGTTTCTCATCGGTTATTTCATATTCCCTTTGTCTCTTAAGTCACATACATACGAGTATACCTACGTTTGAAATATTTACATCACACTTTGCACCTGATACCTCACCTGATTCAATATCATCGATTATATCAATATCATTCTCGATTGCGTTTCAGAGCTATTCGATTACGTTAGTTCCTACGCTTCCACTAAAATAATTAATCAGATTTGAATACATATAATGTCGGAGGAGTTTCAAACTTGCACCAAGAATTGGTTTGGTCTAAGAGGGTTTCAGACTAGCGGTATTTTGCTCGGATATAAGTTAGAGTTTAGGGTTCCGAACCTAAAATGTATTCATTTCAAGTAAAATATATCTTAATTTGCATATACATACAGCACTTTCAAATCGTCATACATTAAAAATTATAACTATTTATTTGTAATTACACATATATCATCATCATCATCAGCCCATTTAAGTCCCCACTGCTGGGGCACGGGCCTCCCTCAATCACATGAGGGGTTGCCATACTCACCACGCTTGGCAGACGGGTTGGCGAGGGTTTTGATATAAATGCAGAGTTTTCCTTCTCTGGGTGCTAATGATCATGCCAGCAGCTTTACCTTAGTCGCCTTTTACGACACCTCGGTAAGAGTGAGGGTGGCCTATTCTACTCTGCCGGGGACCACACGGCCACACATATATGTCGATACATAAAAACTTTTGAGTTTTTATGTATCGCCTTATAAGATCACTTTGTGTCCGTTTGTTCATGTGTCTGTGTGTCAAAACTCTTTATTTCGAAAACGCGAAAGTATTGCGTTAAATTTTATTTATTAAAGAATTTTGTTGTCAAAAAAGCCAATCACTCAGCTAACAAAAAAAAATCAAGGTCTATTTTTAAGCTTTGACGTCACATTTCATAAGCAGTTTGTAAGAATAGTTTTCAGATTATCTGTTTCTCTCTCGGATCTCGGAGAGTTTCATTCTTTCACAGTTGTTTGTGTTATTGAGAGGGTCTTTGATTTCAATTATAAAAAACTTGCCTTGTTCCCAATTGCGTGACAAAATTTTACAATTTAGGTTCATCGATCTGTTTTCTGCGTGTGCAGAAAAGTACGCCAGTCTAAAACCGATCTAACTCTCGGTCTACAGTCTAGACAAGCGTCTCCGGCTCCTTGCCCCTACAAAGTGTAATGACATTTTAGCGAACTATGACATTTGATTAACGTTGGCGGTTTTTATTGATCATCAAATAGCGGGTTATGAATTCAAACGTCGATTTGTAGACTACAGCACGTTGGGTTACAACAATTATCTCAATTGATACTGAACCAAATTGATATGACATTAAAGTGAGAATCGGTTGATGAAAAACACATGTAATCGTCTTTGTTGTACGTACGTAATTACAGATTTCAACGGATTTTTTGCGCAAAAAACTAAATGGAAGCGTAGCGTGTTATCTGACTTTTCGTTTCGGGGATGAATGTGGTTTTTTCCTTATTTTTTTTATTGATTTTAAGGAAAATTAAGCTCACAAATCTTAAATGCTGCCCATTAAAATAGCTCCAAAAAGTTTGTGACATCTGACCGTGTTTTTTTTAACGAAATTAAAAATGGCAGTTATATACTTTTGTATTCGCTGCCGAGTGGCCACTGAGACTAAATTTGATAAATTGTATTGCGACTAAATTTGATACATTTGCATGAGAAAACACAAATAGACTCGTGACTCATAAGTTCGTTATCATCGCTCACTTTGTGTATAGAATAAAAATGGCATCATTAAACGACCATAGAAACAGACTTGTTTTGTCTAGTACCTAATTTAATTTTTATGCCGTAGAAGTTATATAGATCCGAGTACAACGAACGGAGCCCGATCGCCTTGAAAACTTGTACTAGGATCGATGCGAAAACAAAAAAAAATAACAGTCAGTTCCAGTTAGCAATTTCAATGAGATCATGACTTATACTTGTAAGCGGATCATTTCTCAAAATCCGTTAAAAGTATTTAAAAATAAAAAGTGTAGTTCTTTTTTCGAACGCCGAATCTTTGGGAATCGCAGTCAGCCGATAATATTTAGGGTTCTTTTTTGTTAGTCATCTCATCCGTAACGTATGGGCCATGGGCGCCTTGCCTGCTACAACTTTTTTTTTCGAAAATTTGACCTCCTCAGTTATGATTCGGCCGTTGACGGGGACGGTTGTACGCTCCTCGCTTGGAATCTAGTCATTGTGTCCAAATTAAATAGTGTTTTTGAAGTAGTGTAAGCGTGTTCCTAGTTTAAATTTAGTTAACAGTGTTTTAAATTTAAAGTCTCGTTTATGATAGTTTTGAATAGAAGACTGACTTTTAATGAAAGGATTTGGTTTGCTTTGGTGAGTACGAACTTGAGTTTTGAGTTTATTCGGAACCAAGGGAGCATTGTTGACTATGAATAAAAGTTATTTCTTTTTGTTTTGTACGTGCGAGTTAATATTACTTTCTGTGTGTGTTCAGTTGGTATTACAAAATCGAAAATTAAATGGACTTTTGTTTAAAAGAAACAGTTTGCAGTTTTAATTAAATTTACAATTGGGAGACCTAATATTATTGCGAGTAATTTGTTCATGAGGTTATTATCAATTTATTGGATGTTGTTAGTTACTATAAAACAAAACTCCAAATTTTTATTAAGTAGTAAATAAATGTTATTCATACTCTTTTTTAAATAACACACGAAACTTAAAACCTAGGTTATAATAGGTTTGTTTGATTTCGGGTCAGGCAAATAAAATAAAATTTGTTGATATTTTTATAAAATAAAATTTGTTAATATTATTTCGCAAAATAACTGAACTGTTGCGTTTTATTAACTAGTTCGTTATCTGCCTATATTTTTATCTACCTGTAACTATTACATCTGAGATAAAAATACACGTGAGAAATAAGAATAAATGTTCTCTTTTGTACTGATTTCGTCAACAACCAACTTATTATAAGATTATATTACGTAAATTCAAGTGACAATTATATTCGTGTGAATATAAACGTATATTTTATTGTTTTAGTTTTTTTTACCTCCGAAAGGTAGACAGACATACCTTTCGTAGGCACTTTTTGTTGGTACGTTTTGTTAAAGCATATTTATTATTGTGAATGCTTATGAACCGTTTCATTTTATGTCAGAAAAAATAAGAAAAAGACTTAATAGTTGACTAAAGGTTTCAATTCGTGTTATTGTTTGCTTAAGGTAAGCCTCCTCAGCCTAATGGTAAGCAAGAGAAGAGCCCAAGTTGCAGTTACAATTGAAGCGATGTCAGGAATCACCTCCGTTGGGACTGTCATACTGGCCCGGAAGATGCTTCTTCACGCTTCGTTTGACGGAATCCATATTGTAGGAAGTTATTATTTTTGGTGTTCTACATAACGGGCGCAAGGTTCAATAGTCAGTATTGAAATTGAACCTTAAGCTGACGGGTAGGGCACACTAGCGACGCCAATCGATTAATCGATTTTAATTGTCACCTACTAAACTGGATCTATTTTAAACAATTTCGGGTACAACCTCTTGGCAAACACTCATACTATTTATTGAAAAACCATGCACAAATGCGGACCCAACATTTGTACGCGAAAAATTGATTCACGTTAAAAGTGGCCGCTTTTGGTGGTAATCCATTTTTCGCGTACAAAAACGGACCCAACATTTGTGCATGGTTATTTAATAAATAGTATAAGTGTTTGCCGAGAGGCTGTAACCCCGAAATTGTTTAAAATAGATCCGGTTTAGTAGCTAACAATTAAAAACGAATGGTGTCGCTAGTTAGGGCTACCCGTCGCCTTAAACGCTGTAGAAGTAGAATAGTAGAAGTTATTTGTTAATTTTAAACTTGTAATGTAAAGTGTTGGAGTTTTTGATGCGTACGTAATGTATTTTAATATACAACAATTGTACCTTTCTTGGCCATGAATTTATCTTTACCATTTAATAGCATCAAAATTACACCCCGATTTACTCTACCAAAACTACTTGATACCATAACCACACACATAGCTCCCGCTAAAAGCGGAATTTTCCTCCCAACAAATTCGCCGTACCAATAAAAAAGGAGGAAAGGAAGATAAGAGTATACGGCGGGTCCGACGACCTTAGGAGGTGCCGATGCGACCTCTTTGAACTCAGCCACAAATCTAGAGGTTGTGACATCGCGCTTGGCCGTATTGGTTGTCTCTTAAATTCCGTTGAGTTAAAAGGAAATGCACCTTTATTTGTTTTTTCTTTCTTTTGGTTGGCTTTTCTTTCAGTACAATTAAATACGCCTGCCGTTGCCTAGCAACGACTTTTTTTTTATTAAATAAAATAAAAGTCGAAAAGTCTTGACAGAGAAAATAGGATAATAAACATTTTAATATTCTTGTATTTTCTCTGTAAATGATTTTTGTCTTCTGAGAAAATAAATGTCTTTAACCTTTGTCTTAAGAAATGTGAAGAAGAATCGATTGTCTGGGGGAGATCATTAACCAGCAGTAGGGAAAGAAAAAAACCTTTATTTGTGTGATAGGTGCCAGACGAGCTCATCTGATGGTAAGCGATTGCCGCCGCCCATTTACACCCGCAATGCCAGTGGAGTCACAAGTGCGCTGCCAACCTTTAAACCCCCCGGATTGGGCCTCTGGTACCTTCACTCATGCGGAACACAGCACAATCCTGCTTCATGCCGGTTTTCTATGAAGCCGTATCACTAAACTAAAACAAATATACCTAAGTTATTTTGGTAAATGAAACAATTTTAAATAAAACGTAAACACAGAAGACAAGCGGAGTCGGCAGCTTATATTAGTATAACATTTACATGGGAAGTACTTTAATGTTATTTTGAATACTTCAACCCCACATATGAACTGTGACTATAACGCAGTATAGAAACTTTAACAGTAAAGCTGCTTCTATCTTTAGCTGAATGTGCCTTTGCTTATATTTACTATCGAAATAAAAATTAAGTTTAATTACATATTTGGAATGTGCTAAAAAAGCTCTATCATTTGATACTGCACACGGTGCGGTCAAGCATTTTTTAGTCCCTTACTCTAAGTTCCCTAGAGAGCGAAGTAGTCAATTTAACGTAACACAATGTCGCCTTTAACCAGAAGACTATCAAGACGCTTCTTACGACACTTCATTTGTTCATATATGATTACTAGTTTAGAAGTTATGAGGGAACAGATGAAAAACCATACATACATACAGGTCAAAATCATAACCCTCCTTTGTGCTTCGCCGTATTCGGGTAATAATATAAATCACCTTATACCTACTGGCGGATCATTTTGTAACTTACCATCTCAAATTGGCCGTCCGGGTGTTATCAAAAGCCGGCACTCAGGAGCCTTAGGTTCGCTTTCCTTCAGTGTATTTTACAATCATCATCATTAGCCCATTTAAGTCCCTACTGATGGAGCACGGGCCTCCCTCAATCACGTGAGGGGGGTAATTGCCATACTCACCACGCTTGGCAGACGGGTTGGCGAGGGTTTTGATATAAATGCAGAGTTTTCCTTGTCCGGGTGCTGATGATCATACCAGCAGCTTTACCTTAGTCGCCTTTTACAATATAAATGTATATTTGCATACATAGTAATGAGATTAAAGTATGCAACTCATTGTTACACACCAACAGGTGAAATAAAGGGTTTCCCCGTTGCGGAATAAACTGGAGCTTTCTATACTGTAGCTAACACTCAGAACGATCTCATTTCTCGTGCTTGAGCGCTGTTTATTTGTGCCCCCAGCAAATTTTTACCAAAGTAAGTTTATTTTGCTCTCCTGACGGTTCTAACACAATTGTTATATTGTGTCGTCGTACTATTTGTCCACTCTTATCCCGGTACAGGCAACAACGGCTGCTTAACTCAATTCCCCTTACATTTGCTAAAATAAAGTCCGAAACTGTTTAGTTAGTTTCGTTGGCGAGTATACTTTGTTCGCGGTACCTTTTACTGAAATTACCTTGCAGTTTTGAGCTTGTCTTTCTATTGGATTTGATTGTATTCGTATTTGTTCGTAGCTCCTCGTTTAGTCATGTTTCTCTATTCTGTGGATTCCTGTTTCACAGGAAAATGTTGATGGACTGGTCTCAACGCTTAAAAGCATTTGACCAAGTAATTCTCTTCTGACAAAATTGTCAGGATAATAATTGTTGACGTTCCTCTAATTTAGAAATCAAGTTCTTGCGTATATTTCTTACTGCTGTTCTATTTCACTGTTAGCATTTGTTGATTTCTTCTTTCGTCTGCTTTAATCTCGAGATACGTCATTTGGTTTAAATTTGCGCGACCTCATTTCTGCTTTTAAGCACTCTGAGCTGTTTTTCAAGTTCACGATCAACTTGATATAAAAAAGTTGACGACCCCTGGCATATTATTTTCGAAATTTCAACTTACCTCGCCCATTTAGTTAAAAGCTATACAAAGACAAATTGCACACATTTTCGCTGCCGCCTGTGTATTGAGTTTTGAACGTATTATTTTGGTTGGAAATGTTGGCGACATCTGTTGTTATTGTCTCCGAACATCTGTTGCTTCAATTCCGGATCGGTTGAAAAAAACTCCATATGTGCGAATGTTGAATTCTTTTACCGTTATTTATTCAGTTGTATTTTTATATTTATCAACCTGATTTAATTTTTATCTGTAAAGATGTCAAACATGTCAAGGTAAAGGATATTTATGTAATAAAGAGACAAAATTTACCATATGGGAAAGCAAGCCAGTCACCTGTTAAGCAATCACCTGACTATGTTAAACACCATAATGTTAAGACTTAGGGACCTTCAAGAGAAGAGTGTCATCATCATCAGCCCATTCAAGTCCCCACTGCTGGGGCACGGGCCTCCCTCAATCACATGAGGGGTAATTGCTATACTCACCACGCTTGGCAGACGGGTTGGCGAGGGTTTTGATAGAGTGCAGAGTTTTCCTTCTCTGGGTGCTGATGATCATGCCAGCAGCTTTACCTTAGTCGCCTTTTACGACACCTCGGTAAGAGTGAGGGTGGCCTATTCTACTCTGCCGGGGACCACACGGCTAGAGAGAGAAGAGTGTACTCCTTTCTAAAAGGCCGACAATGCCTTCGCGACCTCTCGGTTTTAGTAGATATTCATTAACGGCGATCATCACTTACCATCAGGTGACCCGCTTACGCATTTGTCGCCTCTAGTATAAAAAAGTCTGTGTTGCCGGCCTATTAAGAAGATTTAAGCTCGTTTCGTAAAGATTTCAATGACGTATCAGTTCGCGAACGTCTCTGCAGGCGGTCCTATATTAAAATAATAAATCAAGTATCAGATTTTTTATAACTTTGTTCATAAACGTTTTTCTCGAGGCAATGACTTCAAACACACCTCAACGTTGTTGAGTAACACCCATTAATTAGAATTCCATGTATGGCAATAATCCTTTAAGAAATCTTGCCATATTTGAACATTTCAATTACTTCATTAAAAATAGACTACCGTTTGGAACAGTGGTAAAGAATGCTGCCTCTGATCCAAGGGTTCGATCCCCGCACAGTACAAACATTTGTGTGCAATGAACATGTCTGTTTGTATTGGTCTGGGTGTTTTCTATATATTATATAAGTATGTGTTTACGAAAGCAAAGTATTATATGTGGTGTATATTTGTAATCTTACGTGATTGAGGGAGTCCCGTGCCCCAGCAGTGGGGACTAAAATGGGCTGACGATGATGATGTGTTTACGAAAGAAAAGTATTATATGTGGTGTATATTTGTAATCTTACTGTTTATTCTGATATCCGTAACACAGGTGTTTGAGCTACCTATCTCGCAGTCAGATCAATGTATGTGATGTTGTGAATTATTTATTTATTTATTTTAATATATTAGCTAAGGTACACCAGATTATTTTTATGTTACTCTATGAGGTACAACATACCATAGATTTAATATCGGATTTAGTTTGGTCGAATCCAGCCTAAGTGAAATACAGGGTTATTCTAAAAACTAGAAAAATATGACTAAGACAAATCGTAACAAACTTGAAAGTCAGTTTTCCTGTTGATTCAAATTTCGCCTAAGTTTCTCTCATCAGTACCATCATCAGCGCTGGGCAACGCCCGGTAATATGTGAAGAAAATATTATGACAATTATATTAGTTTAAGTTACACACTTTAAAATTTACATGTATATTTTGATGTGATGAACTGTTCTGTATTTTTTTAGTATGTTACCCATGGCAATAAAGATAATCATTTATCTTCATCTTTGTTCATGATCAAAATTTAGCAAGAACTATCAGAATGGCTTTGTAATACTAACTTTGGCTTTAAACGAACAAACAAACCTGCTCAATTTGAATAGATCGGATTTCAGAATTAGGAGCATATTATGATTGTTCAAATAGTTGTAAGTTCTACTTTGTAGGTATGTACTTGGGTTTCGCGTTTAGTGCTAAACCTTCGGATCAGCTTGTTAATGTTGGTTTTTTGACGCCTAAGATTACGCTATAAGCAAATTCCTTATTGGTCTGTTTCTGAATGTTAAGGAAAATATTTTAGGATGACGAATTAGCATTCGCAAGTGACAACATGGGGGCAATCCTTGTGCACTCGACATGGAAGTCGAGTTAAAGATTTTTATGGACGAATGTATGAAATATCTAACTTCGACTTCTATATCGAGTGTTCGAGAATAGGCCCTCAGTACTAAAGACTGTCTCATAGATATGAAACGCCGGCTGCATACGCCCGCGTGGCCACTTCTCCTCCACTTATCCCTGAACAATAATTTGCTCCATGGAGTGTTCGTTCGTCGTGACGTCCTGACTTGCTTATTAGCCTTCTTTAACCTGTTCTATTCAAATTTCTTTCAGCCAATCAAATTTCAGTCATCCTGCTGAGCCGAAGGCATTCCATTAGAGCTCCAACCATCCCGGCCCTGCGTAGTCTACATACGACTTTTCTCAAATTGTCAATCCATAATGCTTCCTAGGATCCCACACTAATAAATAAATAAATAATAAATATTTCACAACATCACATACATTGATCTGACTCCGAAATAGGTAGCTCAAGCACCTGTGTTACGGATATCAGAATCAACAGTGGGATTACAAATATATACATATAATATACTTTTCTTTTGTAAATACATACTTAATATACATAGGAAACACCCAGACCAATACACACCAGTGTTCATGAACACAAATGTTTGTACTGTGCGGGGATCGAACCCGCAACCCTTGGACCAAAGGCAGCGTTCACTACCACTGTTCCAAACGGGTCCACACTATGTTTCCTATCGCGGCGACCACTCCACTCTAATCTAATACGTTTCAACTCCAGCGTCAATCAGGAGACCTGGCCTACACCCACCCACTGCTCATATGTTCAATGGGGACGATTTTAACTCTCTTGACATACGAGTACTTGACTTAATGTCCTGTATTATTGTGTTTGGTATAGCAATTCTTTGCAATTTATTCTTAAGTAAATAATACACTTAAAAAATTCACCGTAGGGCACAGGTGGGACTCGAACCCACAACCTTCCACAGTCCGGGTGGCTGCACTAACCATTTATGCTATCCGAACCCCTTGCTAAGACGACGAATTTTGTAAGTGCTTGAATCGTCATGAGCCGACAATAGTGGGTGGTGGGAAGGTTGTGGGTTCGAGTCCCACCTGTGCCCTACGGTGAATTTTTTAAGTGTATTATTTACTTAATGTCCTGTGTCACCTAGAAGGGGCAGGCGTCCATAGTACGTCGCCATCCCGCAAGGTCTCGAGGTTCGCGTTTCACTTTGCTCCAAGTCAGTCCTATCAGCTTCGCTTCAGCTGTCGTCCACCACCAGGTTTGCTTCTGGCGGGCACGAAGCAAATCGGACTTTAATTATCTATATTTTGTTTCTTTGAATATGTAATGAAACCTATCTAAGACTCCCGCTGCCCGCTCCTCCTATAGCCATACCCTCTCAATACTGAATTTGCTATTCAGATTTGAGCTAGGAGTTCGGTCTGATTTGATTAATGGGCAAAGCGGATGTCCCCCCTTTATGTTTAGTGAATCTCTACCATTCAATGCAGTTTGAGAAGTCATTTTATGAATAATGAATTAACTTTGACTTTACGCTTATTGCTAAGGACAGATCTATACGATCAAAGTCAAATAGTCAAGTCAGATGTGAAGCGAACATCACATCATGTGAACGAAAATTGAATAAAGATTTTTTCATTTTAAAATAAATTAAAGAGGTAGCCCACCTTATGGCTCATCTCTATACGCACCGCGATTTTATTTTTTTATACATAAAATTAATAATAATATCCTCCAACCGATTACGACTACGGCGGCCAATCTCAACGATCAGCCACGTACGCAGGATATATCGTGTGCTCAAGTGTGTGCGCAAACACAAGTGCACTCTCTATTCCCTTACTACTCGTATTCCGATGGGACACCAGCGTGACACGACCGGAGAGGGATTGGGCGCAGGACCAACGGCTTAACGTGCTTTCCGAGGCACGGGGGTACAAGACCGCCAACTTCCACAACTATCATTATGATGAAGTAACCAATCAATGAATAGCCTGTATTACTACTGCTGGACATAGGCCTTCATGCTGCGCCGTAGGCGTCCTTGTCGCACTGTCATGTTGTCACCACCAGAAATTCTCTTAAGGTCAGCAGGTCAACAAGTGCTGTACAAATAAAAACAAACAAATTCATCATTTAGTAATAAAAGTGGCGTGATAACCTTGCTCGTTTTCCGCTCTTTTTCTTAAAAAAAAAAAAAACAAATCCTGCACGCATTTCTTCCTTTTGTCTACGTGGCCCGCTGATTTAGTTTAGGCAAATTCGGGATTTGAGGAAACCCGCCGAACTCTGAGTTGAACTGGCACACGTCTGTCAGCAGAATCCCTTGCAAAACGAGGCACATATTTACCGCAATCAAACCGGAGAAGCGGCAGTCGTGCATGCCAAAGTCAATATCAGCCTAAAACAACGCAGCACGTTGAATTTACTTCAACTACTCCTAGGGTTCGGATGTATCGATACATTGATTTTGGCTTGTGAAGCAGCGTCTGTACTGTGTTTCGCGAGTAAGTTCCCCTAACTTACTAAAACACAGTACAGACGTACCGTACCCAAAAGGTTGGCGGCGCACTAGTGACTGGTGTTGCGGATACCCATGGGCGGCGGCAATCGCTTACCATGCGGTGATTCATCCGCTCGTCTGCCACCTTTCAGATAAAAATAAGCCCCATAGAAAGAATCATCCTTGTAATTATTCTCGTGTCTTAAGACTAGTTCCGAAAAATGGAAAAATCTGTCGTCTTTGGCAACTAGTTGAGTAGCAAGAATGTTGGTTCTTCTTCGGCAACTGGTTGTGAATCTTAGTTGCCATTGTAGGCCGAAGGGGACAAATCGAATGACGAGGAGAGGCGATTAAACATTTTACCATTCTTAAAGCATGTAACACTTTTGTAATATTACATAGAACAAACAACATTTTTGTAATACGCTATAAGACAATGTTACTTTGATAATTACCTATTTAATCGCTCTTCTTCGTGTGTCATGTGATTGTGTATTAAAAAGTATATAAAATCTGATCTTTCATAAATAACTATATTGTTAATTTTATTATTAAGCTTTTATTGCAGATAAATAAATCCATACAAATTCGTTAGTAACATATTCGTGTGGCTATGGAAATCACAGTGATGACTGATGAGTCCCAATATACTTGACTTAATAAAAAAAAACTATCGACACTCTAAAAATATCGTCAATCTTAGCTTACCCCTATTCTCACGAAGCGGTCGAACGTTTTAATTTCAATTCAATTGTTACCAGTTTGCTACCCCTGCAGTTGCATACTTTGTTCTGCGGTCGCCAAACTAAGTTTCACACAATGCCTGTTTGGATTATCTGTTCGCCGACTGCAAACTTAACTTTGTCGTCTTAAGGAATCTTACCTGGTCAGGGTTACCAAAGGTCTTTTGTATTCTTAGTCGCGCCGTTTCTTCAGGTAACTTGAACAAAACTGTTAGAGATATTTAAAGTTATGGCCCTGTTATCAGCGAAGATAAACATGATGATAAGCTTTAGCTTCTAAGAAATCCCTTGTCTTCTTTGGGTGGGAATAAATAAAAAAAGGTGTAAATCTGTTAAGATAAGAATAAATAACGTTTTATGTGCGTGGGCGCTTAAGTAATACAGCTAAGTCAAGACAAATATGCCTCACTTTGGTTGTGTACGATAAGGTTATAACCATTTACCTACCTATTTAAGGAATATACCTGTTTCTGAAGGGAGATTACAGACGAACGACCTTGTCATGTACATGCATATTCGTAGGTAGAGTATACATTATGTTATGACTGCCTAGATGGCGTAAAGCGACGGCTGCGCAAGAGGTCCCGGGTCGGGGCAAAAATTTGTACCTAAGTTTTCGGTAAGAAATTCTTAGTGTCAGCCTGGAGTCTGCAAGTTGGCGGTCTTGTACCCCCGTGCCTCGAAAAGCACGTTAAGCCGTTGGTCCTTGCACCTAACCCCTCTCCGGTCGTGTCACGCTGGTGTCCCATCGGAATATGAGCACACACTTGAGCACTATAATATATCCTGCGTACGTGGCTGACCGTTGAGATTGGCCGCCGTAGCCGTAATGGAGGATATGTTCATACATACTGCTGTCGTTTAACTAGACATTAGCCATAAGCCCACGCCACATCGACAGTCCATAGACTAGTGCATAGAGCATCATGTTTCGTTTACACTTCCAACAGATAGAATATACAATTTAAAAATATTGAATTTTCCCCTAAAAAAAATGTTTCTTCTTGTCTGGCGTCGCCTCTTCCCATTACACAGGGTCGACTTTCCTAATCATTCGGCACCATTCATTTCGCTGGTAAGCATCTCCCCCGTCTCGTGGTTCCCCTAAAAAATCGAGCTTTAAAGTATCTATAACCCTGGGTCGGCCTTCACTCAATAATTCAACCTAACTCTTCACTCATTCATTCAAATGCAACTGATTTTTCATTTTAAAAGTAAAGCATTAGTTCTTCTTCAAAATTAATCCTTCCATAAATTATTCAAAATGGAATCCATGGGGTGGTCTAATTACCTCCATAAACCCTCTAGTACATACATATAAGTATACTTTATGGCATCTACAGATATCTGAAGAAAGAAGGCTGGATGCCGACATTACTCATCGAGGAAATAGGGAAGCCAGGTTTAAACCGAAAGCCGGACATTGAAATTAATCCGGACATTTAGGTTAAAAATAAGCCTGACATTGAGGTTAAAAAAGCCGAACATCCTGATTGGCCCGATGACGCATCTATAGACACTAAATGGCGTTAACAGGAATCCGGAGAAACAAACTTGACTGCTGACAGACTTATAAGTAAGCCGGACATTTAAATTAAAAAGCCGAAAATCCTCGTTGGACCTATGGTGCATTTGGTAGAGCCACATGCTCCAAAGGTTGCGGGTTCGGTTCGGTGACGAGATCTGATATATTTAAAAAAATGGACCAAAGACATCCTAACGTTATGGAATCCTTCAAACAAAGGGTAATAAGTGATAACTTATACTGTGGCCCAGTGTAGCAAACGATGTATGAAGTGTGACAGTAGTACCATGTCATTTCGTTCGCTATTGCAACGTGGACTCACCTATATTTTAATTTTTATAGACTTTCACGTTGCATTATAACTGTAATTAATTAAACCGGGTACTTAACGAGACAGTTATTACTAACTTCGGCTACGTTTACAGCAGCCGAGGTTACAAGCGAACATATATTTAATAATAATCGTCACGTTAATCCCCGATTTAATTAATTTTAGCTTGTGAGCTCTCATTTTCCTTACTATCAGGCAAGGTGAGCCGGACCGAGCGACGTCTAATTTGGCCAGACACGCAACCAAAAAGGCTAACTATGTCCGGCTCTTTCCGGACGCCTGGCAACCCTCGAAGATGCCACTTGCGATTAATCAAATTAATTACGTTCATTTCCTAGCGAAGAGGCGACGGTTTGGTTAAAGCCATAGGCGAGACACGCTATTTGGATTCGCTTACGCTTATAATATGTCGCTCAAAACGTTTTCTCCTTAGTTACTCAAAATTGAAGGAATTTAGCTCATTACCGACTTCTTTTTATACGGCTATCACCAAGAAACAATAATTGTTGCTAATTAGGGTTCACGTAGAAATTTTGCGTCTCACCATTACGCTTAATATTTGCCAAATTACCTGTCTTCAAGTTCAAATTGTTGTTGCAAGGTGCCGTCGTCACATGCAAGCATAGGTTATAATAGGCTAAGTAATATATTATGAGATATCGCTGGAAGGATGAGGTCGAAAAAGACCTGCGCGGACTCTCGGCAAATGACTGGCAGGAGGTGGCGCAGGATCGACCAAGATCTTATTATCGGAGGCCAAGACTCACTATGGGTCGCTGCGCCAACCTAGTTAGTTAATTAATATATTATGTACTAAACGTAATAAAATTCAATACAATTCTATATGCGTGTGTTTGTGTGTGCTATTTTAAAACTACTTATTATAGTACCAACAGTTTTGCTCCTAGTCTAAAACCTTATCGCAACGAAATAAAAAAAAAATATAAACGTTTCGTTTTGGAATATTATGTAGATTACAATGCCATGTAGATATTTTTTATTTACTTATTTATCTTACGAGTACATATATTTTTTTCCAATGGTAAATTTAATTTACAACATCTAACCTGAAATAACCGATTCTCGCTATTTTTTATAACATAGACCGCAACCTGGCCGTAGAAAAGCCTACGTATCGCGACTCGAGGAAATGCCATTTCGGCAACTTGAGGGGAGGGGTTTCATTGGAAACGTGCGACGCCATCTACCGTCTTCACGTCATCTAAACTTCAGGTTATTTTACTTACAATGTATCAGTTCTACGATTATCATTCTTCAATTAAGTCAATTATCGCTGAATTTGCTTTGTGTTAGAGCCTAGGTTTGGATTCTCACGATAATCGATTCGATGATTTAAAGTTTATTTTTTAATAATAAAAAACGGTGACATATAGATTAATCTGACCACCTAATAGTAAGAGGTTGCCGTATTCTTTAGACGATTGCAGTACCAAAGGTATCACATACGCATTGCTGTTTGCAAAAAAAATTAATACTTTTGCCATCAGTTTCCTCTGCTGGTCTGCTAGCCATTAGACCAAGAAAGACCGACCGAAATATATGTTTTTCATGTTATATGATATGTCATGAAGTCGACTTATAAGAATAGGTAAATCACATTATGAGTAAGTAGTTAAAAAGTTCTCTCTCTCTCTCTCTCTCTCTCTTCAGTCGGTCCCTCACTGCTAAGGATCGTGACTCCGTTCAATTCCGTCCACCAGTTGTCTCCATCGGTCCCGTTCTGCAGCTTGGTGGAGTGCTTCACTAACAGCTATATTTAGTTCTGCTATTTGGTCCGACCATTGTTTGGGACTTCTGCCTCTATGTCAACCTAAGAAAAAAGTGGTACCCGACCGTAGCGAAAATCAGACGTTCGTCGCTTCATTGTAAATACCCAGACTCTCATGGTCCAAAGCATACCGTGGGCTCTAAAGCGATGACTTTGGACGCAACCGGGAATAAAAAGCTAAGTTGAGATGAGAAATCGGTAATCGATAATTCTGCATCGATGCCCCGCCCTATTCCCTGATGTTACATAACATCGCACATAGGCCCGTAACGTAATTAGTAACAACTTCGTTACGTCCCGATGTACCAGCGATCAATGTACGTGTAAACCTATTACTAGGCAATCAGAGGCGGATATAACGCGTGCGCAGGATATATGCGGTTTTAGGACATCACCATACGTTTTAACCGTGGGAGCCAGCTTCGGGGCTGAATGGGACGGTTCGACCGGAATATTACAGTCACGGTCTAACTGAAAATATTCAGGTGTACAATTGAAATCTTATAATAACTATTATAGCTTTTTAGTAACTTACTCAAGGTGATGGGTGGGGCACACTGGCGACGCCAATTGATTTAAATTGTTAGCAACTAAACCGGATATCTTTTAACAATTTCGAAGCTGCAGCCTCTCAGAAAACACTTATACTATTTATTTAATACTTATATTAAACTTTTGGGTCTGCTTTTGTACTCGAAATTTGCATTACCGCCAAAAACAGCCACTTATGGAGTTAATCCAAATTTCGAGTGCAAAAACAGATAAAAAAGTAGTGCTAAATAATTAAATAAATAGTATAAATGTTTGCTTAGAGACTGCGGCTCCGAAATTGTTTAAAATAGATCCGGTTTAGTAGCTAACAATTTAAATCGATTGGTGTCGCTACTGAGGGCTACCCGTCGCCTTAAAGATATTACCTACCTTAGAGGTCAGGAATACCTTAGTCCTCGATTAAAAATTTCGATGCTTACACAAAGTGGTCGCTGTAGTCGAAATCGGCTGGGAAGGCATCATCATCATTATCATCTTACCTACATTAATTTTGCTTTCTTTTGCGCATTGACCTTAAAAGTATCAATTATTAAAGGTATTCAGCGAAATACGTTGATGTAATAAAAAAAGATCTTTAGCTCTAAAACAATTGTTCACGAATTTGAGTCTGAGAAACTGGCTATCACATAATTTCCCACGGAGAAGTCAAACAAATTAGGATGAGTAACAAAAGATTCTTTACTCGCATTGACAAGAAAAAAGTTTAAATACAAGTATCCATGACCAACCGTTAAGACTATTAAACTATGCCTTTGCTTCAGCAACCCCAAGATTGTGTAGTCACCCCTATTTGTCTATGATTTCTCACGATCAGGTGCCATTCTATTTTCAAATTCAGACAATCGTCTGTGGGGTCCGACCTGTTTCTAAGAATTTCTTCCAAGATGGCCGACCAAGATGGCGGGTAGGTAACGGTTACGGCCATTGTTGAATTTTTATGGGCTTTTATTTTTATTGTGTTGACATGTTAATTTAGCGGGTATTTTCTGTGTTATAGCTTCTTTGAGACCCTAGCTGCCGTCTTTAATCAAACGAAACGTTTTATAGTAAGGACGGTTGTAAAACACTTTTTTGGATAGGAATTGAACTTTGAAATACAAAAATAGAATTACAGACATATGTATATGATTTAATTACCATGTGATACATATACAGTAATGCAAATACGTAGAAGGAGTCATGGTTAAACCTGTATTAGGTAGGTACATTTATTTTGTTATAAATAAAAAAATTAAATCCAAAAAATCGTTATACTTTTTGAAATCCATACAGAACAACGTCATACGTATGTAAGTAGTGATATAGGTAATCTTTAAAAAAACAATAGGCGATAGGAATAAAGGATCTATAGAAATAAAAATAAAAAATATTTTCACGAATACGAAATATTTTCAGGTCTCAATCTAAAAATATGACATTCATCTAACAAAGTGTCATCCCGCTATTGTTACATTAACGACAACATTTAAATCTTTTTTATAAATTTGCCCAAATAGGCAGAAAGTTTTTATCTTCCTACCCTCCCCCGTAACGGCCACAACGAAAAAAATTACAGTAAGTCGCCTTAAGTTGACGTTTTGACAAAACCAGAGAACTAACGCCATAGTGAATTGGACGGAATACTCACTTGGCAGGTGCTTACTATTATAATCAATCAATTACCACTGCTGTACGTAGGCCTCTCCAAAAGAGCTCCAATATCTTAGCCTTGCGTAGCGTAGCATCCAGCTTACACTAGCCATCTTTTTTCAAAACGTCAGTCTATCTTACAAGCATGAACTACTCGTACAACTTGAGCCGGCCACGTCCGATATTAGTGGCCGATTTTTTTGTACGAAGGTGAAAAATAAAACGTTCTCATTGCAATAGCGCAACGCACACGTCCTGCAAAAGATCAGAAATAATAAGAAAAAGAATCGAGGAAAAATCGGCCTGACTATCGGTTCCAAAAAAAGTCTGACGTAGCATAAATGTCCTATATTCCTTCTTCAAGGTCTTAAGTTAATCCTAGAGCCTTTGCTTCTGCAGGGATAGTCCGCCGCCAAGTTAGTTTATGGTGGTACTACTTTAAGACTGACTGAAGAGAGAAATATAAACCAATGTGCCTATACATAGATGACAGCTTTTTACCCGACTACGGCAAAGCCAAAAGACGTAACATACATACATAGATTGCTAAAATCATAACCCTATCTGGTTATGATTTTAGCAGTCTATGTTTGTATGTTCGAAGATTCTGTCCGATTTTGATGAATTAGGTATCAATCGATTCCTTATATCTAGGTGACCTAGGCTTATAATTTATTTGAAAATGATAGCACATTGGGTGCTATACAAAAAAAAACCGCAAGATTATTTGTCTTTTTTTTTAATTTTATTATATGTATTGTATAGCTTCGGATTGTCAAAAAAGTAATTCCACTGGTTTTTTCTTCACTGTGCAGCAGTACTTCCAAGAAATTGCTAAAAATATCGCGTTTCTAAATAGGCATTTGAGAGGGTGGAAATGATCAAAGGAATATCTTTTACAACTCGTTGTATCGTTAGTAAACCTTAATTTTCTTCGTATCTTTATTGTTGGGACTCTCCTTGCAGGATAAACCCGGTGGAGGGATAAAATGCAAGGAGTGAGCGAACCCAATCATAATTTGAAATTGGTGATACGAAAATCGAATTTTGAAATTTGGTACAAAATAATTCTACGATTTTACATGCGTGAAATATACGTAGGATTTAAAAAAATAACTATATTAACTCTACAGGTAATAGTCATTTTATTGTCAAAGCCAACTTAACAGGTATAATCTCATTAATCTACCATGATGGCATGTTATTTGTAGATGACCAATTTCAACAAAAAAAACAAATTACATAATTGAACGTCCACTCGCAAACAGAGGGCTTAATTTAAAGCAGACGTTACGACCGAATCGGAGTTTCCCTTTCTTCCTGTGTGTCTCCTTTGGTTTGGATGCGACAGGTATATTCTCGTTTGTTTCGGGACGGCTTTAAATCAAGCCACCAGTTTAGTCCGTGGGAGAACCACACTTCGGAATGAATGAGCCGGCCTGATTCTAGGGAAAGGGGAAAATGTTAGCAGCGCACTTGTGACTCGTTTTGTTTTGAGCGGCGGTAATTGCTTAGTATCAAGTGGTCCATCTACTCGCCTGCCAACTTCTCCTCATCATAACAAGGAATTCCCAGTTGCGTCCGAAGCTGTCGCTCCTGGAGCGTCTGGAGTACGCTTGGACCATGATTCTTGATTTGGGTATTCTGCTAATTACAATGAAGCGACTGCCGTCTGACCTTCAATCGCTCGGCCACCTTACACTTAATAAAAATGTATGAAACTGCTGAATTTTAACGAAGGAGACGTAATTTGATAAAAAGGCTGGGCATTATATTATTAACATAAGAAAAATTTGGCAGAGTAATAAACGTAAAATATTTTCAATATGTTCATTAAAAAAAATCTGCGTGCGTGCGTCGCACTTTAAAGCGACGGCTGCGCTTGGGGTCCCTATGTACCTGAGTTTTTCTGTTAACAAATTCTTAGTGTCGTCAGCCTGGAAGTTGGCGGTCTTGTACCCCTGTGCCTCGGGAAGTACGTTAAGCCCTTGGTCCTGCCCCCGATCCCTCTCCGGTCGTGTCACACTGGTGTCCCATAGGATTATGAGGGCAAGGGAATAGAGAGTGCACTTGTGTTTGAGCACACACTTGAGCCCTATAATATATCCTGGGTAAGTGGCTGATCGTTGATATTGGCCGCCTTAGCCGAAATCGGTTCGAGGATATTATTATTAATGAAAAAAAAAGCTTATTTTCTTGGCCTTCCCAAATAACTATACTTATATTCTTCTTTAAAAGCTCTGGCATCCGTCTTTTTTGCGTACATCTGTTACCATATCACTGGTTTACAGTTGATTTATGATGTGTCACACATGCAGATCGCTAACCGGGGTTATCTTGAAAGCTTTCAGGATAGCTTCGAGGGCGATTTGTTCAGCCATTCGTATATAGTGATGTTATTCAATGTATAGAACGGGACAAAGCCCTTTCTGCACTATAACATCATCGTAAAACATTTTAACCTTTAAATTACAATCTCACCTGATGGTAAGTGATGATGTGGCCGAGGATGGATCATGCCTGTCTAGTAACAGCCTATTCACTCTTTTCTTGAATAAGTTCAGATCATAGCGTTCTGGGAACACATCTTCCGGCAGAGAGTTCCATTCCTTAGCTGTACGCAACATGAATGTACCTTTGAACCGTTTGTTACGTATTGCCGGTATTTCTACGTACCTTCTGAGGTTAAAATATGGAGATCTTGTTTCGTATACTTTTGTGCATAAAAGATAGGGTTTTTGGCAACAACCACACTAGATTGTAATTGAAAACGTATTGAACATTGCTTGAGGTAAATCTTTCGCACAATCCCTTTTTGCTAATGAAATGTAAAAAATACTGACGTTTATGTAATGTGCAGACGGATCACCAAATGGTAAGCGAATGCCCATGGTCCATCATCAGCAACACCATCGAGGTCACACCAGTGCGCTTCCAAACTTTATGCTCTCCTTCCTATGATTGGGCCTTTGGTGCTTCAGCTGGTCACTCAGCGGAACAGAGCTAATCGCTGCTTCATGCCTGTTTCGGTGAGGTCGTTTCGGTCGGTCGAACTACAAAGTTTTGGGATGAACAAATCATGTCATCAAAACCTTAAAAAATCGGGACAATCTTACATGGGACACCTGACAACATTATCCGAAACCCAATGTGAGATCATTTGACATAAGCGTTTTACGAAACGCGGAAGCGTGTATAGGAAACGCGGTTTTATAGGAACTGACTTCTACACGACTATCAATTTAGAAGACAGGTCGCATTTTATTTACATTCTACCACAACCTCGGCTGTGAGGGTAGACATCGTGAATCATTACGGATAGTTTGTCAACCTATGGATGCTTACAATTTTTTAATGATTTTGAACATGTAAACATGAAATGAATGGTCTGGTTCCCCTGTCTAAGGGTTGCGAAGGTCAGATCGCGTCATTGATCAAGGTCCAAGCGTACCCCGGGCTCCTAGGCGACGACTTTGGACGTGATAGAGAATGAGTCGTTGAGGTGACGATTCCATTATGATCATAGATAGATAGATAGGCCTGTGACTCCTTTGACGTGGCAGGTGTCCATGGGCGGCGGTAATAGCTTACCATCAGGTGATAACGTCTGCTCGTCTGCCCCCTGTATCATAAAAAAAAACACATTATTGCACAAAATTTAAAGATCTTAAGTCTGTGGCATTACTAGTACATGATGATGTTTTTTTTTTATTTAATATAATTTTGCAAACATATCCTAATGATCACGTTTTTTGTTTCAGGTAAGTAACTTAGTCTACAATGACACTCAAGATTCCTGCGGGATGGTATAATAATATGTATTAAGTATTCATAAGTTAAATACGTGATAGGATATCGTTAAGGCAAGAGTGAATAGGTCTGAAGATGTGATGTCAGGTTTAGATAAAGAGGGTGTAATATTTTTATTCAAGTTCTTAAATATTTGTTTTTCATCTGTTGTTTGATATCCGTAACACAAGTACAGAATAAGGTGAGTATATGAGATGTTGTATGAATTTGTATGAACAGGCATCTTCTAGGCAAACGCGTAAGATCCTAGTCCACATGGTCGCTTTTCATTACTTACCATCATAGACCAGGGTGAGACCAAATCTAATGAAAGAAATTACAGATTTATAAAAAATACAGACCCCTGGTTTTAACATAGCAATTAAATAATGCAACATACATTCAAATTAACCTTATCGATTCAAGAAATCTCTTCATATAACTTTTGTAAAAATATACCTACTCCTACCATCATACGAGAGGTTGGGAAATTATTTTTACATTTACAGTAATACGCGTTCATTTCGTTCACCTGCGTGAACTGATAGGGATGGGCACATAACAAAAGATATTGTAATATCGATACTCAGACGTCTTGAAACATTAGCTGCTTATAAGTTCTGTCATTATTTTACAAGCTGCTACAGGCCACCAAAAATCAAAATCAAAACCAGGGGCCTGTTACAAGTTATTGTCATTTGTTGCCAAACCATTTCTTCTTTTATCTCCAACAATTTAATTATAAATCACAGTAGTTATTTTTTGAAATCTCACTATTAAAAAGAGTATTTCAAAAAACTTTTTCAAAAAAGACCACCGAGATTGTAGGTGCTCCATGCTCATAGCACTAAGTCCTGTAGCCTTTTGTGCATTAAAGAATATGTCTCTGTCTGTCTATTTACACTCTAAAGTTACAGAAATAATAAATCGATAGTAAATTTTAAACGTAAATACGTAAATGTCAATAAAAATAATAATATGCATACCTTCCAAGAGTCCTAATTATTCGAGATTATGGTTTCATTAAACATACATAAAAATAACACTGATATCTATCGTATGAACTATATCGATAAATCATGCATCACATCCCTAAAAGCGAGCCAGAGGGCTCTAAAACGTAATTGCAATACATATTGCTTCATCACGTTTCGTACAAACGTAATCGAGTTAAAAGTTGCCTAAAAAAGCTAAACCGAGCCACATAATCCGCTGTTTACCATAACATATAAAATGTCTGTTTTTTCAACATAATATCCTCCAACCGATTACGGCTACGGCGGCCGATCTCAACGACAAGCCACGTACGTAGGTTATATTATAGTGCTCAAGTGTGTGCGCAAACATAAGTGCACTCTCTATTCTTACCCTCATATTCCGATGGGACACGACCGGAGAGGGATCGGGCGCAGGACCAACACTTAACGTGCTTTCAACACTTAACGTGCTTTCTGAGGCACGGGGGTACAAGACCGACAACTTCCAAACTCCGTGCTGTAACTAAGAATTTCTTACCGAAAACTTAGCTACAAATTTTTGGCCCGACCCGGGGATCGAACCCACTAACCACTGCGCCACCGAGGCAGTCAACATAACGTATGAGTGACGGCAGTTCACTGTTAAAGAATGTGCGCCTTCGCCACAAAGGCGTTTGAGTAGGCGTATTTTTTTGTATGTGATATATGGCAGATAAGCAGACTGATCACCCATTTGTAAGCGATTCCCACCGTCCATGGACGCAACACCAGTGGGGTTACAAGTGCACTGCCAACTCGCCTTCCCTGGGATTTGGTGACGCGTCGGGTATCCTCACTCACTTGGCGAAACACAACACAGTCGATGTTTTACGCAGGTTTTCTGTGTATTACTCTGATCGTGCCTGGTCGTGTCGTCTGGTCTGGTCTTTAGCATGGTAAACTGATTAGCTTCAGATTTGTGTGTGTGTGTGTGGAACGGGAAAAATATTTTTAGTTCACTGCTTGCAATATCCAAGTGAAGTGGAAAGAAAAGTCCAACACGTTTGTTTTTTTTACTTCCCATCAGGTGACTCTCTTGCTCGTTTTCCGCCTCTAGCATAAAAAAAAAGAAAGTTTAAAGAAGTAATATTACTCCATGTTATTATATGTTTGGTATTTAATATTTGGGAAATTTCGATATGAAAAAAAAAGTGGCCACTATAAATTTAAATCTTCCTAGTGATGATTTTGACAAGAATATCGTGTGCGAAATAAGCTTGAATTAAATCCTTTTCATTTTAAATGTCTTGATAAATTTTTCATATTTTCATTAGAGTCAGTATATATTATTTATATACAGATTTCTGTCGGTGGCGCTACTGAACCGTAAAAGGACCCTTCAAAAACCATGTACTAAAATGTTATTTGAAGTGTAAAAAGTGTTAAAATTATTATTTTACACTTTTTTTCAAGCTTTTTAGTGTCTTATTTTTTGGCAGCCTTTACTATCCAACTAAAAAAGAATCGTCTAAATCGGTTCATAAATGGCAAAGTAATCGGCGAACAATACATAAAATATATATGTCGAATTGAGAGCATCCTCCTTTTTTGAAGTCGGTTAAAAGAATAATAGATAGTTCAGGAACACTAGTGCTGTGTGAGTTGTGACGATCTAGACAAGAAAGGCAAGGAGCAAGGAAAAGTCTCGCCTGTTATTTTCTGTTACTTAAAAATTACAGGTTTAGTGTTGTACGCGTAACATATTGGCATTCAATATGTTTATCTGACAAAGTCATTTGTCACAAGATGTCTTTTTCACACTTCATAATAAAATAACTACTATTTAATTGATGCCCATAAAATCTGTCAACTATTTGACATTTACTGCTAACATATACGTTTAAATGTCAATAATATGTTAATTAGGGTAATAAACCTATTCGAGTTGTTTATACTCGTGTTAATGTGAAAACACGTGGGCAACACCGTTAGTTAGTGCTTTGCACAAGTAACAGGGAACTATTTCAAGAACAAGTATTTGTAAGGTTTACCAGTTTTAAAATACAGATTTCCTTCACGTGCGATTGGGCTAGCAACTTCGAAACCGATTTTTGTGTTGTGTCTGGGTGTTTGTGGTATGTTATTTGTTTCTGGTTCCCATCATCATCATCACCATCGTCATAATTTCAGCCAATAGACGTCCACTTGCTAGACATAGGCTTCCCCTAATGATCTCCACACAGATCGGTCCTGTGCCGCCCGCATCCAAGGGATTCCGGTGACCTTCACCAGATCGTCGGTCCACCTTGTGGGGGGCCTGCCACGCTTGCCTGCTTCATATAGTACAAGGGGCGGTCTTGTACCCCCGTGCCTCGGAAAGCACGTTAAGCCGTTGGAACTGCGCCCGATCCCTCTCCGGTCGTGTCACATGTAGTGTCCCATCGGAATATGAGGGTATGGGAATAGAGCGCACACACTTGAGCAGTATAATATATCCTGCGTAAGTGGCTGATCGTGGAGATTGGCCGCCGTAGCCGTAATCGGTTTGAAGATCATCATCGTCAGCCCATTTAAGTCCCCACTGCTGGGGCACGGGCCTCCCTCAATCACATGAGGGGTAATTGCCATACTCACCGCGCTTGGCAGACGGGTTGGCGAGGGTTTTGATATAAATGCAGAGTTTTCCTTCTCTGGGTGCTAATGATCATGCCAGCAGCTTTACCTTAGTCGACTTTTACGACACCTCGGTAAGAGTGAGGGTGGCCTATTCTACTCTGCCGGGGACCACACGGTTTGAAGATATTATTACAGTAAATTTCTATGTATCTAAGCACCATGCAAAATATTGCATGGTGCTATAATACATAATAATGTATTGTTGCCTTACTTTATTTATTTTATAAATACAAAAGTTTACACGTTCATTACTTTGATGGAGTACTTTTACAAAGTGAATATTCATCCGCAAAGTGAGAACAAAATCTTGCTATCTCCAAGCAAGTAACTCTAACCACATTGTGTTTGGGTGGGACCCCGTAATTGATATGGGGAAACTTGCGCCATTAGCAGGGAAAATGATTTCAATCCTCTGGAGGACCCTTGTCGCTAAGGCAGCTAACCGGAAAAAATGCCCTGGCCTATTACAGTATTAGGATTGTCGGTAGTACGTATCGATGTTTTAGAACCAACCAATCAAAGTCGGAATTGGAAAGCTTGACTTTGTAAAATTAAAATAACTACTACACTAACATGTGACTCCATTGATATTGCGGGTGTCCATGGGTAACGGCAATCGCTTACTAACAACAGGTGATCCGTTTACTCGCCTACCACCTACCTCATAAAAAAACATCATTATGCTTTTTTTTCGTAAGAAAAATCTCATTAAAATTGGGCCTCCCTCAATCACTTGAGGGGTAATTGCCATACTCACCACGCTTGGCAGACGGGTTGGCGAGGGTTTTGATATAAATGCAGAGTTTTCCTTCTCTGGGTGCTGATGATCATGCCAGCAGCTTTACCTTAGTCGCCTTTTACGGCACCTCGGTAAGAGTGAGGGTGGCCTATTCTTCTCTGCCGGTGACCACACGGCCATAGTACCCTACCCGTCAGCTTAAGGTTCACTTTCAACACTGACCATTGAATCTTGCGCCCATTATGTAGAACACCAAAAATATACAATAACAATAATAACTTCCTACAATATGGATTCCTTCAAACGAAGCGTGAAGAAGCATCTCGCGGACCAGTATGGCAGTCCCAACGGAGGTGATGCCTGACATCGCGTCCGTTGTAATTGCAACTTGGGCTCTTCTCTTGCTTACCATTAGGCTGAGGAGAGCTTATATAATGTGTCAGCTATAAAAAAAAAACATTCTTTTGTCGTTGAAGGCAACAACCATTTTGATAACGTAATTTTGAACTTTGCTTTTATTCTAAATTTATGTTATTGATGGCATTATAATTTATCTAAGTCAGACCCTTAGCATATATTTTCCTTAGCACCGGTCCTGGACGGTACCCTGATCTTCCCACGAACCTCACCGTTGAAAAGTGTACCATCCTCCGCTTCTCATGAATAGTTTAAATCTTAAAGTTAAGGTAACGGGTAGGGCACACTAGCGACGCCAATGGATGTTAATTTTTAGCTACTAAACCGGATAGATCCGGCTTAGTATCCGGTTTAAACAATATCGGGGTTACAATCTCTCAGCAAACACCTATACTATTTATTGAATACTTATAGTTAACTGTTTGATCTGCTTTTGCACTCGAATTTTGGATTACCGCCGAAAGTGGCCGCTTTTAGCGTGAATCAATTTTTCGCGTACAAAAACGGACCCAACATTTGTGCATGGTTATTTAGTAAATAGTATAAGTGTTTGCCGAGAGATTATAATCACAAAATTGTTCAAAATAGATTCGGTATATTAGCTAAAAATTAAAATCGATCGGCGTCACTAGTGTGCCCTACCCGTCACCTTAAGCTACCGACTATCTGTACACTTGGCTAGTACGAGTAGCTGTGATATTGTATCATGTTACGCGCACATTTGTCACAGTTTCGAGTTACTAGGTGCTTGATGGTGCGAGGGATTCTATTGTGATTTATTTTCGTCTATCAAAGCTACAAATTATTTACTATCAGCTTCATACGATAATAGGGTTCATAATGATCTCTTTTATTTTCCCCATATTTATTCACATTGTAGTATCATAGTGCCATAGTGACTGCCTGGGTGGCGCAATGGTTAGTGGGTCGCATTTTAAAGCGACGGTTGCGCTTGGGGTCCTGGGTTCGATTCCCGGGTCGGGCCAAAATTTGTACCTGAGATTTTCTGTTAAAAAATCTCAGTATTAACCCGGAGTCTGGAAGTTGGCGGTCTCGTACCCCCATGCCTCGGAAAGCACGTTAAGCCGTTCGCTCTTCGGTCGTGTCACACTAGTGTCCCATCGAAATAAGAGCGTACGGGAATAGAGAGTGCACTTGTATCTGCGCAAATACTTGTGCACTATAATATGTCCCCGCGTCGATGGCTGATCGCTGAGATTGGCCGCCATGACCGAAATATCGTTTTGGAGGACATTAGTATCATTGTATGTAATATTAATCATTTGATTAAGTAAACAGAATGCAGTACATTGTACTGCTGGGAACCACATTGGGCAAAAAGTAATAGACAATAGTTCGGCTCTAGCTGACATTGAAATTGAAGAGTTCATTGATCTACGCAGCTAGGCAGTTTATAGTGTCGCGCCTCTCCCGCACACGTTCCGTATAGTCTTTATCTCACGCCGAGATCAATGTACGCGTTCAAGTATGTGTGCGTATTGCTACGTGTTCCACTAAGCACCCTTACGTAATGTCTCATAAAAATGATGTATATTATATTTCTCAGAAAAACCGGGTAGAAATTATGGATTCGATTTCAGGTCTGCTTCACACTGGTAAACATTCCATCAAGGACAGTTCCTATTTCTGCCTCACCATCAAGAATGGAACTCTTTGCCGGCGCATGTATTTCCTCCTTTCTACGAGTACAATATGGATTCCTTCAAACGAAGCGTGAAGAAGCATCTCGCGGGCCAGTATGGCAGTCCCAACGGAGGTGATGCCTTGACTTCGCTTCCGTTTTAATTGCAACTTAGGTTCTTCTCTTACTTATCATCACTATATCATTGACTGCCCGGATGGCGCAATTGGTAGTGACCCTGCCTCTTACGCCAAAGGTTATGGGTTCGATCCCCACCCTGGACACACATTCGTGCGATGCACACTTGTGTTTGTTCGGTGTCTGGGTGTAACATATGTATTTAAGTATATATTTGTGTTCCTCTGTTATTTGATATCTGTAACACAAGTGCTTAAGCTACTTAGTACGGAATCAGGTCAACGTGTGAGATGTTGTGAGAATTATTATTATTATTATTATCAGGCTTAGGAGAGCCAATATACTGTGTCACTATAGAAAAAAAGGTCAATACGAAATTAAGATAACCTAACCCAATGTAACTAGCAGTAGTTACATTGGGTTAGGTTATCATATATAGGTTATCATTGTATTGGTATATACATTGGTGCAAACCAAAACCTAATAGTACTGTAGGACAAGTTATATAAAAACCATGAAATACAGCAGTTGCTTAATTAAACGAAGCGAAAACAGAGCTCGCTTAGAACTTTTGATTAAAACGTTAAACGGTAGCAGTTAACCCGAAAATAACGGTATAACAATAATGCTATCTAGTGATGGGACTAGTTGTGACTAATGACTCGAGTGATATTCAAACTAGTAAATAAAATTAAAAGAAATACTCATGTTATTCATCTCATCCGGTATCACCCTGCTTCTGAGTATAGAGCCTTTTTTTCAATTCGCTACTCCTTTTTCTACATTCTTCTGAGATTATATGGTTAAGCCACCATTATCTTAACAATTTTTGAAGTCAGTGTTCCAAATTTTTAATAAAAAATGCAGTCCTCGATTATGAATCTCCTATCAGAATTTTCATATCCTGCCTAGTGGCTTGAATATCTCAAAATGGTTTTTTGTAGAGTATTTTAGTGGCATTTTTAAAAAAAGTAACTCCATCTTGAATGTTGTGTGGTTTTGAAGTAATCCACCATATTTTCCCTATCATGATATTCATAATTCAAAATTGTAAAATACAAAAATAGAAACAAAACCCAGACAGGGTTTCGTTTCTATTTTTGTATTTTACCATATTTTAGAAAAGAGTAATTGTGCGTTCAGTAACTGGTTGTTATATAATATGTATTTGTATATTTGTCATTCCTCGGTTGTCTGATATCTGTAGCTACTTAGGCACAGAATAATTGTGACATAGGCCCGATTCGACCAATCTTATCCCGATACAAAATAATATAAATAATAAATAAAGTGTTTATTCTCACCATAGTTATTCAACCATTTCTTATAATAATTTATGTAAATAACATTGTTATGGTACAAAAAAAAATACAATGTTGGTATAGCGCTATCATTTTATACAAATCTGTCGTTATACTATATTTTTATCAACGGATAAAGATTGGTCGAATCGGGCCCTTGTACGGAATCAGGTCAATGTATGAGATGATGTTTTTTTTTACTTGAGTAGCAAAAACTCTCGTCCCAACACTACTGCCTGGTTACTTCCTAAGCAAAAACCCGCCCGTGAAGTTTATGGTTCAATTTAGTATATTCTGGCTGTTGCTTTTATTCTATTTCAATTTACAATTTCCATTTGGGTATGAAGACACCTTTTCTACTTAACTTTATTCAAATTATTCACGCTGTTTTATAGCTAAGTAGATAATTGCATTTATATTATTTAAAACCACTTTTGTATGCACTGTACCCTACTTAATGGCAAATAAATTTCGTTTAATTGAAGATTAAATAATAGTTATGAATAGATTTTTGCTAAGAACAATTTCTCCCTCCGACATGACATTATGCACTTATGCACCTCTACATCTAAGCTTGTAATTCCCAAGTTGCATTCAAAGCTGTCATTTCTGAGACCGGGGTACGCCTGAACCATGATCCAGGATTCGGGAAAATGGGGAATTACAATGAAGCAAACAATGAACTGCCGTCTGATCTTCGCAATCCATAAATAAGGGAACCAGGTTAACTGGATCACGGTTACATTTTTTGCACTTGACCTCATTTCACCTGATGTCACCTGATTGTCACTTTCAATAAGGTCAATGATGTAGCGTGCTTACCCAGAAGAAGCCTATTCACTCGCGACTTAAAGACACCCATATTGTAGCTCTCTGGGAATACAGAAGCCGGCAAGTTGTTCCATTCCTTAGCAGTTCGTACCAAGAAAGAAGAAGCGAAACGCTTAGTACGAGCTGGTGGAACTTGCACAGTGTAAGGGTGGATTCCTGTCGTCTTCCGTAATGTCCGGTGGTAGAAAGGAGGAGGCGGTATCAGGTCGTGAAGCTCATTCGAACACTCTCCAAAATGCATTTTTGAGAAACTATCCGAGACTTGCAGCTTTGCATGTCAAAACATCGTGTGAAGCTGCACTCCTCACGCTATTTTCCATCACCTCAGAGCCAATGGTAGAAATAAGCACATAGACATTATGCACTTGTGTCATCAGAACCAACGAAGTAACCACAAATATCACAAGATTGTTTGTACAGAGTGGCGATCGAACAAACGACCTTTTTTATCAGGTAGGTCGCCATTGTGCTAGTCGGTTAAGGTGACGGGTAGGGCACACTAGCGACGCCATTAGGTTTTAATTTTTAGCTACTAAACCGGATATATTTTAAACAATTTCGGGGTTACAACCTCTCGGCATACACTTATACTATTTATTATTTAACCATGCACAAATGTTGGGTCCGTTTTTGTACGCGAAAAATTAATTACCACGAAAAGCGGCCTAGCTAAAAATTAAAATCGAATGGCGTCGCTAGTGCGCCCTACCCGTCACCTTAATGTCACAAGTTCACAACACCGAAAACAAACAAAACATCCTAAATTAAAAATCTTTGCTTTAAGAGTTGAACCTTCCAACAATACTGAAAATCAGGTTTCAAGTGGACCTTTAAATCCGTATTCTACCGTCCACTACACCCGGCACTAGCTTGAGGTAATACCGGAATACCGGACGATATTCCGGTTACGATCCGGTATTATGGTCCCATCTGCAAGTTTGCGCTAAATGCAAAGAATTTCGTTTATCAAAGTTTTAAATTGCAACCCGGTTGGTCTATGTACTTTAGACAAAAACTATAAAACAATAATATTGGTCCACTAGTTCCGGTATTGGCTTGCGGTAATACTGCAGAGGTCCGCAAGATTGTGTGAAATTCAAGGAATTTCCTTTGTCAAAGAAATTCCTCAAAATGCAAGTGGTGCAACCGAGGTGCACTTTAGATAAAAAGTTACCGCTCTTGCTATTACTTTGTACATCGTGATTTTTACACCAACAATCTTTTCGAGTGCTTGTTGAAACCAATTTTCCCTAAAATTATAGGATGTTTTTTATATTGTGGCTCTACCCGAAGATATATTGCCAACGTCAAGTAACTTCATCGTCATCATCATCATCAGCCCATTTAAGTCCCCACTGCTGGGGCACGGGCCTCCCTCAATCACATGAGGGGTAATTGCCATACTCACCACGTATGGCAGACGGGTTGGCGAGGGTTTTGATATAAATGCAGTTTTCCTTCTCTAATCTTCTGCTGATGATCATGCCAGCAACTTTACCTTAGTCGCCTTTTACGACACCTCGGTAAGAGTGAGGGTGGCCTATTCTACTCTGCCGGGGACCACACGGCCAATCAAGTAACTTATTGAAAACAAAGTCAGTCACAGTCACTCAATAAAACGCCGATGTTTTGCGTTTTATCGACCTACGGATTCTGCCGATGCCACTCTAAACACAATCGCAGGTTTTCAGAGTCTATTAGGTCCAAGCAAGTTGTCACGTGCCATGCCGTGTGGGCCCCGGCAGAGTAGAATAGGCCACCCTCACTCTTACCGAGGTGTCGTAAAAGGCGACTAAGGTAAAGCTGCTGGCATGATCATCAGCACCCAGAGAAGGAAAACTCTGCACTTATAACAAAACCCTCGCCAACCCGTCTGCTATGCGTGGTGAGAATGGCAATTACCCCTCATGTGATTGAGGGAGGCCCGTGCCCCAGCAGTGGGGTCTTAAATGGGCTGATGATGATGATGATGAAGTTGTCACGTGATCACTCACTCGACACACAATAGAAGTGTTAAAAACGATACAATTCAACGATTCTTATTATTAGAATCACTTCGCGGCACTTCACTGCACAAATTAACTCCAAACATACTCTAAAATTATGATGTCTCTTGGATGCGGTCAGCATAAGACGTTTGAGGTTGACAGTTTGAAGATCCTTGAGGGAGGCTTATGTCACGAACGCGACGCGACGCGGAAGATCGGCTCTAGTCAGATATTGATATCGAAGAGTTCGTTGACCTACGCGCTAGGCAGTATATCGTATCACGTCTCTTTCGCACACGTTCCGTATATCTGTCTCTGTCACACGCCTGGATCATTGTACACGCGGATGTGGGTGTGTAGCCTATTAGGCTCGAGACGTAGGCAGCCGGCGTTCTCTGTCTATTTATTTTGTACTTAAATCCAGTTGTAAGCGTCACAGGATGATAATTATGATGATAATGTGGAGCAAGCGAGTCACCTGATGGAAAGTAATCAATTTTTGCGGGCTTTTTTAAAAAGGAGTACGCTCTTCTCTTAAACATACACATATATCGATATTTATTTCCTTTTAACCCCCATTTAAAGCTTCCTACCGAAAATCTATAACAACGACCGACCAATACCGATTAAAAACCGATTGTAAAAACGCAATCTCTATTCCCAATATCGGTTCGAATTAAAATCGATGCTAAGTCGAGAGGTAGTCGATTAAATGGTGCAGAAAACGGCCCAACTCGAGAATATATCGGTTTTCACTCCGGTTATCTGGAAAACCGGTGGGGATTGAAAAACTTACGAATATTGGGGATCCCGGGGGATTGTGACCTGTTGTGTAAAGTTTACAGCCCGGGATTATGTTGGAGGATGTTTTGTTAGATAATGTCCAGGGGATTCCATTGTAATGAAAGTTTTATTTCTAAATAGGCAATACAATTTTATTCTGTTCCTGTTATATAGGAACAGAGTAAAATTGTAATTGCCAACGCGTACGCGAAAAATTGGCGTGAATCAATTTTTCGCGTACAAAAACGGACCCAACATTTGTGCATGGTTATTTAATAAATAGTATAAGTGTTTGCCGAGAGAGTGTAACAACGAAATGGTTTAAAATAGATCCGGTTTAGTAGCTAAATATTAAATCGATTGGCGTCGCTAGTGTGCCCTACCCGTCACCTTAAATGTCGAATACACGAGAATTGCCCCTTATTCGCGACTTCAATGCAGAGTGTACGAGAATTGGGTTCCAAATCGTAAAGTTACAAAGTCGATCGAATATTTTGGAATCAGACAACACCCTTATTACCAGGTGGCACGTCACATATTCCCTTGCAGCTGCAACTTCTCCTTATCTCTCCGACCACTCGCAGTCAAATCCCCATTATTCCATTGTATCAGCCGAATTTATCACAAAATACTCCAATTCCAGAATTTTCCATCACATTTCCCATAACCACCTTCGAAACAACAATGGCTCCCGGGAGATTGTATAGATTATAATACGTTTGTCGGAACGTACAATCGAATGGGCACGGTATAATCGAGTCACGAATAATCGTCACGAGATTATCATCAAATCGGGTAAACAATTAGTTGGGGGCGGGAACTACTGTTTATTTTGCGTAATGAAAACATTTCATATCGATTGAGAGAGAAAAAAAATTAGAGCAATGCAGAACACCAATTAGTGTTAAATATTTACATTTATATCTAAATCATTCATTTTCAATATTCTATCATATTTTTCTTTAATTTCAATATAATGCTATTTTTATAGAAAAAGCATACTACGTGCTTTTGCTATGCTAATATGATTTTCATTAATTATTGTGCTATTACGATTTCGCGCGCTATCGTGATATCGGTTTCGCGCTATCAATGGTTTTAATAATCACGATTAGCAACTTCATATATTTAATTACTGCTATTCATGAAATAGCATGCTATTTCTAATTAATCCATTACTAGAGCCTAGAGAGCCCTGAGAAAGCTGGGATGAGTTTCAGTCACTGAATATCGCATATTACAGCTCTCCTGAAAGCCAGTCATCATTGCTCTTTCCGGCTAAATATTATGTTCATCATCATCATCATCATTTAAGTAAGCCAATAAACGTCCACTGCTGGACATAGGCTTATCACGTCGACCCTAAGGGATCTTTTGTACCTCCCCTATCCTTTGCACTCATACTCACGAAAGATTCGTTTCATCAGCGTCACGATTTTTTTTGGGGTTGAAGTGCCTGTAGTCTTCTGGTTTAGGATAAGCGTTACCTAGAAGACACATTCTGCCTCTGGCTAGTGAGTCGCATGATGTTCTATGGTTTCCGTCTCCTCCTAACCTAGGACTATAGCCTTGGTTATTATGTTGATTAACCCAAAAGTACTTTTCCCGGAAAAATACATTTGCAAAGTAATGGCTTTTTATACACACCGGCCAATTAACAGGTTTGTAATCGAAACGGAATTTCTTTTCAATGTGAAAATTTTCGTCCGGACGGCATTTTCCTTTTGATTTTGTATTCTTTAGTCTTTCAGAAACTCTCCAATTAAGGGTGGATTCGACCGATACTAAATGTATGGTATAGCGCTGTCATTCAATTACAAATCTGACGTAACCTTACCACTGATAAAAGATGGTCGAATTGGGGATTAAGCATTTTAGTGATGGAACTATTGAACGAAGTTACTTATATTGTTCATAGTTTCTTGCGCTTTTGGAAATCGGACTTAACTTTCTTGCACTCTTGTCTCAAGGTCGTATCATTTATCTATCTTAACTAACTTCTGTAAAAAATGTTTTAAAAGAGGTTGGACTGCATCACGGCATCTGGGGTCGCGGATTTGACCATAACATCACCTCTTTCCCTATAACTATACGGCAATTTAGAAATTCTCAGTGTCAGCTCGAAGTCTGGAAGTTGGCGATCTCATACCCGTGCCTCGGAAAGAACCTTAAACCCAGGTCATGAACCAGATCTGTTGATGTTGGATGTAGGTTCTGGGCCTGATCCCTCTTCGGTTGTGTCACACTAGTGTCCCATCGAAATATGAGGGTAAACGAATACAGAGTGCACTTGTGTTTGCGCACACACTTGAGCACTATATTATACACTGCGTACGTGATCGGTCGCCGTAGCCGAATCGTTTCGATATGACAACATGACGGCTGGGATGTTTCTCGAGGACGCCAAAAAATAAAAGATACATATCAAACTCCCGGAATGTTTTTTACCAAGAAAGTTTCTCAGCATTATCACCAATACACAAAACAACCAGCAAGTTAACTCCACGACGCTTATCTTAAAAAGGAAACGATAAAAACTCTAAACAGCGCCAGTAAATAATTTTGGACAATCCTAGCGCGATTTGCGTCAAAACGGGCGTGCCTAGTCGTTCCGTCACGTCGCAGATGGTAGATAAAACATGCGGCGAGGTAGTGAGGCGACACGACTCAAATTGTTATTGCACTCGAGTCAACTTTGATGTTTTCTGGAAGTCTCGAGGCAAACTTGACCGTGGGAGACCTACGCTTCGGCATAAATGGGCCAGTTTCGGCACACAGCGAAACACAGCACGTGTATTCGAGTGTAAGACACTCGTAATAAGAATTTTGTCCGTCCATAGAAACCAGTGGAGTCAAAGTAGTGCGCTGCCAACCTGTAGACTCATGTAGCGAAACACAGCACGGTGCTGTGTTTCGCTGCGTGAGTGAGGGTGCCGGAGGCCCAGTCCTGGGGATAGGAGGTTTAAAGGTTGGCCGCGTACTTGTTACTCCACTGGTGTTGCGGGTGTCCATGGGCGACGGCAAACGCTTACCATCAGGTGATCCTGCTCGTCTGTCACCTATCATATAAAAAAACTTTAATTTTAAAGAAAAACTCCTTAAAATGCTCCCAGCGAATTTACATCGCGATTCAGCGGGGTTCTACCAGTACTTCTGGGACTCTACTTCCAGGTATGGTTCAGTTTTTTAATTTGGGAAATAATATTAACAGAAACCAGTGTAAGGAAATATTACAGAAAATACTTGAGTTGGTTGGTACATCTTTAGTTAATACCTTTACTATATCTTTTTTCTTCTTCATAATTTTAAGTTTCGTTGTTCTCAAGGAAATGATCTAAATTTGTGGTTCAGAGATGCCAACCAGAAATTTCTTGAGGAATATGAGAAGGATTAATAAGAAATTTCATCAAATACAACCGGCGACTACGGACGAAGTTTCGAGTTCACTCTAGTCACTGAGTCCTCTTAATTAAACTTGTATTCAACAAACCTTTCAGACAGCCTTTCTAACAAGAAAAGTGCGCTGCCAGCTTTTTTAAAGTTGTAGTAATATCTCTCCCCCCCCACCCTCTTCCTTTAAAAGGCCGGCAGTTCATGGGCGTTCCATAAGGTGATGCCCTATCACATAAAATTTTACCCCGTGAAACTTGAGTTACTGAGTAACGTATATACTATCGCTTCCCTATTCGGCAGTATTTAAATCATGCCCCGTAAACCACGAACATTACGTCGCCCAGCTAAGCCTGACCTCTGACAGCGGCGCTGGTTGTCATACGAGACCGCAGGCGCACGTACAGGACTTCACCTCTTATCTGCACCGCGAGGGTCTAGCTATGGTGGTGGAGAAGCGTACGACGCGTCGAGTTCATTAATTACTTTTTTCGAGTTCCGAAGGAAGCGGTTGGTGATACGCTTGAAGGGAATAATACCTGTGTGTTTAAATTTAGAATTGGAGTCTTTGTTTTCATTCATTCGTTCGTGTGATGAGCGATTGTGTTTATTCAGTTTCTGGGTACGTCTCGTATCATTGGGGCCTTAGTATTCTTTCTAACTGCCTCACTGGCGCAGTGGGTAGTGTGTCGCACTTTAAGGCGCGACGGCTACGCTTGGGCTACCGGGTTTGATCTCCGGGTCGGGCCAAAATTTGTACCTGAGTTTTTCTGTTTAGAAATTCTGTGTCAGCGCGAAGTCTGGAAGTTGGGGGACTTGTTCCCCACGTGACTGGGAAAGATCCCTGTTGGGTCGTGTCACACTGAAATATGAGGGTAAGGGAATAGAAAATGAACAGTACTTGTGCACAAGTGTTTACTTGTGTTTCTTTCCAATGCAGGTGTAAAGCAGGGTCTGCGCTGTCTTTCAGCCGAGTGAGTTAGGATACCAAAGGCCCAGGAAAAAGGGAGTTTAGAAGTTGGCAGCGCACTAGTTCCACTCCACTGGTTTCCATGGAGGGACAATATTCTTATACCTTCTCTTATTACGAGTGTCTTACCCTCGAATATACGCGTTTTAAATTTGATACGAACTTTCTAAGCCAAGTTTATGACAGAGAATCTGATATCGTCTAAATATACTAACAGTTTATGAAACGTTTCAAAAATCTTGATGGCACGAAAGTAGTTCATGACTGTGAGTAGAAGAAGTGACTAAAAGCTGAACAATTTAACAAAACAGCTGTTACCAATCAGCCTAGTCTATATCTAAACAACCCAATTCCACAAGTCTACAACACTCCACTATTTCCAAACGAACCATTAACAAATGAGTTGCCTTATCGCGCCTAGGCATAAGCGACCCAAATAGGCCGCGTCAGGCCTAAAAATACCCGATCGGTTTGGCAACAAGTGTTCTCCATTTTGTATGGCCTGTTTGTTGAGACTGCTATAAATGGTCGTATGTTAGTCATAACTGACTGACATTTGTTTTATGTAAAAATCTAGACACATTAAAGTGGCTATATTTTGTGTTATCGTATATGATCAGCTTTTTGGGTATATTTGACTGACCGGATGGCGCAATTGGTAGTGACCCTGCCTCTTACGCCAAAGGTCGTGGGTTCGATCCCCACCCTGGACAAACATTCGTGCGATGATCACTTGTGTTTGTTCGGTGTCTGGGTGTAATATATGTATTTAAGTATATATTTGTGTTCCTCTGTTGTATGATATCTGTAACACAAGTGCTTAAGCTACTTAGTACGGAATCAGGTCAACGTATGAGATGTTGTGAGAATTATTATTTTTATTTAACAAATAGAGATGACCTGACCTTTTTAACGTTAGAAAGAAAACGTTGATTTAATGTTATAAAAGTATGAAACATAAGGTTGAAAATAAATGTGTGTCAAATGAAAATACATGTATGAAAAGCTGTTATTTAAGTTACATTCCACCCTCCCTCACTCTTACCGAGGTGTCGTAAAAGGCGACTAAGGTAAAGCTGCTGGCATGATCATCAGCACCCAGAGAAGGAAAACTCTGCATTTATATCAAAACCCTCGCCAACCTGTTTTCCAAGCGTGGTGAGTATGGCAATTACCCCTCATGTGATTGAGGGAGGCCCGTGCCCCAGCAGTGGGGACTTAAATGGGATGATGATGAAGTTAATTGTAAGTATGTAAACATAGTCAGACTATGCCATAGTGTAATTAATTTGAGTATGATGATAACTTAGGTTCTAAGGGTGGTTTGTAATACTAGGGCAATGAATTTCAACTTTCACGGAAATATTAACAATCAGGCTCTATTTTTAGAGCCTGACTGTTAATATGATAAAATTAATATACTTGAACATAAATAACTCAATAAAGAACTAAACATGCTTTGACACTTTAAACTTTGTTAATGACGTCATCCAGACGGGTTTTATGACTCCAGCCACTCTACATTTAGGCTAAAATTTTAACAACAAATTACTAAGAAGATGTTTGCTATGTGTGTCTAATGTAAGAAATAGTACAATTTGATTGAGATACGTCCATCAAAAACATCTTAAAGCTTCATTACCGGTTTAATCGAATTAAGAGGGTGTTAAGTTAATTCAATTATCTTTTATTTGTTCCAATTACATACATTTTCTTGTGGTTTATTTATTTTCTTATTTTTGTTGCAGGTAAGTTCAAACCTCCGGTGCAGTCTTCAATCAAAACAAGCTTGGAACTATGGTGATTCTTAAAAAATACTTACCTATTTCAATATTAACTTATCAGGATTTAAAAACATCCTTAAAAGTTTTCAAAATTCAAAAATAGCTATTGGATCTCAGACAAAAAGATGGTCCAAAGTTCAAAAAAGTTAATTAACTTCACGTGTCATCGTATGTACAGTCAGAATCAAAAGTAGCTGAACATTATAGAACTTTGTCACACTAAGTTTTGCGCAACTTGAGTAAGTCAAACACTTATTAAAACTGCGCAATGGTTAGTGTGACAAAGTTCTAAAATGATCAGCTACTTTTGATTCTGACTGTACATTCGCGAGCAAACAAATCGACTCAGGACCTAATTTTCATACGAACATACTTATTTCAGAGGCCTATAAATATGAAAGTATCTATACTTTATTGATAATTTTATTGTAAATCGATTTCAAGTGTTTAAATTTCAATTAATTATCTTAACGAATTACAGAAAAGTGCCGTTTTTTTAGGAAATTGTGGTCCCATAATATTGCATTTAGGAAGACAAACCACTTGCTCAATCTTAATTTTAAAACATTGGCATGTTTCTGCAGCTTGTGAACTAAAAGAAAACATTTTTGACATCGATTTACAACGTTCTTGTACGCGAAAAATTTATTCACTCCAAAAAGTGGCCGCTTTTGGCGCGAATCAATTTTTCGCGTACGCATTGGACGCAACATTTTGAATGGTTATTTAATAAATAGTATAAGTGTTTGCCGAGAGTTTGTAACCCCGAAATTGTTTAAAATTGATCCGGTGTAGTAGCTAACAATTTAAATCGATTGGCGTCGCTAGTGTGCCCTACCCGTCACCTTAAGTGCGTTATTTATTTAACATTTTGCGCTGTTCTGTACACACCTTTTTCCATCTCCCAATCCCTGCCGTTTCTAAAACCTTGGATAGACCAAGTGCTCCCTTGTTAGAAAAAATTACAGCTAAAAAGGGGTTGCTATTAGGGATTCTGTTAGGGGTCTTTATAATGCCCAACTTGTCAGGCTCAGAGTCTCACCCGTTCTAGTGTAGATATAATAAAATCATGAAAATATAACACACACTCGTTTACAAGCACACTCACACATAAAACTCACACATACATGCTTTACATACATCTTTTTTTTTAATCCTAATTCTTTTTATTCTTTTTCTCTTCCTCTCCTTTGTCAATTCTGACGGCCGGAACTCGCCGTAAGGGCTAGTCTGAAAACCAGCGTTTGGGCATTTAGCCGAGCAGATGCTGAGACTAGTACCTTTTGTCAATAATTGTACTACAGCCATACTTAGTTTATAGTTTTCGTTTATATTATTTTGTAGCCTTAGATTTATTGTTAGTTGGTTTTTCTATCTTTTTTATTGACAATAAAGATCTTTTTACTTTACTTTACTTTTACTTTAAAAATCGTGAAACCCAGTCTAGGACTACATTTGAGCGCAAAATAACACCTGGCTCGACGTAATGTCAAGGGCCAAGCTGAGAACGATTTTAGCTCAGTAGATACGAGTAATGGTAACTTAGGATAAGAATCTGCGACTTAGCGGGAGTAGACGTGTGTAAATCTTTACTGAAACGACTCAGTGATCCGACTCAGCGAAATGATACACTATAATGTATCAAGACGGGAATTAACACGATATTTATTATGTGAAACAACATTGTCCGCTCGTGACCACGGCTGCTGTAACGTAGCCGAAACGTCGAGCCAAATATGTGAGTACACAATGTTGTTCCAAATAATAAATATCGTGTTAATCCCCGTATTGATACATTATAGTTATGATACACTGTTCCCAATATCTTATGTTCGCTCCGAATTTATCATTCGACTCAAATGTCAATCGGCACGCGGTAGTAATCTCGCTCACTGATACGGATGAGCCGAAAGATCCGACTGAGCTGAATGATCCGATTGAGCCGAATGATCCGAATGAGCTGAATGATCCGAGTATGCCAAATAATCCGAATGAGCGGAATAATCCGATTAATCACGATAATTGAATTAATGTTCCAAATGAAGCGTTACACTGTTCCGCATCTTTGTACTGATCCAGATGCAAATGTTCCAATCTTTTGAAAGTTACGTTTTTTGTCAGGTCTAAACGGGAGGTTGTAGGTCCATGCAGCACGGATTTTTCAAAGCTTTGTGCATTTTTCTACCATTGGTTCTGGCGGTGAACGAAAAAGACGTAAAGAAACGAAAGGAGGTTTTGCATAGTTTCTGACTCGTGTATTATGATTCAGTTGGTCTGGTTTCCCTGTTGAAGGTTTGCGAAGATCAGACGGCTTCATTATAATTACCAGACTCTTTAAAGCCTTGTCTAAGGCTCAGAGTCTAAGCGTGCCCCGGGGCTCCGACAAAACAGCATTGGACGCCACCAGGAATTTGCTGACATGGTGGAGTATACATTTAATTTCCCGGTAAATTTAGTTTCATCGATTCCCGAGTCGAGCAAGTGCGTTTTTATTCCCGATTTTTTGGGTTTGTGACCACCAATCCGAATTGGGCAAGAGTGGTGATTAAGCCTGTTTCCATCATAGTAACTGTTAGGGTCCTAACTAAAGGACTTGAAATAAAAGGTGGACTGTAGATTAAAAATATAGGTTTATTGCTAGGTAAAATTTTAAATTCCTTAATGTATTTTTGTACACTATTCGTTTTGATTTTATTGTTTTCCAAATTTCGTACTAGTACATTTGTAAGAACCAAATATTGTAGGTAGTTCATGTAACAAGCACACTTTAATTTAATGTTAAAATTAATGTCTGTTTCGGCACTGGTTATCTGTGAAAAATATGTATAAATAATTATGTACTTAATTGTTATGGCTGTTTGTGCCAAAATAAAAAAAAAGGGGAGACGCGTCTATTCCCTAGCCTATCGAATTGCGCAGTGTGGTGCTGGCTGGCTGACGCGAAAACGCCGGGCGTCCAAGCGCTCCCGCAGCGCGTTTGTTGGTGCAATGCTATCCGAGAGTCGCCAGGATTCGACCCGAGAGCGCTCGCGCGCCAACAGTAGCAATGACTTGAGTTCTATGATAGAAGCCTGTGCCTTACATTGGGATTATAGGCTGATACTTTACTTTTACCAAAATTTCTAAACTATCGTGTGTATTTGGTGGAACGATTGCGGGAGGGTAAACAGAGAGACCCCCTGTAGATTTTGCCTGGAAAACATCTGTCGTAGTAACAAGATGTGGAGATATTGACCTTATGTGTTTACAGGTCAATGAACTTGAGTAATCGCGGTTGAAATTGTAAAAGCAAACACAATTAGGCTTATTGATGTGAAAATACTTTTTAAGGTCAATGTGCTTTCAAGTTCAATGATTGGTAGGTTTTTATTTCAACTTGTTTATTTTCTTTGTTTCTAGATAAAACCTTATGTTTCAATATCGCAGAAGATAGGATTTAGTCATTTTAGGTCAAATTGCGATTTGAGTAGGTATATTTCAAATAACAAAAAAAAGGCCGGTGGTTTCCTAGTCGAAATCATAAGTTTCAGTTTTCTAATAATCTAGCTTTATAAGCTACAGAAGTTATCACTAAGTTATAAATAATTTAGTAGTTGTAATGCTTCTTGGCATTAGGTTCGCCTTATGGTATCAAAATTTGTGCAATAAAGTTTTAAATAAATAAATTAAAATAAATTGTCGAGAATTAGCCGTGTCTTAAACTTGGGTTGACTTTTACCATCAAATTACTCGTTTTCTCCGTTTAATGTCGCATTGGAGTCACAATATTTTCCTAAAAATTATTAAAGTGACCTTCCCCAAAACCCGTAGGCTTAACTGGCCAGTGATGTGCATACGTAATTTAATCAGGCCTAATTCCCGGCCCGGTGTCAAATTTGGCCGGTTACTTTCCCATCAGAATTCCACCTCCATTCCTCTAGCGAAGGTTGTAATTCCGAACCTTCAAGTAGGGAAGTACTAGATATATATCGATGAATAGAAAGCTTTAAAAATTTGGTGATAAAATATATATATAGATCCTCCTGCCAATATTTCAGCTAGGCCCATCTTACAAACTTTCTGCCTCGTACGACAAAACTATGGAATGCACTGTCGCCTGCGGCATTTCCGGACAGATAAGACCTGCAAACCTTCAAGAAAAGAGCGTATTCCTTTTTAAAAGGTCGGCAGCGCACTTGTGACTCCTCTGGTGTTGCAGGTGTTCATGGGCGGCGGTAATCGCTTACCATCAGGTGATCCGTCTGCTCGTCTGCCCTCTTTCCCATAAAAAAAAACAAACAGCATAGTACATGTATGTACTAGGCTGTTCACGAATAAATTTACTTACCCTCATATTCCGATGAAATCCGACGAAATGGGACACCGTTAACTTTCAGACTCCGGGCTGACATTGAGAATCTCTTAAGGTGACGGGTAGGGCACACTAGCGACGCCAAGCGATTTTAATTTTTAGCTACTAAACCGGATCTGTTTTAAACAATTTCGGGGTTACAAACTCTGGGCAAACACTTATAATATTTATTAAATAACCATGCACAAATTTTCCGGGTCCGTTTTTGTACGCGAAAAATTTATTCACGCCAAAAGTGGCCGCTTTTGGCGTTAATTCACATTTTGAGTACAAAAGCAGACCCAAAAGTTAAGCATAAGTATTTAATAAATAGTATAAGTGCTTGCCAAGAGGTTGTAATCCCGAAATTGTTTAAAATTGATCCGGTTTAGTAGTTAAAAATTAAAATCGATGGTGTCGCTAGTTAGGGCTACCCGTCGACTTAAATCTGTTAAAACTCAATTACTTTCTTCATCTGCCTTTCGGTGAATCGGGTGATCAAGCTTAAGCCTTATACATAAGGTAAAATGATATGATGGTTAGTGATTATGCCCGCCCATGGACATCTGCGACACACGGGGCATCACAAGTGCGTTGCCGGCTCTTAAGGGAGGAATGCGCTTTTTTCTTGAAGATTACCAGGTCGTATCTGTTCGGAAACAACATCGTTGGTGCGGTAGGAAATGGCGTGAGAAGCGCACTGTGGTGGAATAAAATCCATCCAAGTGATGTTGGTGAAATTTGGAGTTCTGGCGTGATGTACGATTGTAATAATTTGTAGCTGGAATAAGGCCGAACAGCTCCTCGGAACAGTCCCCATTGTAGATGCAATAGAACTTAGGTTCTGCTTAAAGATTTAAATGACTCGTCTTTCACATAAAAAAACTCAGGTTAGGTACCTTTTTTACCTTCACGTCGGTTGCAGGAACAGTATACCATAACTTGTCGGAATAAAGGTTATTATAAGAACTAACTAGTTACTGCTAACACTGCACCTAGAGGACAGAGGTCATGTCCCTTAACATCTAAAAGTCGTCGATATCGACTATCGATTCCCGGCATTGTGTGACCCAAGGTACCTACGCCAATCCCTTTTTTCGTACTATCCAATTGGGGACTATTTGGAGTCACATTCCAACTGTTTGCCGGCTTTCGACGCTTTGTTGGCGCTCACATCCAATATTGGTTCAAACACCAAGGACCGTCTCAAAAGAAATAGTGAAATTTACTTCGGGTTTTATTGAGAAACATTTGATGTTACTGCAAAGACCTTTGATTACTGCGAAATGTATGTAAGGAGTTGCGTTTTTGCCTAGGATGTGTGAGAAGTAACCCTTTATTTGCCTTGCCGATCAAAGTATTTGTTTGATACTTATGGAAATACATTAAAATGTAAAGCATCACATTAGATTTATCAAAAATAATCCTGTAGTCGTCACTTATTAAGTAATTTACTTTCAAAACTGATTATATATTTATTGCTTCAATGGATTTTTTTTATGTTCATTCCCAAATATCATTTACGATTTTCGAATATAAATAAACATTCTATTTGCAAATCACAAACATTTTTCTTCAATACCCACTTAAAATCCACTCAAGTACCCGCGGCTCAAAGAGCACTCAATAATTCCAATATCAAGACAAATAGAAAATTATTAAAACATTCCGTTGAGGCGCGAATTATTTGCGGGAAAAATTAATTACTTCCCCAAGAATTTCCATTACGGGATTGTGTGAGAGGAAATTTCAAAACTCACTTCGCGTCATTATTGGAAAAAAATAGTTCAAAAGCCGGTTTTCCCCGGAAAATTGGCATTAAACAGTTAGCCTTAGCGTTGGCGGCACGCCAAACGGTACCGTTTCTTTGGCACTTAAAAGAAAAGGTGAAATAAGTATGTACGTGGAAAATTCCCTATAGCAACTGGCAGTCTTTGTGAAGTTATGAAATGGCTTTCAATCGAATTAATTCTAAATCGGAGTTTGGATTTTAGCTTTTTAGACATGTCATTCGCAGGGTCCGAACCTTTTGTAAGATATAGATTTTTTGTTTTTTATGTGATAGGTGGCAGACGAGCTGACAGATCATCTGTTGGTAAACAATTGCCGCCGCCTATGGACACCCGCGACACCAGTGGAGTACAAGTGCGCTGCCAACCTTTTAACCCTCCTTACCCCCGAATTGGGTCTCCGGTACACTCACTCACGCAGCGAAACACAGCACAGTGCTGCTTCACGCTGGTTTTCTGTGAGGCCGTGGTATCACTCCGGTCGAGTCGGCCCATTTATGCCGAAGCGGGCTCTCCCACGGTAGATCAAGATCAAGTAGACTGGGTGGTTCAGATCGCGAAATATTCATTTTATCTAAATATCTTTAGACTTGTATGGCGATTTTCTTAGAAGTTGTGTTTTCTACAGTGACATTTTTTATTTGCAAAGTAACCATTAATGCTACTAATAAATAATCCATTGTGCTTAAACGGACGATTAGGAACAAGGATAGTTTTTGATTTTGAAATAAAATACTTTTTATTAAAAAAGTTAGTATTGATGAAAACGTCAATTCTGCCCAGTTAAAAAAAGTCATTTTTATATAATAAACTTGCCCTGTTTTAGTACTTTATTTATTAGTTACCTATTTATGTTATATAAATATATATTTATTATTCTTTCCCTATTTCTAATGTTCACATTTATTGCATGCAGTGTTCACTGTTATTAGAATGAACGTATGAATGTATTTAATGTAATGCTGTGTTGTCATGTAAACGTTACATTCCGTTTGTGAACCAAATAAAAAAAAAATAAAAAAAAATATTCTCATCTCTATTTAATATAAACCTTACAAACGTAGTCTTCAACCAGAATCACAATAAAATAACAGTATGGCGACTTTTCGCTTAGTAAAGGAATTATACATCCCATTGTGTCTAGGAAAAAACGCTGATTTGAAACTTTAACCCTTATTAATTATACATAGATAAACTCTATCTATTGAAAAAAAACGCTTCAAAATCCTTTGCGTAGTTTTAAAGATCTAAGCATACATAGGGACAGACAGCAAAAGCGACTTTCTTTTTATAACACAGTATAACAAGAGCTTCATGTTATAATGTGTTTATACTATGTAGGGATATGCTTTGATCGAATCTCTACATGTCTGTACGTATATTTTTTGTGCCTCCTCTGATACCTATTATTTCTAGCGGCTACGAAATTCTGGACTCAGAAAACTTTTAATTAAACCTGAATTGATTTAGAATTCTTGCGGGAAACTTTAGATTAATTTTTACCTAACACACCTAGCAATCGATATACTTACCTGAACAGTGAATTAGTAATCGATATACCTAAATGTGTTTGTTACTTTGTCAGTATTGTACCTACCTATTTCTCTTTTTTTCTCAATGTCGCTTCCAATGTGTATCTTATGGTCAATAAAAGTTCTACATTTCCTCCATTGTAGGTATGTTTTGTATCATATTTTTAGAAAGTTTCAAAAAAAATGTCCTTTATATTTTCGCCAACAGGTTTAGCACCATATTTTGACCGTGGTGAGAGCCACTCCTCGGCATGAATGGACCGGCTCGACCGGAGATATACCACGGCCTCACAGAAATCCGGCGTGAAGGAGCACTGTGTTGTGTTTCGCTGAGTGAGGGTACCGGAGGCCCGATTCGGGGAGAGGGGGGTTTGAAGGTTGGCAGCGACTACACTGGTGTCGCGGGTGTCCATGGGCGGCGGCAATCGCTTACCATCAGGTGATCCGTCTGCTCGACAAATAAAAATAATTGCTATATTTCCGATGGCCTACCTTTTTGTAACCTTTGTTTGTATCAAATTTTACGAGCATCGAGGCAAAAATTGTGCTTAATTCCCACGCCGCAAACATCAAATGATTAACAAGAGATTCAGTTATCCTCTCGTTTCCTCGCTCATTCGATTTCGACCAATCAAATTGGTTGAGTGTTGTTGGAGGTTTTAGAAAAGCAAATTATTTACGTATGACGTGCCTATTTGAATAGGATTAGGGTAAAAAACGAGGTTGAAAATACAGGTTTATTGAATGTGCTTTTTTTATTTTTTTTAATGAGAAAGGGAGGCAAACGAGCAAGCGAGTCACCTGATGGTAAGTGATCACCGCCGCTCATGGACATCAGCCACACCAGAGGGAGTGGAGATGCGTTGTTAGTGCTTAAAAACTAAAACCTTAATTTCTCTAAAAACATTTTGTGTGGTTTTAGCAACTAATGTGATGTGTCATCATCATCATCGTCAGCCCATTTAAGTCCCCACTGCTGGGGCACGGGCCTGCCTCAATCACATGAGGGGTAATTGCCATACTCACCACGCTTGGCAGACGGGTTGGTGAGGGTTTTGATATAAATGCAGAGTTTTCTTTCTCTGGGTGCTGATGATCATGCCAGCAGCTTTACCTTTAGTCGCCTTTTACGACACCTCGGTAAGAGTGAGGGTGGCCTATTCTACTCTGCCGGGGACCACACGGCCCATGTGATGTGTACCTAGTACATTAAATTGTTGACAGTTTGCTATCGCAATGCCCTTAAGGAATATATAACAAAGGAGGCTTATTTTGCGAGAGTGAGGAAAAAGTGATTTTATGTTTATTTTTTTAACATTTTATTTCTCTAAATTCAAATAACTTTAACCGACTTCATAAACACACTAAAACATCGTTATGTCGATTTGAAAATCCCCTCAAACCCATTTTTTAAGTCGAGCTCAGAGATAACCCCGACATAACTCCGCAGAATATCGGAAAGGACACGTATCTTTGGAGAAGGATACCGTAAAATTTATTGGGCATTTTTCTGTGGGTCTGTCAGATTCAATGCGTTAAAGGCAGGTTAAGCGAAGGGGTTTCGGCAGAGCCCTGGTCCGTGACAGGTGGCATAGGAGCGGGTGTCTCCTAGGGTCAAGTCCAAGTTTAGAGAACAAAGCGAGGTAATTTTTTTTCTCTTTATTTATAGGAGCCTTTGTAGACAATGGGAAGTAATCACAGAAAACCGGCGTGAAGCAGCACTGTGCTGTGTTTCGCTGAGTGACTGAGGCTACCGGAGGCCCAGTCCGAGGGAAAGGGGGGATTTAAAGGTTGGCAGCGCACTTCTGACTGCACTGGTGTCGCGGGTGTCCTTGGGCGGCGGCAATCGCTTACCATCAGGTGATCCGTCTGCTCGTCTGCCACCTATCAAATGAAAAAGTTATTCTCGCCAATTTCCTTATACACTGTCTACGGGACAGCTAAATAGCGCGATATTCGATGTGTGATGATAAGCGAAGACACGCTAAGGATTGTTATTTTATTTACAAATTTTGTACAGCTTCAGAAGTTTTTTGTCTTCTCTGATAGGTAGGTTATGATCCAAAATATTAGTTCACTGCTATTTGTCGCGCTATTTTTAGATCATCCTGTATTTATATACGGTATATGTCAATACCTCCTACACATTAATTGAAATAAGAAATCGACCTTAACACTAATGACATAGGAAAGTATTTTTCTCAAAATACCTGTTAGAACGTTTTGGCCGTAGAATGAGGTAATTTAAGGGTTACAAAGACATAAAAAAAATTGTCTCTCCCTCTCTTTCTCTCTCTATCTATCTATCTAGCTCTTTCTCTTTCTTTATTGAATCCACACTTTTGTAACCCTTATACCAAACCAACTGGATCAACACGTTCCCTCCACAATGGACGATGAGAGGGTGCTCAGGGGTTTTAGTATGCGTAACGCATTTCCCCTGGGAAAACAAAAAAAAAACCGACTGAATCCCTCAACAGTTCCATGAGGCGATCCGTCTGCCCGTCTGCCACCTATCACATAAAAAAAAAGTTGTGTGCGAATCTAACCTGAACCGTGCAGGATTTCCCATGATGTTATTCCTCATCACCGAGATGGTGATAAATAAATATAACGGTGTTGGTTGAAGTGCTGGTTAGTAAGGGTCACATTTGTCTGCAGCATTTAATGAAAATTATTTTCAGAAAATCTTTTCTTCAACCTAACCTCTGTATTGAAATAGATAGAGATAAAATGCAGTTCTCTCGATACATCAAAGGAAAAAAATCCTTAGTTAGCTTCTTTGACTAATTAATCCTCTCCCGAGCTCGTTCATTTATTAACTGATTGAAAATCTTATTCTACGAATCAAATTGCATTACTATCGTAGCTTATGGATTATAGAATTCATCTTTTATAAAAATGTATCGTAATTAATGATTTATTTATTTTATTTTATTTTATTTGATACAAAAATCCACAGCTCTTAATGTTAGATACAAAACTCTTATATACTAATCTTACAGCTAATAACGGACTTTCTTTATTTTTCTTATATAAAAATAACGAGACGACGAGACAAGGAAAGACTTTTAGCAATAAAACCTAGGTAAATGTTAAATAAGTCGATAATAACTTGTAACGGTTATTGACTATAATATTATTATAATAATATGCACACAGGAAGTATAAATAATAAAATATGCCAATAAATATAGATATACCTTCGCACCCAAATACAAACATCATATAAATAAATAAATAACCAACTAAATAAATAAATAAAAAAGGCTAAATAAAATACTTATACTTAAAAAAACAATGAAGATGAATGATGATGGTAGTGTTAAGATAAAAAAAGAATTCTTTTGCATTTTTTTGTGAGAACTTATGCGAGGTACGTCGCTCCTGGACGTACGTCCACTGCTGGACATAGGCCTCCCCCAATGTTCTCCACAAAGATCAGTACTGTGCCGCCCGCATCTAATGGCTTCATGCGACCTTCACCAGATCGTCGGTCCACCTTGTGGGGGGCCTGCCTCGCTATGTCCTCTGCCCATTGCCACTTGAAGCATGCCATCCTTTGGGCTATGTCTGTGGCCCTAGTTCTCCTGCGGATCTCATCATTTCTGATACGATCACGCAAGGAGACCCCGAGCATAGCCCTCTCCTTGCTCTGTGGGTGACTTTGAGCCTCCTTAATCAGCACATTGTAAGCGGCTACGTTTCGGTTCCACTTCACTGGCAACACGCGCATTGAAGACTTTCGTCTTGAGAGACTGCACTTTTTTATACTGTTGGTACGAGTATACATATCGGATCTTATATGAGTATTTTTATAGTTTCAACAATTATTCATGTTTATTTTGGTTTTTTTTTTGCTTTGCGATTTATTCGTAATTGTTGACCAATCATCAATCTCAACGTATTATTCCCGATAACGTCCAAAGCTGTCTCTTAGGAACTCGAGATTTGCTTTTCTCCTATTGCACTTTGGGCTAACGGTATTTCTTCTGCTCCGACAATTTTTTTAGGGCGTCGAGCTAGCGTTGATGTGGAATATCGGATATTCTATAGTAACGGCAAGAGCGAATGGCGCTTAGGGTTACTGGTCAGGACTTCTGGGTTTGGAATATTTTTCTTTTTTTTCCAAAGGAGATCATCATGGCGTTCACCTTGCAACATGTAGGGAATAAGATGGTGTATGGTAAAGGTGGGAAGCATTCGTTTGGATTGAATACTTGGGGAACGAAGTTTGGATACGCCTCCGATTTCAAATCCTCGTTACATACAGGGTGTATCTGTGAACATGTACATCCCTATAACCACGTGTTCTATCAACTATTATGAACAAAATTTGTTCTATGACTTCTATAAATTCGCATTTAAAAAAATCTACTTTTCATACAAAGTCGGTCACGTGACTCGGTCGTTTTGTATGGGAAGTTAAAAAAATTTTTCGACGAATTTCGAAAAGTCGTAGAACAAATGTTGCTCAGAATGGTTGGTAGAACACGTGGTTAAAGGGATGTAAATGTCGCTAATTTTTCATCTCCTGAACCGTACAATTTAAGTAGGCAGAAAATTAATGTCCCATCCGATACCTAACATAATGGAATCTACTTTATCCTCTATACTTGTGCCGAAGGCAGCTTATTTATAGTCGAAGAGCTTATAAATGTAATCCTATTAAAGTCTAATAACTCCTGTACTAGCCGGCAGTGTATTGTCAAAGGTGTTATCGTGAATTAGACTCTAAGGCCATTAATTTAAGGTCGGGAGTATTTATGAGTACGCAAACGGGCGAGGTGTTAAGTAATTTGCATATCACTGTTGTAAATTGCGATGTCGTAGTTAAAATGGCCACGTCTCTTATTTCTTGGGAGAAATATATTTTACTTCCGCTTTCTTGAAAAAGTAAAGAATGCCTTATGAGTACCATACCATACTATTTTTTGCATGGAAAAAAACATGTGGCACAAATAAATTATGAATTAAAATATAATATAATTAGAACCATAATTCAAACTTTGCGTACATGCGACTACGTTCAGAAGGCACTTCAGTGACATTGACAGGAGGGCGTTGTACACAGTTTTTTAAGTGAAGAAATGTCAAAACAACATTAGTTCCGACTTTTGCCACATGCCAATTAACCGTAGACCAACGATAGTCATACCATTGAAATAAGCTTGCTTTATCTGTGTCGCTTAGTATATCTCGTGCGTGTCTATGGTCAATCACCAAAACTATAGACAAACATGTTCATAGACAAATATATAGTCGTGACGTCATCACTAAAATTATGCACTTAGTCGGAATCTTGCTTAATTGCTTGCTTTTCAAAATTGAATGTAAACAGACCCCCATGTGCCCAAATGCACCCCCATAACCCACAAGTTGGTGTAAGTACCCATTTCCATAAACTTAGTATGTTTGTTGTATATAGGGTTGTCAGAAGCCCGGTATACCGGGACATGTGTGTCCGGCCAAATTAGAAAGTGTCCGTCCTGTCCAGCTTTCTTTTATATGATAACAGACGGATCAACTGATGGTAATCGATTGCCGCTGCACATGGACACCAGTAACACCAGCGGAGTCACAAGTGCGCTGCCAACATATGAACTGTCCTTCCCATGAATTAGGCCTCTGGTACTCTCTCTCTCACTCGCCGTGAAACTAGACTCTGCCTGGTTTGTTCTGCTTTTCTAATTACTCGTAATCTTTTTTTTTATTAGGAAAACTTACTGCTTACAATATTATGTTTGTATCTTAAGTTACATAATCAAAAGTTAATTATTCTTTTTTCTTTCGCATCAATTGTGCGTAGACTTCCGCTGCACAGGCTCATTGTATAGCGCAATGGCGAATATAAGACTATCTATCACCCCTTCGTCCCAGTCTAACGGATATGACAGCTATTAATCAATCAAGGAGACTAATTCGTTCAATACAAATACAAAAGAATTTATTGTGTGCGTGCACAATTAATTAAGGTGACGGATAGGGCGCACTAGCGACGCCAATCGATTTTAATTAATAGCTACTAAACCGGATCTATTTTAAACAATTTCGTGGTTACAACCTCTCGGCAAACACTTAAACTATTTATTAAATAACCATGCACAAATGTAGGGTCCGTTTTTGTACGCGAATAATACCGCTTTTGGCGGTAATCAATTTTTCGCGTACGCGTTGGATCCAACATTTGTGCATGGTTATTTAATAAATAGTATAAGTGTTTGCCGAGAGGTTGTAGCCCCGAAATTGTTTTAAATAGATCCTTTTTAGTAGCTAACAATCAAAATCGATTAGTATCGCTAGTTAGGGCTACCCGTCGCCTTAACACAATATGTAGTTGTAATAGTATAGCAATAACATACATGTTATTTCTAGCTTAGAACCGTTCTAATTGTTCAATGATGTTGTCTCACATAAAATTAAATAAATTGACGTGTGTGTTTGATCTGAGCATTCAGGTTGTCCGATTTTTTTTCCAACTGTCCGGGTAAACTTGTAGGGATTGTCCGGCTTTTCGGTTGTAAGACCTGACAACCCTAATCGTACCTACAGGGTTAAGTAAATACCCTAGGAGCCCTCGTCAAGGCGCACGTGACCTCTCTTGATTAAATACAATGATAACCCAAGAGCCTACAATGAATCCGTGACGTAATGAGAGAGAATATGTACCTGCCGCATTAAAAAAAAAAGAGATGCACAGCGCAGATCTTTATAGATTTGTTTGTGAATTCCGTTTCTTTGAAGGCCCTTAAAGGTTCATGTTGGTATTGTTTAAGAAACTATCCGAGATTTGCAGTTTTCCACGCGATGTTTTCCCGGACCGCCGAGCTAATAGTGGAAATATGCACAATTGAATGAATACCTTTGCACAAAGACCCACGCTTCAATATGAATGGGCCGGTTCGACCGGAGTGATACCACGTCCTCAAAGAAAATTGACGTGAAACAGCATTGTGCTGTTTCGTTGCGTGAGTGAGGGTACCGGAGGCCCAATCCCGGGGAAAGGGGGGTTGAAGGATCGGCAGCGCACTTGTGACTCCATCCATGGGCGGCGGCAATCGCTTACTATTCGGTGATCTGTCTGCTCGTCTGCCATCACATAAAAAAAATTGCACATAGATTTCAAAAATCCAAAAGGGCACTGTCGAATTCATACAACGACCACGTATGGAAGGCGCTTTCTTATCCACTGAGCTACCATCGCCCTACTACGATTACACGACGTCATTCATACAAAATTACCTAACCCCTCTGTGACGATTCTCTTTACAATATTTTACGCACACCTCTATTTTTCTTGCAATAAAGCTGGTATTTAAACAGCACGCGACAGTGCCACTTAAATTTTAAATTGCGAACGATCGTGACGGTTGACTTACGTTGCGCGCCATCTGTCGTGTCTTTTTGTAGTTTGAGTATTCGGATTTTAAATTAGAAACATTCGATTAATGAATCGTATTTGTATAGTCCGCGCCACTAAAGAAATACCGTGGAAAACCACGGAACTAAAATTTGAGATTCCTTGTATTTATGAGTATATAATTCCAATTTGAATGTTGATGGCGAATCAAACGCTCAAGGGACTTCTTTGGTAGCTTTCTTCTTCTTTTCCTTGGTTCCTTTGGTGACCCTGCTCAGTAGTGTTGCCAAGTCTACCTACTTTTAGGTAGATCTCCCTACTTTTGCGTTTGGTCTACCTACCTACCAACCTTTGCCATAATACTACCTATTTTCCGAAATCTACCTACATTTTGACGACCCGATTGGAACAGTGGTAGTGAACGCTGCCTCTGATACAAGGGTTGCGGGTTCGATCCCCGCACAGTACAATCATTTGTGTGCATGAACATGTTTGTTTGTTTACAAAAGAAAAGCATTATATGTATATATTTGTAATCCCACTGTTGATTCTGAGATCCGTAACACAGGTGCTTGAGCTACCTATCTCGGAGTCAAATCAATGTATGTGATGTTGTGAAATATTAATTTATTTTATTTATTCATTTGGCAAATAGTCTATAATTTTTTTTGTATATTTTTTATTATGTTGTATGTATATCTAAAATCGTTTTGATGACTCACATGGGTGTACGTACAGAGGCAGCCATGAGCTGATCCCTTTTTATCACTAAATCCCGTGCGGTCGACTGTTTACCCGTACTTTACTGCGATTTGTGGGGAGCATTATGACCTTAAGATGACCAGGCGAGTACCATTAGTCCCAAGCTGGTGCTTTCGAACACAAGGTTCACTTTCATTGTATGTACCTATACACTTCGCACGGTCTTTTGCATCCATAGTGGCGAGATTATTGGCACGCATGACATCCTTTAAGATGTAAAGTTAAGCCGTTTTGGGTCTGCCCTTTTTACTGGCGATGTGGTGGCATGGCCAAACATTTGTTGCCTATGTAGATAATCGATTGTACGTCGATTATTAATCGTTTATGCAAATGGGGCCCAAATAATCTTATAATCGATTGTACTATAAATACTATCGATTCAATCGAATTCAATTTTTGGTCAATATAATCGTTTAAATTGACGATACTATCGATTATATTCGATTAATTTCCACATTACATTACATATAACAGTCAATAATACAGAATATGTCAAGAAGGCATGATATACATTTAAATAGTTATTGTTAACGATTATATCGATATTATTGATAGTATCGATAGTACAATCGATTATTAGATTATTAAGGGTGAAAACTATTAAGGTGAGATTATTAAGGGCGACTAAGGTAAAGCTGCTGGCATGATCATCAGCACCCAGAGAAGGAAAACTCTGCATTTATATCAAAACCCTCGCCAACCCGTCTTCCAAGCGTGTTGAGTATGGCAATTACCCCTCATGTGATTGAGCAGTGAGCACTCAAATAGGCTTACGATGATGATGATGAAGGGTGAAAATAATCGATTGTCGATTATTCGGCAACACTTCTATCCAGTTTGGTCGTTAAATAAACATTCATATCTACCAGCATTAGTTCCTTCTCTTGCAAAATATTTTATTAAAGCAAATCCTAAATAATTGCCTTAACTTTACAATTTCAATTCCCGATTGGTACCTACTAAAATATTTAAGCCAATCATTTGTCACCATTAAGTTTACTGTACAATTTGAATTGATAGCCGATTTCAAAGGCTATTGAATTTTACGCCATCTGTCGAAATTGTCGTTAAACTAAATGGGCTTAGCCAGTGTGAACTATTTTAGTTTACCGCGGTTTTGGGGTTGCGGGTCTTGGAAAGAAAACGCGGTACCATTATTGTTTGTCAAAACTAAGAATCAACATTTCCTGTATGAAAGGCAAGAAGTCACAAGTTTAACTACGAATAAAGGTTAATTGCTAACAATCAGGTGATTTGTCTCCTTTTTTTATGGTGGTCAAACGAGCAGACGGCTCACCTGTTTGTAAGTGATAGCTTGAATGCCCTTAATGACCTAAAAAAGCGAAACATATATTATAAAAACCATTTAGTAGATACTCTGTTATTTTTAGTTAATTTTAGTTTTCCATTATACTTTCCCTTTCTTCGGGATTAGATTCCTGTGATGGACGATTTACGTATTTTATAGTAACGGAACCATATTAAATCTGTGAACGGAACCCTTGATCCCTAAGTTCGACTTGCACTTGACCGATTTTTTGTTAACAAATACATTATTATATTTACGATTACGAAACTTCTGGTACGCTGACATTTATCTTTGTCGTTAAAATGAAGTGAAATATTTTGTGCGGACAAAGGCGTTTTTACAATTCACTTTTATTTACTTTTTTACCAGTGGATATATCCACATTCGCAGTCATTCTCAATTTTATAAAATTGGGAATAAATTACTGAGAATGACTGCAGTTGGCTGTTGACGAGTTTGACAACGCAGTTATCTAAAAAAAAGTTTTTTTCAATTTGACCACTTTAAATTTGGAATGGAAATGAATCTTTGAATTCTCGTAAAACGGCATAACATAACTCAGGGTACTACTGTACTTAAATAATATTTACATTTGTAATGCACTGTGCAGCGCCCGTAAGCCATACGCCTTAAACTAGAGATTAATTTTAAACCGTGCGACACGGTACTCCCCTTGTTCTGTTCTCATTTCATTCCGGACTTAACCCTAACCAGCCACGTGCCTCACAAAGCCAGGGTGCGATTTTAAAGGGTGCGGAACCAATTTGCCCATTCTAAAACCCTGTACAATTTATATATCTCACTCACACACATCTCCCACACCTGCAGCAAAGCGAGACGTATAATAGCAGCTAGATTTTTTTTACAAAGCGAGGGTTGGGTAGAATTGAGTAATAAAATAATCCGTTGGGTTTGTGCGTGGAAAAGATATACGTAAATGATAAATGTAATGCTTTGGCATAGCAATAAAGTCTTTGTTTCGTGAGATCTTTGTATGTGGACTACATAATGCTGAACCGGATCGCCCATTGTTGATAGAAAAATATGTGTGCTAACTTTGTTTTCCGCAGATAAATAATACAACTTATTTTCGCGCGATTCACGTAATTCTTTTCCTCTTTGTGACAAAAAATCCATTCCTACTTCGTGTAGGAAACCGGAAGCAAAATAAAGCACTGCTAGTATTCGCACAAAGAATCTGTATTCGAGACACTAATTGAAAGCGAAAAAGGCGCGAAAACTGACAGTGACAGTTCAGATTCAAAATGGCGGACATAAAAGAGAATTAAAACATTAAATTCGCGCCATTTCACCCTTTTGCCGTAAAATTACACGGGCGTTTAATTGATAGGTAGAATTGCAGTGCCATTTCTTTCTCCGTTTAAATTAGCTGCCATAAAACGTAGAATAGGGCGGTTTGGTCGGTTCCGTTGCTAGTTTATGCTAATTCGTCGGTTCGGGGAGGTTTTCCATTACTTTTTGCTAACGTATTTTGTAATTATGCGCGCCTCAGGACGGGAAATGTGAGGGTCCTTTGTATAAAACACATGCAGGATAATACGGATGGACGAATATACGGACTTAATTTATTCATTTTGAAAACGTAAAACCCATTTTTGAATGGAGGGCGTTGAGTGCGAGATTTTAAATTCCTCATTATTGCCATCAATCTCTCTTTACATTTACTTGAAATGCAGATTATCTTTAATTTTAAATTAGCCCTATTCAAAAAAATTTGAAAAACAACATAGAATAATGTTTTTTCTCCTTTTAATCAATTCTGGTATTCTGAAGCTTTTACAAATTAACATTCTAGATAACACTGAATCAAAGAAACATAAGCGGAAATTATATTGTCAAACCTTAGTGGTTTCTCAAATGCTGTATACATTGTTAATTATAATATAATTTTGTTTTTATGTTGGTAAATGTATAAAAAAATATGTATTTAAACTGCAGCCGATTCAATAAAGGAGGTCAAAATTGTTATTGACAAGTGCTTTTTCCTTCGATATGTAGTCTAATACGATAATACATTTTGTTTTAGTATGCATTATGTAGGTAATTAATGGAATTAATATTATTTCTAATGATAAATGACAAATCATTGTATAAGGTACGATTTAAAAAAAAAACAAGTCATTAGAGTCGCCGAAACCAGTTCTTATATTGTTCCAAACTGCGTAAAACATTTCAGAAATGTATAATTTTCACTGCTGAAAAACTACAGACACTATCGCACTACGTCTGCAAAGTTTGAATGAATTTATTGGCTACAAAGCAATCCAATTTTCGCAGTGTGCGAGTCCGGCATTATTGATAATATCTACGCGAAAATGTATAGGGATCGTAGCTTTTATGTAACGTTTATTACCGATGTTACTCCTCCGACCGAAAATTATTTGCTTTCGGCGTTCACTTTTTTCGATAATTTTTCCCGCCTTTGTGTTTTTAAAATATGATTTTGAGCGCCATTTTGAACCGCAATGCTAAGTAAGGTTATGCGGCTATAATTAAATTGTTCTTTTCGGATTTTGATGTTTTTTTTTCTTTTAAATTAGTGTTTCGTTTAGGTTTTCATTAATATTCACTGTTAAGTAATTTGCGACTAAAGAAAATGTTTTAATAAAATGGCTGACAATACAAAGTAAGCTTTTAGGCCGTAGCCTTAGCGAGGTCTCGCTTTTCAACAGATGAAAAATTAAGACAGTAAATTAAATATTTTTAAATTAAAAAAATATAACAACCCGCGCAAATCTAGTTGACAGATAAAGCGAGAAGCTCGCTACTAAACACGGTTCTAGGACGCGTACTAGTGATGTGCGACAAGGATTTTCTTACGCCAATAAAATGTCGAGTCACTGCTTATTGTATAACACTTCGGATATTCACGTCAACATAACCCAGATACTATCTAGTAAAGGCCAGATTTTTCCATTTATTTTTTATTCCCCTCGTCCGTCATGCTAACAGGCCTAAAATCGATTGTAACATGATCATTAGGGCCGCCCAGCCCTTGACAGGCCCCACCTTGTTTACACTGGCACATTAAATTATACGTAGGCATACACTAGAGTATCGGTTCTCTGAATGATTGATAGTGCAAAAATGCCAATGCCTGTGATATTTGGTTAAACAAAAGAAGCGGTAATTCATAAATGCGAATTAACTGATCGGAGCTTCTGGCAGAAATATTTGTGTACCTACATTTAAGTCTGATAGCCCAGGATAAGGCAGTAATTGACCGAAATAATGTGTTTAGCAAATCATACAGTAATGTCAAAACTACCGTTCCGCTCCTCTTAAAAGTGGGAGTGTCCTATTTAAATGTAGTGCAGTGAACTTAATTAAACGGAGTTTCCGACTTGTATCGATGTACGCCATGTTCATTTGCTTTTGAAGCTCATCCCTAATTTTGCTCCTAATCTTTCCGTTGCGTGACGGGAATTTTTCGCAGCTCTCCCAGAGTTCCCAGTGCTAAGTTTATATCAAGTTTTAAGTGCCTCTCAGCTTCTATGCCTTAGCTAACTAACCTGTTAGTGATGCGAGGATATATGTTATCGATATTATATAATACGCCAAGTACCTATTTGTTTAACTTCATCTTTTTCTGGAACTTTTATTTTTGTCCAACTACATATAATGAATTATAGTTTTCATGTATCGTTATTAATGTATTACGAAACAAGAGTAGGTAGCCTAGTTTTTGAATTTATTTATTTATATTTACAATGGGTTATAAAAACACGAAGATTGTTGAAATAAAATGTATTCATTTTAAATGGCAACTATTTAAATAAAGTAACGTAACGCAACTGATTTAAATGATTTTCGGTCGAAGAAGTGAGAATTCCGTTAATTACAATGTCAATTTATACCTTTCTTTCTATTCTTTATTCCACCACAGGCAAACGCTATTCTAACGGTAACATCGAAGTCGGCAGAGCTGCTGTAAATTGGATCGTTTTAACAATTAAAATCGTATATCCATATCGACAAGCTCCCATCACTACTCGAGTAATTATCCCTGAGCCTACAACTCTGAAACTTTCCATACAAGCCCGTCAACAACTGCTGACGTATCTGTACAAGTAAATTGTGAATCGCTGATGGCAGCTTTGTTCTTCTCTCTTCACTGAAATCAGTGTTTTAATAAGTAAGTGAGCGATGGTAGCTAAGTGGATAAGGACGTGCCTTCCACACGGTGGGTCATTGTTCGAATCCGAGCATGCACTTCTAGATCTTTCAAATCTATGTGCATGTTTCTACTATTAGCTCGGCGGTACAACAAGGATGATATCGAAAATATTCGATTCAACCGTGGGAGAGCCACGGCCGGACATCGTCGTAAAGCAGCGTCTGCGCTGTGTTTCGCCGGGTAACAATGGCCCAATCCGGGAAAGAGGGAGTTGAACGGTTTTGACTCTACTGGTGTTGCAAGAGCGGCGGCAATCGCTTACCGCTCGTCTGCTCGTCTGAAAGTTATCCCGTGAAAAATTAAGTGTGTCTACCACGAGTCAATTTTAAATTCAGAGTTCTACAAGAAAAATAGAACATCTATTATTTTATGTTATAGACCTATGATTGATTGAAATAAAAGTCAGTGTTTAAAATCTATACAAACCCAGCCCACATTTTCCGATCAAATCGACCGTGTCAAAGCGAGTTACATTAAAAATACATGTGTGTACGCGTTAATGACGTATACGGTCCTAATGGATTGTTGGCTGAGTGCCTCGTAAAACGTTGTCTCATGTAATTTTCGTCGGGAAATGATTTTTCCGTTTGTTTCCACTGTTACTAGAATGTTGCCACCTTTTCGTTTTCTTTTAGTTTTCCTCCTTTGTATATAACAACGTTATTGTGTATGATTACATTTTTCCTCATAAAATAACTAGAGGCCCGTCCCTCTCTCCGTTTTGGGGGTTAATTTTGATATTCGTTCCAAGTCGATTAGATAAGATATCCTTTTCATTATCTTATAGGATTAACCTATCTTCAAATGTGATGTGATGACCAACAGAGCTGATGCTGGGTGTACTATCGATTGTAGGATGATTAGTTCAAAAAGTTCCGAATCCTGACACTACTCCTTATTTGGAGGGCGACTGGCGGGTCGCCATGTACTATCGGGACGAGAGAGATGTATTCAAACAACGGAATCTGATGATACACTGGTTTATTGAAAGAATAAACAAGTAATTATAAATGGGAACTATTATGTACTTAGCTACTATAGTTATATAGTATGAAGGTTTGCTATACTACATGGGTCACACTTGAAGTTTAACTCGTTGACCATAGAAGGTATAACTAGCCCGTCCTTCAGAGGGCGCTCACCGAATCGCAGTCACTCGGAGTAGTCGCGTCCGCGGTATAACTCGTGCGAGTGCCTATTAGTGTTCATCATCATCATCATCATCATCAGCCCATTCATGTCCCCACTGCTGGGGCACGGGCCTCCCTCAATCACATGAGGGGTAATTGCCATACTCACCACGCTTGGCAAACGGGTTGGCGAGGGTTTTGATATAAATGCAGAGTTTTCCTTCTCTGGGTGCTGATGATCATGCCAGCAGCTTTACCTTAGTCGCCTTTTACGACACCTCGGTAAGAGTGAGGGTGGCCTATTCTACTCTGCCGGGACCACACGGCTTTTAGTGTTACAACAGTTTTATTACAGATTTTGTTAGAATAAACGTATAAACGTATATCTACCTTTTTATTGCTCCATCGCGGCGCGTCACTATTCATAAAAAGGTAATTCTACAGACAGCGACAACGCTTGTAGGTAATTCGAAAACACGAAACGGTTGCGCGATGTAATTGACGCCTAGCACCATCTATTGCTTTAAAGTAGAACTAATATTCCGAAAGGAAGTGAGGGCGGGCCACTAGTTTATAAATATATTAGAAAGATTAGCCGTGTGGTGCCCGGCAGAGTAGAATAGGCCACCCTCACTCTTACCGAGGTGTCGTAAAAGGCGACTAAGGTAAAGCTGCTGGCATGATCATCAGCACCCAGAGAAGGAAAACTCTGCATTTATATCAAAACCCTCGCCAACCCGTCTGCCAGCAGTGGGGACTTAAATGGGCTGATGATGAGAAAGATTAGTTTGTCTTTAAGTGTTGGCTGATTGGCGGTAACTGGAAAAATATATAAAAATTACGCTTTTCGTACAATGTTTCTTTAACCATACTTTACTTTTTTGACTGGCCCAATAATCTCCAAGTAAGGTTCGATGCTCACTCTGGAATTTGACTCTGGTACATACCACAGAGATAGCTTACTTTGATGTTGAGGTGTACGTGTTCTTGTCTGTCTGATGTATTTCTAAGAAAAGGTCATATGTTTCAAAATATTTTGAGGCTTACATTTAAAATTTTCTACTATATTCGTAGCTACGTCTGGTCCTTGAAATTTGTTGCAAACATCACATAATTTAGAACGAATGTACCATTAATTAGCTAAAAGGAAATTCAAATGTAATTTGTCAAACCTATCATCGTTCTTAATTTGCTTATACGACTCCTGTCGGCGACATGCTGCTTACATTTATGCTAAATAGACAATTTGGCTTAAAGCTATGACATATACAAACTACCCTGTGCTTACTTCGTTTCGAGGCTTAATTTCACCAATAGATGTCGGTGAGTGTCGATTGTATCGCGCAAGTGTCTCTTCAGATAACTTATAAGCCTTGTCTTTATCTATAGGATTTACCTCTTTATAAATAGTATACATAGATGAAAGATAATAATGTACTCAAACTTTAATATGAAACTAGATTTAGTTTTACTCACGGTTACGCTGGACATGTTAATTAAAAGTAACAATTGCCAGGAATAGTGATTTGTTTATTCGTTTGTGATATATCATTGTATTTAAAATGTTGTTTTGTCTTTTACAGGTAAGTACCAGACACTAAAGTTGTACTACAAACACTCAACAGCAGATGCCTATCGTAAGTAAAAGAAACTGCTTAACACAAAAAAGTCTTTGCTAATTAACACTCCGGAAATCACTTTTGGCGCTTCTCAAAAGTCTCAGATATTTTTTATAGAATCACGAAATTCATATAATTATATATTCGTCTCCACCCCAAAATGGATTAACTATGAAAATAACTAAAAAGTTCATGTCAAAGATAAGTACGAAAACAACTAAAAGAAAAAAGTCAAAAACGCCGGTCACAAATCATAGCCTAATACCTAATTCTAACATATTATTTTGAGCCATAACAATACCACTGATGTATCGCATACAAGCTTACGCACTCGTACGTATGTTGGGTTATTTCTGTCTGTATCTGTAAGAAAACATCTATCCTCATAAGGCCGCCAGTTTTCGCTGCCGAGTCATTTTTCAATGCTTCCGCAGAATAGACTTCGGGGGCTTACCAACGTTAATTTTGGACAGAGATAGACATACGGGAGAAAGGAACACGCAACCCGGCACATTAACTAAATTTATATTGCGGTTTGGTGAGGACTTAAAACATAAATTCATATAGAGCTACCCGAGTAACTTTCTCAGGAAACTTATGAGTTACTTATCGAGTTAACACTATTTTATCGTGAACGTAAAAAAGTCGTTCGACACTTTTGTAAACGCCGGCATAAACGTGCTTACACGTCACGCATCGGAGTTTTTAACAATGGCGTTGGCGACTGCATCTGAAACAAAAATTACAAACGTGTAATAATAAACTCGAAAAAGCGATCGTAATAATAATGCATAATTACGTGAAAGCACAGCGCGTGCCGTATTATATTTACAGCTTAAGGGGGAACCCGACAGCTGCGTGTGAACAACGCATCTGCCAGCCCTGGCGCACACAGCGACAGCAGACACGCACACACGGCCCGCGCCCCCCGCGCACGCACACAGACGCACGCACCTTGCGCTGTGTTGGGGTGCTACCCCATTGTGCGACACTCGCAGGGCTGCCTCGATAACAGTTTTGTTTTTACTTGTTGAATGCCTTTGATGGATGATCGCCGATGATTGATTGAGCTTTTTCAAGCCGTATACGCACGTAATAGATTCAACAAAAGAATCTTTTGCTTTTTTTGCGATTCTCTATTCAGGAATCGCATTCGCCCCCGCCCGATTAGGGATTGATTTGCAAATTCGTGAAATCAGCGGTTACTTTAGAAATCTTTAGTAAAAGCGTTCATTGTTTACTATGGATTAATATACCGCTGATGATATAGGTATGTGTCAGCCCTCGATGCAAAATAATCGGTTAATGTAACAGGGCTGAGCCATGGTTTACGGCTGGCAATAGTCGGGCTTTTAAAGGCTGTCAAGATCCTAAGTTAAATTTATGAACGAGCAAACAACAATGTTTGAGTTGTTTTTAGGGCGGCCATTGGGCACGGGGGCGGCCTAATTTGAACCTTCATTAAACACGTTTTGTCGCTAATTACGGAAACAGAATTAGCTAGTTATGATGATATCCAGTCAAGGTTCATTGTTAGGGTAATAGGTTTCGTGTTCTAATTGAGGCTGGCTCATAAAATGTAACTTCATATTCTTAGAAATGATTCTATTACAAAATATATTTAGCCAAATTCAAAAAACCTTCAAAGAAAGAACATTTTTTTTATGTGATAGGTAGACGAGCAGACACCCGCGACACCAGTGGAGTCACAAGTGCGCTTCCAACCTTAAAGGTTGGAACCCCCTTTCCCCCGGATTGGACCTCCGGTACCAACACTGACGCATAGTATCTTCCCTTTTGTAAGTCCTGCGGCACACTTGAGACTCCACTGGTGTTGTTAATGTCTACCATTGCTTACTATTAGGTGATCCGTTTGCTCACCTGCCCCCAATGGCATAGCAAAAAAACTTCTCATGTTGAGCTAGCGGTACTGTAAAAATTACTTTGTATTCAAATGAAACCAAAACAGCTTTTAAGGCACAGATACAATTTTCTAATACATAGGGCTTTCTTCATAAACGGTGAAATAAACCTTCGTTAGCTAAATCGGTGTTATAGAGCAGTTTGACGTTTGTTATAGAGTAATTAAAAAGTTCATACAAATTTTTCGAAAAATGAATGAAATCTGCTTAATGACACCTTTTTAATTAGCAAAGGGCGTTTAAGAATTCTGTCAAGGTTTTCCCGGCCCGTCGTAAGAGGCGACTAAACGGGCTTTCGGAGTAGGTGAGCGTACCCACTGCTGGGGAGTGGCTTGCTCAGCATACGACTCCGCGGGGGGACGACATTACCGGGTGTCCTGGTAGGTCGTACAACGTTGAAGGGCTGTATTGCGCCTGATAGGGGTGAAGCAACGAGCGCGATTAGCGGTACGGTCTTGTCCCGGCTGTGGGGTTTACGACCGCGATAGCACGGAGTTGGACCCAGGGGTTTTACTTAGGGTTTGAGTCCCACACACTACCTTGTTCCCTACATGTAGCAAGGTGACGGCCATGACAGTTTCCCCTAAAAAAAAGTTTAACACATATTTATGATGTAATAAAGACTTATTTAAGCACCTAGCGCACCCTTAGTAAAATACCGACCTAACTCAAAATTGTTGATATTTTTATAGCAATTCTTTGCAATTTATTCTTGAGTAGTCTTGAGTAAATAACGCACTTCAAATTTCATCTCGTGTTCATATGTGAGTGTACCTATTTACTTAACTCAAAATTGTTGTTAGATGACCTTTCATCCCTGGATTATAGCCGATACTATTTTCACTTAGCATCTATATTATTAAAATTTTGAGTTAGGTCGGTATTTTACTAAGGGTGCGTAGGTCCTAGGGTATGTTACTAAGCAGATAAAAGTAACAGTTAAAAATATCTAGCTAAAAAATATCACGTGATCCAAACAAAATATACGACCAAGAGCACTTCGATAAGTGGCATCTTCCTTCCCCCCCGGTTTTGTCCTTTATACAATTTTATTAGCTTTCTGTCGTATAAAACTTCGAGCGGAGGAATTTCTGTAACAATCAGATCCTGCCGAAATCGCTGAGGCGATATTATACTTCTGATGCTTTGTGTTCTTTGGCAAATTATATTTGGTAGGATTCAATCGTGCTCTATAGATTTGTCGGTATAAGATGGCTTTGATTGAATTGGTTTCGGCCGCGTTATTTAGCCTATGTTTTGATATTAGGGTGGAGACCTCCCGTTTTGCTTTGAACAAGGAAAAATTACTTTGTTGATTTGTTCGGAAAGTCTTTCGAAATTGACTTTGAAAATAAACAAAGTTCTCTCCCATCTAGCCAGTGTTGTTTTTCCGAGTGAAGAAATAAAAAACACATACACATACATGTTTTTAACAACATCACAGACATTGATCTGACTCCCAGTTATATATGTTCGCACAAAGCTAGTCATAGTTATTTATTTATCCTTGCCTGTATTAAATTAGATATTAATCAACATAAATTAAGATTAACGCGCTAAACTTAACGTTACTAAATCCATTAACCCGGACAATCAGATAGTGGCATTTCCATCAGAAAAGGGCCAGCCAGCCACGCGACCGGGGTGCATACCATTAATAATTTAGATAAAACGTGTTACTATGCATGGAAAAATTAATCTTGTCCGTCATTCTCATTGTTGCCATACCAAAATCCGAAAATGTATAAAATCTCTATTTTTACCCGGCTAAAGCCAAAAAAGAAGGGTTGTGATTTTAGCAGTCTGTCCAGATTCTGCCTAAACTACATAGCCGATTTTGATTAATGAGGTATTTTACTTAGTCTAGTTCACAGCATGGTTATTGCCGCCTCCTTTTATACTCAGTTAAATATTACTTTATTATAATGACAGATGACACCTTTATTTTAATGAGCATAAGGTATATAATTTAACCAAGTTTATTCCATAGATTTTCAATAGGTACTATTTAGACCCAAAGACCATCTAAAGCTAAATATGGATTATAAGCAGTTTATTTGCTTTTGTTAAAGCTACAACACCGATAAGGGGCAGTTCGAGTATTACAACCTGTACTCGCACCCAACGAGTGCGAGTATAGACACAAATAGTGTGCGAGCGAGAAGTGATGCGCCGCCATTTCTGATCCTATTCTTTATCCGCACAGGTTGTACCTAAGCAAACAGTTATTTTTTTAATTGTGACGCCTCACGCGCCCTAGCCTCTTGTCAGCCAAAATGACCCGAAGAATATGGGTCTTCTCCTGTAGTTTATGAAAAGTAAGCAAAGCTAAGACACCCCTCGATGCTTACGTAATACTTAATCGACTTTCAGAAGCTGTAAAACTATAAGTAGGTAATATTTTATATCATCATCATCATCATCATCAGCCCATTTAAGTCCCCACTGCTGGGGCACGGGCCTCCCTCAATCACATGAGGGGTAATTGCCATACTCACCACGCTTGGCAGACGGGTTGGCGAGAGTTTTGATATAAATGCAGAGTTTTCCTTCTCTGGGCGCTGATGATCATGCCAGCAGCTTTACCTTAGTCGCCTTTTACGACACCTCGGTAAGAGTGAGGGTGGCCTATTCTACTCTGCCGGGACCACACGGCTTATATTTTATATTACTTATACTTATATAGCTACTCTAACTAACGGGTATTCATTCATTTATTGTTATATATAATAAAACACCCGATCTTTTGTAACTAGGAAAATCATGTAGGTTTGGTTAGATTTTTTGTTGTCAGTGGCATATTATGTCTTCGCTCTTCTGATTAGGTCCCAAAATTGTAGAACAAGAATTAACCCGAAATCCTTAATCCTTCCATCCTTAATAAAGGTCAATAACTTACTCGGAATGAAAAGTAATTGTATACTATTTTCGCATATTAAAGTCAAAACAAACCAACGTTCATGGCGTTCATACGATAACTGAAGTATTTTCCATATCAACACTCCATACACCGTCGATAGTCACGTAGGTACTCTTTAATTTTACGATCACACCGCACGAAAATGTATGGAAACTCATATTCGAGCCCATACAACTTTTTCCCATTGTTTTTACTCGTTAGAGTGGTTGGTGAAATATCGATACTTTCCAAAAGTTTCGATAAGGACGCTTACCTACACTGTAATGTTGGTCACTGTATACCAAAAGATGTGACTGTATTTTATGCTATGAAAAATGTAACTAAGAAATTAATTATTTTATTTTTAAGATCCAAAAAAGTTATCATATCAAGGCCTGAATGTTGGCAGTCTTGTCCCCTGTGACTTGGAGTGCACTTTGAGCCGTGCGTTGGTCCTGGGGGCCTAATTTGAACCAGACGTTACGACGGAACTGGAGTTTCCCGCCCTTTAACACACACTGTACATGTCCTTTGTTTGGATGCGACAGGTATATTCTCGATCGTTTCGGGACGGTTTCGAATTAAGCCACCTGTCCTGGATCCCATCCCGCTAGTGCGCAGAAGTAACAGACCTTGTCCCAGTAATTCGGTCCTATGCTGGTATCTCATCGGAATATGAGAGTAAAGAGAAGTAATTGTGTTTACACATACACTTTTCCACAATAATACTATTCGTATTTGAGATTGGCTGCCGTAGTCGAGACATCGGCTAGATGACATTATAAATTGTATAAAAAACATCGATGTTTCTCTTTTCTATTTCCCATCCCTAACTCAATATTTACGGCGACATAATAATAACAAAACAGACTTCTCCGTACTTTAAACTTTGGAAACGAACGAGAAAACTGGAACGTTACACACGCAACAATATAGCAATCTCCGAATAGAATGAAAATACGTCATCTTTACGTTCAACCATTCATCATTCCATTCGGCCATTCATTCAATGTTAATTTTGTTTTGTTGTCTTTAATTTTGTTGGAGGAATTTGTCGATTAGTCGGTAATCGTTTGTGTCTTTTTCCAACTTCAATTGTTTAGTTATCAAGTCAAGGAAGAAAGTTGATGTTTATTTATTTAAGTAACTAGTAAAACCTTGATTAGAAAAAATGAACCCCAGGTTCTGGAGCAACCTGGACTAAACGCTTAGATGATGATCGTGGAGTACAACCATAATTAATATAGCTATGAGCTCGATATTATCGCCAATGGGTCGCGCCACCAATGTGTTCTGATGACATAAAATCATCATATTTGCGAAAAAATACAATTAATTAACGAGTGATCTCTCTGATTTCGTAAATCTTCATGGGCGACAATGATTACTTAGCTTAAGGTATTTTTTTTAGTTTTCCTCCGATTTTCACTGACGCTTAAAAAAAAACGTAATATATTATGGGTGTTCCCATAAAATATTACGTATATTTTTATTTATACAAAGAACGTCACGTGATTTTTCCAGTTTGAATGAGGAGTCTAAGAAATTTTCGACAGATTTTCAAAAGTATTTTTTTTGTGATAGGTGGCAGACAAGCAGACGAATCACCTGATGGTAAGCGATTGCCGCCGCCCATGGACACCCGCGACACCATAGAGTCACAAGGCGCTGCTAACCTTTTAACCCCTCCTTTCCCCCGTATTGAGCCCCCGGTACCCTCACTCACGCAGCAAAACACAGCACAGCGCGGCTTCACGCCGGTTTTCTGTGAGGCCGTGGTATCACTCCGGTCGAGCCGGCCCATTCACGTTCAACGGCCTTAAAACAAATGTTGTTCATGTTCTGGAGAAGGTGGATGTAAATGTTTATCGATACACTCTGTAATATGTCAAGCTACTATGAACCTAAATGAAATACCGAATTGAATACAATATTTAATTTGAATGAAATAATCGAGAGAGACACTTCAATGGACAACATTTCATATTTTTAACATGTCCATATTGTTTTTTTATATGATAATAGACATAAAATGAACAGACCCATGTTTTTTCTTTTTTCAAAATTTTTCCATTTTCATGCATAAATAATTATTGAAATTCTTTTTATTCTAAATAGACGTAAGCGCCAAATGACGTCATCGGACGGCTGAATACAGCGATATTCCTTTGCTTATCATTGTTTTAATAAAAAAAAGGTACTACTGTCAAAGGTAAATAATACTAGTGTCAACATTGTCAACGTCATTCATACATTCAACGTTGACAAGTTGTCTTTTTTTTTGTAAGCATGTCATGGGTTTGGCATTTCGTAAATTTAAAACTATAATGTGCTAAGCAAAGAAATATTTTACATTCTGCCGTCCGATGACGTCATCTTACGTTTTTTAGGGTTCCGTAGCCAAAATGGCAAAAACGGAACCCTTATAGTTTCGTCATGTCCGTCTGTCCGTCTGTCCGTCTGTCCGTCTGTCACAGCCGATTTACTCGGAAACTATAAGTACTACAGTGATGAAATTTGATGGGAATATGTGTTGTATGAACCGCTACAAAAATATGACACTAAATAGTAAAAAAAAGAATTGGGGGTGGGGCCCCCCATACATGTAACTGAGGGATGAAATTTTTTTTTTCGATGTACATACCCGTGTGGGGTATCAATGGAAAGGTCTTTTAAAATGATATAAAGTTTTCTAAAAAACATTTTTCTTAAAGTGAACGGTTTTTGAGATATCAGCTCTCAAAGTCGTAAAAAGTATGTCCCCCCCCCTCTATTTTTATAACTACGGGGTATAAAATTCTAAAAAAAATAGAGGTGATGCATGCTAATTAACTCTTTCAACGATTTTTGGTTTGATCAAAGTATCTCTTATAGTTTTTGAGATAGGTTGATTTAACTGTAATTTTGGTTAAGTTATTGTGCTTACACTGAAAACGATGGCTGAGGCAAAATATCGGGAGAGTTTAGGCTCCATTCACCAGGTGTATAAATTGACATAATAAGTTTATTATATTTGCTGCTACGGAACCCTTTGTGCGCGAGCCCGACTCGCACTTGGCCGGTTTTTTTAGTTTTTAATTTTTTTCTCAATAAATAAGCAATATAAAAAATTAATAAATATATATTCGAGCAGCGGAAAAGTAAACAAAGAATTGGTATTTTTTGTTTCAGAGCTTAGCAATTTTGAAATGTTGTCCATTCTGAGCCTCTGAATCAACTTTGTACAAAGCACATTATGTGCATACATTCAAGCTTTGACTTTCAACTAGTTATGTTAATTTCAAACTAGTTAGTTAATTTAACAAGCAATGTATTATGTACATAATAGTTGTATCGCTCGGTTTAGCTAACTAACCAAGTTGATTACATTGTATTGTTCAAACGAGACGGTCGCGACTTTCAAAAGTTCTTCACTAGATAAACAGCGCTTAAAGTCATAATTATTATTATTAAATTGAAACTTAATAGTGTGAAAAAAAAGGCCAAGTGCGAATCTTACTCTCGAACGAAGGGTTTCGTACAAATATCCAAAAAAATGTCTTTCAAGCTTACCAAATCCGCTTTCAAGGTGGGCTTTTTTATTTTATTTTAATTTTCTTACATTGTTAGAGGTTAAAGCGGTAACAGAAATACATTATAGACCTTCATAATGTTCTTTACAAAAAGGTTGCTAGGAAGAGATTGCTCATAGTGATAAGGCCGGCTTCTTTTTTTATCTCATAGGTGGCAGAGGGGCAGACGTATCAAATGATGGTAAGCGTTTGCCGACATTCATGGACACCCGTGACACCAGTAGAGTCACAAGTACGCTGCCAACCTTTATACCCCCCTTTCCCCCAAATTGGGCCTCCGGTACCCTCACTCAGACAGCGAAACACAGCACAGTGCTGCTTCAGTGCCGGCCTTTGGGTATGGAACCCTAAAAAGGAATTTAAATTAGCGTTTGATTTCGGGTCGCTGAACCAGCGGAGTAAGAAATTTAGTTTGACTTTTGAGAAAGGTTATTGAAGTAAATTTATTTAAGTTTTCTTCTAGTCGCCTACTAATACGAGATTTATTAGAAAATCGTTGTATAGTTTTAAACATTAATTTTACTCATTATTTAGAAGGTTTTGTAGGACTCATGAAGAAATGTAATATAAAAATATTCATTCGAATTCTGTTGTTCTCTTCGTCAATTTTACTGTAGGTAAGTGGTTCTAAATATCGATTAGCAATCTATGAATAGGCTGGTTCAACCGGAGTGAGTGAGTGAACCGGAGTGAACCGGAACCACGGCCTCCGGCGTGAAGCAGCGCCCAGCCTACCGCGAGGCCCAATTCGGGTGGAATATGAGTTTAAATGTTGACAGCGCACTTGTGATTCCTCTGGTATTGCGAAGCCTAATCCGGGGAGAGGGGGCTGCAGGACCATCATCATCATCATCATCAACATCAGCCCATTTAAGCCCCCACTGCTGGGGCACGGGCCTCCCTCAAACACATGAGGGGTAATTGCCATACTCACCACGCTTGGCAGACGGGTTGGCGAGGGTTTAGATGTAAATGCAGAGTTTCCCTTCTCTGGGTGCTGATGATCATTCCAGCAGCTTTACTTTAGTTGCCTTTTACGACACCTCGGTAAGAGTGAGGGTGGCCTATTCTACTCTGCCGGGGACCACACGGCAGGACCATGGGCGGCGGCAATTGCTTACTATCAGGCGATTCGTCTGTTCGTTTGAGACCTATCACATAAAAAAATGTTTAGAAGGATGTCAAAGTTTACCGTTACACCCTATAAGTCTTACAGCTTACACTCACCCTCTAATAACAAAAAACTACTCTGATACCGGCTTTAATCCTAAACTAGTAAGTTCATGACTATTACGGAGTATCGTTAGTTCTTATTTTTTTATTACAAACCTTCGACTAACCATAGACCACTTAGTACCGCAAGATAGTTTCAAAATTGATGGAATCATTCAATCATTCGTTTTGTGAGGTTTCGTTTTACATAACCTTGTTTTGTTGACTGAATCAAAAATATTTTTGAAACGTTTTAGGCAATATTAAATTATAATATTGTATTAAGTAAGGTGTCCAAGTAATATGATAAGGACTTAAACCAACGACGAAAAATAAGTTGACTACTTTCTCACAAATAACTTACCGTAAAACGGAACTATAGGTTTATCCATTGTCACTGAAACGATATTTTGGGGTTATTTTAGTACTCATTTTAAACTAGGGGTCCGGGTGGTTTAACATTAGTATTATACTCGATATTTTAAGTAACGTCAAACCTAATTTGGTAATAATGTTCATTCCTGTTCCTCATTTATTCCCACGTAAACATGGAGTTGTTATATGTGTTTAAATACGTGTCAATATTTTTTCTTAAGTAACCAAGTTAATTTGACGTCTCTGAGTCAGGCCAATTTCAACCAATCTTCATTCTTATTATATTAGGTATAACGCTATCAAACCATTATTTGGATAAATATTGGTCGAATCGGGCCATAATATGTTTAAGTAATGTTGTAATTAAACGAAGCAACCATCCGCTAAAGTTTAAATGTACCTTATTTTACGTTGCAACTTTGAGAAGAATCCCAAACAAGTTCTAAACGACTTAAAAGGCACGTTTCGGTTAAGTGCCGGGCTCAATAAGGCTACGAGAAGCGAGCTAAGGTTCACTTACACACTAAACGGTATAGTTAAAGTTTATTTTTAACTGTTTACGTGGTCTGATAACATCTCTTGTTTCTTTTTGATTTACCAATGCCTAAATTTAAAACACATGTTAAAAATTATTTGAGCCGTGTGGTCCCCGGCAGAGTAGAATAGGCCACCCTCACTCTTACCGAGGTATCGTAAAAGGCGACTAAGGTAAAGTTGCTGGCATGATCATCAGCACCCAGATAAGGAAAACTCTGCATTTATACCAAAACCCTCGCCAACCCGTCTGCCAAGCGTGGTGAGTATGGCAATTACCCCTCATGTGATTGAGGGAGGCCCGTGCCCCAGTAGTGGGGACTTGGGCTGACGATGATGAAAAAATATTTAATGGCAAAAGCTTATACAGTTAATAATTACTGAAATGACAAGAATCTGTGGAAATGATAAACTCTTCGCCTACACCCATGATACTGTACTTGTAAAAATTTCGGCGGTTAAAAAGAGTGACTGGCGAGTTTCTTGCCGGATCTTCTCGTCAGAATCAACTTTCCGATTCCGGTGGTAGAATCACATTATATTTATTCATTTCTTAGTATATTTTTTGTGTCGAGATATGTTTTATAATTTCAAGTATGACAATTTGTAAGAGCTGTATATAAGCCTCTGCAAATACAATTCTTTTGAATTTTGAAATTTTAGAATCACTTTTAGCTGTTTGACTTTTATTCAAAAATATCGACCTGCCCCGACTTCTCTCGGATGTAATCCTTGATCAATCTGAACGATCAGCCACGTACGCAGAATATACTATATTGCTCAAGTGTATGCGCAAACACAAGTGCACTCTCTAGTCCCTCATATTCCGATGGGTCACCAGTGTGATACGATAAGAGAGGGATCGGGCGCAGGACCAACGGCTTAACGTGATTTCCGAGGCACGGGATACAAGGCCGCCAACTTTCAGACTCCAGGCTGACACTAAGATTTTCTTACCGAGAACTTAGGCACCTACACATTTTTGGCCCGACCCTGTGATCGAACCTGGGACCTCGTGCGCAGCCGTCGCTTTAAATATTATACTTGTATTATATATCCAGCCGTGTGGTCCCGGCAGAGTAGAATAGGCCCAATCACTTTTAGCTGTTTGACCTTTTATCTCAAAAATATCGACCTGCCCCGACTTCTCTCGGATGTAATCCTTTGATCAACTCTGAACGATCAGCAAGTACGCAGAATATACTATATTGTCAAGTGTATGCGCAAACACAAGTGCACTCTACTAGTCCCTCATATTCCGATGGGTCACAGTGTGATACGATACGAGAGGGATCGGGCGCAGGACCAACGGCTTAACGTGATTTCCGAGGCACGGGATACAAGGCCGCCAACTTTCAGACTCCAGGCTGACACTAAGATTTTCTTACCGAGAACTTAGGCACCTACACATTTTTGGCCCGACCCTGTGATCGAACCTGGGACCTCGTGCGCAGCCGTCGCTTTAAATATTATACTTGTATTATATATCCAGCCGTGTGGTCCCGGCAGAGTAGAATAGGCCACCCTCACTCTTACCGAGGTGTCGTAAAAGGCGACTAAGGTAAAGCTGCTGGCATGATCATCAGCACCCAGAGAAGGAAAACTCTGCATTTATATCAAAACCCTCGCCAACCCGTCTGTCAAGCGTGGTGAGTATGGCAATTACCCCTCATGTGATTGAGGGAGGCCCGTGCCCCAGCAGTGGGGACTTAAATGGGCTGACGATGACGACGATGACGACGATTATATATCTATTTATACTACTATTTCATCATCATCATCATCATTTCAGCCAATAGACGTCCACTGCTGGACATAGGCCTCCCCCAATGTTCTCCACACAGATCGGTCCTGTGCCGCCCGCATCCAATGGATTTCCGCGAACTATTACTACTATTTATAAAGAGGAAAATCCTGCAGATAGCGGTATTGCTTAATGTGAAAAAAAAAACAACAAACGCTTGCGCGATGTAATCGACACTTAACGCCATCTATTAGTTCGTTGACCTACGCGCTAGGCAGTATCGATTTACTATCGTATCCCTCCCGCACACTCTCTGTATAGCATGTCCCTATCTCACACCAAGATCACTATCATCTCTGGGTGCTGATGATCATGCCAGTAGCTTTACCTTAGTCGCCTTTTGCGACACCTCGGTAAGATGTGGGTGGCCTATTCTACTCTGCCGGGGACCACACGGCGGAGATCACTATACTTACGCCTTTAGTAGACACAATATTTTTTTCACAATACCTTTTAGGTATGGCGACTATTCATATTTCAATTTAGCGTAAAATACCATAAACGTAACCCTGTAATTTTAGTCTAAGCCACAAAAACGGAACCCAGGTATCCATAAATTTTACATCCACGTTTATTACTTCATTTCGTTAAAACACGCAAAGGAATATAACCTCGTAGAGCCTTGGTGCATTTTATTTTATTAAATTTCGCGCCTTTGTGACGTCATCACTATCCACAGTTTTGTAGGGTTACCAAGGGTTTAAGTGTTTTTTTTGCAATCAAGTACATAGTTTCTGACTGGTCTTGTTATTATGTACCCATGTTGAACTTTGGACCATAAGATGTTAGAGTGACACACACACATGCACAGTTTTATTTTATTTTATTTTTTGTTTACTTTCTTTAAGTTTTGCTCAATGTTAAGTGTATCTCAAACCTTATCTATAGAAACATCTTTAAAAGAATTACGTGTGATTTTTTTATCTTTACTTTTAGTTGGTGGCTGTATCTGATATAAATGTATATGTTATTTTTTTAACCCAGCTAAAAGATAAAATTATCGTTATGTTTGCTGTAGACCTTTTAAGAAAATTATGAATATAAATTGTAAATCCTTTATTGGCGGTAAGAAAAATTCGTAACACTGTAATTTTATTTCAAGAGCTGTGGATTTTGTGAATATTTTTTTGCGCTGCTGGGAGGTAACTCAGTCTGACGCCGTCTGTACATATTAGGATAGGATTCAAAAGTTTTATAGTTTTTAGACATCCTTCCGTTTCTACTTAGTGATTCACTAGATACAATGTAAGTGAAATTTAGTAGAAATTCCAATGTATAATTTTTGATATGCCATCTATCACCTGTTATATCGTGGTGGCAACCCTATTTGGCAGTGCTATTTGACCTAGCAACCCTATTTGTAAGTACGTCATAGAGCCTATACAAGTACAACATGGTCCAAACATTTGCGGGGATTGAGGTATGAGATCGCGTCCCCGCGGAATCGGTGGGTGTTACACATCACTTACCATCTAGTGATGTCTTTATCTCTTGATATTCGACTCAATTTTAATTCGCTCTGTATCGAGTTATGGTGGCGATATAGGCGATGTCACGATGATATCTTGTCTTGAATGGCGTCAATCCTTAGAACGATAAAAAATGTGTATTTTATAGTCACTCAATGTTCCACTTCACATTAGCGAATACTCTCCGTAAAGAGAGGTCTCTAAAGGTTGTTTAAAAAAAAAAAGCTAGTTCGACATTTGAAAAAATAGTCGGCCATTATACAATATCATCGATTCGAGTAACGTGAATATGATATGAACTCGAGCCAAGTCGAGTAGTGTTAATCCCGGGATTACCGGGTCGGCGCATCTCTAACCCCATCTCTCCCGGTCAAATGTATCCCGTTATCTTGATGAGTGTCGCGGCTGAAAACGGGCTGTATTAAATCTGTTTTCTTCGCCGACGTTTTTTGGGGAAAAATATAATATTGTAGCGGGAACGTGTGATAAATCGGGGCGTTTTTCTTTGTTATTGGAACTGGCGATGGATAGTGAATCGGTGAGGTTATTTATTTAAAAAATGCGTTTTGGAACACTTCTTTTTTTGTTTCATTAAAAAAGTAAAAAATATATAAATGAGCGGCCAACAGGCAGTTACTATGAAATTACACGTCTTTTGTGACATTTTTCTACTCACGATCCTAAAAATTCTAAACCAAAATTCTTAGATATACACAAATAGGTAATTAGGCTACTGTATCGGTAACCAGTTCATTCTTTCACATCCATCTATCTATCTCCTACCAATTAATTTTGTTATTCAACATTAGCGACATTAACCTTTATCAAGTTTATAAGGCCAACTAAATTGTTATATCATCATTATAGTTCAGACCTGCTTATAACGGAGCTTGCCTAATCCTCGGCTTGCCCATGGGAGTCAAGTGGCCGACAAAATAGCTTCAAACGGCGATACATCATCTATTATGGAGAAGATGCCTTGATAAACGTAATTTAACGTAACTTATGGGATCATTATAGTCATCGTAGATGGCATTTGTTAATGGCAACCCTATTTTTGGGCCATTGAAAAATCTACACTAACGATAAACTTAAACCCGGGCTAACGGAGGCCATATTTGTTGAGAGCATTGTCTCAACCTAAAGGGCGAAGGTTCAAATCCCTTAGGATGTACTTCGTTATGTAATGACCTTAGTTTGGGCATCGCTTGATTGTTTAAAAAGAAATATGACTGTGGCTCACAGGGCATGTCAAGATGTCGATCTTGATTAAATAATAAACTAGCTTCTCGCTCTCACTTCGTTTCGGAACTTAATTTTGACTATTATGTAGTTCCAAATTTTTCCAATAGATGGCGCTGAGTGAGTCAATTACGTCGCGCAAGTGTTTTATGTTTTGAGTTACAGAAGTCTATGGAATTAACCTATGTATGAGTAGTATATATGTTACGCATATTCTGCTTTGCAACCTCACTTTGAAAAGATAATTTGTTTAAGAAATTAACTAAGAATTTCTGAGAACCCAAAAATACGCGAAAATAAGAGTGAAACGAGTTGTCAAATTAAAAATGGCGATTCCATAGCAGCTGATTACTAATTAACTTTATTTTAAATTATTCCAAGTACGTACTTAATTGAGGTATGGGACATTGAAGTGTCAGTAAAGCAATAATAAACGTTGGCAATTGAGCATTTACCACAATGGGCAATGACCACATTTACAAATGTCAGGCATTTCAAAGGAAACCCAAGCGATGGTTACAAAATTGAAGATACACAATGAAGTCTAAGGCAAACCATATATCATGTTGCTAAAGATTATTATCAGCGATAGAAATCGAAAATAAATCTGAATTTGTAATCATTCTGACGATGCAACATTTGGCAGTTTCTTTTTCTAGTTGACGCAAAGCAATATAGTCTGAACATCCTTCGTTAGAATTCGTGTGGTGACATTTCTGCATCTGTTCATTCAAATTTAGAATTGCATTTTTAACGTCTGCCCAAATAAAAGCAACAACATAGCGCGCTCTTTTTCAAATTTAGAGTTCATTTGAAACATATTAGAGCAAAGGAATAAAAACATACAGTTTCTAACTGTCGCCGATGTGAAAAGTTTGTAATTTTTATTAGTTCCGTTTTGAAATCGGGTGGGTTTGTAAACAATCATTTTTTATTGTTATCTGTGCCCTGTCAGTTACCTGCAATGCAGTTCGCAGACGCGTTGCACGCAACGCGGGTGGTCGCAGTGCCAGTTTGCGTAGAACGCGCCTGCACTGACGTGGGATTTTATTTTCCTACTGTATTTACAAAGTGAGTTTTTTGTTCATAGTGGCATAGTATATTGGCTCACTTTAGCCTGATGGTAAGCAAAAGGAGAAAAGAAACGTGGGCTTATAACGAACACTATGAAGTTTCAATAAAAAAGCCCAGACATGTAAAGAAATGACATTAACATCGGGTTGCCTATAATCCTGATAAAATGTATGTTATCTAAATTTGAAAACGATATAGTAAACAAGCTTTCTGGAATGGACCTTGCGTCTAATAAATGGATTGTTTCATTCATTTTTAAATATTATATCAGCTGATCCGTCTCCTCGTCTGCCACCTAATACATAAAAAAGTTACTTTAGGCAATCTTTGACAATTTGATAACATCATCATCATCATCAGCCCATTTAAGTCCCCATTGCTGGGGCACGGGCCCCCCTCAATCACATGAGGGGTAATTGCCATACTCACCACGCTTGGCAGACGGGTTGGCGAGGGTTTTGATATAAATGCAGAGTTTTCCTTCTCTGGGTGCTGATGATCATGGCAGCTTTACCTTAGTCGCCTTTTACGACACCTCGGTAAGAGCGAGGGTGGCCTATTCTACTCTGCCGGGGACCACATGGCCAATTTGATATATCAATAGACTGTTGACAAAAGTTGTTGCATTATCAAAGAATTTCATACAAAAGTCAAGATGTCATGCATCCAATAGTATAATTTAGATATCGTATATTGCTATACGAATAGTCATACAGTGTATTGCATATAATTTCATTTACGCAAATAGTATTATATTTCAAAAGTGATAGCATTGTATAAGTACCTATTGAAAACGCAGACAACGGGGTAGACCCAAGAAAACGTGATTGTGACTTGAATAGCTTTTTTTATGTAACGACAGACAAGCATTTGTCCTCAATGAAACCTGACGTCAAGTGAAGATGAAGTCTAAGGTAGGCCATGCTTGCCCATGAAAAACCTATTCACTCTTGCCTTAAAGAGGCCCAGGATATATTGTTCAGGAAATACATCGGTACGAAGCTTTGTCCAAGATAGGCCACAATTTACGACCCGTTTAGCGCAGTGGTTTGTGCGCGCCGGTTGAAACGTAAGGGTCGCGGGTTCGATTCCCGGACCAACACAAATGTTTGTTGATGAGACAGATATTTGTGTTGGGTTTGGGTGTTTATGGTACCTTCATTGTTCGTGGTTTCCTAAGTACGAGGGAAACCTTCGTTATTAGGACAAATAATAATTCTCACAACATCTCGTAGGTTGACCTGATTCCGTACTAAGTAGCTTAAGCACTTGTGTTACAGATATCAGACAACAGAGGAACACAAATATATACTTAAATACATATATTACACCCAGACATCGAACAAACACAATTGATCATCGCACGAATGTTTGTCCAGGGTGGGGATCGAACCCACGACCTTTGGCGTAAGAGGCAGGGTCATTACCAATTGCGCCATCCGGTCAGTCGATGTATGTGATGTTGTCTCAATTTATTATTATTTAAGTGGCGTATAGAGAGCGGTGTAGGGATATGGATGGGCCTTTGTCCAGCAGTGGTAGAGACGAGCGGCTATGCATCTACCTTCCTTCTGATAGAGAACGTCCAATATGTCCGCGCGGTGATCTTCTACCATCAGGACCTGCTTGCTCAATTACTTGCCACATATAGAAATATTTTCTTTGTATCCAAAAAATATTTTAAACAATTTAACCTAAATTTTAATATTGAATAGAAATCTTCAACTTTTCTGTTAAAGCCAGACTTAAGTATGCAATAAGCAGTGCCGGATTAAGGGGCCGGCGAACAGCGTATTTCCTACACAAACGTAATAGGTACCAAAATATTTTGCAATTTGAGAATATCTCGACATTTCATTGCTGTTAAAACATTATCTTGCAAATACTTACTTACTTAAAATATATGCGATAATATTGAGTAAATTAGAATTTAACGACCTATTTTCGGCCAATTTGTTTTATATTAAAAACGCAATGATCATTGCGCAAATTTAACAGAGACAGCTTGTATTGTCTAGTTACACAATGATTTAAAGACTTAAAAAAATATATAATCAAGTTTCATTTTTCATTTTGGGTATTTGCACACAATTTTCTTACTAATTGCGAACAGCCATCTTGCTGTTCTATTCCTAAGGGTCGCGGGTGGCGCGACAGAGATAGCGAGATGTCCGAGGAACGGCGAAGCTTGCCTCGAATTGATTTTGAACTGACCTCCGCAGGTCTCTTAGACGAGGGCGAGCCTGTAGCAGAATCTGTCATGGGGCCATTGGTTTGCTTTAGGTTTGTGTTTCGCCGAGTGAGGGTACCAAATCCAAATTGGAGCGCGGGGCTCATAGTAATGAATGACGGCATAACACGATATTCATTTGACACTGCCTGGACATGATTGATTATATTTTACTTCTTTTGTTTTTATTGTTTTCTGTTTGTGTCACATTGTGTTTATAACTTCTGTATGCTTTAATTTGTGATGTCTGTAATTATTAAATAAATAATTTGTTTATTTACAATCACATAATTTGAAGGAACAGAAAATCGTTGCTATGGGACATGACAGTAATAGTAAATGTTTTCTTTCTTTCATTCATTCCTACTCTTGCTATATGGCTAATCCGGCATCAGCATTAAGTAAATAATGCAATTATTTCCCCATCTAGTTAGCGTTAAGTAACGTGGCGTCACTTCAGCCATTACATCGACCTAGTGCAGAATATTGCAACACATATTGCCGACGTGGGAATTCTGAGTTGCCATGTCGCAGATATGTACACGCCACAATTACACTAACAATCTATACTACCTTCGTAATAAGAGGCTATTTACATAAAACAACATTTGACGTATTTTTTTTTCAATTAGGTTGTTAGCATGTCCTCTTTCCACGAAATGGTAGGTTAGGTCATTTAATATGTAATTTCTTTTCTGCAACGTTTAGTCCGATATGAAAATTACATTGCAACAATTTTAATGGAATGTAATGTTTAATATTAATTTTGTAACATGCAATGCTGTAATTTTTCAATGCTAGTATTCTAATTAACAATGTCAAAACGCTCAACATAATTGGCAATAGTTCACCCACAAAGTTTGCAACAAAGGGGAGAAATTACATTTTGAAAGTATTCTAAATTCTAAACTCTGTCAGTATTCTAATTGGTTTAGAGAATTCAAAATTAACCGCTTCATTCCAAAGAGGCTCAACATCAAACTCTCCTTGTTTCTCTTTGTTGGAATAACCAAAATATACATCAATTCATTACTGAAAACATTTTGTTGTCCATTAAATATTAAAACTTCTTAACTTCACAAACAGCAGGCTGTAACCGTTGTCAAAACTTCCCACTTAAAATCCCTGTGTTCCGGGTTTATACCGTGCACGCAATATTGGCTCCTATTGTCAAACTGTAACGGCCAAAGTTGTGTGATCAAAGCCGAACTGGCAATAACGCTAACAAACTTGGAAACAGAACTAATGAAATGGTTCCGTATGTACAGGCTTCGATTAATCCAAACGATAAACTGTTCTCGAATTCCTTTGTTTTGGAATTACTTTATTAATCTATGCAGCTGTTTTTTAAATTTCAAAATTCGAACGCCGCATTCGAATCGCGTGCCGCCTCACTTTTTCAAACACGAGATCTGTGGCACGGGAACTGTATTATTCAGCCTACAACACCCGAGTCCGCCATCACGCGACGAAATGGCGAAAATTATTCGTAATTTAAAGAACTTTGATTATTTAATTTTCCTTTTTTCGTTTTCTTTTGTAAATTGCAACTGCCGTCTCATTAAGAGGCTGGGGAGTGAAAAATTAAAAGCCGCAACTGAGACAGCTTGCGAGAAAGGGACGGAGGACGTCTCTCTAACAGCCAATATCCGGTCGATCAGCTGTGCCGACGGAAGCAGCTGGGCGCCTCTCGCTCGTCATTCACTCGGGGCGATTTTTTCGAGTGACTAACGACTTTTTCGTGGCAATGTGTACGGGGCAATTTATTTTTTTCGACGTTACAAATGCCAATCACACCTTTCGTCACACTAGTACCATTAATTAGCGCAAACAAAGGCGGTTTCATATTTGTTCCAGGCCCGTATCTTATTCGTCGGGTCATTACTAATTTAAGGTATTTACTCATCGGTTGTTTGGCCTTTACTTCGTTGGGATAAAGGTGGGAATGGCTTGGCGCTGTCGCGGAGTGGTTTGGTAGTCAAAGTCTCTATGTAGCGCAATATAACATTCAGGGAGCTTCTCTGATTAATATGTTAATCCTCGCCATGGCGTCTTAATGCAGACCGCTGTAGTTCCTATATTGCCGCTGTTTCCTCACCGAGGTAGATAGTAAAGGATTTTATATAATATCAGTGCTGTCGTATACGGAGCGAACGCTTCGGCATGAATAGGCCAGTTCGACAGGAGTAATACCACGGCCTCACAAAAAACCGGCGTGAAGCAGCACTGCAGTGAGGGTACCGGAGGCCTAATCCGGGGGAAAGGGGGGTTAAAAATTTGGCAGCGCACTTGTGACTCCACTGGTGCCGTGGGTGTCTATGAGCGGCGGCAATCGCTTAAGGGTGCGTACTCACGTGGCGAATGTGTCGCGAATGTGAAACTCTGCGCGCGTGCTTTTATTAGGTTCGTTCGCCGCTCGCGCGTAAGTGCTTGTTCACTTTGACTCGCGGGCGCGGTCGCGAAATATCAAATATATGGCTTAATATGGAAGTGTTCACCTACGAAACGCACGTGCGGTTTAAGTAGCGGGCAGCTAGCGACGTCGCGACCGCGCCCAACACTGTGCCCGCGCGTTCAACGTTAACAAGCACTTTGATACGTGACGCGCACACTCACTATACAAGCCTAGCTTAAATTGCCCTAAAGAGGCGCATCAAACCCGTAGTCAATGCATGAGTGTAGTGGTGTTCTGAATGGCTAGCACGGACATTTAAAAATATTCGTAGCGTATCGTAAGCATTTTATACGAAAAATATACTGGCATAAAGAATTGGGCAGCAGATGAGTTGATGCTTACAATGGGAAGCCACTCTGCACGTCAGCATCACAGAAAAAAATTGCTCATATTCCTCAGACTCACCAAAATTGAAGAGCTCCCTCTATCGTACGTAATCATAAGGCATAAGTCTGCGACGGGCTAGATGCCCGCGACATACACCCGCTTAACGCAGCGCACGGCCTTAATTAATGACAGTACGAACGTCTGCCAGGATAGAGTTCGACCCACCAAAGAAATCCCGGGAAAAGCACGCTTGAGTCGCCATGAACATACTTTCAGCTTTAAGCTCGTAAACACAAGGAATCTCAAATTTTAGTTCCATGTTTTTCCGCGGGACTTCTTTCGAAAAGGTAATCTAAAGGTATCGTAACGTGAGCATGGCGCCACAGATTATCCGTTGATGCTAAGCGATGGACAACATTTCATATTTTTAACATGTCCATATTGTTTTTTTATATGAAAATAGACATAAAATGAACAAACCCTTATTTTTTCTTTTTTCAAAATTTGGCCATTTTCATGCATAAAATAATTATTGAAATTCTTTATGTTCTAAATAGACGTAAGCGCCAAATGACGTCATCGGACGGCTGAATACAGCGATATTCCTTTGCTTCTCATTGTTTTAATAAAAAAAGGTACTTCTGTCAAAGGAAAATAATACTAGTGTCAACATTGTCAACGTCACTCATTCATTCAACGTTGACAAGTTGTCTTTTTTTTGACAGTTGCATGTCATAAGTTTGGCATTTCGTAAATTTATAACTATAAAATGTGCTAAGCAAAGAAATATTTTACATTCTGCCGTCCGATGACGTCATCTTACGTTTTTTAGTTTTTAATGTTTTTCTCAGTAAATAAGCAATATAAAAAATAAATAAATATATATTCGAGCAGCGGAAAAGTAAATAAAGAATTGGTATTTTTTTGTTTTATAGCTTAGCAATTTTGAAATGTTGTCCATTGCCGCTGCCCGTGGACCCTCGCAACACCGGTGGAGTCACTTATACAGTGGTTACACCAGAAGAAATGCAGAAGAATTAAATAGGTACAGATGTGCCCGATCGATGGAGAATTTAGTAGTGACCTTTCCTCATGTGCGAAAAGTCGTAGGATTGAAACCCACTCTGAAGGAGAAGAGACGTTTCGTTGTGATGGAGGAAAGAAAACTGCCGAAAATGCATAGAGCTATCACATTTTCTCCCATCCCCTATCATTACTCGTCACGCTTGTGACGTCACATCAACACATTACACAAGTAATTCGTCACAAATTCATCACGATCGTTAGTCGCAACAAAAATGTCCGACAACAAACACGTATTAGTTTCACGATAACTCATTTCCTCCCACCTCGGCGACGGAACTCCGGAACTTTCAGGACTTCCGGAAGTTGCCGTCACCCCGAATTCCCGGAGCTCCGCCTCGGCCAATAAGAAGGCACGTGGAAAACTTTTCACTCCATTAAAAAGATTAAAGCTCATGTGAACGTAGAGAACTATACTCGTTTACCTAGTTAAGGTGCTTATTTGAAATGGAATATTTCGTCTATAGGAGTGTAGCTAATAAAAAACATTTTAGAAAAAGTTTCACTGAAGTGAAATGATTAATGCTCATTTAAATCGGTAATTTACCTTTTTTATGATTTCTTTTCCATGATTCACGCTTAAATATCAAGATAGAAGAGTTTCTCCTGTAATTATAAAAAGTATTCAATTAACAATCATCGGTTATCTCATTTTGTCACAGACCCTTCAAGTGACTTAGTTTTTTCTAGTTTGGGATATTGTCCACACTACCCATTTAATTTACGAACTGTCTGTCACTTTTGATTTTTTCCTCTGCGTCAAATAAACAACTTTATACCAGATGAACACGTGAGACGAAAATGAGTGAAATAGTTGTTTCCGTAAACTAGTTCAATTGAACTATATATCCAGGCACAACACTAGTCAAACTCACAACCGGAAAACTCCGCAAGTGCGAATAACTCACATTAACGAATATCGGAAAACTTGGACAAGGCATCCTGTGATCGTATTGTACGATGTTTTCTACTTTCCAGTTGTAGGTAGTCTCTTATTATTTATTACTCTGTGCTTCAAGTATCGATTTTAGTAATTCCATTATCTTACTATGGCATCATTGACTGCCTTGGTGGCGTTGTGGTTAGTGGGTGGCACTTTAGGTGCGACGGTTGTGCAAAAGGTCCCGGGTTCGATCCCCGGGTCGGGCCAAAAATGTGTTTCGGTAAGTAATTATTAGTGTCGGCCCGGAGCTTGGAAGTCTTGTACCCCCGTGTCTTGTGCTTGAAAGCAAGTTAAGCCGTTGGTCCTGCACTCGATCCCCCTCCGGCCGTGTTATACTTGTGCACCATAGGATTATCAGGGTAAGGGAAAGTGCACTTGTGCTTGCGCGTACACTTGAACACTGTAATATGTCCTGCGTACGTGGCCGATTGACCACGTATTATTAATATGGCATCATTTGAACAATTATCTTACTCGTATACAATGTATTCCTTTTAATATTCCATTGCTTTAGTTGTACATATAATTAACTGTGAATGATTTCCTCTAAGATACATAGGGTAAAATATAAAAAAAATATCTTCTCTTATGAAAATTAAGGGAAGGCAATTGTTTTTCAATATTTTGCCATATGTTTCAAAAAGGTTTTTTTAAACTAAACATTTAAATAATAACCTTAAAATACTGAAATATCAAAAAGAACACTGTCCAAGAATAAAAAAAAATCTCGCAAAGGATCCCTTGTAAGGTCCCGCAAAGGCTATAGCAATGTCTTTTATATAAAAAATTTAAAATAAATATAATAAAAAAAATTACCGTTCCTTTTTACCTGTATGGTATGTATGTACGTGCCACAATTTCTCTTGGAAATCGTCTACTGTTCCTCACACGACAGGCTTACCCCAGTGTGAGGACCAGCTTAAGGTGAACGGGTATAAGTGTTTGCCGTGAGGTTGTAACCGCGAAATTGTTTAAAATAGATCCGGTTTAGTAGCTAACAATTAAAATCGATTGGCGTCGCTAGTGTGCCCTACCCGTCACCTTAATGTAAAATTTGTAAAAATGTGTGTTGGTTATAAAGAATTTTATTTATTTTACTTAATTTTTTGTATAGCTTATCGATTGTGTAATTTCCCCAATGCACACTTGCCCGCTTTCATATTCATATTCTTTAATGCTCTCCATATGTTACAAGATTATTTGATTTTGAATATCTTGAGCTTAGGCGTAGAATGTAAGCATTTTCAATTTAAGTAGTGATCCATTGAAACATATTTTTTAATATTTTACTATACCATCTGTGTCCGTTACAGTTGTCATTTACAATCTCGAGTTTTGGAGAAATCGCTTACCGAGTTTGGAGTTAATTAAATTTTCCAAGTTGTTTTTTGTTGATTGAAAATTTAGCGGATGGCCGTCGGGTTGTACTTGTATATTTCAATTAAGGAGATATTCTTTTGTCTTTCAAAATGGTGTCTTTTTCTCCTGCTATTGTTTGTATTAATGCATTTTTTTTTGTTATTGGATCTCAGAATTCTTTGCATTTAATTTTTTCACTAATTAAACGAACTTACCTGTGAATGAAGTTTTACGAAACGAAGGCATTTTGTAATTACTTTCTCTTTCTATTGAAGCAAGATACATTATGGCACTAACTGTCACTTTATGGATTTTTAACACCATATCGTTTTGACAAAGCACAACAGGTAAAATTACGAGATATACCCGAATTTGGTATTTGACTAGTATATTTGCTACAAACAAACTCCTGCGCTATATTCATTCAATTTCTTATTTTTTAATCTTCATCCCATCTCAAATAATCACCATCAATTAAACGGAATGGCACACCACTAAGCCGACACTGATTCCATGTAAACAGAAGATTACCAGAGCCATAATCAAAAATGTATCTTACAAGTTACAACCCAGTCTCATTACGAGAAGCTAATAAAAAAATCCAATTATCCAAAATCAAATTTCATTTCATATTCTCAACCTCCAACTCCCAAAATATCCCCCTAATTAGACTATTTAGCTTAATTAAGCACGAATTTATTCCGGACTCTCCCGGAATTTTAATTTTCAAACAAAACAAACGCCGCTCTTATACTTTTAAAAGTTAAAAAATTCTTTAGCGTTAAACATTACCCAGAAAATCTCGTTGTAAATCCGGCCAGTATTTTAAATAGAGAAGAGATCTTTTTTTATTATAAAATTCGACCAGTAATAAAATCGACGTTATCGGTACGAACTTCCAAATTTAAAATAATCCTAGAGCTTTCGAGATCCTCGCTATTGAACAAAAATTGGCACCGAGAATTTTATTCGTTATTTTATTTATTTACACTCACATGAGTGATTATGAGTATAATATGAGGATTAGCTTACCATCAATCAGGTGCTCCGTCTGCTCGTCTGCCACCTATCAGAAAAAATATAGGATAAACCATTTTTAATTAATTTAGTTAAAAGATAAGCTCCCTAGTAAATTGCAATACCCGTAAAAGTATCCAAATTATAAGAAAATTATCTGAATTGACCTTACGATCTTTGCAAATAAGGACCTAATCGATCGCCTAAAACCTATTTTGCGTAAAATGTTACTTGTCTAACTCTGATGAATATCAAATTAAAAAGGCTTTACTCAGTTTATTCTCGATTTTAATAATGGCGTCGCAAGCGCCCGTCTTAAAACGTTGTAAAACAAAAATGTATTATGAAACCTTTTAGTCTACGGGCTCTTTTATCCCGGGCCCCTATTTGTATATGATATTTATGGAGATTTCTTTTTTCCAGGTAAGTTCCATGAGAAGCTACACAATGGACTGGGGTAAATGAAACCTTGGAATTGACGGTAATGAGAATAATAAATTCTGATAATAATGCGTTGACTTCAAGCAATAACTTGGGATTTTGAAGATTTATTTTAGGATTTTTTTGGGGAATTCCCTCCTTTATTTTGTTGGGTGTTAGCCCGAATTGGGTTAGTTATGTTATTAAACACGGGTCCTTTTTAAATGTACATTACAATAATTAGGTATACTGTTGACTAAAGTGAGTTGCAAGTCGCAAATCAAGAGCTAAGTTAACTTAGTTTAAATTAGAATTGCCAAGCAAAGGTATAGTAAATTTCTATCCAAGTTTTTAAGCACACTTCTTCGATCACGGTTGATCGATGGTTGACATTAGTGGATGTTTTAGCATAATTAACATGTATAGATCTGCTTATTCGATTATTTTGTTAGCCAACATACTGCACAAAGATATAGTATCTATGGATAAATCGATCAACTTTGATCGATTCCATCTTATCGTCTGGTAACACTTTATGCAGACAAAGACGGCCCGTAACGTATGATAATATACCTGTCGCATTCAAACAAAGGTGGAACATACCGCGCCTGAAAGGGAGGGGAACTCTAAGGGCTTCCGGCATCTTATCATCTGAGCGCCCCTCTTGCAACTGTTGCCAGCAATTCGCCTAAGATTACCAAGTTATACATCATCCCCTAATTACCTCTCTGTCAACAGCTAATAGTCGTAACACCCGATATCCAAATCTCGGCGCAGAAGCCCGGAATTCAGATGTTTATAATACAATTAAACGGTATTTGCCTTTACCGTAAATACACTGGAAATACGAAATTTAGTACAGTCTTTGATGATTGAGATAAAGGTAGATAAGTATCTCAATTTGTAAAGTAAACAGGAGCGTCTATTGAATATTTTATATAACTGTAGTATGCATTGCGTGTTTTATTTAACGCCCGCTCCACACTTAGCCCGTTGTTGCTGCGCGATGGCGCGAACAATGGACAACATTTCATATTTTTAACATGTCCATATTGTTTTTTTATATGAAAATAGACATAAAATGAACAGACCCATATTTTTTCTTTTTTCAAAATTTGTCCATTTTCATGCATAAAATAATTATTGAAATTCTTTTTATTCTAAATAGACGTAAGCGCCAAATGACGTCATCGGACGGCTGAATACAGCGATATTCCTTTGCTTATCATTGTTTTAATAAAAAAAAGGTACTACTGTCAAAGGTAAATAATACTAGTGTCAACATTGTCAACGTCATTCATACATTCAACGTTGACAAGTTGTCTTTTTTTTTTACAGTTACATGTCATGGGTTTGGCATTTCGTAAATTTAAAACTATAATGTGCTAAGCAAAGAAATATTTTACATTCTGCCGTCCGATGACGTCATCTTACGTTTTTTTAGATTTTAATTTTTTTCTCAGTAAATAAGCAATTTAAAAAATGAATAAATATATATTCGAGCAGCGGAAAAGTAAACAAAGAATTAGTATTTTTTGTTTTAGAGCTTAGCAATTTTGAAATGTTGTCCATTGATAAAAATATCCGCAAAAAATGCGAACACTGATGCGAAAATCCTACTCACTGCCCGTTCGCGGCTTCGCGCGCGATCTGCGAACAAAGTCTGGAGCACGCTTTAGAAATGTGAAGCAGTTTAAAATATATTATGATTACCCAACCATAGGTTTCTATTTGCAACTGATGTCTAAACCCGGATCTCATGTATTCAAATCCTATACATTCTTTATACGACCACATATAGCGCTTTTACAAGTTTATTGATATTTTATTTATTTTATTTTACAAGGTTTTGGAAAACTTACAGCTAGATTTAGGGATACAGTCACAGAAAAAAAAAACATTGAAGACCAATTACAAGTTTCCACTGATAATAATCACTTGGTTGTTTAACTATATATCTATCTATCTTCTCTTTATTTCACAAAAGTTTACAGATTAGTCATATCCTGGTACAATGTAGGCGCTCTAATCGCTCATAACGATATCTTTTAGACAACTTTTGGGGTAAATTAATAGTAATAGCGAGTTGAAAGGCGGCAAGAAAAGATGTGTAGACCGAAATCTTTAGTGTTGAGAAAACCAATTTTTTTTTGTCTACAATTCCGTATTTAATCATCATCAAGTCCCCACTGCTGGAGCACGGGCCTCCCTCAATCACATGAGGGGCAATTGCCATACTCACCACGCTTGGCAGGCGGGTTGGCGAGGGTTTAGATATAAATGCAGAGTTTTCCTTCTCTGGGTGCTGACGATCATGCCAGCAGCTTTCCCTTAGTCGCCTTTTACGACACCTCGGTAAGAGTGACGGTGGCCTATTCTACTCTGCCGGGGACGACACGGCCGTATTTAATACCACAATTTTAAAGTAAAGTAATATTTTGGTTTTTTAATAATATGCTTAATCAAATCTTTGTTTTAAACCCGCCTAATTTTAATCACTCCCTAACCAACCCATGTCTTAGTTTTTTATACCATTATTTATACCAATGCTGAATCAACCCAACGAGCTCGAATGTCTTTATCAACAATTTCAAATTTAGATCTCCTCACGATGTAATGGGGCCAATTCTCACCGCGTGACGCGATGGTTGCCTAATCGCCTTACTTGAGAAAATTGCCATAAAGCTAAAATTAATAAGACTGTGTTATTACTTAATTGCGATGGTGTATTTTTCAAATCTTTTCCTATATGTGGTAGGTGGCAGATGTATTACCTGGTGGTATGTGATTGCCGCCACAACAGCAGTGAAGTTACGAGTGCTAGCTAACTTTTCCCTTTCCCCCCGATTAGGCTTCCGTAATCCGCTCCCCTTGCCTCCCGGATCGGGCATAGGGTTCCATCAGACAATAGACGAAGCAAGCGCTGCTTATCGCCGGTTTTCTGTGAGGCCTATTTTATCACTTCGGACGAACCGGCCCATTCATACCCTCAGTAAAATAAATACTGCTCATAGTTCATTGCTTTAGTCTATTATTTTAGCTAGCATTAACAATTGCCTAAGCGGACCTTGGGTTCTAAAGCGACTGTTTGGGACGCAACCGGGACAAAATGCTAATATACCTAATAATAAAGGACTTAATTCTGTGCGACTTCCACCATTTTTCCGTCTGATCAAATGATCTGATCAAAAAAATCCACCATTTTTCCGTCTGATCAGACAGAACAATAGAGGATTTTTTTTGTGATGAAAGAGCAAGAAGAAAATCTACTTCAATATAAGTCGACTTGTACCACTTCTCACAGGACACACAGAATTAAAATCTAGGTACAATATGGCCGACCCGCACTGTTTAATAATTAACGCACTATTTAAGATGATGATAATAATGGAGTTGCCTAATTAAAAATCTTGCTACAATATGGCCGACCGTATTAGTTGAGAGTTGGTAGTCAACAAAAGCCTCAGGGCTGTCACTCACGCCTTGATCTCGGGATTTACGGGTGACGTCACGTCCTGAGCTAGTTACCGAGTCGACCTGGAGTGTTTAATTTGCATACTAAAGGCGCATTAATTATGTATATCAAACATAAGTACGTAATTGAGATCATGTCAAAGTGTTAATTTTGCTTGCTTTAATGTTATCGCTTGAGGCTTACGAGGAATATTCGCGTTATGTTTGTATATAGGGGTGTCGCTGATTGGGCTTCGGCCGCTCGAGTGGGTCTTAATTAATATTGCTATTGAAATTTTGAATGGATCGAAAGCCAGAATAAGCCTTATGAACGTTTATATAAGGTATACTGGTTATGTACAAAGCGATTGATACGCAAGAGATGTGTCTCTATTTAGGATTAATATTGACGAGCCGATTTTCATTAGTGGCAATGAACGCTGCTGGTTTGATCCTGGCACGGTACATTTTTGTGCATGAACATGTCTGTTTGTTGATTCTGGCACAGTACAAACATTTTTGTGCATGAACATGTCTGTTTGTATTGGTCTGGGTGTTTTCTATGTACTATAAGTATGTATTTATAAAGGAAACGTATTAAATGTATATATTTGTAATTTCGCTGTTGTTCTGATATCCTCAACGCAGTGCTTGAGCTACCTATCTCGGAATCAGATCAATGTATGTGATGTTGTGAAATATTTATTATTATATTGGACAGACCCCAATGGTTTCCCTCACAAAGTTCTAATAGAATATATAATACAAAGGAGTTCCTTATTAGTTAAAACTAAGGTCTAAGTATGGTAGCGTCCGTGGAGTGAAGAACGCCCGCAGACCAGTACCCTTACCATAAGTTTGAAAAACTGATCTCGCTGACGAAAACTATCGCTTTGTCCCTTTCATTGTGGTGCACGTGAAAAAGATAGAGCAATAGTTTCGGATAGCGAGGATATTATTTCAAACTCATGGTCAGGTCTCAGAAGGCTTAGCAGCACCAACTTTTCGAAGAAATGTAATTCATTTCTTCGAAATCATTTCTTCATTTTGTAAGAAAACTGAAGAGCGCCCTCTATCGTTCGTTAGTGTAACTATCTTCTCCCTCACTTAGAATTATAAGGTGACAATGTATGGCGTGCGCACGCTACGATACTTGTAATGTTCGTGCTAGCCCATCTGGTGGAGTGATGATATGACACAATGTCTGATGCGAGTAGCCAAACATAGATTGGAGTGGCTCACTTTTGGAGAGTTTTATGTCCAGCTGTGGATAGCGACGAGCTTATGAAGTATGGAATCCCAAAAATTTCAACTAAAAAAATTACTCATTCTTGTTGAAGCTTGAAAGGACATATTGATTAAGCGCCATTTATGGCCAAATTGAGTATAATTACAGTTTTTTTCTGTATTAGAATCTAGATTCGAACTGTATATTTAACTCAATTTGGCCAAACATGGCGCTTAGTCAATATTTCTTTTCAATCGTCGTTATCAAGTTGATATTTTTTCTGTATAATATATTTCGATACCTAAGCATAATATTTAGTTAACTATATGTTATTATCATTTTTTTAATAATAACAGAAGATTTATTACGTAAACAAGCGTTCAATTCCGTAAATCGTGCATTAAATATTCGGTTCCGCAATAAGCAGACACGCTGATATATAGCGTGATTCACAGTAATATGAAATAACGCCATCTATTATCCAGGGTACTGAACTTGCGTGCTTAACTGCCAATATAGGCCACCCAATACATACCATACTTTATTCTCTATGCTTACATTTAATTATACGGTCGATGGCGATGGCGTGTCGTTTCCGGAAAAAAATAAAGTCGGATTTTATTATGATTGTCAATATTGTCATGCAGGATCGAAAATTGTTTACTTTAGTTAAGTGAATCAAAAGTTTCGTATATTAAAGGGAAACAATTTTTGAAATAATGATTAATCATCATCATCATCATATCGTGATGTGATGATGATGATGGCGATCTTGGTTCGAGCAAAAACTATGTTTCAAATTTTTCGAACATAGCTCGGGTTTGTGGTCACCAATCTGCAGTTTTTTGTAACGATAGCTTGATTTCTATGATAGAGGCCTTTGCCTTGCAGTGGGACAGTTTATAGGCTGATCCTTTTCATCATTATCAACAACCCGTTCGCAGCCCACTGTTAGACATAGACCCTCCAAATGTTCACCACAGTGGTGAATCTGCTACTTGCATTCTGGTCAAGCCAGCCATCTTGCGTAAATCGTTACTCCACCTGGCCTATGGCGTCCTACACTACATTTATGAAAACACGGTCTCCTCTTCAGAAATTGGTTTATAATATCCTCCAACCGATTACGGCTACAGCCACGTACGCAGGATATATTATAGTGCTCAAGTGTGTGCGCAAACACAAGTGCACTCTCTATTCTCTTACACTCATAATCCAACGGGACACCACCATGACATGACCGGAGATGAATTGGGTGCAGAACCAACGGCTTAACGTGCTTTCCGAGGCATGGCGGTACAAGACCGCCAACGTTCAGACTCCGGGCTGACACTAAGAATTCCATACCGTAAACTTAGGTACAAATTTTTGGTCCGACTCAGGGATCGAACTCGGGACCTCTTGCGCAGCCGTCGCTTTAAAGTGCGACCCACTAACCACTGCGTTACTGAGGCAGTCACTCAGTGGTCGGTTCTGCAGCTGATATGGCCAGCCTGCCGCCACTTCAGCTTGGTGCGCTACTTCGAAGCCATCGGTTCTCTGCCGGATGACCTCAATTCGTATTCGAGCGGAGAGAAACGGGAGCATATTCGTAGCTCTTTCCATACCTGAGCGTGTAAACTTTTGTTGAATGTAACAAGTCATTAATTTTCCTTAATTACTTTATATTTTACACGTCTTGTTTCCTATGGTTCCGCATGACTTTAAATCTTGCGTATCGTATTCTGCACTGCTAAACACAGGACTTAACTTTGAAGTTAAGAAGTTGAAGTTAAATAACGTCTCTTGCATTGTAAAACTCGACGTGTTGTGCCGTGGCGTATTATAACGTCAAATGAATTCGCCTAAATTTATTATACCACAGTGTAATTGCTAGTGGCTCGACGTAATGTAATGTACAGACGGGGTCAGGTTGTAGCTCATAATGTTGATCCAAAGTCCATAAAAGGCAACTAACACGTGTCCATAAAAGGCAACTCTTAGGGATCAACGATGAGATAGATCAAGGCGAGGGATTGTTCTCAACACAGATCAAACGAGTAAGGCAAAAGTGTTCGGTTTGGGCGAACGCGTCTGGCCAAAACCGCTAAATTTACGCCAAGCACAAAAGTAATTCATATGTAAAATTTTCGACTTATTTAATGATTGTTTTAAAATAATCAAGCGGAGTTTTTTTGTGTTAGGTGGTAGACGAGCAGACGGATCACCTGATGGTAACGATGGTCGCTGCTCATGAACACTCGTGACACTAGTGGAGTCACAAGTGAGTTGCCAAGTGTATCACCCCCCTTTCCCCCGGATTGGACCACCGGTACGAGGGTACTGGTGGCTCAATCCGGGGGAAAAGGGGCGTTAAGCTTGTGCTGTGTTTCTGTGTGAGGACTCACGCGGCAAAACACAGCCCAATGCTGCTTAACGCTGGTTTTCTGTGAGGCCGTGGTATCATTCCGGTTGAGCCGGCCCATCATGGCTCTCCCACGATCTCTCAAGGGATTTCTTAAAAATTAAACAACTCAATCAATCTTCATGTCCCATACAACGTTCTCCTCATCTTAACATGTAATTTCCTGTTGCGGCCTAAGCTGTCGCTCTGGAGCCCGGGGTACGCTTGGACATGATTCAGGATTTGGGGAGTCGAGTAATAACAATGAAGCGACTGCCGTCTGAACTATTAATGAAACCACGAAGTAAGTGTGCACCGTACATTCATAATGGGTATCGTGAATAAATTCGATTTAGCAAGTTAGATCAACTAAATAAGCGAAATATAAATCAGCTGTTCCATACAAAATAGAATACCCACCCGGCAATAATGTATGGCCCCCGGCAGAGTAGAATAGGCCACCCTCACTCTTACCGACTAAGGTAAAGCTGCTGGCATGATCATCAGCACCCAGAGAAGGAAAACTCTGCATTTATATCTAAACCCTCGCCAACCCGTCTGCCAAGCGTGGTGAGTATGGCAATTACCCCTCATGTGATTGAGGGAGGCCCGTGCCCCAGCAGTGAGGACTTAAATGGGCTGATGATGATGATGATGAATAATGTATGGAACAGCAGATTTTTTTTTCGCTTAATTTGGTGATCTAACATGCTCAATGTACTTTATTCAGGATACCTATTATGAGATTTTCGGTATATAAACGATGAAAAATAACGGTGTATTTAAATGAAAAATACTCTACGCCTTCGGTTAGAAATACGTTCGACGCTAGGACACCAAGCTGTATGTCGCCCTCCACATTGCAAAAGACAGACATAGATGGAGGTCTATTATAAAGAGCAAACTGACCGCCCACGGGAGGAATCACGACCCTCAGTAATGAGGAAAACGACTACAGGAGGAGGAGGTGGCAGACGAGCAGACGGATCGCCTGATGGTAAGCGATTGCCGCTAGAGTCACAAGTGCGCTGCCAACCTCTAAACACCCCTTTGCCCCGGCTTGGGTTTCAGGTACCCTCACTCACGCAGCGAAACAGCACAGTGCTGCTTTACGCCGGTTTTCTGTGAGGCCGAGCCGGCCCATTCATGCCGAAGTTGTGCCACTGAATGTCTGTACACTGTGATACTATGTACTCGCCCTTTATTTCACAATACTGTCGCCTTCATACATTATTTATGTATAAAGGACAGGAGATTTGCATTTCTCGAGTTTATTGAACAAGTTTTATATCTTGTCATTCAATATTAAATATTATGCAGTGTCTGGGGTATACATCGGGCGGAGCGCGCCTCCCTCAAAAATTAAGGCTGTTTTATGCCGCCTCGTGTTACGAACTTTTACTTAATTTTAATAAAGCGAGTGCACTTTAGCGAAAGAATGGTTTACCTACTACATACAATGCCGTGTAGCTTATTATATTACTGTTCCTGTTTTCATAGTACTGTACATTGTATGGGAACTTTAACGAAGTTAATTAATAGCTACAAGCATCTGAGGGTTTTAAGTTAGAGAATATTTTATAAAATTATACACGAGTAGGTAATAAATTTAATGAGAATAAAAATTACACCTGATCTTCCTCATTTTAGCATATAATTCCCAGTTGCATCCAAAAGAGTCACTTTGGAGCTTGAGGTGGGAGAGCCACGCTTAGGCATGAATGGGCCGGCTCGACCGGAGTGATACCACTGCCTCACAGAAGACCGGCGTGAAGCAGCGCCTGCGCTGTGTTTCGCCGTGTGATTGAGGTTACCGGAGGCCCACTGGGGGGAAGGGGAAAAGGTTGGCAGCGCACTTGTGACTCCACTGTTGATGCGGGCGGCGGAATTGCTTTAAAAAGAGTTCATACTTTTTAAGACCAGTTTGGATCAATACTACCTAGTGAGCGCACCGCTCAGTACAAAAATTTGTGCCTAAATATATATATATTATATATATATATATATATTCTTACTTACAAACAGATAATTAACAATAAGAACAATTAGTGTGTTGTGAAATATTTATTTATTATTTATTTTAGGACTTTTGTTCTAAATAATAAATAAATATACTTTTCTTTTGTAAATACATACTTATAATACATAAGAAACACACAGACCAATACAAACAGACATGTTCATGCACACAAATGTTTGTGTGCATGAACATGTCTGTTTGTATTGCGGGGATCGAACCCGCTACCCTTGGACCAAAGGCAGCGTTCACTACCACTGTTCCAAACGGGTCGTCAAATATGAAAACATTAAACATTAATTTTTTTCCGCGATCCTTATTATATCCCCAGTTTCCCGAACGCTGGTTACGTGCAAGACAAAGGCCTATTAATCCCCGCACAGTACAATCATTTGTGTGCATGAACATGTCTGTTTGTATTGGTCTGGGTGTTTGTATGTATTATAAGTATGTATTTACAAAAGAAAAGTATTATAAGTATATATTTGTTATTCCGCTGTTGATTCTAATATCCGTAACACAGGTGCTTGAGCTACCTAACTCGGAATCAGATCAATGTATGTGATGTTGTCAAATATTTATTTATTTATTAATAGTCGTTCTTATTTTTAACAACAACTTAAGAGAGAGAATTCAATTATATAAACCTTTTACTGAACACGAGACAAAATACTGTTTCTGTTTATCCGAGAGATACCCGTAATATGAAATTCTTAAAGTTTGCCTCTGTATTCCGTGGACCGGGGCACCCTGACGTTTAATATATCATTTTTGTTTTCCTTAAGGTAGCTAGAATATTTGATATTGCGCCTATTTTCATCTTAGAAATGCTTGTTACTTCAAAGGCATATTATGAACATGCCTATGTCTTATAGTGTGAGTTATACAAAGTCTCGTCATCTCAGCTTGTCATTCCCAATTGCGACCAAAGCCGCTGTTTCAGCCCGGGGCACGCTTAGAACTTGAACCAAAAACACAGGAAATAATAATTAATAATATTCCCCAATCGATTCGGCTACGGCGGTATAGTATCAGCCTATATACTGTCCCACTGCAGGGCAAAGGTCATCATTAGAAATCAAGTTATTACTACTATGATGGGATTAGGCTTAATCACCACGCTTGCCTAATGCGCATTGGTGATCACAAACCCGAGCTATGTTCGAAAAATTTGAAACATACCTTGAGATCCCGGCCCGGTAGGTACTAAAACCACTAGACCAAAAGGGCGATGGTATGCTGGATATGATTTTAGTGCTCTTGTGTGTGCGCAAGCACAAGTCACTATATCCTAGTACGGGAATCAGTGTCTATGTAATTTATACGCCTTTAAGAACAATAAATATAATTTTCATTTTTATTTGTTCTGGTAATTACAATGAAGCGAATGCCGTCATTCCCAGAACGAATCTAAACGTAGCTTGATATGACGAAAATTTGATCTAAAGAGCAATGCACACAGAGCCCGTCAGGAATCATGTTAGCAATATGTTGCCCGGCGACATGTCAATGTCAAAAATGTTTCTTATTCCAAGCTACCCCAACATGGAACCTGAAAAGCGCGCGTCAGACGGATTGTGTCATTTTCGGAAAAAACGTCACATAGTGTGAAAGAGAGCCAACCGGCCCTGACGCAGCTTTAATGCATCTCTATACGGGTGCGGTAGAGAAAGAATGTCACTCAGCACGTCACCCCAGTATTAACGGCTTCGCGCGGCTTTTCAAGTATGGCTTTCCATGAAAAGACAGTCTGTTTAGAGTGCACGTCTATGTGCCCCACATGGTCGGCGACAAAGTTTCATAAACGAAACCGGCGACAAAAAGTCGTCAACATTAGTCGGCGGCCCGAAAACTTTTAAGTGTATTGCACGTACGGACGCACGGAAAACATGAAAAAAAGATAAAGAAACTGACATACGCAAGAAAATAAATAACTACTTTAAATGTTAATCCAGCAGAAAAAGAAAAATTACCAAAACCAACGAAAGAATTTTTGTTTACATTTAAAAACCAACCCTCACGATATACATTAACTTAATACGTGATGTCATAAAACCGGCGATGTTGCCAGCCGTGAAAAATGTGCTCACTGTCCTACATGGGCTCATGAATTTTAACACTGCTGGAGTGCTGGCCTGTTTTGAATAATGCAAGTGTGGCAACACTGACGATCGCACGCCCGATGGACCGGGCTTGCTCTTTGTGCAGGGTAGTAAGCAGCCTATGAGAAAGGAATACATAGTGTAACCCTGGACAAAGTGTAATCCCGGAACGGGGTGTAGTTATATTATTAATAGATGCCCGCTCACACTTCGTTACGGGACATTAGTTCCACTTTATACCAATCGATGGCGTTAGGTGTAGATTACATCGCGCAATCTTTTCGTTGTGTTCAGATTACCTATAAGCGTTGCCGCTGCTTGTAGAATTTAGCTATGTATACCTAAATGGTATAGATATGGAGCCCTGCCGTCACTTCGTTTCGGGACTGATTCATTAGTTTCTTTCAAACAACAATGGATGGCGCTGGTAGTCGATTGCATCGGGCAAGCGTTTCGCTTCGTCTTCAGAATTTAACTCTTTTTAAATATAAAACACAGGTGAAGTTAATAGACACAGAACTTCGGCTCTGGATGACATTGATTTGGTATCGAAGAGTTTGTCAGTTTACGCGTTATGCAGTATAACGTAACGTGTCCCTACCGCAGACGTTCCGTTTAGTCTGTCACAATTTCATGCCGAACCACGCCGAGATTACTTTACGCGCGCATGTTTGTGTACGTAGTCTGCGTAGTATATATTCTTAGTTTCTTGTAGTCTATAGCCGTCGATGTAGGAGGTACTAGGAGGTCAGCGTTCTATTTCAGCATTAAGGCCACTCACCAAAGAATCCTTTTTTCACTGTCGATTAAAAAGTTTTAAATAAATCAAAACTGTGTAAATAGATGTAAGATTTTACGCTCATATGTAAATAAATAGTCCTAATTCCCCGAGACAGATATCTGTGGATAATGTTCTCCGGGCGTCGATCCTCTTGCCCCTTGGGCCAGATGTGTTCGATTGCGTATCACAAGGGCCTGCGATAAATATACTTAAATAAGTTCCTCTCAATTCCTTTGAAGGTACACCCTTACAAAGGTTGCCAAGCGTAATAAAGTCGGATATACGCTTTCGGTTGACTGTCCGGGCAAATTTTACCTTTGGAAATAGATTTATTAGAGAATTTTCAAAACGATTTCTCTTGCCCCGTATTTTTTTCAAACGGTTTCTTTCAGACCTTTTCAAACATCGTGCTCTCTCTTTCTAAGCCAACTTAATGACAGAGACAACAACATGTTTGAACTGCTTAAACTACAATTATTTGGAAAAAAATACCGACATTGGGATATGACTGTTTACTTCCCTAGTCTTCACTTCCTCACCTTGTATAGAGCAAGCGAACGACGAATGATTAAGGTGACCGGTATGGCACACTAGCGACGCCAATCAATTTTAGTTTTTAGCTACTAAATCGGGTCTATTTGAAACAATTTCGGGGTTATAACCTCTCGACAAACACTTATACTATTTATTAAATCACCATGCACAAATGTTTGGCCCAACGTAAAGTGAATCAATTTTTCGGGTACAAAAATGGACCTAAAATTTGTGCACGGTTATTAATAAATATTATAAGTAAGTGTTTGTCGAGAGGTTGTAACCTCGAAATTGTTTAATTAAGGTGACGGGTAGGAAACACTAGCGACGCCAATCGATTTTAATTTTTAGCTACTAAACCGGACCTATTTAACAACAAAAATATTTAATGCATCTAACTTTGTTTTTTTTTTTAAGTCGCTTATAAGGTCCGGCTAAATACTAGGGTTGTTCGGTCATTTCGAGATGACCTGGCAACTCTAAAGAGAAGGCACCTTTTATTGTTCTATTTCCAGTTTTCTGGACGAAAAGGCAATTTTTTCATGTGTTACTTTGTCCTTTTGACGGAGTAACGAATGTCGGCACCTTTTACGTGTTACGCTTTATTGTTTCGTAGGCAAATCTTATGATGAATACAAAAGTATGTACCGACTAGAGACATCGACATCAAGTTGTCTATGTCAACATTTATCTAAGACAACACATCACTCTTAGCGTTTAAGGTGACGGGTAGGGCACACTAGCGACGCCAACCGATTTTAGTTTTTAGCTACTAAACCGGATCTATTTTAAACAATTTCTGGGTTACAACCTCTCGGAAAACACTTATACTATTTATTAAATAACTATGCACAAATGTTGAGTCCGTTATATAAAGTATAAGTTTCCTAATGATATTTTCCCTCACCGAACAGCTTAGGTATGGTAGAAACATGCACAATCAGAAAAATCCAGTGGATTATACCCCCTCCCTGTGAAAGGCGTGTTATTATCGATTGAGCTACCATCGTGCATAAAACAACACATCCTCATTCCAAATTCAAATTCAAAGAACATCTTATACTTTGACCTGAGGGCATAATTTAAAGCAGACGTTACGACCGAATCCTCGGAGCCCTTTCACACACGCTGTGCGTCTTCTTTGTTTGGATGCGACAGGTAGGTATATTCTCCCTCGTTACGGGCTTTAAATTAAGGTGACGGGTAGGCACTAGCGACTCTATTTGATTTAAATTGTTAGCATCTAACCGCATATCTTTACAACACGATTTTTTCGAACATCACAAAAAGAACTTATACTATTTATCCAATAGTTATAATTAACTTTTGGTATGCTTCCTAATCGAAATATGAATTACCGCCAAAAACGGCCACTTATGGCGTTAATCCAAATTTCGAGTGCAGAAACAGATCAAAAAGTAAATTATAAGTATTAAATAAATAGTATATATTCTTTCCGAGAGGCTCGAACTTCGAAATTGTTAAAAAGATACCCGGTTTAGTTGCTATCAATTTAAATCCATGGGCGTCGCTAGTTATGGCCACCCGTCGCCTTAAGCCATCTAATTTCGTACTAAGTCATTTACTTAAACACTTGTATTACCGTAGAATATTTAGTTACTTCAACTACTATAAATCTACTAACACGTCTTACTGTTGACACTTGTTTTTGTCACGTATCAGTGGCGCCATCTAAACGTCACCAGTTATTTATGATTTCATTTTCAAACCCCTCGCTTAGCCGCGTAATCCATTTTCTATGTATTTGGTTGAAACATAATATTTATTAGCGGAAAGGTAGACGGATGACCCTTGTTCGAAGAAATCGTTTTCCTTGTAAAACATTAAATAGTTCCTCACGCAACTTAGTTACCCAGTAACACAAAATAGAGTAGAACGAAACAGAGATATAACGAAATGACTCTCTGATTACGAATAACTTCTTTCCAATGTAACTTTCCTCGTCGCACGACAAATCTGTTGCCAGAGATATTTGACTGATGTGACCTTCGAACGTTCTAGCTAGAGCGAATTCCTTTTTCAAAAGTAACACAAAATAGAGTAGAATGAAACAGAGGTATAACGAAATGACTTACTAATTACGAGTAACTTCTTTCCAATGGAACTTTCCTCGTCGCACGACAAATCTGTTGCCAGAGATATTTGACTGATGTGACCTTCGAACGTTCTAGCTAGAGCGAATTCCTTTTTCAAAAGTAACACAAAATAGAGTTGAATGAAACAGAGGTATAACGAAATGACTTACTAATTACGAGTAACTTCTTCCCAATGGAACTTTCCTCGTCGCACGACAAATCTGTTGCCAGAGATATTTGACTGATGTGACCTTCGAACGTTCTAGCTAGTGCGAATTCCTTTTTCAAAAGTAACACAAAATAGAGTAGAATGAAACAGAGGTATAACGAAATGACTTACTAATTACGAGTAACTTCTTTCCAATGTAACTTTCCACGTCACACGACAAAACTGTGGAATGAACTGACGCCCGAGGTGTTTGACTGATGTGACTCTCCAACGTACTAGCTAGTGCGAATTCCTTTTTCAAAAGTAACACAAATTAGAGTAGAATGAAACAGAGGTAACGAAATTACTTAATTATTACGAGTAACTTCTTTTCAATGTAACTTTCCTCTACACACGACAAATTTGTGGAATGAACTATCGCCCGAGGTATTTGACTGAGTGACCTTCAAACGTAATTCGCGAATTCCTTTTTCAAATAGGTGGAATATACCACGGCGTCACAGAAAACTGGCTTACGATCTTCGTCAAGTGAGTGACGGTATCGGATACCGCCTTTCCGGGAAAGGCAGCACACTTGAAGTGACTCCACTGGAGCTGGATGGTAGGTCACCGGGTGATACCTGGTCGGCTTGTAAGCACTCACATAAAAACCTATAAAGTGAAATTATAGTTTTTTTTTCGTTACTTTTTCTGACGTACAACTTTGCGCTACTTTTACTGGGAAATCTACTCGTATTAAACAAGTTATAACTTTTATTATTGCCCATATTCACAAAAGCTATAATTAACTATTATATTTTTTTCTATATCCGCCTTAGAAACTTTTCTAGGGCAACAAACTTCCGACAGCGAACAATTTCTCCATAAAATATTAAAATATGTTTTTCCCCGTATTCTTTTTCCTCCAATCAATGTGTCTGCCTTTGCAACGTACACCTGCCATCTCTGTCTGTCCAATTGTGCTGCCAAGAAATTACTTGCTATGTGTAGATATTAGAATTAACAAAGCTACCACAAATGTATACTTACATTAGGTATTATACCATAAATCACGTTAAGCTGTTGGTCATACGCCCGATCCCTCTCCAGTCGTGTCACATTAGTGTCCCATCGGAATATGAGGGTAATGTAATAGGGAGTGCACTTGTGTTAGCGCACACACTTGAGCACTATAATATATCCTGCGTACGTGGCTGAGTATCGTTGAGATTGGCCGCCTTAGCCGTAATCGGTTAGAGGATATTACCATAAAGTCAATGTTCATACATCCCTACCCTAGGTAGGCAGGGTCACTAAAAAATTCGCCATTGTATCAGTCAAATGCAAAAACAGGGACCTCAGAAAATCCTATGATCCTCCACTACGTTACTCTGTATACGAATATTTTGTCGGGCTAGCAGCCACATATAGATATACATATTAGCAAGAGCTAACATATCTTTAGATATGTTTAGGTATATTTATTTACATCCTGAATGGAGAGCGGGAAACGTATCTTTTGGCCGTTCTCGTTAGGGTTGTCTAAGTTAGATATTTTCGAATAATTGAATCAATACTTATTATAAAATAATAATAAATTCTATCACTCCACAAATATATGTTAAATATATGTTATGTATATCGCATATCGCTTATTAACAAGAATATAAAGTTACATCGGAATGTATGTGAAGTATCAGTGTTTTTAATTAACCTTAGATTGCATTGATCCATTAGCCATTTTATTTTATTTCACCGTTTACCAGTTCTAGTCTCACCTTTTGCATTGATCATCCCGCTTTGTCCAGTAAACTCCTACTCTCGAATGGCCACCCACCTCAAAATCTATTTGCCTCATAAGCTATATGTTTTTTTACGTTATATGCCATATCAGTACTATTTAACGGTCTACCAGCGACAGAACTGACAATCCATCTAAATATTAACATTTGCCTAGTAATAGCGGCTTTACAGTTACATCAGCGTTTTTGTTTTTTTTTATGTGATAGATGGCAGACGAGCAAACGGATCACCTGATGGCAAGCGATGGCCGCCGCCCAAAGACACCCGCGACACCAGTGGAGTCACAAGTGTGCTGCCAACCTTTAAGCCCTCTTTTCCCCCTGATTAGACCTTCAATACCCTCACTCATGCAGCGTAACACAGTACAGTGCTGCTTCACGCCAGTCGAGCCGGCCCATTCATGCCGAAGCGCGGCTCTCCCACGGAGTTTTTATATTCATAGAACTAAATTAAATCTTGTAGTGGCTATTTGGTTACGTTTGGCCCTTCAAAGAGTCTGTTAAAGCTATTAGGGACTATTCCATTATTCACAGCCCTAGTCCCTTCCCTTCGTGGAAGGCGCTCTTCTCTGTAAGCGCACTAAATTGCCACACGTGTGTGCGGTGTATCGCATCCGCCATTTTTCGGGCGCGTGACGCTTTCGTTCCCTCAATTTCCTTTTCGATGTAAATAGACTGGCGAAGTTTATTGGGTTGCGATAATAAAGCGTTGTGACAACCCTAACGTGATGGCATGAAGAATTTATTAAGATGGTGTGAAGTAGTTTATTTTATTGCGGGTTTTAGAACTGACAGCAAAGAATGGGCTGGTATACAGTTGCTAGTTTCTATGAGTCTGCTTTCATCAACCTCTTTCTCCCAGCAGCAGTCTTAGCGAATATGGAATGTAATAAAATAAATTATTTGGTAAAGATACCACACGGTACACTTTAAAGTATAGAAATATATAAGTCGGATAGAGCCAATTTTCGTATTTTAGTATACATAGGGTTAGAACACACTGTTGAGGATCAACAGTTGGACGGCTCATTTACATTGTTTATGTTTTTATACTTTTTTACTCATTTTGATATATTATTGTTTTCTGATTGTCTTTTGTCTTCGGTGAGATCCTCACCTTGAAGTGGGAAACAATATACCTACACCATGCTTTTAACACCGTCTCTCTAAAAAAATTTCGTCTTCTGATACAAATTGCACTAATCAGCTGATTCACTTTTGTATGGAAAGGTGTTTTTTTTTCTGAGATTAGACCCAATGTTCCCTGGGGAAAAATGTTTGTTTAGAGCAGTGCCCGAGATGAGGAAGTAAGACGGTTAAAACAGCATGGTGTAGGTACAGTATTTGCCATTACTAGAATTTTATTGGCATCCCCTCACTAGCGTGATTTATCATACAGTTCAATCGCCACACACACATGTATATACATACTGTTCACTAATGTGTGTGTGGCCTATACAGATGCGAACATCAACTTTTACAAATCTGAAAAATTTCTTTAATCGATTCACATCTTAAAAAATTCTTCAATCGATTCTCAGCTTAACCTTAAATACTTTTGGTTCAATATAAATTATAGTACATTGTCATTAATTGATTTTAGTTATCCCACTGTGTATAGACACAGTGCAGAACAGAATATATATTCTCTATAGCAGTTGGATCTATAGGAAGTCTTCGCCGTGTGGTCCCCGGCGGAGTAGAATAGGCCACCCTCACTCTTACCGAGGTGTCGTAAAAGGCGACTAAGGTAAAGCTGCTGGCATGATCATCAGCACCCAGAGAAGGGAAACTCTGCATTTATATGAAAACCCTCGCCAACCCGTCTGCCAAGCGTGGTGAGTATGGCAATTACCCCTCATGTGATTGAGGGAGGCCAGTGCCCCAGCAGTGGGGACTTAAATGGGCTGATAATGATGATGATGAAGCAGTCTTAATATCTATAAATAGATAGATATTAAATTATAATATGCACAACATAAGATGAGGATAAAAATGCCATTACGAATCTAATTACAAAAAAGCATTACTATTTAATTGCGGGAATCCATTGGACGCGGGCGGCACAGGACCGATCTGTGTGGAGAACATTGGGGGAGGCCTATGTCCAGCAGTGGACGTCTATTGTCTAAAATGATGATTACTATTTAATGTAAACAACATAACATAATAACTATCCATATGGATTAGGTTTTATCCATGTTACTTTTTTTAATAGTCAGAATACTCAACCCTGTTTCATTTCATCTTAACGTGTAATTCCCACTTGTGCCCAAAGCTGTCGTGATATGCTTGAACCATGATCCAGGATTCGGGATTTCTGGTAATTACAATGATGCCACTACCGTCTTACCTTCTCAACTTCTTAAGGGGAACAGGCCCATTGGATCACGGTTACACGTTTCAGAATTATTATCTCAATTATTGTAGGTTTCCTCACGATGTTTTCCCTCACCGCCGAGCTAACCCTGTTTCAAATCCAGATAATATAATTTGGCATAAGTATACATCTGTGTATGTCGTTAAAATCCTTACATAAGGAAGCAAATCAAAATCTCATAGTCCAAGAAGAGCATAAGTTAACCAGTAAAACGTGCTTGTTAACCAAAATACAAGGCCAAACTTTGAAAGTAAATACAAATTTGGGCCCCTAAGTAATGACTATTGGTAATTTTCGTTGGAAAACTCAATTTAAGTTGGGGATTTGTACGGGAGAGGCCAAGCCACTATAGTTGAAAACTGTATGGTATTGTGCCGACAAATCTCTGGGGAACGTACTCCCTGGGCTAAGAAGGATACAGATTCCACTGCTTCTGGATAAGGTACCAATTTTAATCAGAAGAGTGTACTGCTTTTGCAAAGGTACCTGTTTAACATCTGGTGACCCAATTGCTCGTTGTCACCTCTCCAAAAAAAAAAACTATGTACCTACATGTCAGATTTCTCTACTCCATACTTATCTGAGCGATCATTATTACCGATAAGACCGCCGACATTGTTGAGTACTATAACTCAAGAGGCCCAATCCGGGCCCCGGGGGAAGGGGGGCTTAAAGGTTGGCAGCGCACTTGTGACTCCACTGGTGTCGCGGGTGTCCATGGGTGGCGGCAATTTCTTACCATCAGGTGATCCGTCTCCTCGTCTGCCACTTATCACATAAAAAAAACTTTTTGTGCAATAAATCGTCTATCCGTGGCTAGGATAAATTAGGCTAAAAACAAAAAAAACGGAAAGCGTACTTACCTAAATGTTCAGATACATAATTAAGTAACATACTGTTAACTCTTATGTCCCAGGTAATAAAATCAATTAATCTTGTGTCCTAAGTTGTATAAAAAAAAATCTGAACGTGTAACCATACTATTGGTTTGCGTTAGATTTTGTTGTTACTTGGTTGGTTGCGAAGGCCAAACGCTTGTATATACTAGACTAATCGAATATAGGATCATAGTTTACACATGTCCTGTAGCTTAAGAGACTTGCGGAAGTCAATTCAAATTCAATTTGAGGCGAGCTTCACCGTTCCTCGGACATCTCGCTATCTCAGTCGCGCCACCGCGACCCTTCCGTGCGAGTAGAAACAGCAAGATGGCCGTTTGAAATTAGCAAGAAAATTGTGTGCGTTTGCGAAAACCAAAAATGATGAGTGAAAAATTATGTAACTAGACAATAAATACAAGCTGTCTCTGTTAAATTTTCATAATGATTTATTGCGTTTTAATATAAAATAAATGGGCAGAAAATTGGACGTTATGTCGTAAAATTTACTTCTCCTATTATTTTTATTATAGAAAGGCCAATCAGGATGACCTCACTCCGCCTGATGGTAAGCGGCCGTGAAATCTAAATATGATATTTTTTATTTATTCATATATTTTTAAGGGGGTGAATATTTGTAAGATAATGTTTCAACACAGACATAGATAAATACTTCCTCAATCCGAGTAACAGCAATGAAACGTCGAGATATTCTCAAATTGCAAATTATTTTGGTATTACGTTTGTATGGGAAATACGTGTTCGCCCGGCCCCTTAAGAAGAGTCTCAGCACATGTGAAATCGACGGGGATAACGATTCGTTTCATTACGGCATCCTGGCTCGATCGGATGATGATGAGTTGTATGAAAAACTTTGGGAAACTCTGCACTAATCAGCCGTAAAGCCACATCCAGCCGAACAGACTCCCAGCCCGGGCCGGACCCATTAATTGCGATTGGGCCGAAGCAGATTACGGGCCGAAAGGTTTTCCGAACTGTTGTAAATCACCCTGTCCTTTTAGCCGAAACACACCCTAAACGTGGCAGGGTAAAGAGCATATTTGTCCGCGGGAAGCCGGACAATTGAATCGTAGGCTTGCGGCTTGGGAAGGTGTAGTCAGTCGGTCTGTGTGTAACTAATTCGGTACATTTCTCATTGGCGAGCGGGAATAATTCATGTCTGGACGGTAACGCTTGATTTTTGCTGGCTTATGTGGACGTGGTTTCGGAATCTGAGGATTGAACTAAAATACATTTGAATAAAAAGCAAAAATTATATAAATGTAAACACGTGATAACGTCAGAAAACAAAGAAGATTGCATACTTTTGTCACAAACTGAACGCTAATATACCGCGTGCTCCGGAATGCGACAACTTTTCGTGCGTGCAGCCAGGCCTCGTCTTACTACTAGACAGCGACAATGCTTATGGGTAATCCGGAAACACGAAACGCTTGCGCAATATTATCGACACCTGGCACCATCTATTGGTATAAAGAGGAACTAATCTCCCGAATTGAAGTGAGGGTGGGCCACGGGCATAAATCGTTATCAAACCAAAAAAAAATCATAGATCAGTATTAAAAGCGAGATTCATATTTTTTGCTCCGAACCGTAATTCCTAAAATTTAATTTATAAGTTTCAATTATTTCTTACATTATTTTTACGTCAATACATCTTCTACTTTATACATCTCACTAGCAGCAAATGTTATCATCATCATCATCATCATCATCATCATCATCATCAGCCTATCGCAGTCCACTGCTGGACGTAGGCCTCTCCAATTGTTCGCTACTGTGATCTATCCATGGCTTCTCGCATCCAGCTCTTGCCAGCCATCCTGCGGGCCATAGCCAGGGGGCGCCCTACATTACGTTTGCCAAGAAGCAAATGTTATATGTCACGATATCCCTGACCTGTCGCTTAAAGCCGTGTATGAATAACCGATAAGTACTACTTAGCCCATCAAAGAACATTAAAACAAACATTCAACCACATTTCTTCATCATTAGGCCTTCGCCCTATTATTAAGTACTCAGAATAACTAGAAACGACTACTCACGAGGGAAATAGCTAAAACAATTTTTCATACTTTACAATTATGTTGTCAACGTTATATAACAATGACCTACATTTCACTCGCACAATATCGCTTTTTTACAAGAAATTGTTATACAGAACAAAAATGACCCACTGAGCATATAATATCATCCAACGAATACGCTTACGGTGGCCAATTCCTACAATCGGCCACGTACGTGGGATATATTATTGTGCTCGAATGTGTTTATTTTCTTTACTTTATAATCAGATGGGACACTAGTGTGACACGACCGGAGTGGGATCGGGCGAAGGATTAATGGCTTAACGTACTTTCAAGCATAAGGCACGGGGGTACAAGTTTTCCAGACTTCGGGCTGACACTAAAAATTTCTTACCGAAAGCTTAAGTATACATATTTTAGCTTGACCCGGATCGAATCCGGGACCTCTTACGCAGCCCTCGCTTTAAAGTGTTACCCACTACCCAATGCGCCGTCCAGGAACTAAGGTAGATAGATAGATAATACCTTTATTCTGCTGCACAAAATTATTACAGTTACATTCATCATCATCATCATCATTTCAGCCAATAGACGTCCACTGCTGGACATAGGCCTCAATACTTTATTTGCTCCACAATGCCTTCCCCAATGATCTCCACACAGATCGGTCCTGCGCCGCCCGCATCCAATGGATTCCCGCGATCTTCACCAGATCGTCGGTCCACCTTGTGGGGGGCCAGCCAAGGCTGCGATTTCCTGTACGTGGCCTCCACTCCACCTTTCTGCCCCAACGGCCGTCTGTTCTCCTCGCTATGTGCCCTTGCCCATTACCACTTAAGGCATGCAATCCTTTGGGATATGTCTGTGACCTTAGTTCTCCTACAGTTACATTGTCAAGTTGTAAAAAAGCATTAACACTAATAATAAATAATCATAGAGTAAAAAAAATATACTAAGCATATTATATGACTAAGGGTACCGGTGCACTTGTGACTCCACTCGTGTTGCCATGGGCGGCGGCAATCGCTTACCAACAGGTCATCCGTCTGCTCGTCTGTCAACTATCACATAACAAAATTATTTGCATCAACTGAAATGTTGCGGTCGAGTTCACCCAAACAAAATACAGAGCTGTTTTGAGAGGACAAAGGGGTAAATACACCCTGTCAAAGCATTCACCACAGGTCTCTGTCTCTGCAATGCTTTACCAAACTCGTGGAAGGAGCAGTCTTGTCACGAATATGTCGATTTGTTTCGCATACAAGGCTTGATGACAAAATGGCAATTTCATTTTCAATTGGACCCGCTCTCAAACGTTTGCGATCCGCCCAAATCCTATACAATGCATCACACACAGGCGAGTCTGTCTAATTCTAGATGCGACAAATCTAGTTAGGTTGGTGGTACGGGGCTGATCGAAGCAACTAGTGATGTTTGTTTTGAAATCGGATTTGAAGTCGATAGTCAATGTCTTTGAACCAATTATTTCGAAATTTGGTACTTAAAAAAAAAGAAACAATTTAATGATATTTATAAAAAGGTCTCAATTGAAAAAGTCCGCCAAGAGTTGGTTAAATTGTCGCTATCAACAAAAAAGTTAGCGTATTATGTTGTGATATTGTTTTCGCCACGAAGGGAAACAGTGTTTTTGAGACCGGCGCGACGGTAATAGCACGTGTGAATTGGATGCAATTATATGTGCGTATTTCTATCATTAGTTCATCGGTGAGGGAAAACATCGTGACGAAACCTGCACTTTTCCTTTCGAATAGTTTCTGAAACGTGTAACCATGGCTTAGTTAGTATAGTTCTCCTGGTTGCGAAAGTGAGACGGCAGTTGCTTCATTGCAATAACCAGATTCGCCAAATTCTAAATCATGGTCTAAGCGTACCCCGGGCTCCACAGCAACAGCATTAGATGCAACCGGGAATTACACGCTAAGATGAGAAAGGGAAAATTCAAGTGGTATATCTGCTTATCGATACTATTCGATTTGTTATAAACGATTATGTTGTAAACTTATCTTATTCGATACTAACCCTTTGTGTCATCGCAGCCCTAGTTGCAACTGAATGCAGCGCGTGCAATACATTACAGTGTGGGTATCGCCCTCTAACCGGGGCTGGGCGCAATCGTCATGGGTCTCTGAATGGCCGAAATGCGACGTTCGGACGTTACTACGTATATGAAGGCAGGAGATTTGTTGTTTGTACCTCGATGGAATTCTAACGACAAACTGACTGAATGGTGCATTCGGTAGGGCCCGCCCAATCATCTTATTGACCAAGGTTATGACGGAACCCTTGCGTTTGGTTTGCGTAACCCAAGGGTTATCCTTTTTCGGATCAGTGGCGCCGTCGTCAGTTTTTATTGATTGTAACGAAATTAAGGACAAAGACATTCAAAATAAAAAACGATTTGTGCTATTCGGCCACATTTGTAGGATGCACCCGGAGAGGTGGACCAGATTTAACACCCATTGGCAGCCAGCAGGACGTCGATTGAGAGGCAGGCCCAAAAAGAGATGGCGTGATGATTTTGACCACTTCTCGGGCGATTGGAAAACCATCGCCACAAATAGAGTCCAATTTTTTTAGTCAAAGCGGCATTTAGGGGCGGCCTTTACACAGCAAAGGGACAACGCAATCTAAAAAAAAATTTTTTTTTTCATACTTTGCACGTACCATTTAATGTAATTTCAAAAAGTGACCACTAAAAATTTTAATCTTTTATTGGAAATTACAACCACCCCTAATTGTCAGCAAAAAAAGTCAATGTGGATGTTGATTTTCTTCTCCTGTTTATCAAAAATAAGCAGAGCAACATTTTTGTTAGATTATGTCTCTTGGGGGAAAATTATTGTTCATTAGTATAATGCTCTCGATTGCATTTGGCAAGCGTGGTAATTAAGCCTATTCTCATCATAGTAGCGATAACTTGATTTCTGTGATGGAGGCCTTTGCCCTGCAGTGTGACAGTAGAGACTCTCGAGAAGTTTCTCGGGTATGTAGAAAGTTTTTTAGATTTTCGCGTTGCATTATAACTATAATGTATCAATACGGGGATTAACACGATATTTATTATGTGAAACAACATTGTGTACTCACATATTTGGCTCGACGTTTCGGCTACGTTACAGCAGCCGTGGTCACGAGCGGACAGTCCGCTATCAATAAATATCGTGTTAATCCCCGTATTGATACATTATGTAGAAAGTCACGATGTATAACTTGTATTTAAATTATGTTTCCTTGTACAACAATACTAGGGGTCCTTTCTGGACCTCAATCTCTTTTTTGTGATTAAATTTGGCTGTTTTATCGCTAGATATATGTAGTAGCCTAATGTATGGGTTTGGTTCTAGTATTTATTACCGTCATTTTAAACCACAGCTTGCATCAGAATCGGAAATGGCGGCAATTCTGCAAAGCCTGACAAACGGTCCGATTCCCGAACCAGCATTACGTTATCTGTGTCACATGGCGCTCTGCAGCATGAGGCATTTGCTGCACCTATGATGCCAACTTCTGACCTATAAATAAACTCTTCAACCCCCCACTCAATAAAAAAGCCGCTAGTACACACCAAAAATAAAAAAAAGCTGCTAGTACAGTCGCCTGCAACTAAATGTAAACCTCGACTCTTAAGGCGGAATAATAAGGTTTATTGAATGCTGTACATAAGTACTTAAGGTTTTCGGTAAGAAATTCTCAGTGTCACCCCGTAGTCTGGAAGCTGGCGGTCCTGTACCACCTTGCCTACGAAAGCACGTTAATCCACCTGGCTGCGCCCGATTTCTCTGTTGTGTTAGTATCCCATTGGAATATGAGGGTAAGGGAATACTTGAGAACTGTAATATACCTATCCTGCGTACGTGGCTAATCGTTGAAGAGTTTTATATATAAATGAATTATTTGAAATTTTTGACATACAATAAAATTTTAATTGAGTGTGGATATTGTATGTGTAACCCCACAAAGCCTCATTTTTATTTTGGTCGACATTTTACTAAGAATGCGAAAAATTTTACATTTCAAACCAAAGAAAATATGTAGTTAGCTAACAGCTCGCAATTCTAGCATAGTAATTACGAGTATAACTACTAGGCTAAATTCTTTAAGTCTAACACGAACTTAAATTACTCTAAATAGTTTTACATAACAGAAAGGACGTAGAAACGTTAAAAGTACAATACAATATTTGCCAGTTTAAAAACATAAAAAAAGTTCAAACGTTATTTCGAACTGAGTATACACCATGCCTTGGACGTAGAAACGTTAAAAGTACAATACAATATTTGCTAGTTTAAAAACATAAAAAAAAGTTCAAACGTTATTTCGAACTGAGTATACACCATGCCTTTTAAACCGTCTTAGTAGAAACCTCTCGATGTTACGACTTTACATTATGCGACTTTTGTCAACTACAGACGATTGCCAAATAGTATTTATGTTAATTAATATTCAAATTTTAACGTGCTAAGCAAATAACAAATGCATAATAATTATGTAGGATAGGACCTTGTGGAGAACTAAGGGCCTCCAATCCATCCAAACAGTTGACCTAATCTTTATCCCACCCTCTCCCACGCGCTGTGCGTCTATAGAGACGCATATACCTGTCGCATCCAAATAATAATATTTGGATGCGACATGTATATTCTCTTTAGTTACGGAAGGGTTTCGTAGGGCGAGCACTATGGTATCACAAACTATCAGTTTATTGATCACAATCGAGACCCTTGCGGACTAACAATACCGATACCAGAATCGAATAGATAACACAATCGGATATACTGTTGGTAGTTTTTAAATACACAACGATAGTACTGAGTGGACCTTATATCACATATTATAAATAATGTGCTTATAATACCTAAAGCTTTTATAGTAGGACCTTTAAACTGCCTCTTTTTCAGTACTAGTGGCCCTTATGACTCTAACAGCTGCACTCAGAGACGTCATTTAAGCTATTAACTTTAGTATCGATAGTCTTTATGCGTATCAAAATAAGTGTCAATATTTTTTCTTAAGTAGCCAACTAAGTTAATCAAAGCCTCTGAGTGTGGCAGTTAGGCCCTATTAGACCAATCTATATCCGTGGATAAATCTATGGTATAACGTCAGATTGTATAGAATGACAGCGTTATACTATAGATTTAGAATCGATATAAGCATAAACTAGGTCCCATTTAAAAAGTCCGACCTTGAAACTGTTCTTTTGTGGCACTATTTATAAATATAATATAATATTTCACAACTTCACATACATTGATCTGACTTCGAGATAGGTAGCTGAAGCACCTGTGTTACGGAAATCGGAATCAACAGTGAGATTACAAATATATACACATAATATTTTTTTATTAATATATACTTATATTACACCCAGACCAATACAAGCAGACGTGTTCATGCACATAAATGTTTGTACTGTGCATGGATCGAACCCACAACCCCTTGGACCAAAGCCAGGGTTCACTACCTCTGTTCCAAACGGGTCGTCAAATAATAATAATATATGGTTGCTACATTAATTTTAAGTGAGTTATTTTAGTTTCAGTCCTGATATAATGTCTCAGTGTTACCCTCCAGTATTGTCCAAAGCATATGCTGGATTTTAAATTAAAATATTCCAAAGCAGAAGTGGAATACATTTCTGGAATTGGACTAAAAAAGTTTTTGTCATCGGCTTCTGGAGCTCGGAATATTATGAAAGTTTCTAAATTTTATTTCCCTGTACCATAGTGCTAACATAGCGAGTGGTTCGAAATTGTAATGTTTGTAATAGGGTTTTAGTGGTATGGAAGGATCGCTGCGATCGCGCATATATCATAGTTGTCATTGACTGACCGGATGGCGCAATTGGTAGTGACCCTGCCTCTTACGTCAAAGGTCGTGGGTTCGATCCCCACCCTGGACAAACATTCGTGCGATTAACACTTGTGTTTGTTCAGTGTCTGGGTGTAATATATGTATTTAAGTATATATTTGTGTTCCTCTATTGTCTGATATCTGTAATACAAGTGCTTACGCTACATAGTACGGAATCAGGTCAATGTATGAGATGTTGTGAGAATTATAGTAAATATTTTGGTAGCTATTTGGCCTACTCTATCTGGTCGCATCGTGGTATTCATGTGCGAATATAATGTACCAAGTTCTCTTATGGCAACTTTTATCTCTAAAGACACCACGTGCGTACATAAAAATCGAATAGTACATAAAAATCGAAAAAATCACCGACTTTGCTTCCACCTAGAAGTGTAAGTACCCACGGGGACATGACCGCATGTATACTGGTGTTCACATGAAAAAAAACTATCTGGGGAAACTAACGATTTCTTTCATAGTTTTTCTTTAGCTTTTAATTATAATATTTCAAAAACAGTAAGCATATAGTATTTATTTTTAATTTCATCAATATATCCGGCCTCTATTATGTTATGTTTCGTTTACAAAGCTATGGGAGTGGCATTCGTTGATTCGTCAGTATTTCTACTGTCTATCGTTTAACTGTGACTATACGGAAAACAAAGTTTGGGTTTCAAATTCTAAGTTAAAGTAAGAGTATTTTCCAAATTCTGAATTGCTATGGGGCGTTCGATTTTAATTCAAAATATTCTTGCCTCTGTAGAGAAAATTTATTTTATTAGGTTTTATGTCGAGATGTTCCGTGTTCACGTTCTCACTTTATAGCAAATTTTATACCCGTTTCAGTTAATGTTCATCGTGCGTCATCCCATAGCTTCCCCTGGGCGTCGTACGAGGCAATTAAGAGTATAAAGGGTACTATTATGTAGCTCTCCACCCACTTATTATAGAGCAAATTATCTTTTGTGTACATACTCGTACTTCGTCACAAAATGCCATAAAATTTTGCTTAGTAAAAGTACCATTTGCAATAAATAAGTCGGTCGTTTTATGTAAGTTTGACCCTTCCCTTCGATAACTTTACAGCATTTCATTTACCTGGACTCTAATATTTATTGAGGCAAAACGATGCCAACAATACAGTACTGTCCCTTAAATTTCCAGGAATGCCAGCGACCGTCCAATTATGTCCACCTTTTGTCAAGTATAATTTCGAACTACCATAAAACAAGGGCATTCACCTCGCAAATATCTCCCCTTAGGTAGCATTAGTAAACACGGGGGAGTCAAAATAAATTTCCACCCTCACCCTAATTCGAATACGAAGTATCCCCTTACGATTCGCCCTATTCGTTGCCATGGCTACCGTGCCCTTCAACTGCAACGGGTATAAACATTCCGGCGAGACTCCGTGCACTTCCCCAACACGACCCGATACCATTATTGATATTTTCTGTGTTCACCGCTCTTCCGATGTTACGCTCCACTGCTCGTAAATTCTCCAAAAATATCGAGCAAAGCTTGCCTATTTATCACGTTTATAGCCGGCCTTAGTATCTAAGGTCAGGGCCTGGATAAATAGCGAAACTTATTTACCGTGTTACTAATACAACATATATAACCTAACCTTACTAAATTTTACTACTTTGTACCTAATAAGACTTTCTCCTTGTTCCAGGGATGCCGGTTTCCTGAAGATGGCCTCACGCACCCCGTCCCTTGAGTCGCTGCCCGGTGCCAACTCTATAGGTTCGCTGGAGCGTGGCTCCTTATCACCCCTGACGCTTAGCGGCTCCTCGCCTCCAGCAAGTGACTCCGCCGTATGTGACCTTCGCGAGTTCGACGGCCTCGACACCACCTGCGCGATCTGCCGAGAGACATTCGTCGACCCTAAAGTACTAAACTGCTTCCACACATTCTGCCGGGCTTGCCTGGAGAGGGAGCAAACGCACCCAGATAAAGTAACGTGCGTCACCTGCCGAGTGGACAGCCAGCTGCCGCCCGCCGGCGTACACGGGCTCCTACCGAACCTCGTGATAGCAGCAGCCGTTGAGCAGGACGCCGACCTCCTGCCCTCCGCTCGCCAGACAAACTCACCTTCGGCCCGCTGCACCGGCTGCAAGTCGAAGGAATCCGACGCCGTAGCCCGCTGTGTCGACTGCGCCAACTTCCTTTGCCCCAATTGCGTCATGGCACACCAATTCATGCACTGCTTCGAGGGCCACCGTGTACTCGCGTTCACGGACCTAAAAGATGACAAGGGTATGCTCGGAGCTACCCTCACGACGAGTGGTGACAAAACCGCCTTCTGCCCTAGACACAAGAACGACATCCTGAAATACTTCTGTCGCACTTGCTCCGTACCAGTGTGCAAAGAATGCACCATTATCGAACACCCAGCTGCGCTGCACGACTGTGAACACTTATCCGACGCTGGACCTAAACAAATGGAACAGATGCAACAGGCTGTAAATGAAGCTAAGACTCGCGCTACTGAGATCAGGCACGTAGTCAAGACAGTAGAACACGCCGCTGGAAAACTACAAGTACAGTACCACAAAGCTCAAAATGAAATTAACGACACTTTCCAGTTCTACCGCTCTATGCTCGAAGAGCGTAAACAAGAATTACTTAAAGAACTAGAAAGTGTGTTTTCGACTAAACAAATCGCATTGACAGTTGTTGGACAGAAAGCCCAAGAAACAGTAGACAAGATTTACCAGACGTGTGACTTTGTTGAGAGATTAACTAAATGCGCCAATATTGCTGAAATTTTAATGTTCAGGAAATTATTAGACAGCAAACTGCAGTCGCTTATGAGTTCCAATCCTGAGCAGAGCATGCAGACGGCTTGCGAACTGGAATTCGTCTCAAATTACCAAGCGATACAAGTTGGCGTACGAAACACTTTTGGATACGTACGTTCAAGCTCAGAAGCGAATGTTGGCCCCACTAAACAGCCGCCTATCGCACGCCCTACAAACGGTTCTCTCTTGAACGGAGGGTCCTCGTCTAGCAGCAGCAGCGTGAACGGCAGTTCCTGGGAGCTTGAACGGCGGCATCCACCTTCCTGCGAGTCTGAACGGAGTATTAGACCGCCCGTACACAAACGGCCTACTCGGTGCGACTAGCCAATCAACCTCACCGTTTGAGTCGAACATTATCTCAAAAAGATTCAACAGTGCCAACAGCCTCGGACCATTCTCCACTGCCATTGGAGATATCAATCTCAACGGGATCAATCCCTATGAAAAATGGTCCAACGGTGGTTGTGACTCACTATTCCCCGCTGCATCCACTGATCCCTACTCGCTCACATCTGCCACACACAATGATCCAATTTTAGACTTGACAAACAAGCTAATTTCCACTGCCATATTCCCGCCGAAATCTCAGATCAAACGCCAAAAAATGATTTACCACTGCAAATTTGGCGAATTCGGTGTAATGGAAGGACAGTTCACCGAACCCAGCGGTGTCGCCGTGAATGCTCAAAACGATATAATTGTCGCGGACACCAACAACCATCGCATTCAAATATTTGACAAGGAAGGAAGATTCAAATTCCAGTTCGGAGAATGCGGCAAACGCGACGGACAACTCCTTTACCCAAATCGGGTGGCTGTTGTGCGTACATCTGGCGACATAATCGTCACTGAGAGGTCGCCGACCCACCAAATTCAGATTTACAACCAATACGGACAGTTCGTGCGCAAATTCGGCGCAAACATCCTACAACACCCACGAGGCGTCACGGTCGACAACAAAGGCCGTATTGTTGTCGTCGAGTGCAAAGTCATGCGCGTTATCATTTTCGATCAAGTTGGCAACGTACTCCAGAAATTTGGATGCTCCAAACACTTGGAATTCCCGAACGGCGTGGTCGTTAATGACAAGCAGGAAATCTTCATTAGCGACAACCGCGCGCACTGCGTGAAGGTGTTCAATTACGAGGGCATTTACCTGCGCCAGATTGGCGGCGAGGGAGTCACAAATTACCCGATAGGTGTGGGCATTAACGCCGCCGGTGAGATCTTAATCGCGGACAACCATAACAACTTCAACTTGACGATATTCACGCAGGACGGCCAGCTGGTGTCGGCATTGGAGAGCAAGGTGAAGCACGCGCAGTGCTTCGATGTCGCCCTGATGGACGATGGCTCCGTGGTGCTCGCGAGCAAGGACTACCGGCTGTACATCTACCGCTACGTGCAGGTGCCGCCCATAGGTATGTGAGCCAACCGTTCTGATCACAGGAGATCGGAATGACCGATGAACTATAAGCCAAAAATCGACACTTTTAAACGCAAGTAAAAAGTGACGAAGGATTAACGGTTCTGGCCATGTGTGTCAATTTTTGAGTAGTTCAAGTGACGATTCCGAAGTGACAAACCGTACGGAACTCGAAATTTTTTGTAAGTGGAAGTGTTAAATGATTGTGGCTGTCTCGATGTGATCATTTTGACTAACGATGGGAATTCTTTACATATTTTCGGCATGAGATCTCTGTATGCATTACTTCTAAATGAAACTGTAATGAGATTAGTTGATAGTATTGACATTGTTATCGAGTACCTATTAAAGGATAGAGATTATTCCGTTGGATCGATCTAAACATGCGAACGGTGTTCTCGACCCTTATCATTTTTTAATCTATTGAATAATATTTTTTCATATCCCACGTCGTTAAATTAGGGATGAATATTAAGGGCATTTGTATTATTTAGCCCATTTGTTGGACCAATATTTTAACTATTACTTAACAAATTGTTAGGTGTTAAGCGTGTGATTTTATGTATAAGAGAGCATCGAGCGGTGTTGTTGATAGTTGTAAGATTATTCTTCGGCACAATGGCACTTCCTGTTTTTAATTAGCACTTATTCTGTGTCGATTGAAATATGATTATGAAATTAAGTAAGAAGTTGTTACATTATTATTAGGTAAGTGTTAAATTGATTGAGCTGAAATGGACAATCTTTAGTTACTACCCCTCTTAATGTAGTTACAAAATTTTAGGGAAATGTGATGTTAGGGGTTTTATCAATGACAAAGTTGACTGCGGCGTTCCTTACAATAGCTTCTGTAGCTAATTCCTCTGAAGGACTGTTGTCTTTGAAAGCATCACAACGTGGCCGGTGATCCAAAATGTTTTATAGACCTCAAATTAATTTGACCCGACTTTCGCCAGCCTCATAAGTTATAATCTGTAACTTGAGTATTATAAAGCATTTTAGATGATGATGTACCTTACTGTTTAATAGAAATGGTTGTAGTTGTTTTAATTTGTGTTGGAAGACAGTTTTTTTAATCAATGTCATTACCGCCTAGTCACTGAGAGCCCACGGACCTTAGTTTCCACGTTGTTTTAACAATTAGTAACATTTGGTTGATAATAATATTATTCGTTTTTATACAAATCTAGTATTTGAGTGTTTTTTAGAATTGGACACGGTAGTAACTAGTAGAGCACTTTAGAAAATGGTCGTCTCGCTAGACTTTTTTTTTAAATAATGTTTCTGAGATTTTTTAGCAAAGAGAGGAGCACCGGGATGAGAATGTTTTTACTACTTATCAAAGTATTATAGCTTGCTCGGTATACAAAATAATTACATATACAATCTGTTATTCTGGTAAGATATTTTTTATATGGAAACATATTTCTGTAGTGGTAGTTATACGGTGCATGTTTATCATTTAATTTTTTTCGTATTTTATGAATATTATGCTACTATTTTTTTACTTCATTACCGTGTGTTTGAGTGTGTTAGCAGAATTATTTTAGTTCGATTTTCATTAGTTTTGGTTTTCTTAGTGAATAATGATTTTTAGTATTTTTTGCTGAATCTATGACAACAAAGAGATCTGAAGCGGTTTTAGGACCGCGGGTCGTTTCTTGATTTTGATCTGCATTAGTGTATTAGGTTATGTTTTCGATTTGGTGATATTCCTATGCTCTTAAATAAATTATCTCATTGAGTATTGAAGACACGTCGGCGGGAGTATACTGCGCCGCGATCAAATGCAATACCTGCGTGCGAGTGCCATACAATCATGTTGTGATTTTTTAAGTGATATTTAGTATTGTTTGTAAATATGTACCATACTTTGATTAATCGACTGTAATCATAAGTCTGATCTTAGATGGTTTCAATTGTTGTGTCGGTGCAAGACTGTATTTGCGTTACCTTTGCCTTTACAAAATCGAAAAATCGTCGCCGTATATCTTGCACCGGTGTCAGAGCATTTGAGAACAGCCGTTCTTCACATATTATTTTCTGTTCTTTGCATATCGCCGCGCTATATATTGAACTCTTGCTTGACGTGTCTTCGATCGAATAGTTAAATATTCTATTCCCACTGGATTAGGCGAATCACAACTTAACATGACGTCTTAGAGTCCAAATTTCAGTGATTAATCACCAATGATTTTTTATAGACGCGTTCCTAGTAAATTAGAAAATACCTAAGATGTGTTGTGATTGCTGTATTTCCCCTAATCCACTGGTGTACTGGACTTTATTGATCCTAAGCTAATGATTCAAATTTGCCGTTTTTGTTCTGCTTCTTCTCAGTTTTCTTTGGCGAACTACCCAGATCTGCATGTACCCAGATTCCCAATGATTTTTACTGATGATATTTTTTTATTTTATTTACACGTTACAAACTTTAGTTACGAATTTACGTCGAGTAGTTCGTCTCAAAAAACTGAGATCACGCGAGAAATTTTGGGTAAACATTTATTTAGTTTTAAACATAGAAGACTTCGTTTGCGAAATTACACCATTAATTAAATTTGCACGTATTTAGTACATTTAATAATTACAGATGTAATTTCTGCTCATGATGTCTTCTTGGTAAAAACATACGCTTTTACTTAATTGAGATCGTTTCAACGTATTATATTTAAATTAAGTATAGTATAGTTCATCAAAATTACTATAATAAGATTTGCAAATTATGACAACACAATTCACGCCTATGTAATGCTGTGTATCTATTATTTTTTCAATATTTGACAGTAGGCTATTATTTTTTAACTCGAATTACAATTCAATTATAATGATTATTATTACAAACTAATTTTTCGTTCACAATTAATTATTATCTTTGTGTTTTTGCATAATATGTAAGTGAAAAATGATTTTCTGTACGAAAACATTTCATTCTTAAAATTGCATTTCTAAAGCTTGACTGATAAATTGAAACATGTTTTGTCTTTAAATATATTTTGTCGATGTTTGTTGTTATAATTATTATATTTTTTTAATTATTTGTATAAACAATTGTTCTTTAAATTAATGTACATCGTTTTGTTTTGAATTATTTTTGTTGTATAATTGCTTTTTTATAATAATACCAGTTCATTACAGTTTTACTGTGTGTTTTATTTTGATTTTCTTTTTTTTTGCCCGCATAGAGCTTTGTAGATACCTTAGCTTGGTCATCATTATTTTAAATTATTCTAAATTAATGATGACCGACAAGCACATTAAAATTAATTTGTGGTAATGAATTTTTTTCGTTCTCATCTAATCAATAACATGATAATGGCCATAGTATTGAAACATACTTTCCTCTCATTAATACCTTAATAAAAACAATTTCATATCCTTAAAAATCTGCAACAACTCTTTTAAATTAGGCACACACACACAATTAATTTACTTGTTTATATAAAAGCGTAAAAATAGCTTTCATTACCACAAACTTATCAATACATCGAATCCACATTGTGTAAACGCTTATAATTTTTTACTGTTCATACATAGAAAAAAGAATTTGTTTTTACATTTATGTAAAACATTCCTTTCATACAACGAAGTAGGTATTAATTTTAGTAAATCACATAACAAGCCTAAACGTATAAGAATACCTGCATGCAGAAACATCGTTATCATTTGTCCCGGATTTTTCTCATTTTGTATATAATTGTTAAAAATGTTTCATAATGTGGATTCTCCGTCACAGTTTGGTGGTAGGACCTTTAGTGTGTTTTTGTGTGAGTGCATCTTTAGTGTTTTATAAACAGTTGGTGTTGGGGAACAAACGTTGGCATGAAATCGTAAGTATTGCTTTAGACTTAAGTATATCTACACACAAATCGACTGAGAGCAAACATTCAGCTTAAAATATAAATAACATTGAAAAATATCATTACTAATTAATTTGCAAATATATTTCCGATTGTTAACAGTAAAATATATTATATAAAACACATTTGAATAGTAATAGATAACAATAGATTAGAAGTAAATATTCAAGTGTCTATTGTTAATGCAGTTTAATTAAATTAAATTTTTCATCAACAATAGATGTAATATTACTCGTTACTAAAATTTAAATTTTGCAATCCAATAACAAATAATTAGTCCAGTTAAAAATCTCTGCTTCCCAAGAAGACGCTTACTTTTAGTCTTCGAGAATCTCTACAAAAATATACCTAACACGCATATCGCTCTTAGTCGATAAAAATCGGGATCTTATAAGCACAAAGCCCTTTATAAATTCACATCACGTTTCAGAAACTATAGATAGATTACATTAACTTCTAAAAGTTACAACTTTCTTAGTCCTTGGAGTATATACTCGTATTCCAAAGGTGCTAAAAGGATTGATTCTTCCTCTTTATACTTTGAATTAAAGTATTTAAAATAACTAGCTACTGATTGCACAATCCATGTATCATAAAATAACGAATTATTTGGTTAAATAATAGAATTAATGTAAACTCCAATCGAATTTTTAACCTCGATAGTTCCCAAAATGAGTATGAAATACGAATAGGTAAATTCACTAGTAATTTAAAATATAAAATTTGTCTCTGCAGTTTTGTAGAAATTAGAATTATCTTTCATTTATATTTAATTCACAATTGAAACGTTACCAGTAATCCTATTCTAAACGCTTAAAGTCTCAGAATAATCGTTTGTGCTAATAGGTACCTACATAATCAAATTGTAGGCCCTCTATCTCTAGCCGACTCTTGCCAACCATAGATAATAGCTTTAGTAGTAGTGATGAAATTCAAGTCCCGGTATATTTAGAAGCGAAATGTTGGTTTCTCAGTGAAGTAGGCGGTAATTTTCAATTCAGTTCTAATCATAGCCACATTACAAAAATATCTACATAAAATACATATTCTTATGAATGTAGGCTATAAAACTTCGTGTTAAGGACTATTTGTATTCTAAAGTAAGTAAACTTAATATCCCGAATAAGCTTTACTTTTCTACGAAAACGTAGCTAATAAAACCAGTTTTAGGATTCTTTGGATACCGTCTCCCTTCCTTTCAGCAGCAGCACTGCTTCCAAGGATTTATAAAAAAAAATGCGCTAACCAAACCACTATCTCCAAGTCAATTACTATAGGGAACATTTTACTACTAACTCTAGCACCTATTAATAATGTAAGCAGAAGCTAGGCTTACAAATTGTTTATAATTTTATACTCAGCAGTTTCTTAAGACTACAATTAAGATTCAACACTGTGAATTCATTTGATTCGGTTACTAATTCGTTAACATCATCGACAGATGTTTGATTTCTATCAGCGCGATTCATATCCATTTTAATCACTTTGATCGTAACTACAACTGCTGCTGTTTTCCTTAACGCCTCGAAAACTATATCTATCTATTTCTCTTATCTCTCCTAATGTCATTTTAAATGTACATTTAAATACATTGTAGTTCAAACTAATCATTGATGAAATTTCAAGCTTAAGCCTAGTCCCATCATTCCCAATCGAAATTTTCTCTCGATTTTTTTTATTTTCAACATCGATTGTCAGGAAGTGTGTAGAAAACCTAATGTAAATATACTTTAGAGTTACAATGTTGGTAGCATTACTAACTAGGATAAGGGATGCCGGGAGCTGCGCGGGAGTTTAGGCGGAATCGAGCCAGGTAATGATCGTAGACCGAAAAAGTGTGTATTTTTATAATGAAATTACGAATCAACGATAGGTTATTTGTAAGATGTTATTTAGAAATGAATGATAGCTATGTTGTTAGGACGAGAATTGCATAAAAATAAGACATGGCTTGGAATTGTTGTTGAAGAAAAATTTGAGCGGGCCGATATCCGAATTCGTCTGGATTAGATTCGAATTATAAGGTTTTACAATAACCATATCGATAGCTGTATGTCTACTTTTAACATTGTTTGAAATCGGTAATTTTGTGACAGTTAATAAATTCACCTGTTAATGTATTCATCAAGGTAGAAAATAATGTATCAATGTTAGCTTGTCAGATTGTATGTGATTACCAATTTGGTCACTTATTATATTCGTAGTAGAGCGTCGTTGAATTTTATAGAACTTACGTTGACGATACGTTGATACGTGTGAGTGTAAATATCGTCGCTTCACATTCGTTTCACTAATCAGTGTATTTGTATATGTACCGCGTATCTGTCGCCATGAACGCGTCAATTTGCTCAGGAATTGTATTAATTTTCACATTGATCTATCATATTTTGATAATTATCATAATCTTTTTTACCATCGCTTTTATGAATCGTATTTAGCGGCGATGTTGTGTCATTGTTGAATTTAATTGATTCGCTAATTGAATAATTTAGTGAACTGCACAGAACGTTGGTATTTCACTTAATTTTTGATGTATTTTTTCTTGAAAGAGATGTATTCAATGATTTTACTGTAACGATGACTGAAGTTGAGTTTGATAATGAATGAAAACTAAAATTCGTTGATGTCGTGGCAGTCGGGACGTTTGCTTCGATTGCGTTACTTATTTAAACTGGTTGCAGGGACACCGATTTTGTTTCAAGTGGCAAACCGTTCCCGGCTCACCACGAGAATTCAAAAATGTGATTGTTGTAAATTTAGGTGAAGAAAGTAACAAAGCACATATGAGCACAAACCATCCATCCTCAAAGAAAACTACGCTGAATGTTTAAATTTAACTCACGTTTGAATTTATGATACATTTTATTGTAAAAAAAATATTTTACTATCGCTTAAGTTAGTTGAAACGTTTGCAAATAATAGTATTTATTTTCTCAATGATAATATTTTTTTTAATGGCGAAGTTTTGGAGTTGGTAAGGTGTTTTATATGATATGAATTATAGTATGATATGATCTATAAGTATGATGTCTTTGTAATATGATTCTATGCGTTTCTTCGTCCCTTCTTGTACCATAGCAATTGATGTTGATATTTGCTTGAAGCACCGACCTGTTTTGTATACTGGAGACATGCTGCATCGTGTGGTGGTACTCGAGGGCGAGGGGCCTCGGTTCACGAGCCACGATCGGACTTTGGTTTCGTAACGTGTGTTAGGTAATTTATTGTATAGTAAGGGTGTGTGATTTAGTTCTTAATTACAGTGGTTTTTACACTAGGAAAGATTCCAAATGAAACTGCATAGAATAAACGATGGTGTAGCTAAATGACATATCAAGTAAGGCTTATTATTAAATGATTGCTGGTGAGGACGGAGCAACGGTTAGTGAGTGTTGACGTTTATACGAACGATCCGATGAGTACTAGTCGATCGACAATATGAAACAGTTTGGATTATTCTGATGTTGAAGAGTAAAAGGTTTAATAGGAAATTGTTCGTGCTTTGTAACGACATATCTTCCACAAAGTGGTGAAATCTAGACGAAATTAATAGACCAATTCAGTTTGTGAAATTTTAACTTAGCGTTGGTTTGTGTTAGGGAGGTGGATTGGAAGCGAAAATTTGGAATCTTTCTAAATGAAGCTAGTCGCCAAAGAAATTGCTTTTAGATAATTAAATGTTATTGTAATATGTGTATGCACTTAAGATTAAACCTAAATTAGTTATACGATGCTTAAATTGTCCACACTGAAATCGATTTTACACACTTAATGCCATCCTGCCAGTTATAAGGAAAACACAATGCTTATGATGAATTAAATTTAAATTATATCCTACTTAGCATACGGAGTAGTGTGTATTTTTAGATATCGCATTGTCTATGTTAGTTTAGTGGTTAAGGCACATCTTGAGCTTCGAACAGTGTGAGTCTGTCACCAATATTTTTTACATACGAACGTAGTATTAACTGTAAATCAATTTCAAGCCGTGCTTACTTTGGAGTAGTATAGTAGTAGGTTAAGAGATCACTAGAGATGCCCATTGGTCAGCCTGCGAGCTTCTGCATCAGCACTATCTGGTGTCACCGGTTATGGCTTACCCCCCACTGATAGAGGGAGCGTGTCGCGGAGAGCACATTCGCTTAAACACTTAACTTAAGGCCCGATTAGAATTTAATGGCACATAATTACATAATCGTATTCAGTAATCTTACTGTATAATCTACTGAAACACCATTTTGCGCCGTGGCCTTAAAAATAAAGGAATGTGTTAATCCTTTTTAAAGAAACGTAAGTTCATTTGAATTTTGTACAGACGTAAGGGAGTCCTTGTGTGTTTCGCACGTTCAATCATTATCATACTGTTTTTAACGTAAGTGCTAATAATCTCAGTAACTTGTATCGTACCCGTAACTAGGTTAGATGTTGCTGTAGTTCTTCGTGTAGGTATTGCTTAACTACGTCCTAACTAACGATAAATTGTTGATTTCAATATTTCAATTCGTGCATATCCCCATTTTAACACGTTTGATAATTGTTACCTACTCATTAGTTACTTTGAGACTGTTCAAAATGTACTCTATCGAGTTTTTCTCTAAGGGAAAGGGCTGTTTTAGCAGATATTTTTGATACTTTGAGGAAAATCGAAGGGAAACGATCACGATTTGTAGATAATGTATTAATGGGTGTGCCGAGTGCCTCGGGGCTCAGAAAGGGCCCTAGGGCCACTCTCGATGGTCAGAGGGCCGGAGGTGGGGCGTCCGATGACGTTTCTTCCCATCTTTACTTCGTAAGAGTGGATACAATTAATGTTACTGTAACGAAAAAAAAAAACAATGTTGTTCTTATATGAAATGCGATGGTTTTCGCTGATAACTTGTTGTTTTTCATATATTCATAATATTTCCTTTATTTTTTGTACTCTTTAGTATTAAGATTAATATTAAAATGAAAAACTATTCAATGTTGATTACTCTAAAACCAATAATAATGTATGCATTAAGGATGATGTAAATTAGTTTCCCCGCGAGCCTTACTAGTGGAAAAGCCTTTTCCTTAGACAGTTTAAAGATCTCTTTTCCATTTTATTGTAATATACGTATGTGGGTTATGATGACGAGGCATACGAGAAAGATACAAAACATGAGAACAACAATTATGAATAACTTGTGCCGTTCAATATATCTCTATCGACCTTAAGATTGAATTCACTACTTTTGATATTCTTCAAGTTTTTGTCGATATTGATACGTTTAACAACAGATTGAAGTTGTTAGAATCGTCTCCTACACTTACTATACCTACTTTTTTATATCTCCTAAAATAGTTTAACTTCCACTATATGAATACAGTTCGAATTTGAATCCTCACCGCAGATTCCGACGTTAGTCTGGCCTAGCAATGTTTTAAGGTAAATATTAAGGGTTCATCATTTCTTAGTTAGATGGTATGACTCAATTTTAAGACTGATCACAGTAAAAGAAAAAAAAAGAAAAAAAAAACAAAAATCCTGAATTGTTTCGTAGACTTTATTAGTTTGCTTTTGCTGTATGAACTGTCAAATCGATATGTAGGGTAGTGTTTATGTAAATCAATTCGATAGCCAAATTGTGAGAGATGGAAGCATCGATTTGACAGTTAATATCGAAGTATCACGTCATCGATGTTCATCTTCTGTCGATACTTTTCTATATGTCTTCTATCTTTAAAGACGATGATAAACGAAATCGATAAAAGATTGTGTGAAAAAGCATGGTAATGTTAACTTAAACGATGTTGACGTTACTGTTGAAATTGACGGAAGAATACTTAAAAAAGAAAATGCTATTTGTTGCCAAAGTGTTGTTAGGGATAAACATGTAGTTATAAAAATCGGTTGTCACATGCATAATTAAGTTGTTCTTGGGAGGTTTGAAATTAAGGAGAGAAGTTGAAAAATATTTCCAATGATATATTTTTTCATAATGATCTTGAATGCTAATCGATATTTAAGGTTTATATCTGTGTAGGAATTTAACTTAAACGTGTGGTAAAATATGTCTTTGTCACGATTCAGTGTGTAACTTGCAATGGAAATTTATTTACCTTTTCTACGGAATTGTATTGGATTCATGAGGGCTCGTGTACCTTTGGAGAACACTGTACGTGCAAGTTTAAGAGATGTAATTAATCCTTCTTGAGCAAAATTCACTGTGAATCGTGGCAATTGATTTAGTTGTTTAGTGTTCATGTTACATTAGATTGTATTCGACAGCTCTGATGATCTATGAACCAAACTGATACGCCTGTTTATATCTTCAGTGCACCGCATTACATCAACCCACTGTTTAATTTCAACTGTCATTTTGTTATTCCTTCACACATTTATAGAAAGTAATCAATTTCCTATAACGTCATTATTACTTATTATACGACGTGTTTATATTGAGTGGTAAAAACTTTAAGGATACCTTATGACAAATAAATTATTAGGGAAACAATAAGGATTTCTATATATTTTTATTACCAAGTAGGTGATCAAAATATGCAAGGTAAGATTTTTTTCTCTTAAAATTTTTGTCAGTAGATTTAAAAGCGTTATCATTTGATTTAAATTTTTAATATTCAATACAGACGCGTTGTATATCTGTGTGATTCCTGTAATCTTTTCTGGTGCATCATGCCTACCATGGCATTCGTTTACTCTTTTTTGTTGTTTAAAAACTAATTTATTGCTATTTATTTCTAAGTAATTTATTGTGTGTTTGTGAAGCTAGTCAACCAAGTTTGGATTAGGTTAGCTCCTAAGTTTCTTCGTAGTTACACGAGTTAAGTTGGAAGTAACTTTTCGTGGTTCTAACATTAGGGTACTCTAATTTTGTTTTCTGCGTTTTTAATACCATATCTCTTTTCTAGTCAACGTTTGACACTTTAGTATGTGTCATTTTTTTCCTTAGCTTAGTAATTTTATGTTCTCCTGAAACTTTACCTATCCCATTTTGGGCGTTTTCTCGATATATATAAAATAATAATATATGGAAATAAGTAGAATCTCTGTTAGTTGATGGTTGTCGAAGTAATAATATTGACCGTGTACCTATTGTTTTATTTAAAAATATATTATATGAAACTACAGACTCGCCAACTTTTTTGTTCCCAGTCCCAAGTTGATTTTCTATTTTCAAGAAAGAAATGGTTATTACGAGTTAATTCTGATTTTAGTAGAATATTATCTGTCAGCTGGTTTTTTCTAGTGTTGTGGCTAGTGAGAAATATATTTGTAAATTGCTATTTTTTGAAGACAGGATGAAAAAGTTGGTAGGTCTGCATCTATTTTGCAGTTGATAAAAATTTTGATGTTACAGTCATTTGTCTTTGAGATAAAAACGCGTATTTTGCTCATGTCTGTTTTTAGAACTTACTAAAATGTTAAGAGATTAACTTCTTCCATTCTCAGTTAAGTTTACTGTGTGATTACAAGTTTGTGTTTGGTTCAATACGTGTATCTTGTGTCGTCGCTTTTATTTGATATTGATTTTTTTATCACGGAATTGACGTTTTTTTTTTCGTTTTTCTTATGCCGTACATTCCATAACTTTACGATATTTTAGAGCTTTGTTATTGGTTATTTCTTTTTATGCATTATGTGTGGGTTGGATAACATACCAATAACGATTCTCGATACATTCATTTTGTATATCGAATCGATCGGACGCATTGATAAATACTCATACATACATACCTACCTACTTGTTATTCAGGTCTTACTTAAGTTAGCTCGTAAGAATTGATAAATATCTGATGATAAATTTACTTGTATGTTGTATTAAAATGATGAACACGAAATAAAGAAACTGGTTTGATATGTGTGTTTTATTTAAACGTCACTTTTAAAACAATTGTGCCCCAAAAATACATAGACACAGAAAGCCGGCTCCTTTCCAGTTCCAGTACTAAACAGGCTAGGCAATACGTTTGCGTTATAGATTTTTTTACCCGACTACGGCAAAGCAAAAGGAGGGTTATGATTTTGACAGGCTATGTATGTATGTATGTATGTATGTATGTATGTATGTATGTATGTATGTATGTATGTTCATCTGTTTCCACGTAACTTCTTAACTACTTATCAGAATTCGACAAATGACATATCATTATAAGCGTCTTGATCGTCCGCTGGTTATAGGCTATATGAAGTTTCACAAAATCTAATGTGGCGCCCTCTAGCGGACAAAACATACAGAGTAAAAAAATAAAGTTATGATAAATATGCCGTGTTTGGTATCATTTGAAAGCGCTTGACTTGTACATTTTGAATATATATATATATATATTACTAGCACTTGGACACCAAAATAGTACAAATAAAATAAAAGTAAAAAAACTAAAACCCAACTACGACAAAAAACGTCGCTGAAAAAGTATAAAACAAGCCTTCTTTGTCAATTTATGCAATATTCACTATGTAGAGATAAAATTTCATGTTTGGAAAGGCGTAGTCACACGTTAAATATACTACCCTTTGACAACGTGTGACTGCGGATTTCCAAACATGAAATTTTATCTCTACATAGTGAATATTGCATAAATTGACAAAGAAGGCTTGTTTTATACTTTTTCAGCGATGTTTTTTGTCGTAGTTGGGTTTTAGTTTTTTTTTTGAAGTCTTGTCTTGAGTTTATAAAATAATTAAAATCTAATGCAGTGGACCGAATAAGCTCATAAAAACGAATCTTTTAAGCTGACTTTAATTAATAAAGTTCCATTAGAATGACTTAATTTTGAATATATTAGACCTAAACATAAGTAGGTAGAGGTATGGAAGGATCGTTTGTATTTCTACCTAATTGCTCTAGAAGACTAAAGCTAGTACAAATATTTATCAACTAAGTGATAATTTATGATGCTGGGTTCGATAACTGGGTCAAAGCAGGGCTTTGAATTTTATGAACTCCTTATTCAGATTAACCAACCTTCGACTGGCCAGACATTATCCATTGAAAAAATTGAATATATATATTTATTATTTAAAATTGAGACGAGGGAATCTGTGGGACACAGCTACTGGATGACTATACTGCTTTCGCTATATCTGTGACAGCAGGACAGAGTTATACGTAAGTCACACGTTAGAAAGAGACTAACGTGAAAAATGTATCGATTTTGACATCTGTCACCCATATCATGCTAAAGCGAAAAGAGTATAAGTAATAGTCATTTGTTTATTTCAAGTTCAAGTTCAAATTATTTATTGCAAGCAGGTTTACAGGTGTTGTGAAACAGATAAATGTCCAGCACTTGCACCCTGCAAGGGTGTGGCAATAATATTTACATTTAATTAAGCTAGATTTAAACACAACAACTCTACCGTATAATAAGATTATTCGCCAACCAATAAGTACTTTATAAACAGGTTTTTCTTGCCATATATTCATCAACCGAGTAAAATCATAATAAGGTAATGATAGTCTGGGTTGTGTCTATTCTTAATTAAATAAGCTTAAGTGTACTTATGTTCTTTATGACGTCAGCACGCACAGTGACGTCCCTTAGTTCCTTGGACTCCACGGAAGACCAGCGTCGGGGTGTCCTTTAGACACTATGACACATGCTGAGTGGAGCCCATTTCAGTGCCATTCTGATGTCCATTTCGTTATATTTTTTATTTTGTGTATGTTTGGCGCTGAATAAATTATTTTATTCTTATTCTTATTCCTATTCTTAAAATATAATTTTTATTAGAAAATCTTTAAGTAGGTTGTTAAATTTTAGTGGTTTAGTTTCGGATCGCAGTCCTAGGGGAAGTTTATTAAAAACTTTAACGGCCATATAGTAAGGACTGGATTTAGCATTTTTATTCTGGATAATGGTAAATGAAGTTTTTAATTTTGCCGAGTGTTAGCTTTTAAAATGACTTTCTTTATAAATTTGGAACGGTATTTGAAAACAAACGAACACAAGTCTAGAAATATAATGATGGAAGTGTCATTATTTTATATAAAGTACCAGGGACGCAGAAATCTAGTGGAGGTGCTTTTAAGAGAACAAGAATGAAGAACCTACATCCACTTGACTTTTGCGACCTTGGTACTTTAAAATATAGGTACAAATAAGATTAAGAAAATAAATTTGCGAAACACATGTTACGCCTGTTTGTATGTTTGTATGTTTCCCGATTCTGCCCAAACTAGATAGATACTCTTTATTGCACAACATACAAAACTTAAAAGCTAGGTATACAGAGATACAATGTACAATTTAGGCGGTCTCATCGCTGGGAGCGATCTCTACCAGACAACCTTCAGGTAAAGGACATTAGATAGAAGTGGGGAGGGTGGTGCAATCCTTTTGATTATGAACATACTATACCTAGGTACCAGTACTGAGCAAACGACTGTGAGAGTGAGGCCTTGCGCGGAAAAGCTTGCGCTGCGTCATCGCAACGCAATCCTACTTATTAGTACCAATCACCACCTGGCTGGCAAGCTTCAAGGTGGCGAATGGGAATAAAGGATATTTCGACGAGACATCAGTGTGACCAGAGATGGCGCCGGACCAACTGCTTAACGTGCTTTCCAAGTAACAGGAGTATAAGAACGCTAAGTTCCAGAATAAGTGTAATGAGTGTAGCCAGCCTATGGGCTCAGGGTGGGACCGCCTATAAGCTTAGGGTGACGCAGCCTTTGGGGTCAGGGTGGGACCCCCTATAGGCTTAGGGTGACGCAGACTATGGTTTCAGGGTGGGGCCGCTTATAGGCTTAGGGTGACGCAGACTATGGGTTCAGGGTGGGGCCGCCTATAGGCTTAGGGTGACGCAGACTATGGGTTCAGGGTGGGGCCGCCTATAGGCTTATGGTGACGCAGACTATGGGTTCAAGGTGGGGCCGCCTATAGGCTTAAGGTGACGCAGCCTATGGGCTCAGAGTGTGACAGCAGTCTAGAATAAAATAAAATAAATAAATAAATATTTCACAACATCACATACATTGATCTAACTCTGAGATAGGTAGATCAAGCACCTGTGTTACGGATATCAGAATCAACAGTGGGATTACAAATATATACATATAATACTTTTCTTTTGTAAATACATACTTATAATACATAGGAAACACCCAGACCAATACAAACAAACATGTTCATGCACACAAATGTTTGTATTGTGCGGGGACTGAACCCGAAACCCTTGGACCAAAGGCAGCGTTCACTACCACTGTTCCAAACGAGTCGTCAAATACCCGGGTCGCGGTCATAATGGTAACTACCGCGCTTTTTGTTTTGATCGCAATTTTTATGTCGACTGACGAAGTATTGTATCATAAGTCTGATTGGGTAACTTTTTATGATAGAGGCCACAAACGAGCAAGCTAGTCACCTAATGAAAAGTAATCAACGCCGCCCATGAACATCCGCGAAATCAGAGAGATCGCTAATGTGTAGCCGGCCTTTTTAAAAAGCCTTTAATAAACCTTACATGTCAAAGACAGGGTGGGGTAAGCGCCCTACGGTGACCCACCCTATATAAATGGGCCGGCTCGTCCGGAATGATACAGAAAACCGGCATGAAGCAGCACTGTGCTGTGTTTCGCTGCATGAGTGACGGTACCGGAGGCCCAATCTGGGGGAAAGGGGATTTTAAAAGTTGGCAGCGCACTTGTAATCGATATTCGTGGTGGTGTCGCGGTAGTCTATGCTCTTCCGATCCGTCGAACCGTCTGCTCGTCTGTCACCTGTCACTTAAAAAAATGCTGTCCCTCCTCATCTAAGCGTGTAATTCCCGGTTGCGTACAATCCGGTTGCTGTCGCTCTGGAGCCCGAGGTACCTAGGCTTAGCTCATGTTAATTACAATGAAGCGACTGCCGTCTGACCTTCGCAACCCTTTCCAGGGGAACCAGACCAGTCTGTACTTATGCTGTCCGTACAACACTTAAAACAACTGGGGAAAATAGTGTGTCTGCTTACGTCACCGATGACGCGCGGGCGCCGGTCGCGTGATGACAGTCACGTGCTTCTGTTGCATGCGTCATCATAGTTGGATTGGACAAACCTTGGGTAATAAATAGTCAATAGTCAAATAATCTTTATTTGCATAGGCTTGTATACAGCACTTACAAATCGTCATACATTTGAATGCCTTAAAACTATTTATAAGTACTTATGTATAATTTACCCGTTAATACATATATACGTTGATACATAAAATATACTAAAGAAATAAATAAACATAATGCGATTCTACCACCGGCTCGGAAAGTTGTTTCTGGTCGAGAAGATCCGTAATAAAAATGTACAGACAGCTACACATCAAGTTGCTATAATCTGTGGGTTCAAATACCGTCCTCTACAGCATTCCTCTCTCTCTTGCTCTCCGGCTCGCTCCCTGGTAAGCAACACGATTGTTTTCGTGATAAAAGAGATAAAAAAAATACTGCCAGGGGGTCATTCTGCGGTTAGTTGATAACTCCGACCTGTTGTATTTTGCGTTTGAGTTTATCACAACTAACTGTAGAATAAGGTTAAACTTAAAAAAAAGAGAACTTGGGTGTTATTAACTTTTTAAAGTTTTACTACAGCAAGTCGTAATAAACTCAACTCAAAATACAACAGGTCGGAGTAATCAACTAACCGAGGAATGACTCGGGGGACATAACACTATGTATTGTAGACTGACCGGATGGCGCAATTGTTAGTGACCCTGCCTCTTACGCCAAAGGTCGTGGGTTCGATCCCCACCCTGGACAAACATTCGTGCGATGAACACTTGTGTTGGTTCGGTGTCTGGGTGTAATATATATGTATTTAAGTATATATTTGAGTTCCTCTGTTGTCTGATATCTGTAACACAAGTGCTTAAGCTACTTAGTACGGAATCAGGTCAACGTATGAGATGTTGTGAGAATTATTATTATTGTAGTTCAAGCAGTTTGATTAGAGAATTGAATCACACTATTGTCCATAAGAAAGATGATTTCGTGCTATAAATAAATAAATATTTCACAATATCACATACATTGATCTGACTCCGAGATATGTAGCTCAAGCACCTGTGTGACGGATATCAGAATCAACAGTGGGATTAAAAATATATACATTGTACTTTTCTTTTGTAAATACATACTTATAATGCATAAGAAATACTCAGAACAATACAAACAGACATGTTCATGAACACAAATGTTTGTACTGTGCAGGGATCGAACCCGCAACCCTTGGACCAAAGGCAGTTTCACTACCACTGTTCCAAACGGGTCGTCTATGTTTCGATGATTTCGTGCTATGTTTCGTGAGGGTACCGGAGGCCCAATCCGGGGGAAAGCGGGTTTAGAGGTTGGCAGCGCACTTGCGACTCCACTGGTGTCGCGGATGTCCATGGGCGGCAGCAATTGCTTCCCATCAGATGATCCGTCTGCTCGTCTGTCACCGCCGCCACCCATAGAGTGTCTATGGACAACACCAGTTGAGTCACCAGTGCACTGCCAACCTTTTGACTCCCCTTTCCATAGATAGGGCCTCCGATAACCTCACTCTTCTGCGAAACATCGTAGGCGCTGCTTCACGGCGGTCTTCTGTGAGGCTATGGCATCACTCCGGTCGAGCTGGCCCATTCTGCCGAAGCGTGGCTCTCCCACGGTTAAGTATATGTGTATTTAAGTATCATCATCAACCAATTTAAGTCCCCACTGCTGGGGCACGGGCCTCCCTCAATCACATGAGGGGTAATTGCCATACTCACCACGCTTGGCAGACGGGTTGGCGAGGGTTTTGATATGAATGCAGAGTTTTCCTTCTCTGGGTGCTGATGATCATGCCAGCAGCTTTACCTTAGTCGCCTTTTACGACACCTCGGTAAGAGTGAGGGTGGCCTATTCTACTCTGCCGGGGACAACACGGCAAATTTAACGGTAATTTTACGGTATTTAAGTATATTGGTTATTCTTTCGTATACAAATCTATATGCATAATTCTACCATTAGTTCGGCAAAAAATTGTGCTGAAATAGTGCTAAATAGTGAAGGAAGGAAAAAAATAGCGTTCTTATACTAACGAAATTAAAGCCATAGTTCGATGAGTATTCTGGACGAAGGTTTCGCCCAGCATACTCACATCCGTTTGGAGAATCTCTGCTTTTATTCTGAACGTACCCATGATCCAGTTGATCTAATTTCCCTATCTAAGGGTTGCGGATGATCAGGCGGCAGACGCTTCATTATTACCAGACTTCCCAAAGTCCAAACATATCTCGGGCTCCGAAGCGACAGCTTTAATAAAAAATCTCCTCTCCTTTTGGTGTGGCTGATGTCCATGGGTGATCACTTACAATTAGGTGAATCGCTTGCTCGTTTGCCTTCCTTTCTCATAAGAAGAAATTGGGAATTACACTCTAAGATTAGCAGGGTTTTTCCTTCGTAGATACCCATAAAGATGATAGGTTTTTTTTATATGAGAGGTGGCAGACGAGCAGACGTATCACCTGATGGTAAGCAATTCCGCTGCCCATGGACACCCGCAACACCAGTGGAGTCACAAGTGCGCTGCCAACCTTTTCCCCTTCCCCCCATTGGGAGGTGGACTATAAAACATACCCGATTGACAGCCAAGAATGGGACGACGTCCTGTAGGTAGACCACCTGCCCGCTGGTGGATAAGGCTGGCAGGGGACAGAAGGGAGCAGAGTGATAAAGAAGATGCCTATACTCAGCAGTGGGTGGATGTGGGCTGATATGATGATGATGAGATACCCATAACAAGTGCTTTAGCTACTTACTTCGGATCAGGTACATATATGGGATGTTATCTGATATGTTTTCGAATATTTAAGAAGCGAAGCGACCTCAACAGAAATACTAGTAAACTTCACGTTCAGAAAATATAGAAAATTCCAAACTACTTATATATCAAAGCATCTCGAAAATCATAAAATCAACATTCGTAGCACTACGCCGTAGCGCCGTAGCACTGTAGCCGGGCGAGAACTTCTCAAAGTCATTTTGAACTTTATCCACGCGGTATAAGATACATAAAACCGGGAAATTTCCGATCCGTTTGTTCGTCGAAGTTCGTCCTACAAAATTCATGATTTTCCTTTTGAAGTGGTTACACCTAAAGATGGTGAATATGATTCTATCTCAAATATTTCGAACTGATTACACTATTATTATTGAAATTCACAAATAAGTACCTCAAATAAAATGGAACATCTATTTATATCTTAGTCTATCTTCTCAAGTTACTACAAAGTTAGTGTTTGCTCTTATTATTACGTTATCATCGTCAGGTATTTAAGTATATTGGTTATTCTTTCGTATACAAATCTATATGCATAATTCTACCATTAGTTCGGCAAAAAATTGTGCTGAAATAGTGCTAAATAGTGAGGAAGGAAAAAAATAGCGTTCTTATACTAACGAAATTAAAGCCATAGTTCGATGAGTATTCTGGACGAAGGTTTCGCCCAGCATACTCACATCCGTTTGGAGAATCTCTGCTTTTATTCTGAACGTACCCATGATCCAGTGATCTAATTTCCCTATCTAAGGGTTGCGGATGATCAGGCGGCAGACGCTTCATTATTACCAGACTTCCCAAAGTCCAAACATATCTCGGGCTCCGAAGCGACAGCTTTAATAAAAAATCTCCTCTCCTTTTGGTGTGGCTGATGTCCATGGGTGATCACTTACAATTAGGTGAATCGCTTGCTCGTTTGCCTTCCTTTCTCATAAGAAGAAATTGGGAATTACACTCTAAGATTAGCAGGGTTTTTCCTTCGTAGATACCCATAAAGATGATAGGTTTTTTTTTGTATGAGAGGTGGCAGACGAGCAGACGTATCACCTGATGGTAAGCAATTCCGCTGCCCATGGACACCCGCAACACCAGTGGAGTCACAAGTGCGCTGCCAACCTTTTCCCCTTCCCCCCATTGGGAGGTGGACTATAAAACATACCCGATTGACAGCCAAGAATGGGACGACGTCCTGTGGGTAGACCACCTGCCCGCTGGTGGATAAGGTTGGCAGGGGACAGAAGGGAGCAGCGTGATAAAGAAGAGGCCTATACTCAGCAGTGGGTTGATGTGGGCTGATATGATGATGATGAGATACCCATAACAAGTGCTTTAGCTACTTACTTCGGGATCAGGTACATATATGGGATGTTATCTGATATGTTTTCGAATATTTAAGAAGCGAAGCGACCTCAACAGAAATACTAGTAAACTTCACGTTCAGAAAATATAGAAAATTCCAAACTACTTATATATCAAAGCATCTCGAAAATCATAAAATCAACATTCGTAGCACTACGCCGTAGCGCCGTAGCACTGTAGCCGGGCGAGAACTTCTCAAAGTCATTTTGAACTTTATCCACGCGGTATAAGATACATAAAACCGGGAAATTTCCGATCCGTTTGTTCGTCGAAGTTCGTCCTACAAAATTCATGATTTTCCTTTTGAAGTGGTTACACCTAAAGATGGTGAATATGATTCTATCTCAAATATTTCGAACTGATTACACTATTATTATTGAAATTCACAAATAAGTACCTCAAATAAAATGGAACATCTATTTATATCTTAGTCTATCTTCTCAAGTTACTACAAAGTTAGTGTTTGCTCTTATTATTACGTTATCATCGTCGTCAGCCCATTTAAGTCCCCACTGCTGGGGCACGGGCCTCCCTCAATCACATGAGGGGTAATTGCCATACTCACCACGCTTGGCAGACGGGTTGGCGAGGGTTTTGATATAAATGCAGAGATTTCCTTCTCTGGGTGCTGATGATCATGCCAGCAGCTTTACCTTAGTCGCCTTTTACGAAACCTCGGTAAGAGCGAGGATTGCCTATTCTACTCTGCCGGGGACCACACGGCCGTGTTATTGCGTTATACACCGTATTTTTTTCTTCGTTTACAAACCGAAACCTCGTAATAGGTATCATGCATAAATTGCATTTAGCAAATTAGATGAACAAAATAAACCTTTCCATCAGGTGACTCGCTTGCTCGTTTTTCGCCTTTAGCTTTAAAAAAAAAAAAAAACAAAAAAATCCACGCAGGAATAATGTATGGAACAGCTGATTTTTTTGTCGCTAATTTTGTTGAAGTAACATGCTAAATAGACTTTATTCACGATACATATTATCAAGTTTGGACTATGGAGGATGTCAACGATGAAAAAATAACGGTGTATAAGAATCGAGGAATGACTTTTTTACATTTTTATATACTTATAAAAATCATCATCATCATCATCAGCCCATTTAAGTCCCCACTGCTGGGGCACGGGCCTCCCTCAATCACATGAGGGGTAATTACCATACTCACCACGCTTGGCAGACGGGTTGGCGAAGGTTTTGATATAAATGCAGAGTTTTCCTTCTCTGGGTGCTGATGATCGTGTCAGCAGCTTTACCTTAGTCGCCTTTATGGGTTAAGTTAAATAGTGAAAAATTTGTATTTTTCCCTTTCATACTAATCGAACAATATATTATTGTTTTTCACAACCATTCCACGCTGGAATCAGGCAATTCGAAATAAAATAATTAATAAAATAAAATAAAATAATTAATTTATAGAAATAAAATAATAATATCCTCCAACCGATTTCGGCTAAGGTGGCCAATCTCAACGATCAGTCACGTACGCAGAATATATTATAGTGCTTATGTATGTGGGACAGAATAAATAATACACCCTGGTTTTGTCGGGATTAAGGCTTCTATAATAATCTTCAAGCGTCGTACGTCGTACACCGTCTTTACATCGTCGGCCATTCGTCGTCTATCTCATTCTCGCACGTCATTCTAATTCAAACATCGTTCTTTACCATGCATCCACCGATCACCAATCCTACATGTATGTGCCTAAACACAAGTGCACTCTCTATTCTCTTGGCCTCATATTTCGGCGGGACACCAGTGTGTCACGACCGGAGAGGGATCGGGTGTAGGACCAACGGCTTAAAGTCATATCAGCCCTCTAAGTTTACTTTTTTGTAAAATAAATATAATCTATGTCAATAAAAATCATTCCTGTAGTTTTTAGCTTTATTCGTTACATCCGTATACATTATTTACGATATAATATTTTCTCTTTACAAAATCATCATCATCATCATCATCAGCAACCCATACTCGTCCACTGCTGGACATAGGTCTCCCCTAATGCACGCCACTGCTCCCGATTTTCGGCCACTCTCATCCAGCCCACACCAGCCAGCCTTCGAATGTCATCATCCCATCTTGTCGCAGGGCGTCCTACACTACGCTTACCGAGTCGCGGTCTCCACTCAAGGACTTTACGGCTCCAACGGCTGTCAGTTCTGCGGCTAATATGACCAGCCCACTGCCACTTCAGTTTGCCAATTCGGTGGGCTATGTCGGTGACTCTGGTTCTCTGTCGGATTACATCATTTCTGATGCGGTCCTTCAGAGATACTCCGAGCATAGCCCTTTACAAAATAAAAAAAGATAATTAAATCTATGTTCTATATGAGTACCTAGTGTAGTCTCATTGATGAGTTCGCTGAGAAGTTCAGCGAACCCTGAAAAAGTATCTCTCACTGGTTACAGGTGATCGAAATAAATGTGCTTCGGTATAACACGGCCTCTCCAGAGCCGTTGCTTCCACTGTAATAAACATGATGCCCTGATTTTTCAGCCACTATAATAGCCGATTGCAAACTATTTAACTATTTATTTGGTTAATACATCAAATAAATACTTTGACTGCGGACTGCCTCGGTGGCGTAGCGGTTAGTGGGTCGCACTATGAAGCGACGGCTGCGCAAGAGGTCCCGGGTTCGATCCCCGGGTTGGGCCAAAAATTTGTACCTAAGTTTTCAGACCGCTTTTTAAAAAATATAACTTGTTAACACTGCCATCAATGTATATTTTCGAGTCATGCACTTTTACAAAAAATAATTTGAGTATTTTCAAGAAGAAAAATGATATGTGCGCTTACTCTAACAGATATCCGAATCGTTTGGTGGTGCCATCTTGCTGGACAACGAGCTACCAAAAAAATTGTCATTATATGTCTGTCAAATTATACAATAAGTTGCCAGAAGCATTAAAGGATTTACCAATAAAAAAATTCAAAAACTGTTTATATAAATGGTTGTGTGATAACTGTTTCTATGGTATTAAAGAATTTATGGAATGTAAGATTTAATTATTTTTTTTGTTGACATTATATTAATTATTTTTTGAGTGACTAATTCTTTGTATTGATTTTATTTTGACTATGTATTATTTTATTATAACTTAAGACAACGCTAACTCTCTGTTATTGCATGCCGATATTAATCGGTTAAATGTGAGAATCTAAACGATAATTATGTAACTTACTGTAACCACATTTACCGCAATAAATGATTTCTGATTCTGATTCGGTAAGGAATTCTTAGTGCTAGCCCGGAGTCTGGAAGTTGGCGGTCTTGTACCCCCGTGTCTAGGAAAGTACGTTAAGCCCTTGGTCCTGCGCCCAATCCCTCTCCGGTCATGTCATGCTGGTGCCTCATGAGGGTGAGGAAACAGAGAGTGCACTTGTGTTAGCGCACACACTTGAGCACTATAATATATCCTGCATGGTTACCTATCTTCAATTCGAATGTTTTTAGTGCGAATTTCATCATAGCGAAAACGTTTTGCCACATTTTTCTTTTCCATATTTCATCAAAAAATATATCTTCGATTCAAAACTTCGATAAGTATACTGTTTTAGAAGTTATGAAATTCGAATATTAAAGTTTCGAAAGTAAGATAGGTTACCATCCTGCATACGTGGCTGATCGTTGAGATTGGCTGCCGTAGCCGTAATCGGTTGGAGGATATTATTCTTTTATTATGGGGCAAAATACTAGATACAGCACTGTCTGTTGGCTTACCTACATATTTTGAAGAGAGTAACATAATCAGAGATCGGGTGGAGGACCAACAGTTTAAAGTGCTTCTCGAGATACAAGGTGCTCTAATATCCGGACTCTGGGCTGACAGTGAGAACTTCTTACCAGAAAAACTCAGGTACTGCCCGACTCTGTAGACCTCAGACGGAGCTCCAAGGACAGCCGTAATTTTAAAGGAGAACTCAACACTGCACTATAGGAGCAGTCAACATTACCGTGGCAGAGTCACGGATCGGACCGGAGTGATAACACGGACTCACGGAAAGCCGGTGTGAAGCAGTCGCCCGCATTGTATTTCGGTCGTCGGGGCGGGGTTGCAGACGCCATTTTTGTCTTCTGACCTGGGGATGCTGTGTCCGGCTCCGCCCGCGCGGGTTGCGTGGCGGTTTCCAGCGGGGCGCTTTGACGTCGGCATCCCCCCCCAGAGTGGAGCGCCTTCGGACGCCTTAAAAAAAAAACGAAAAATAAGGGTGCGATTGTAGTCATGCGGTAGCCTAAATAAAGTATCAATACCCGTACCATCTGGATAGATGGAGGTCAACCACCGCCGTGCGCTTTACTCGTCATTTTTTGCCACGCTTATCCTCATTGTGGAATCAACTTTCCGCAGCGGTATTTCCGAACCGGTACAATATTGAGATCTTCAAGAAACGAGCCTATAGCTTCTTTCTTACCTTCAACGTATCTCTACTCCCTCTGGTGTGGCTGATGTCCATGGGAGGCGGTGATCACTGACCATCAGGTGACTTGCTTGCTTGTTTGCCTCCCTTTCTCATAAAAAAATCAATATTGAAGTAGTCGCGTTACACCCCAAGATAACTAAAATCCAACACCTGACAAACGCAGGCCGCTCTCAAACAAGAAATGGGTTATTTTTCTTGCGGCTGCGACTTTTTTACCAGCGTGTCTGAGTTTTCAGTTTTGTTTTAATGTCTATTTCGCTGTATTTTTCCTCTGGTGGCAACGAATGACCATAGACGTGCACCGTAACTAGAGTAAGCCTTTTCATAGAAAGACATACTTGAAAAACCACGCGAAGCTGTTAATACTGAAGTGACGTGCCGGGTGATGGTCTTTCTCTAGCGCATAGACAATCAGACGGGTAGAACACACTAGCGACGCCAATCGATTTACTTTTTAGCTACTAAACCGGATCTATTTTAAACAATTTCAGGGTTACAACCTCCCGGCAACACTTATACTATTTATTAAATAACCATGCACAAATGCGGACCCAACCTTTGTACGGCGGAAAAATTGATTCACGCTAAAAGTGGCCGCTTTTGGCGGTAATCAATTTTTCGCGTACAATAACGGACCCAACATTTGTGCATGGTTAATCAATAAATAGTATAAGTGTTTGCCGAGAGGTTGTGACCCTGAAATTGTTTAAAATAGATGCGGTTTAGTAGCTAGCAATTAAAAACGAATGGTGTCGCTAGTTAGGGCTACCCGTCGCCTTAACGCTGTGTCAGGGCCAGTTGAATCTCCTTCACAATCTGTGACGTTTTTTCCGTCATCTCATCATCATCATCAGCAACCCATACTCGTCCACTGCTGGACATAGGTCTCCCCTAATGCACGCCACTGCTCCCGATTTCGGCCACTCTCATCCAGCCCACACCAGCCAGCCTTCGAATGTCATCATCCCATCTTGTCGCAGGGCGTCCTACACTACGCTTACCGAGTCGCGGTCTCCACTCAAGGACTTTACGGCTCCAACGGCTGTCAGTTCTGCGGCTAATATGACCAGCCCACTGCCACTTCAGTTTGCCAATTCGGTGGGCTATGTCGGTGACTCTGGTTCTCTGTCGGATTACATCATTTCTGATGCGGTCCTTCAGAGATACTCCGAGCATAGCCCTTTACAAAATAAAAAAAGATAATTAAATCTATGTTCTATATGAGTACCTAGTGTAGTCTCATTGATGAGTTCGCTGAGAAGTTCAGCGAACCCTGAAAAAGTATCTCTCACTGGTTACAGGTGATCGAAATAAATGTGCTTCGGTATAACACGGCCTCTCCAGAGCCGTTGCTTCCACTGTAATAAACATGATGCCCTGATTTTTCAGCCACTATAATAGCCGATTGCAAACTATTTAACTATTTATTTGGTTAATACATCAAATAAATACTTTGACTGCGGACTGCCTCGGTGGCGTAGCGGTTAGTGGGTCGCACTATGAAGCGACGGCTGCGCAAGAGGTCCCGGGTTCGATCCCCGGGTTGGGCCAAAAATTTGTACCTAAGTTTTCAGACCGCTTTTTAAAAAATATAACTTGTTAACACTGCCATCAATGTATATTTTCGAGTCATGCACTTTTACAAAAAATAATTTGAGTATTTTCAAGAAGAAAAATGATATGTGCGCTTACTCTAACAGATATCCGAATCGTTTGGTGGTGCCATCTTGCTGGACAACGAGCTACCAAAAAAATTGTCATTATATGTCTGTCAAATTATACAATAAGTTGCCAGAAGCATTAAAGGATTTACCAATAAAAAAATTCAAAAACTGTTTATATAAATGGTTGTGTGATAACTGTTTCTATGGTATTAAAGAATTTATGGAATGTAAGATTTAATTATTTTTTTTGTTGACATTATATTAATTATTTTTTGAGTGACTAATTCTTTGTATTGATTTTATTTTGACTATGTATTATTTTATTATAACTTAAGACAACGCTAACTCTCTGTTATTGCATGCCGATATTAATCGGTTAAATGTGAGAATCTAAACGATAATTATGTAACTTACTGTAACCACATTTACCGCAATAAATGATTTCTGATTCTGATTCGGTAAGGAATTCTTAGTGCTAGCCCGGAGTCTGGAAGTTGGCGGTCTTGTACCCCCGTGTCTAGGAAAGTACGTTAAGCCCTTGGTCCTGCGCCCAATCCCTCTCCGGTCATGTCATGCTGGTGCCTCATGAGGGTGAGGAAACAGAGAGTGCACTTGTGTTAGCGCACACACTTGAGCACTATAATATATCCTGCATGGTTACCTATCTTCAATTCGAATGTTTTTAGTGCGAATTTCATCATAGCGAAAACGTTTTGCCACATTTTTCTTTTCCATATTTCATCAAAAAATATATCTTCGATTCAAAACTTCGATAAGTATACTGTTTTAGAAGTTATGAAATTCGAATATTAAAGTTTCGAAAGTAAGATAGGTTACCATCCTGCATACGTGGCTGATCGTTGAGATTGGCTGCCGTAGCCGTAATCGGTTGGAGGATATTATTCTTTTATTATGGGGCAAAATACTAGATACAGCACTGTCTGTTGGCTTACCTACATATTTTGAAGAGAGTAACATAATCAGAGATCGGGTGGAGGACCAACAGTTTAAAGTGCTTCTCGAGATACAAGGTGCTCTAATATCCGGACTCTGGGCTGACAGTGAGAACTTCTTACCAGAAAAACTCAGGTACTGCCCGACTCTGTAGACCTCAGACGGAGCTCCAAGGACAGCCGTAATTTTAAAGGAGAACTCAACACTGCACTGGAGCAGTTAACATTACCGTGGCAGAGTCACGGATCGGCATGAATGGGTCGGACCGGAGTGATAACACGGACGCCGGTGTGAAGAATGGGTACTTTGTTAGCCGGTGTGAAGCAGACGCCCGCACTGTATTTCGGTCGTCGGGGCGGGGTTGCAGGCGCCATTTTTGTCTTCGGACCTGGGGATGCTGTGTTCGGCTCCGCCCGCGCGGGTTGCGTGGCGGTTTCCAGCGGGGCGCTTTGACGTCGGCATCCCCCCCCAGAGTGGAGCGCCTTCGGACGCCTTAAAAAAAAAACGAAAAATAAGGGTGCGATTGTAGTCATGCGGTAGCCTAAATAAAGTATCAATACCCGTACCATCTGGATAGATGGAGGTCAACCACCGCCGTGCGCTTTACTCGTCATTTTTTGCCACGCTTATCCTCATTGTGGAATCAACTTTCCGCAGCGGTATTTCCGAACCGGTACAATATTGAGATCTTCAAGAAACGAGCCTATAGCTTCTTTCCTGCCCTCAACGTATCTCTACTCCCTCTGGTGTGGCTGATGTCCATGGGAGGCGGTGATCACTGACCATCAGGTGACTTGCTTGCTTGTTTGCCTCCCTTTCTCATAAAAAAATCAATATTGAAGTAGTCGCGTTACACCCCAAGATAACTAAAATCCAACACCTGACAAACGCAGGCCGCTCTCAAACAAGAAATGGGTTATTTTTCTTGCGGCTGCGACTTTTTTACCAGCGTGTCTGAGTTTTCAGTTTTGTTTTAATGTCTATTTCGCTGTATTTTTCCTCTGGTGGCAACGAATGACCATAGACGTGCACCGTAACTAGAGTAAGCCTTTTCATAGAAAGACATACTTGAAAAACCACGCGAAGCTGTTAATACTGAAGTGACGTGCCGGGTGATGGTCTTTCTCTAGCGCATAGACAATCAGACGGGTAGAACACACTAGCGACGCCAATCGATTTACTTTTTAGCTACTAAACCGGATCTATTTTAAACAATTTCAGGGTTACAACCTCCCGGCAAACACTTATACTATTTATTAAATAACCATGCACAAATGCGGACCCAACATTTGTACGCGAAAAATTGATTCACGCTAAAAGTGGCCGCTTTTGGCGGTAATCAATTTTTCGCGTACAATAACGGACCCAACATTTGTGCATGGTTAATCAATAAATAGTATAAGTGTTTGCCGAGAGGTTGTGACCCTGAAATTGTTTAAAATAGATGCGGTTTAGTAGCTAGCAATTAAAAACGAATGGTGTCGCTAGTTAGGGCTACCCGTCGCCTTAACGCTGTGTCAGGGCCAGTTGAATCTCCTTCACAATCTGTGACGTTTTTTCCGTCATCATCATCATCATCATCAGCCTATCGCAGTCCACTGCTGGACGTAGGCCTCTCCAATTGTTTGCCACTGTGATCTATCCATGGCTTCTCGCATCCAGCTCTTGCCAGCCATCCTGCGCAAATCGTCCCCCCACCTAGCCAGAGGGCGCCCTACATTACGTTTTCCAAGACGCGGTCTCCACGGTTTTTTCCGTAAATGGCACATTCCATTTAAACCGCGGACGACCGATTCTTAGTCGATACCATAGAGTGAGGTAATTATCGGCCGGATACTTCGTTCACCGTGGGAGAGCTTCGGTTTGGATGGGCCGGTTCGACCGGAGTGCTACCACGACCTCACAGGAAACCGGCGTGAAGCAGCACAGTGCTGTGTTTCGCTGCGAGAGGCGCAATCGCATAAAAAAAACTTGGAATAAAAATTGTGCGCTATATAGCTAAATAGCTAGGACGACTAGAGCTTAGTGAATAAAAACGCGCCTTTCATATTCCTCGTTCCTGCCCCAAGCCATCAAGGCATGGAATGCCCTCCCAGCTCATGTTTCCTCCTTCATACAATCCGGGGTCTTTTAGGCGGGGCGTGAAACGGCATCTCAGTAGACCATTAGGGTGAGGAAGGTAGACACAATGGGTACTTTGATAGGTCTTTTGTGCCTGTCAACCTCATATTTGGTTTTCACGGCCGCTTACCATCAGGCGGAGTGAGCTGTGTGAAACTGAGGTACAAACGGCCACACATCAGGTAATTAAGTGAAGCAGCAATGTGCTGTGTTTCGCTGCGTGAATGAGGGTACCGGAGGCCCAATTCGGGGAAAGGGGGGTTCAAAGGTTGGCAGCGCACTTGTGACTCCATTGTTGTCGCGGGCGTATATGGGCGGCGGCAATCGCTTACCATCAGGCAATCCGTCTTCTCGTCTGCCACCTATCGCATAAAAAAATATTACAATCTTTATAATTTCCTCACTTGATATTTTCGTAATTTGACAGGTTTAATACATTGGTTCCGTGCCTGACCTGGTAATCGATCCCGGGACCCCAAACGCAGCCGTTACTTTAAAGTACGAACAACTAGCCACTGGTCTACCGAGGCAGTCTACTATATCTAATACGATTATTAATAAAGTATGTTTGGGGATAGAATACGACGCCATCGGTAGGTATAACGATGTTAAGCAAAGCTTAATGAAGTTAATATATGGATGGGTGACCATTTGTGCACGCTAATCGGGTGGAATACGTCTGGGCGAAATTTCACTGCCCTCTGGTATTTTGTATTATGCAAATACAAATTCAAATTGTAGTACATGAAGCAAATTTTATTAAATAACCTTACACAAATGTTGGCTCCGTTTTTGTACGCGAAAAATTGATTCACGCCAAAAATGGCCGTTATTGACGGTAATTCAAATTTCGAGTACAAAAGTAGACCCAAAAGATAAGTATTAAATAAATAGTATAAGTGTTTGCCGAGAGATTGTAACCCCGAAATTGTTTAAAGTAGATCCGGTTTAGTAGCTAAAAATTCAAATGGCGTCGTTAGTGTGCCCTACCCGTCACCTTAATTGATGCTGTTGATATAGTGTGTTCATTTTATCTATTTGCTGACCGATTGTACCTAGCAAAAAGAAAATAAACTGCAATAGATTTATCAAATGCGAGCAAACCATAATAATATAATCTAAAAGAACATAACTACAACACACTACAGGAGTGGACGTTCCGTTAACTTAATATTGATTCGCGTCCTGGAGTTCCCAGGGGGAAAACTATCGATCGGGACGCCCCCTACGTCACGTCCACAAGTACTTCTGTGTGTGTGATGTTAGTGCTGCCAATAGTCGGACTGTATGTTGTTATCGATAGTGTTCTGCCCTTGAAAAACGGACGCAATATATCGATCTTGTCTATGAGAGAGCGTTTTACGCCATCAAGTCTTCTTCTTCATATTAGCGTGTAATTCCCGGGGTACGCTTAGACCATGATTCAGGATTGGGGGGGTCTGGTAATTACAATGAAGCGACTGCCTTCTGACCTTCGCAATCCTTTAACAGGGGAATCAGACCAAATGGTTACACGTTTCAGAAACTTTTTCCGAAACGTGCAGAATCCTCACGATGTTTCCGCTCACCGCCGAGCAGATGGTAATGGTAGAAATACGCACATAGATTTGGAAAAATGGTGCATGTTCGGTTTCGAACCTCGACCACCTGCGTGGAAGGCGCGTTAGTATCCATTGAGGTACCATCGCTCTCGCGTTTTACGCCATCAAGTATTCGTGTAAAATGGTTAGTCTCAAGTGTGGAAAGTATAACTTAATACTGATTCACGTCCTGGAGTTCCCATTGGGAAAACTATTAATCAGGACGCCCCCTACGTGACGTCCACGGACGTCTTTACCTATAGTGCAGGGTGTGCGAAGTTAGAGGGCGCCGAGAGCTCTTCTCTACACTAGAGCCTACACTGTAACGCTCTGCAAGAGCGGGCGCGATTACTGATCGTTCTCTTCATATTAGCGTGTGATTCCCAGTTCCATCCAATGCTGTCGCTTCAAAGCCCGTCGTACGCTTGATAATTACAATGAAGCGACTGCTCATTGGTAGTCGAACATGTTGTATTTGAAACAAGAGGGCGCCAGGTTAATGATTGCACCCGGGCGCTTCTTGGGCTAGAGCTGCCCCTGGTCTGGTCACGTCCACAAGTAGGTACTTGTGTGTGGTATTTTAGTGCTGGTAATATTTTGAGAGTGTCAGTTTTGCTATCTATAGTTTTTGTTCTTTTTGGTTCTTTTTATGGCTGCTACTGTATTGCCTACGGCGAAAACATATTAACTCTGCCAATATCGAGTGATTATGGAGACACGTAAATTTCATAGTTTTTTACCGGGGTGGCGAGTTTAAATCCTTTTGGTGTTTATTTTAATTGAGTTTTGAACCAAGCACCATCTAAAACTAAGACAGAACAAAACATACACAGAGACGTCACAAAATTAAAGGGAGATTCTCATGTAAAATTAGATCCTTATATTATATTTGTTAATATATTTACATAAATATTTGATAACAGAGGATTTGTTCTTGAAAAATAAACGCAATATATCGATATTGACAATTAGGGCGCATCGATACGCCGTCAAGTAGTCGTGTAAAATGGTTAGGACCAAGTGAGTAAAGTGTAACTTAATATTGATTCGCATCCCGGAGTTCCCATTGGGAAATCTATTGATCAGGACGTCCCCTACATCACGTCCATAAGTACTGGGGTTTGTGATATTAGTTCTGCTAATAGTTCGGAATGTATGTTGTTATCGATAGTTTTTTGCCCTTGAAAAAGGGAGCGATAGGTATATTGTTGTGGGATTATGAGAGAGTGAGATGGAAGACGATTGGCCGACGACGATGAAAAACGTTCATAGCTAAGAAGATTAATTGTTAATATTATTACTTATTCCCAAGTCCCTGGATTTATTTGAAACCCCATCCCACAATTTTGGGACTCGTTCGGGATGGATGAGCAAAATAAAGCCAAGGACGAATAAGAAAGTCGACGACGGGTCAAAGGAGTAAAAAGACGATTGGAGAAGACGAATGCCGGCGACGATGAAAGACGTACTTATCAAGAAGATTACAATTTAATGTATAGAAGTGAATCCCTCGCTTTATTCCAAACCCCATCACACTTTGTTAGGGTTCTAACAAAAGGACTTGAAATAAAAGGTGGATTGTAGGTTTAAATTAGGTTTATTGCTGGATAAAAGGGAAGACGCGTCTATTGCCAAGCCTATCGGATCGCGGAGTGTGTGATAGGTGGCAGACGCGTAGGCGGCGCCGGGCGTCCAAGCGCTCCCCGCGAAGTTCCCGCTGCGTGTTTGTTGGTGCGATGCTGTCCGATGGGACGCCGATTCGACCCGAGAGCGCTCGCGCGCCATCATACAGGGTGTATCTGTGGACATTAACATCCCTCTAACCACGTGTTCTACCAACCATTATGAACAACATTTGTTCTACGAATTTTCGAAATCAGTCGAAATTTTTTTCGACTCCTCATACAAAATGACCAAGTCACGTGACCGACCTTGTATAAGAAGTTGAAATTTTTGTATGCGAATTTCCAAAAGTCATAGAAAAAATGTTGTTCAGAATGGTTGATTGAACATGAGATTAAAGGGATGTAAATGTTCACAGATACACCCTGTATATCGATGCTGTGATTATTAGATAGATAGATAGATATACTTTATTGCACAAAAAAAGTTTATTGCACAAAACAACTTAAAAAAACTAGGCATTGCAGAAACTTAATTGTACAATTTCGGCGGTTTTATCGCTGGAAGCGATTTCTACCAGATGACCTTCAGGCAAAGGACATTTGATTGTAGGGAAGGGTAGGTGGTGCAATATTGAAAAATGGGAAATGAAAGTGAACTGTATATATACATATTAAAATATTTATAATGCTAATACATAAATAAACACAATATTATATACTAATAAATAAATATGTTATGCTTATTAGTATGCATCCGCCAAGTAGTCGCTTTAATAGCCGTGTAAGATTACTATTTGTTATGCTCAAGGGCGGAAATCCTAACTTAATATTTATTCCCGTCTCGGAATTCCCGGGGCAAAAATTATCGATCTTGTGGGTGTGATAGTGCTGCCAATATAGTTCGGAGTGTCAGTATTACTATCGAATTATAGAAATGTATTGAGCTGTTTTTCATTAAGTGACGTATTTATGAGTATGTTGTGGTCATCTATCGATACTTATACTATCGCAGTCACAACACTAGTGTGATAATTTGCTCCCCTCGTATTATGGCTTTTGGATGATTTTGTGAGATGTTCCCTGTGCGTGTTTCGTTTTTGCACGTTCTTATTGTGCTATGTCTAAATAGATAGATAATTAAAGTATTGCATTAATGGACACCCGTGCATATACAAGATTTTTAACATTAAAATAAAAATACACAAAAAAGGCGCCTCTCTCCGAGATCGAATCCGAAACGAGGTGATCCGACAGAGAACCAAAGTCATCGACATTGCTCACCGGATTAGCAAGCTTAAGTGGCAGTGGGCTGGCCATATTAGCCGCAGAACCGACAACCGATGGGGTAAACGAGTTCTAGAGTGGAGACCGCGTCTTGGCAAACGTAATGTAGGGCGCCCTCTGGCTAGGTGGGGGGACGATCTGCGCAGGATGGCTGGCAAGAGCTGGATGCGAAAAGCCATGGATAGATAGAACACAGTGGCGATCAATTGGAGAGGCCTACGTCCAGCAGTGGACTGCGATAGGCTGATTATGATGATGACACAAAAAATAAACAGTGTAAGAAACCCTGAACTACATTTTCTGCATGCGTGTATCTAAATAATTTTAAATGTAACCCATAATACAAAAGGCAATAACAATAGATTTCACGTGTACTTTTCAAACAGGAAGACAGTTATTAAAGGGACTAGCAGAACATTAGTTCCATTTTATACCAATAGATGGCGCTAGGTGTCGATTGCAGCGCTAGTGTTACCTATAAGCATTGCCGCTGTATGCAGAATTTATTTCTTTATTTTTTATTTTATTTTGTATATAGAAAGGTCAATCAGGATGAACTCACTCCATCTAATGGTAAGCGGCCGTGAAATCCAAATAAGAGGTTGACAGGCACGAATGAACTAACAAAGTACCCCTTGAGTCTGCCATCCTCACCCTGATGGCCTGCTGAGATGCCGCTTCACGCCCCGCCTAAAAGACCCCGGATGTATGAAGGAGGAAACACATGAGCTGTGAGGGCATTCCATGTCTTGATGGCTCGGAGCAGGAACGAGGAGCCAAACCTCTTGGTGCGCGCCGCCATCGTCTGGATGGTATGCGGTATTGTCATTGTCTATACGGTATCTTTACGGAAGCCAAAAAAGATAAATAACTGATAAAACCACGGTAGTAGCTTAGTGACTTAGTTCATGTGCCTTATTAACGGGAGGTCGTAGAATCGACAGCGTAATTTAGATTTTTAAAAAACATTATTTTTTGTGATAAGTGGCCGACGAGCAGACGGATCGCCTTATGGTAAGCGATTGCTGGCCATAGACGCCCGCGACACCAGTGGAGTCACAAGTGCGCTGCCAACCTTTAAACTCCCCTTTCCCGGATTGGGCCTCCGGTACCCTCACTCAAGCAGCGGAACACAGCACAGCTGCTTCACGCCGATTTTTTGTGAGGCCGCGGTATCACTCCGGTCGAGCGAGTGAGAGCGAGAGAGGCAGTCCCATGGTGAATATTATTGCACGGTAATGTTAACATTAATTTCCGAATATATTTTGTACTATATCTCATATTATTCAGCAATTACCTTAATATTAAGAATGGTAACAAAACCAAAATACCAAAATGTTGAAATGATTATACAATTTCGCAAAATCACGCTCCATTCTTTTCATACTTTTACCCAATAAAATACCCAATTGAAATGATTTCAATTTGTGGCCATTATGCTTGCCAGGTACATACTTGTACTTCATTAGGCGTCATTCATAGTATATCTTCAGTGAAATTGTACAGAATTAGTAATGAAAGGACTTGTAATGAAAAAGCTCGAATAATGCCTTATAATTAGGAATTTCATTAGACTTGGTCTGACTGTACATTGTGGGCCAGAAAGATTAGGTTTATTCATTTCTACTAATTACTAGCGTAGGTTACCTTAATTAAATTAAACACATTGAATAAAATAATAAAAAATCGTCGGCAAGGACACTGTGTTTCCAGGAAACTGTTCATTGATTCCAAAAAAACCATCACCCTCTTAATACAAAAAACTACTCTGACACCGGCTTAAATCCTAAACTAGCAAGTTTATAATTACTACGGAATAATAGTGCTTAATTTTTTAAGAACCTCGTCTAACCATAGACCACGTAGTACCGCAGGATAGTATCAAAATTAATCGAATCATTCAATCATTCCCTCAGTGACTTTCCGTTTTACACAACCTTGTTTTGCTGTCTGAGGTAAGAATATTTTAAAAATGTTTTTAGGCAACAATAAATTAAGAGTATCCTATTAAGAGTAATATGGTTAGGAATTGCTTCTATTTTTGGGATTAAATACAAAAAATAAGTTGACAACTTTTTCACAAATAACTTACCGTAAAACGGAATGAACTATCACATGGATAAACTTAAGGTTATTATTTTAGTACTCATTTTAAACTAGAGGTCTGGGTGGTTTAACTTTTGGTATAATAGTTGATATACTAATTAACGTTAAAGTTAGTTTTGTAAAAATGTTTATTCTAGTTCTTCAATTATTTCTAGTATTAATCCCACAACTTATTTTAAACCACGTTTTGGAATAAGAGGGGCAACGTTTAGTTGCGTGGAAGTTTTCTTGTGTTTTTTCATTATTGTAATAAAATATAAATTAAATTATTGGTTTTTATAGAAAAGAAAAACTTTTTTTTGGCACCAAAAATACAATAAACACATTTTAAAATTTTGGGAATCTTTTAATTAATCTAGCCGGATTAATAATAAAAATCTAAGAATCCAATTTTTAAACATTCGTTCTGGATAACTTACATGTTAACTAGATATTATACCCTGGACCAAGTGATTACATTCTCTTTGCCTTGACTGCACCTGATGACATTTGCAAATAATGAGTTATTACAATTATTTGCGCCACGGGCAACACCAGTAGCAGCCACTGAATAAAAAAAAATACATTTATTTGTGACATTGTCAAGTATTTTATTTCCGTTACACACACTCCTTTCTTCCTCTACTCCGGCATTTCTTTTGCCGTATGCCAGCCATGGACGACCTTGTTCAGCTATATGTATATCTATATATGTGCACTGTGGTATGTGTCTACGCTATGTGTGATTAGGTTGGTCGTTATATTCAGTTCTTTGTCCTCAAGTGTAGCCAACCTAATATAAATAAGGGTTCCTGGATTAACTAATACGAGTAAATAAATATTTCACAACATCACATACATTGATCTGACTCCGAGATAGGTAGCTCAAGCACCTGTGTTACGGATATCAAAATCAACAGTGGAATTACAAATATATACACATAATACTTTTCTTTCGTAAATACATACTTATAATACATATAGTGAAGTGAGTAATTACGACATTTGTGGCATATCCACTTTTTTCCTTCGTAATATGAAATCGGGAGTCCATTGGATGCGGGCGGCACAGAACCGATCTGTGTGGAGAACATTGCCTAAGTCCAGCCGTGGACTTCTATTGGCTGAAATGATGATGATATGAAATCAATTTTAGTACCTAAATAACTACCTAATTCCAACTTCTGATAATAATAATATGTTCCAACAATACGTACCTAGGAGACTTACCTTAACGAGAACCAGTAAATAATAAACTCAATACTTGTCGCTGCATATAGAGAGGGTAGTTAGATAGTGATGGGAGATTGAGACAAAAAATATCAATCGAATTGTTCAAATGATTTTGTAAGTGCTATTCGAAAGATTATTCGTCATTCGGATGAAAAAATAAACATGAAATGGAAAATTAATTCGATATTCGAATGAATTTTAACCGAAATAATTCATTCGAATAAAATGTCAGATTATTTTTTGTTCACTTACTGCCACACTCAGAGTCGTTGATTACCTTAATTGGCTACTTAAGAAAAAATATTGACCCTTATGTTGATACGCATAAAGACTACCGATACTAAAGTTAATGAACATAAGCTTAAATGACGTCTCTGAGTGCGGCCGTTAACATTTGATCCTTGGCTTTTTTATAAAAAAAATTTCCATGTTTTTCGTTTTTGTGGTTAAATTAGTTACTTATCAACCAAATAATAATTATGAAGTGTAAATTTTGTAAAAACCGCGTACACATTCTTTTGAAAGATGAAAAAATATTACAATATATTTATTTCATTCATCATCATCATCATCATCAGCCCATTTAAATCCCCACTGCTGGGGCACGGGCCTCCCTGAGGGGTAATTGCCATACTCACCACGCTTGGCAGACGGGTTGGCGAGGGTTTTGATATAAATGCAGAGTTTTCCTTCTCTGGGTGCTGATGATCATGCCAGCAGCTTTACCTTAGTCGCCTTTTACGACACCTCGGTAAGAGTGAGGGTGGCCTATTCTACTCTGCCGGGGACCACACGGCTACCATTATTTATTTCATTCGAATAATTCGAATGTCTTTCATTGTGAATTTCGTGTATTTTGTCAATAAATTTTAAATAACTTACTTTCGTACTTTTATAATCAAATTATTCAATTACTTGTCCAGTCGAATGAATAATTCACATTAGCCCATCACTAAGTTAGATACGAGTTCTAGTACGTAGCTAATTAATCGCGACCGCATGGAGGCGCGTTTAATCCCGGCTCTCCGCCCCTGTGAGCTGTTTTTAATTTGATTTTTTACATGGTTACTATGGAGAGGGGTTAGTTTGTAATATCCCTGTTTGACCATACATACGTACACCAGTATTTTTACATCGTTTTTATTATTTATAAAGCCCCTTTAGCATGTTAGATCAACGATATACTTATACCTAAGTGAAAAAAATCATTTGTTCCAAATTATATTGTTTATGGAACAGCTGTGTTTTTTCGCTTATATTGAACATATGCCTTCTGAACGAGAGGTCGTAAATTCAAATTCGAACTTGCACATTCGGATTTATCAAGCGTTTTGCTCGGCGATAATGCAAAACATCGTGAGGAAATCTGAATATTTCGGATATTTTCCAAGATAAGATACGTAAGTTACCTACAATTAGTTGAAATTTTTATAGAAAACTTTGTAATTTGTTCTTAAGTGAATAACACACTTAAAAATTCCATCTCTTGTTCAGGCGGGACTCGAACCCACATCTTCCACAATTCGGGTGGTTGTTCTACCAATTAGACCACCGAATACTAAGCCGACGAAAATAGTAAGTGCTTGATTCGATTCCATGAGCTGTCGAAGATGTAGGTTCGAGTTACATAAAAATATTATTAAGTTTGTTATTTACCTACAATTATTTAGAGAATGATTCGAAACGTGTAAAACCAAGATTCAGTTTTATGTGATTCAAAAGTGAGTAAACCTTTGTTTGTTTTAGTTATACATGTACGTACAATATATATCTTCTTCATCTTAAAATGTTGTCCCGGTTACTTATGTCCTATATTGTCGCTTCCGAGCCCGGGGTCCGTTTACAGAACGAGATATAGCATATTAATTTGTTGGTCTAAGTATTAAAATGTACAATAAGTTGCCACAAAATGTTATTGAGTTACCAACGCATAAATTTAAATCTCACGTGAAAGCCTGTTTAATGAGTAAAGGATACTATAAAATTGTAGACTACTTAAATGATAAGGATTCATGGACATAATGACCTCCATGCCTGCACACTTGTAACATTTTCATATATATTAACAAAAATCATTAATATTATATAATTACTGAATTTTAATAAATTAGGCTTAGCAGCATTTATTACTGTATAAAATTGATTTATATTGATTATTCAATAATTGACAAGATGCTAACCACCTACTATTGTACACCTCGTCCTGCAGTTTATTAGTATTAGATTAAGTAACTACTACTCTTTGTGACCTATGAGGAGAACCTAAGTAGTCATGCTCACTCAAATGTCTCTGAGGTGGTGGCGTTATGTGGCGGGTCATTACATTCCCTCTAATATGGTTGAGTGAAATGATGGCTGACACATACGTCATACTTGTGAACAGGTGCCACCTTTGGGGACTGGTCCGCTTTGGTTTACCTCATATTTAGCTTTTAATTTGCTTCATTCTATTTTGTGTTGCATTAGACTGTATGACTTGGTATGAAGATAATAAACCATTGTAAAAAAGTTGGCGATTAAAAAGAGTAACTGGCGAGTTTCTTGCCGGATCTTCTCGACCAGAAACAACTTTCCGAGCCGCTGGTAGAATCGCATTATGTTTATTTATTTCTTTAGTATATTTTATGTATCAACATATATATGTATTAATATGTAAATTATACATAAGTACTTATAAATAGTTTTAAGTCATTCAAATGTATGACGATTTGTAAGTGCTGTGTACAAGCCTATGCAAATAAAGAATTATTTGAATTTTGAATTTTGAATTTAATATATCCCTGCTATACACCATTATTATTTATTCTTCACATCCCGAAAACATCATAATAGGTATCGTGCATGAAGTCCATTTAGCATGTTAGATCAACAATATAAGCGAAAACAAAATCAGCTGTTTCAAACAAAATTTTTTCGCTTATTTTGTTGATCTAACATGCTAAATAGACTTCATGCACGATACCTATTATGACAATGAGGTACGCCTGTGAAAACTGGCCGCTCACCGCAACACTGATACCAAGACTTAAAGTTGCACAGAGAGCTATGGAACGTATCATGCTCGGTATATCCTTACGAGACAGAGTGCGCAACACCATCATCAGGGAACGCACAAAAGTGATAGACGTAGGGTACCGAGCCGCAAAACTGAAATGGGCGTGGGCTGGTCTTGTGTGCAGAAGGGGTGGTGAGAGGTGGAGGTGTCCTTGAATGGAGACCAAGAGATGTAAAGCGGAGTGTTGGCAGACAAACTGCCAGATGGTCCGATGACATCTAGGCTCAAGCTGGAGAAGCGTGGTCCAGGAAAACTGACGACAGAAGAAAGTGGAGAGAAATTGGAGAGGCATATGCTCTGAAGTTGACAAATAAACGCTGCTGTAGAAGAGAGAAGAAGAAGACCTATTATGAGGTTTTCGGAATATAAGTAAACGATAAAAAAAATAACGGAGTATAGGGTGTATCGGTACGTTTAGGTACATCCTTTTTACCATGTCTTCTATATAGAATGTCTCCCAATACATCCTGTATTATATCACAGCTATATACAGGTTATGACAGCCACATAGCTGTTACCCGTCCATAGAAATGCGTAGTGCGTCTGTCTGTTGCCGAAAATCAATATCGGCAGACGAACCCCATGGAAAATTCCAGACTGCCCGTGTTGGTTTTAACTCTGCCGATTAGCTAGGTACGACTCCGTGGAAATTTGTCTGTCGGAAAATAAATTGCTTTGTTATATACTATTTGCAAAGACCTGCTACAGATGTTAGAGTATTTCATCCATTCATTATGAATTAAATATAACACTAAATCCCACTAGTTTTTGATTTGAGTATTTTTATGCGTGAGGCGGACAAACGAGCAAGCGGGCCTCCTGATGGAAAGTAATCAACGATGCCCATGAACATATGCGAAATCAGAGAGATCGCTAAATGTGTTGCCGGCCTTTTTAAAGGAGAGTACGCTCTTCTCTTGAAGGTCCTTTAGTCGTAGCCGTCGAGAAATACTCTTGAATCTAAATCGTTCCACAGAACTGAGGTAAGTGGTAGAAAGTTATTAAAGTTTTACTCTTTAAAAACGTCGTCTCTTCATTTTAGCATATAATTCCCGGTTGCACCCAAAACTGTCGCTCTGGAGCCCGGGGTACGCTTAGGCTAAGATTCGAGGAGTCTGGTAATTACAATGAAGCGACTGCCGTCTGACCTTCGCAACCCTATAACAGGGGCCAACCAGACCTACTGAATCATGGTTACATGTTTCAGAAATCGAAACGTGCAATACAGTAGATGCTATAACAAAAACCAAACTCAAATTGTAAACAGTTGTATATATGTCGCAGTCGGAATGTATAATCCGCGTATTACATTACGGCTAGCTGTTATTAGAAACAGGGCCGTTTTAAAATGCGGCGGTTCAACGATTAGCCGGATTATCATTGCGATACATTCTTTAATATGGCGGCCCATGTTTAGCTCATCGTCATCGTCAGCCCATTTAAGTCCCCACTGCTGGGGCGCGGGCCTCCCTCAATCACATGAGGGCTAGTTGCCATACTCACCACGCTTGGCAGACGGGTTGGCGAGGGTTTTGATATAAATGCAGAGTTTTCCTTCTCTGGGTGCTGATGATCATGCCAGCAGCTTTACCTTAGTCGCCTTCTACGACACCTCGGTAAGAGTGAGGGTGGCCTTCTACTCTGCCGGGGACCACACGGCTACCATTATTTATTTCATTCGAATAATTCGAATGTCTTTCATTGTGAATTTCGTGTATTTTGTCAATAAATTTTAAATAACTTACTTTCGTACTTTTATAATCAAATTATTCAATTACTTGTCCAGTCGAATGAAATAATTCACATTAGCCCATCACTAAGTTAGATACGAGTTCTAGTACGTAGCTAATTAATCGCGACCGCATGGAGGCGCGTTTAATCCCGGGCTCTCCGCCCCTGTGAGCTGTTTTTAATTTGATTTTTTACATGGTTACTATGGAGAGGGGTTAGTTTGTAATATCCCTGTTTGACCATACATACGTACACCAGTATTTTTACATCGTTTTTATTATTTATAAAGCCCCTTTAGCATGTTAGATCAACGATATACTTATACCTAAGTGAAAAAAATCATTTGTTCCAAATTATATTGTTTATGGAACAGCTGTGTTTTTTCGCTTATATTGAACATATGCCTTCTGAACGAGAGGTCGTAAATTCAAATTCGAACTTGCACATTCGGATTTATCAAGCGTTTTGCTCGGCGATAATGCAAAACATCGTGAGGAAATCTGCATATTTCGGATATTTTCCAAGATAAGATACGTAAGTTACCTACAATTAGTTGAAATTTTTATAGAAAACTTTGTAATTTATTCTTAAGTGAATAACACATCTTAAAAATTCCATCTCTTGTTCAGGCGGGACTCGAACCCACATCTTCCACAATTCGGGTGGTTGTTCTACCAATTAGACCACCGAATACTAAGCCGACGAAAATAGTAAGTGCTTGATTCGATTCCATGAGCTGTCGAAGATGTAGGTTCGAGTTACATAAAAATATTATTAAGTTTGTTATTTACCTACAATTATTTAGAGAATGATTCGAAACGTGTAAAACCAAGATTCAGTTTTATGTGATTCAAAAGTGAGTAAACCTTTGTTTGTTTTAGTTATACATGTACGTACAATATATATCTTCTTCATCTTAAAATGTTGTCCCGGTTACTTATGTCCTATATTGTCGCTTCCGAGCCCGGGGTCCGTTTACAGAACGAGATATAGCATATTAATTTGTTGGTCTAAGTATTAAAATGTACAATAAGTTGCCACAAAATGTTATTGAGTTACCAACGCATAAATTTAAATCTCACGTGAAAGCCTGTTTAATGAGTAAAGGATACTATAAAAATTGTAGACTACTTAAATGATAAGGATTCATGGACATAATGACCTCCATGCCTGCACACTTGTAACATTTTCATATATATTAACAAAAATCATTAATATTATATAATTACTGAATTTTAATAAATTAGGCTTAGCAGCATTTATTACTGTATAAAATTGATTTATATTGATTATTCAATAATTGACAAGATGCTAACCACCTACTATTGTACACCTCGTCCTGCAGTTTATTAGTATTAGATTAAGTAACTACTACTCTTTGTGACCTATGAGGAGAACCTAAGTAGTCATGCTCACTCAAATGTCTCTGAGGTGGTGGCGTTATGTGGCGGGTCATTACATTCCCTCTAATATGGTTGAGTGAAATGATGGCTGACACATACGTCATACTTGTGAACAGGTGCCACCTTTGGGGACTGGTCCGCTTTGGTTTACCTCATATTTAGCTTTTAATTTGCTTCATTCTATTTGTGTTGCATTAGACTGTATGACTTGGTATGAAGATAATAAACCATTGTAAAAAAGTTGGCGATTAAAAAGAGTAACTGGCGAGTTTCTTGCCGGATCTTCTCGACCAGAAACAACTTTCCGAGCCGCTGGTAGAATCGCATTATGTTTATTTATTTCTTTAGTATATTTTATGTATCAACATATATATGTATTAATATGTAAATTATACATAAGTACTTATAAATAGTTTTAAGTCATTCAAATGTATGACGATTTGTAAGTGCTGTGTACAAGCCTATGCAAATAAAGAATTATTTGAATTTTGAATTTTGAATTTAATATATCCCTGCTATACACCATTATTATTTATTCTTCACATCCCGAAAACATCATAATAGGTATCGTGCATGAAGTCCATTTAGCATGTTAGATCAACAATATAAGCGAAAACAAAATCAGCTGTTTCAAACAAAATTTTTTCGCTTATTTTGTTGATCTAACATGCTAAATAGACTTCATGCACGATACCTATTATGACAATGAGGTACGCCTGTGAAAACTGGCCGCTCACCGCAACACTGATACCAAGACTTAAAGTTGCACAGAGAGCTATGGAACGTATCATGCTCGGTATATCCTTACGAGACAGAGTGCGCAACACCATCATCAGGGAACGCACAAAAGTGATAGACGTAGGGTACCGAGCCGCAAAACTGAAATGGGCGTGGGCTGGTCTTGTGTGCAGAAGGGGTGGTGAGAGGTGGAGGTGTCCTTGAATGGAGACCAAGAGATGTAAAGCGGAGTGTTGGCAGACAAACTGCCAGATGGTCCGATGACATCTAGGCTCAAGCTGGAGAAGCGTGGTCCAGGAAAACTGACGACAGAAGAAAGTGGAGAGAAATTGGAGAGGCATATGCTCTGAAGTTGACAAATAAACGCTGCTGTAGAAGAGAGAAGAAGAAGACCTATTATGAGGTTTTCGGAATATAAGTAAACGATAAAAAAAATAACGGAGTATAGGGTGTATCGGTACGTTTAGGTACATCCTTTTTACCATGTCTTCTATATAGAATGTCTCCCAATACATCCTGTATTATATTACAGCTATATACAGGTTATGACAGCCACATAGCTGTTACCCGTCATCGCCATACAAACGCGTAGTGCGTCTGTCTGTTGCCGAAAATCAATATCGGCAGACGAACCCCATGGAAAATTCCAGACTGCCCGTGTTGGTTTTAACTCTGCCGATTAGCTAGGTACGACTACGTGGAAATTTGTCTGTCGGAAAATAAATTCCTTTGTCATATACTATTTGCAAAGATCTGCTACAGATGTTAGAGTATTTCATCCATTCATTATGAATTAAATATGACACCAAATCCCACTAGTTTTTGATTTGAGTATTTTTATGCGTGAGGCGGACAAACGAGCAAGCGGGCCTCCTGATGGAAAGTAATCAACGATGCCCATGAACATATGCGAAATCAGAGAGATCGCTAAATGTGTTGCCGGCCTTTTTAAAGGAGAGTACGCTCTTCTCTTGAAGGTCCTTTAGTCGTAGCCGTCGAGAAATACTCTTGAATCTAAATCGTTCCACAGAACTGAGGTAAGTGGTAGAAAGTTATTAAAGTTTTACTCTTTAAAAACGTCGTCTCTTCATTTTAGCATATAATTCCCGGGTGCACCCAAAACTGTCGCTCTGGAGCCCGGGGTACGCTTAGGCTAAGATTCGAGGAGTCTGGTAATTACAATGAAGCGACTGCCGTCTGACCTTCGCAACCCTATAACAGGGGCCAACCAGACCTACTGAATCATGGTTACATGTTTCAGAAATCGAAACGTGCAATACAGTAGATGCTATAACAAAAACCAAACTCAAATTGTAAACAGTTGTATATATGTCGCAGTCGGAATGTATAATCCGCCGTATTACATTACGGCTAGCTGTTATTAGAAACAGGGCCGTTTTAAAATGCGGCGGTTCAACGATTAGCCGGATTATCATTGCGATACATTCTTTAATATGGCGGCCCATGTTTAGCTCATCGTCATCGTCAGCCCATTTAAGTCCCCACTGCTGGGGCGCGGGCCTCCCTCAATCACATGAGGGCTAGTTGCCATACTCACCACGCTTGGCAGACGGGTTGGCGAGGGTTTTGATATAAATGCAGAGTTTTCCTTCTCTGGGTGCTGATGATCATGCCAGCAGCTTTACCTTAGTCGCCTTCTACGACACCTCGGTAAGAGTGAGGGTGGCCTTCTACTCTGCCGGGGACCACACGGCCAATCGAACTAAAAAAAGGTAAGCAGCGCACTTGTGACAGCACTGGTGTTGTAGGAGTCCATGGGCGACGGTAATGGCTTACCATCAGGTGATCCATCGGCTCGTCTGTTACCTAGATCATAAAAAAAACTTACTGTTTAAATTGTAGGGTGACATTACTTACAAAATAAAACAATGTTTAAAATGCGGCCAATGTCTCGCTTGATTACATTATGACTAGCCGTGATGTTAAAGTATGGCGCCGAATACATTCCGGCTGTTTTTTATTCATCATTTCAAAACAGTCCCCCTTTTTAGTAACAGCTAGCCGTTATGTCAAACGGCGGATTAAACTAATCCGACTGCGAATTTCATTTTATAACATTTGTTTGCTGATGAGAATCACTACTACTTAGTTTGTACACTTCAAAATATATATCGCAAGTCTTAACTAATGTAGCTTTAAAATATACTAGCTAGATAAGAAACAGTCTTCGAATGTTAAGTACACTTGTACTTAGTAGTTTTTGAGACGATAACGCCGCAAACTTTGGTAATTAGCAACTATCTAATTAGGATCTAGATTTCAGATAACAGTCTGCGTCCAGACCAGCAAAATTCTACCAAATCAGTTTTAATTTCAATTTACTGGCAAAACCGAAAATTGTGCCAAAAGATGTATTATTAGGTACTCTTATCTCTCGTGTAATCCTGGTATCAGAGTTGAAGCTTTGAGAAAAGGTGTTATATTTTTTATTTAGTCACCACTTGTTGACCGAGGGAGAGCCACGCTTCGCATATCAGAAAACCGGCGTGAGGCAGCAGCGTCTGTGCTGTGTTTCACCGATTGAGTGAGGATACAGGAGGCCCAATTCGAGGTAAAGGGTTGTTAAAAGGTTGACAACGCACTTGTGACTCTACTGGTTTTCCGAGTATCCATGGGCGGTAGCAATCTAGCAATCACTTGCAGCTCGCGGCTTATAATTTGAACTAAGTTTTAATAATAATGCGCGCAGTTATGTAATAATGTTAAGCGAATGATTGATGGCGCCAATCTGTTGATAATGACAAATAATGGGTTGTCGAATGCCATTCTTTGGTGAATTATTTTGTTTTTGTTTTTTATAGAAAGGCCAATCAGGATGACCTCACTCCGCCTGATAGTAAACGGCCGTGAAATCTAAATATGAGGTTGACAGGCACAAAAGAACTAACAAAGTCCATTGAGTCCCATTGAGTCGGCCATCCTCACCCTGATGGCCTGCTGAGATGCCGCTTCAAGCCCCGCCTAAAAGACCCCGGATTGTATGAAGGAGGGACACATGAGCTGGAAGGGCATTCCATGTCTTGATGGCTCGGGGCAGGAACGAGGAACCATTGTCATTGTCTGGATGGTATGCGGATGGCACGCATACCATTATTATCTAGCACGTGTCTGTTTGCTTGAAAAAGAAACGTATTTTCGTAATATCATACGGTTGGTAGGGTTGCCGATCTGTGACAAAAAATCGAAAAATGTTTACGCAAGCATGGGGGGAGGGGGTAAGAGCTTTGCTTACTTTTGCTGACAAGGGGGTGGGGGGGTAAATAACTGTAATAAATCTGCTTACGTAATACTTGAACGTCCTGTAATATATCGCATGTCAATATTTTCTATTATTTTTCCCGATGCAAAAGGTCACCCAAGGTCCAAGCTGAAAACCAGCGCAGCAGCTGATGTTTGTGGCAGTTGCAGCGTATGCTGAGGCTGAGCCTTGTTGGCCGCAATATCTTTTGTTATTATGTATAATGTGTTGTAGTCAATAAATTGTTTATTATCTTATCTTAATACCACGTAACTTGTGCTGTTACTTTTTGGAACAAAATTTGCAAGTACACGGTTCACCTGATGGTACCACGGGACTTACATCTTGATCGTTTTCCACCTATCACATAAATAATTGAACAGCAGAAATAGGAAGTAAAGGTCCTTTAATCGTTCCCTCGTTTAGAGGGCCTTCAAAGCCCTTAGTTGGGGGTCCGCCCCAAGTAAGGGCCCCGCTAAGGCAAAGGCGGTACGTCGCCAACTTATTACCCAACTAATTTACTTTGCAATAAACTTGGCGTTTTGCAATAAAAAAGTTTTTGATTGCAACCGCTTAGTCTGATACCTAACTATAGCCCAGTTAACTTTAATGACTTGACATAGTACACGGAGGAATAGTAAATAAGTTGAATAACAAATTACCTTATTGTGATACTAAATCCACGGTATTTGCGCTGTCATTCCATACATAAATAAAGTAAAGTATTATCAGCCAGTAAACTGTCCCACTGCAGGACAAAGGCCTCCATCATAGAATTCAAGTTATCGCTGCTATGATGGCTTAATCACCACGCTTGCCAAATGCGGATTCGCCAGGAGCCCAATTCTCGTGCTCGTGATATTTATTTTACGATATTCAGAATCTCCAATCAGACAAAACCAGTTTTGACTGTTAAAATCAGACAAAAGTGGTTCTGACCGACACCCTCGGTCAAAACCACTCTTGACTGCGAAAATCAGTCAAAACGGTTTTTAACTAAGGGTTTCGGTCAAAACCACTTTTGTCTGATTTTAGCAGTCAAAAGTGATTATGACCGGTTATGAGTTTTGACTGTAACATATACAACCTGTGCGGATAAAAAATGGGATCAGAAATGGCGGCGCATCTATTCACTTCTCGCTCGCACACTATTTGCGTCTATACTCGTAACTCGTGGGTGTGCGAGCGAGAAGTGAATAGATGCGCCGCTATTTCTGATCCCATTCTTTATCCGCACAGGTTGTAAGTAAGTTAGTACGTAATAAATGGACAGTCATAACGCATAGTATCTTTTAATTACACGTCCCGAACTTCATTCATTACAGCGCCCTCTATAGTTTTTTTTTAAGTCATAGGTGGCAGACGAGCAGATGGATCACCTGAAGCTAAGCGATTGCCGGCGCCCATGAACACCCGCAACACCAGTGGAATCACTAGATTAAATCCTTAAATTAGCACATTTTACTGAAAGGATTCACAATTCGCATTCACGACTGCTGACTTTTAAGAAAAAGGCGTATTCCTTATTTAAGAGCTGGCAACGCATATGTGATACCTCGGGTGTTGCATATATTCATGGGCGGTGGTGATTACTTAACTTCAGGTGTACCGTCTGCTCATTTGTCCGCTATAATGTAAAAAAAAAACAAATTAAAAGTTTTTGAATTTCATTTCCTTGTAATCGGCCACATCATCACTTACCATCAGGTGAGATTGTGGCCAAATGTTTGTCTATTCTAATAAAAGAAAAACAAACCAAAAAAAGATAACCATATTACTTAATATTTAGTAATCTTTAAGGATATATCTTACGACAAACGATTCTAAGTCCTAATGGTTCTTAAACAAAAATAGCCATTGAAGATGTAGATGTAGGTATGCACATAAATGTGGGATCCTACTTTACCCCTCTATTGGGGCAAAGTGTAATATTTAGGGTAATGGAACTACTGCTCTGACGTTTACTATGCTTCACAACCTGGCTACACTGGCGGAACGCTTGTCCATTAAGCATAAGTTTTGGGGTTCGATTCTCGGTCTAAAAAGTTTAGTAACGGCATTACAGGATTAAGAAACGGTACTCGCTTTCAACATGGTACAGTGTAAGTTACTAGTTTGTGGAAAAAAGTGGCCCTAACTAACTTATGTTTTTTTTTTAACATGGCTCTGCGTCTTGCCGCAACTTGCCAATGTCAAGTGATTAAAGAGACACGTTTCTTTTCTTGTTGAAATTGGACGGTGATGCGAGTTGGTGTTGATGCGAATCTCTATAATTGAGTTTATTATTATTTAAAAAAAAATAATTAATTAACTTATGAATTCCATCAATAAGCTGAAAATCGTATACCTAGGTCATGTCATGTATCTGTCATGTTTAAGTACGTGTACTTAAACATGACAGATACAGGTTGCTTCAACTCATCATTATGGGTAAAATAGAGGGGAGGCGACGCGTTGGAAGAAGGAAAAAGTCGTGGCTGCGTAATATAAGGGAGTGGACTGGCATCGCATCTGTGGAACGGCTGTTTCGTCTCGCGGACACAGAGAGGATTTTGGATAGCTGACGGCCAACCATCAGAGCTGAAGAGGCGCTTAATGAAAAAGAAGAAAACAGTGGTTGCTTTCCCTGTATAGTTTTGGCAATTCGGAATGCATGGTAGCTCAGTGAATAAGAACGCGCCTTCTATACGGGAGGTCGCGGTTCAATAGGTATACCGATATTTATACGCCAAAGGTCGTAGGTTTCATCCTCCCTATTTTATGTGATAGGTGGCAGACGAGCAGACGGATCACTTGATGGTAAGCGATTGCCGCCGCCCATGGACACCCGCGACATCAGTGCCATTCCGCATTATGAATGTGAAAGCAAATTGCTTCGTGCGGATAAGGGGTAAGCCAACAACGTATGGATGAAACTCCTCGCCGCGCCTTGTTGTGCGCTGATGGAATGGGCTAGGGGGGATCAAAGTATGCAGAAGCTCCGCATATTCCCCGAAATGAATCCTGTAAAATCAATTGTCAAAATATCTTTCTATTTTTTTTTTTGTTTTCTTTTTTCTCCATCATTGTGTACATACTGTGGCACAGATAATAATGCGCGCAGTTAATTGATGACGCCACTGTCGCTTATGATAATATTGATTTGACACCCGTCATGTTTAAGTACACGTACTTAAACATGACAGATACATGACATAACCTAGGTATACGATTTTCAGCTTATTGATGGAATTCATAAGTTAATTAATTTTTTTTTTTAAATAATAATAAACTCAATTATAGAGATTCGCATCAACACCAACTCGCATCACCGTCCAATTTCAACAAGAAAAGAAACGTGTCTCTTTAATCACTTGACATTGGCAAGTTGCGGCAAGACGCAGATCCATGTTAAAAAAAAATCATAAGTTAGTTAGGGCCACTTTTTTCCACAAACTAGTAACTTACACTGTACCATGTTTAAAGCGAGTACCGTTTCTTAATCCTGTAATGCCGTTACTAAACTTTTCTAGACCGAGAATCGAACCCCAAAACTTATGCTTAATGGACAAGCGTTCCGCCAGTGTAGCCAGGTTGTGAAGCATAGTAAACGTCAGAGCAGTAGTTCCATTACCCTAAATATTACACTTTGCCCCACTAGAGGGGTAAAGTGGGATCCCACATTTATGTGCATACCTACATCTACATCTTCAATGGCTATTTTTGTTTAAGAACCATTAGGACTTAGAATCGTTTGTCGTAAGATATATCCTTAAAGATTACTAAATATTAAGTAATATGGTTATCTTTTTTTGGTTTGTTTTTCTTTTATTAGAATAGACAAACATTTGGCCACAATCTCACCTGATGGTAAGTGATGATGTGGCCGATTACAAGAAAATAAAATTCAAAAACTTTTAATTTCTTTTTTTTTTACATTATAGCGGACAAATGAGCAGACGGTACACCTGAAGTTAAGCAATCACCACCGCCCATGAATATATGCAACACCCGAGGTATCACATATGCGTTGCCAGCTCTTAAATAAGTGAAATAAAAATACTTAAAAAATACTTAAAAATACTCCTTTTTCTTAAAAGTCAGCAGTCGTGAATGCGAATTGTGAATCCTTTCAGTAAAATGTGCTAATTTAAGGATTTAATCTAGTGATTCCACTGGTGTTGCGGATGTTCATGGGCGGCGGCAATCGCTTAGCATTAGGTGATCCATCTGCTCGTCTGCCACCTATGACTTAAAAAAACCTTAGAGGGCGCTGCAATGACGGAAGTTCGGGACGTTTAATTAAAAGATGTTCTGCGTTATTACTGTCCATTTATTACGTACTAACTTACTTACAACCTGTGCGGATAAAGAATGGGATCAGAAATAGCGGCGCATCTATTCACTTCTCGCTCGCACACCCACGAGTTACGAGTATAGACGCAAATAGTGTGCGAGCGAGAAGTGAATGGATGCGCCGCCATTTCTGATCCCATTCTTTATCCGCACAGGTTGTATATGTTTTGACTGATTTTCGCAGTCAGAGAGTGGTTTTGACCGAGGGTGTCGGTCAGAACCACTTTTGTCTGATTTTAACAGTCAAAACTGGTTTTGTCTGATTGAAGATTCTGACTATCGGTCAAAATTCATAAAAAGTTAAGGAGGTCAGTAAAAATTACCAGGAAATTCATCAAAAAAGTGTTATACAACAATTAAAAGGTGTAATAAAATCCATGAATTTTAAAAACATTACACCTTTTAATTGATAATGAATTATGATCCAGAGTAGCTTAGGTACTACAGTATTTTTTTTTGTAACTATGTAGTATTAGTTTTCTTCTATTTTTAAAATATCAATTTGTTTAATTTTTAATATGACTATTATAATAGTTACTTAAATAATACGTTGTTTTCTAACATGTAACATGTTGTCACACACTACAGTGTTATGTTTATTTCGCTAGTGTTCATCACACAAAAAAAAAATGATCCAGATTGAAAATCGAACCCACCAAGTGCTACTGAAATGAAGGATTTTTTATTTATTTAGTCGACTGTACTGTTGAGTCACCGCAAACTTAGCTCATATTAATATCGAACGAATTTTAGTGGTATATTTCTGAGTCACCTTTGGGGTGTCCTTTTGGGTTCCCTGACCTGACGTCGCAAGGCGTAACGCATTTTCCCTCATAAAAAGATCCATTTCCATTTACGATTGCAAAATGTGATAAGTCCTCATCTTAGCGTGTAATTCCCGTTGCGTCCAAAGCTGTCCTGGAGCCTGGGGTACGCTCACACTATGATTCAGGACTTAGAGAGTCTGGTTAATATAGTGAAGCGACGTCTGACCCAGAGACCAACTGTTTCAGAAACTATCTGAAACGTGCAGGTTTCCTCACGATGTTTTTCCTCACCGCCGAGCTTATTCAATACGCACATAGATTTGAAAAATCCGGAGGCTCGGAGTCTAACCACGATCTCTCGTATGGAAAGCGAGTTCTGAACCACTGAGATTACGTTCTTCTCTCTGTTATAAGGAAAAGTATTACATTCTAAGACTGAATTCGACCAATCTTTCCGTTGATAAATTTGTGGTGTAACGTCAGGAGCCCAATTCTCGTGCTCGTGATATTTTGAAAACATGGCGGATATCACCTAAAAACCATACAAAAAAACTATGTTTTAGTGATATATGTCGTATAAAAATAAATGTCACTAGCCCGAGAATTGGGCTCCTGGTATGTTCAATTCAATTCATTTATTTGTATAATATAGGTAAGTAATACATACAGGTCTTAAAATTAAATGTGTTGGACTATAGGTATTAGGCCTAGGAAGGGCAAGGAAATTTAAAGTGATTTAATTAATTCATTGTTTATGTATATGGCCGTGATCTCAGGGTCCTGGACCCTAATTCTTGTGCACGTGATATTTTGAAAACATGGCGGATATCACCTGAAAACCATACAAAAAACTGTGTTTTATTGATATATGTCGTTTGAAAATAAATATCACGAGCACGAGAATTGGGCTCCTGGGTTCGATTCCCGAGTCGAGCGAAACGTATGTTGCGAATTTTCCGAACATAGCTCGGGTTTGTGATCACTAATCCGCATTTGGCAAGCGTGGTGATTAAGCCATCATAGCAGCGATAACTTGAATTCTATGATGGAGGCCTTTGCCCTGGAGTGGGACAGTTAACTAGCTGATAATACTTTACTTTGTTTATGTATGGAATGACAGCGCAAATACCGTAGTTTTAGTATCAGAATAAGGTAATTTGTTATTGAACTTATTTACTATTCCTCCGTGTACTATGTCAAGTCATTAAAGTTAACTGGGCTATAGTTAGGTATCAGACTTAGCGGTTGCAATCAAAAACTTTTTTATTGCAAAACGCCAAGTTTATTGCAAAGTAAATTAGTTGGGAAATAAGTTCGCGATGTACCGCCTTTGCCTTAGCAGGGCCCTTGCTTGGGGCGGACCCCCAACTAAAGGCTTTGAAGGCCCTCTAAACGAGGGAACGATTAAAGGACCTTTACCTCCCATTTCTGCCGCTCAATTATTTATGTGATAGGTGGCAAACGATCACACGGTTCACCTGATGGTACCACGGGACTTTCAAATTTTGTACCAAAAAGTAACAGCGCAAGTTACGTTGTATTAAGATAAGATGCCGTGTGGTCCTCGGCAGAGTAGAATAGGCCACCCTCACTCTTACCGAGGTGTCGTAAAAGGCGACAAAGGTAAAGCTGCTGGCATGATCATTAGCACCCAGAGAAGTAAAACTCTGCATTTCAAAACCCTCGCCAACCCGTCTGCCAAGCGTGGTGAGTATGGCAATTACCCCTCATGTGATTGAGGGAGGCCCGTGCCCCAGCAGTGGGGACTTAAATGGGCTGATGATGATGATGATGATGAAGATAAGATAATAAACAATTTATTGATTACAACACATTATACATAATAACAAAAGATAGAAAACAAGGTACAAAAAGTTGCGGACAACAAGGCTCAGCCTCAGCATACGCTGCAACTGCCACAAACATCAGCTGCAGCGCTGGTTTTCAGGTTGGACCTTGGGTGACGCCTTTGCATTGGGAAAAATAATAGAAAATATTGACATGCGATATATTAGGGGACGTTCAAGTATTACGTAGGCAGATTTATTACAGTTATTTACCCCCCCACCCCCCTTGTCAGCAAAAGTAAGCAAAGCTCTTAACCCCTCCCCCCATGCTTACGTAAACATTTTTCGATTTTTTTCTCACACCTCGGCAATCCTACCAACCGTATGAAATTATTCGCCGAAAAAACGTTTCTTTTTCAAGCAAACAGAATGTGAGGGTTGCCATATGTGTTAAAAAGAAAATAATAATCGATGACGTAAACATCATCCATGTCATCCCTCCCCCCCCCCCCCCCTCCCTGCCACCCATATTGCTTACATAATACTTGAACGGCCCCTTATAACTATACACAAAACAAGTAAAACAAAATTAAACATTAAAACAAACAAACACATATTTTAAAACATAAAAATGATATTAAAAACAACACGTGATAGACAGCGTTGCCATCCGCATACCACCCAGACAATGGCAGCGCGCACCAAGAGGTTTGGTTCCTCGTTCCTGCCCCGAACCATCAAGACATGGAATGCCCTTCCAGCTCATGTGTTTCCTCCTTCATACAATCCGGAGTCTTTTAGGCGGGGCTTGAAGCGGCATCTCAGCAGGCCATCAGGGTGAGGATGGCAGACTCAATGGGACTCAATGGACTTTGTTAGTTCTTTTGTGCCTGTCAACCTAATATTTAGATTTCACGGCCGTTTACCATCAGGCGGAGTGAGGTCATCCTGATTGGCCTTTCTATAAAAAACAAAAACAAAATAATTCACCAAAGAATGGCATTCGCGGGTAGCAACCCAATATTTGTCATTAACAACAGATTGGCGCCATCAATCATTCGCTTAACATTATTAAATAACTGCGCGCATTATTATTAAAACTTAGTTCAAATTATAAGCCGCGAGCTGCAAGTGATTGCTAGATTGCTACCGCCCATGAACACTCGCAACACCAGTAGAGTCACAAGTGCGTTGCCAACCTTTTAACAACCCTTTGCCTCGAATTGGGCCTGTATCCTCACTCAATCGGTGAAACACAGCACAGACGCTGCTGCCTCACGCCGGTTTTCTGATATGCCGGCCATGATCTCACTCCGGTCAAGATGACCTATTCATGCCGAAGCGTGGCTCTCCCTCGGTCAACAAGTGGTGACTAAATAAAAAATATAACACCTTTTCTCAAACCTTCAACTCTGATACCAGGATTACACGAGAGATAAGAGTACCTAATAATACATCTTTTGGCACAATTTTCGGTTTTGCTTGTAAATGTAAAACTGATTTGGTAGAATTTTGCTGGTCTGGACGCAGACTGTTATCTGAAATCTAGATCCTAATTAGATAGTTGCTAATTACCAAAGTTTGCGGCGTTATCGTCTCAAAAACTACTAAGTACAAGTGTACTTAACATTCGAAGACTGTTTCTTATCTAGCTAGTATATTTTAAAGCTACATTAGTTAAGACTTGCGATATATATTTTGAAGTGTACAAACTAAGTAGTAGGGATCTCATCGGCAAACAAATATATATATATATATATATATATATATATATATATATATATATATATATATATATGCGTCTTGTCATCTTCTCTTAAAGACATTCAAAAAGCACTATCGCGCACGGAAATCCAGACAGAATGATTTGCCATACATAACAGTAACAACAGGTATGTCGAGGGGTATAGGGAAGAAGTGGGACGACAAGGGTTTCCAATAAACAAAACAGAAACAGATAAGATATGGGTTTATATTAGAAAACAAATTAAATAAGTACTCATACATGAATGTCAACAAACAATTATTAACAATTATTTCCATACTCATGATAAATTCCAAATAAATTCTCAGAGACGCCTACTTTCTAAAGTCAATACTCTATATCTATTTAACTAAGTGAATTAATTAAGTGAGTTAAATTACAAAATCAATTTTTCTTTTACGACTTCTCCCGAAACGCGTTATTACGTCATTTACGTCAATCGGTACGTTTTTATGAATGTGGAGAAGTGCCAGTCCGGTTAGGCGATCTTCAACCATTGAAGATCTCAGCCACGATTTAATTCTGCGCAACGTTGAGAAGGATCTTTCCGCTGTCGCTACACTGACAGGTAGTGTAGCCATAATACATAAAAAAAATCTTATATTAGGATACAAATCGATGTCACAATTTAAAATAATATCTGAAATCGACTGCGGTATGTCCTGGCTCCGCTGCCACTTCACCATCCACAGCCGATATTCATTTACAATGACAGATACTGGAGTGTTATCTAGTAATAATGTATAGTCGGTAGCTAGTTGTTTCACAGTTTCAATGTCTTGATTATTATATTCGCTTTTCGGCATGAAAACACTTAGCTGAAACAAATTAAGTACTTCAGGAGACAGGCGGTCCTGGAGATCACTTATTATTGAATCTAGAAGAGGGATGTATATAGCTCTGCGGAAATACTCTTCAGCAGATTGAGCAGGTTGGTTATTGGCTCTATGTATTTGTTTTGATACTATTCTGGGGCATTTAATTTCTACATCTGGCTGCTCAGCCACTTCTTTAGCCTCTTCAAAAAGTTGTCAGTAGATTACTTCCACATTGTCTCTTTTATTTTGTAAAACAGTTAAAGTATCATTAATAGCGTCCGTAGCTTTCTTTAAATCGATTGAGTTCGATTGCAGTATTCTGCTTAAAGATACAGTAGTACCTGTAAAATAAAAAGTAAGTGACTGTGACTGTAGTGCATAAACTAAGAATTTATAAATAACTTAATATAAACGGTTTGTACTCGTAGCATAAAATAATAACAAAACAACAAGATAATTATAAAGTAGGTTTCATATACAAGTATAAGTTCATTTGCCAAACAATAAAAAATAAAATAATTTAAGGAAGCACCCACCTAATACATCACTTAAACAGATGGAAGATATAATAAAGTCCGAACTGCGCAATGTTTACAGCAAGCAATGCGCATCATTGGCAGTTTTATTGTCTTGCCAAGCAGAAACTTTCTCCAGAGCGCTACAAATTTTGACTAAGTTGTCTCCTTGAAATTGAAGATGCCCGTCATGCCTCTCAACCCAACGTGTCTCACAAATACCTTGCATGGCAGCTCCGAGTTCTATTTTATAAAATGTCATGCCTCTTAGCGGATGCATTGGCAAATGCCACAACTTTTCTCATTGTGCCAGATGTATTGCGACAGGAAACTACTTTAGATGATCTTGCCAATGAGTTATTGAGCACATGGTTGTTGCACGGGCAACGTTTAGCGTGAATGGCTTTTTTTCATCAATTCTTGCACTGCACCTTTTGTATCTGATGCCATAACCGAGCAGCTGTCAGTTCCAATACCCACACACCAAGATAAATCCAAGTTAAATTTGGTACACAGATTTTCGACGATTTTCGCCAATGCTACACCTGTCAATCGAGGCTCTTTATCACCTGAATTGTAGTCTTCACGTCTAAGAGCATCGTAGGTATCACAAAAAGTCACAAAATGTTCCTTAATAATACCATCATGCAAATATCGGAATGATAGGCTCAGCTGTGAGGTATGTGATATATCTGTTGTTTCATCGAACAATATTGAAAATATTTAGCTTCCCGCACATTCTGTAAAATGTTTTCCTGGATGATTTCTGCGCAAACCTCTATCAACTCATTTTGTACAGTCTTGCTGATGTATGTGGCGTTCGATTTGGAAGATTCCAAATGTTGCTGCAATGCAATATCGCCAGAATCAATACGGAATTTTAAAAGAGCTCTAAAATTCCCTTCATCGGCTACTACGCTGTCATAGTTCAGCAATTTACCGTCGTCGCGATGTCCACGTAACGATATATTTTGATGGCCACAAAATATTATTGTTTTTACGATAGGTCTCAAACGTTCTCTATTTTCATTTATTTGTTTTAATCTTTGACTATTTACTTGGTTCATTATATTCATTTCCGGTTTATGAAAACTCAATAAAAAGTTCTTCCCTGCTTCGACAGCTAATTCGTGGTATTTGTTTCGCTGGTGTGTTAGCAGAACACCATTTTCACCTAGCAAATCATCAAAAGCTTTTAATGGTTCTTTAACAAGTCGACTTAAAGGTGTTTTTGTTTGTATACCACCTCCAGGAGCTACGACAAACAAAGCACAGTACTTGCAGTAAAGACCCTGGTCTTTATGCGACAAAACGAGCCAGTAAAACTTGTCAAGGTGAGACTTCTGAGCATATTTTTTTGTTTGTTTTCCTTTTTTATTAACAATACAATACGGGAAACTGTAATCAGAGGAGGCTCCCAATGTTTTTCAAGCAACATAACTTTAGTTGAATCATCCATATTTTCCCCTATATAACAAGCAATATCTGAAGCAAACTTTGGTTGAGAAAGTGAAGTTATCTGATCAGAATCAGAAGTCGATGTACATATTGTAGGCTGAATATCGTTAGTAACAGCAGAGCATGTTTTTTCTTTATCTATGGTTAATGTAGGCAATCTATCGGTAGAAGCAGAAGCATCGGCAATACAATTATTTTCATTTGTAGATGTTGTAGGCTTGTAGGTGAATTTTTCGAGTGAGCAATCTCAAGCCTTGGTTTTTTTGTGAAAAATGAATCTATTTTTTTAAATGAACGTTTCAATCCACCATTACCATCTCCGTTTCCCTTAGAATCACCCTGCAAGCAAAACCATGCAAATTTCACACCCCAACAAGTAGGTACATACGTAAGTCATGCAGCAGTCTTTAGTTAGGTACCTATGAGGTACTTTATGAACATTAACATAACAACAATAACATTTAATTTAAAACACACGCACTGGAATAAATAGAAACTGATTACTACTTACCATTTCTTGTAATTAATGAATTTGCAGCAACAATTTTTAAAAGCTAGGTACACTACACTAAACTTATAAACTAATAATAGTTAGAAAGACCTTTTAGTTTTTTAACTTAATACTTAATAATTATATGTATTATAAGATGTTGAAGTTTAATCTTTCCGATTCCAATTGAGGTTAGGTCTAGTACGTTGTCGACAAGCGAGCGCAGTGTCACGCTGGCACGCACAGGTGACCTCGAATGAAACGTGGCGGGCGGTGGCCAGTGGCGCGCGCGGTAAAATTCAAATTTTCGATGCGTTCTTTTCCAAACGTTTGCCATCATACAAAGTTAATATATTAAATTTAATAAATATTGAAGGTTACGTAAAATCTGTATGGTGACAAAAATATGAATAAAATCATTAAGTTCAATTAGTGGTCCACCTAAGTCCTGGAACCAGCCCAGGGGGGGGTCATGACCCCCATGACCCCCCCCCCTGGATCCGCCGTTGGTATCTCTGTGTTATTATTTCTTTGTTTTGTATATGTAATTTTTCATTTTCTTTTTACTTGTACATATTGCATGTCAATCTTTTATAATATTTTTTTTCAATGAAAAGGCGTCACCCAAGGTCCAGTCTGAAAATCAGCGCTGCAGCTGCTGTGTGTGGCAGTTGCAGCATATGCTGAGGCTGAGCCTTGTTGGACGCAACTCTTTGTCTCTGTACCTTGTTTTCTCTGTTTAGTTCTATGTGTAATGTGTTGTGGTCAATAAATTGTTTCTTATCTTATCTTATCTTAAAAGACTAAAGAGGCTTGCCACTCGTCTGTGGTGGTCAAGGCTCTGTAAGTCAGTCTCTGAGAGTATGTCATCACCGATGAGTCTCTTCGCACGGTGCTCTATTGAGTCCATAGCATCCAGCTGAGCAGCATGAGGATGAAGTCGACCGACTGGTTACACCGAGTTAACATAGTTAATATAAAATGTATAACAGAATATTAGATCCCTACCCACTAAAAGCCTTATTCCAGGATCCTCTTAGGAGACAAAGAAAGTTGATACCGCATTTTTAAAATTCGTGCGACATATTAATATTTAACACAAATCTCCCGTCCTTGGAATATTCATGATGGAATAGAGTTAATCCTGAATTCAATTGAACTAGTTCTGCGAATTAATAGATCGTCTCTGGTTTTTGTTATCAGCATTGATCCACAAGTTTATCTAATTCTATTGCTATTTTAAGGAACATTTAATATCATTGTAGAAGAACAAAAATAGTTATTGAAAAAAATCATTTGAGGATCATGCTTAAAAACCGAGGAAACATGTATCGTGAAGCGATAAGCGTGACGCGAAAAGATTATGGTACATTTAGTTAGTTTTGAATGGTGTGCATTCCAAAAAAATAATGTAATAATAATAATAATGGTCTCCAAACCGATATTTCGGTCATGGCGGCCAATCTCAGCGATCAACCGTCGACGCAGGATATATTATAGTGCACAAGTATTTGCGCAGACACAAGTGCACTCTCTATTCCCGTACCCTCTTATTTCGATGGGACACTAGTGTGATACGACCGAAGAGGGATTAGGCGCAGGACCAACGGCTTAACGTGCTTTCCGAGGCACGGGGGTACAAGACCGCCAACTTCCAGACTCCGGGCTAACACTGAGAATTTCTTAACAGAAAAACTCAGGTACAAATATTAGCCCGACCCTGGGATCGAGCCCGGGACCCCAAGCGCAACCGTCGCTTTAAAGTGCAACCCACTAAGCATTGCGCCACCGAGGCATTCAAAAAAAACTTAATGTAGGAACAGTTCAGTTCAAATTGACTGATTATTCTTTTCATTTGAGCAACTCTGGATTTTTCAAATCTATGTGCATATTTCTACCATTCGCTCGGCGGTGAGGGAAAGTAAATAAATAATAAATAAATATTTCACAACATCACATACATTGATCTAACTCCGAGATAGGTAGCTCAAGCACCTGTGTAACGGATATCAGAATCAACAGTGGGATTACAAATATATACATATTATACTTTTTCTTTTATAAATACATACTTATAATACATAGGAAACACCAAGACCAATACAAACAAACATGTTCATGCACAAAAATGTTTGTACTGTACGGGTTTCTAACCCGCAACCCTTGGACCAAAGGTAACCGTTCACTACCACTGTTCCAAACGGGTCGTCAAAAATATCGAGATAGGAAAATATCGAGAGGGAACTTACACGTCTTAGATAGTTTTTCAAAATTGTTATCTACAATATTAGTTCTGAACGTGTAATCGTGATCTATATAGTTGGTCTGGTTCCCCTGTCTAAGGGTTGCGAAGGTCAGACGACTGTCGCTTCATTGTAACTACCCCGTGCTGCGAAGCGACAGTTTTGGACGTAACAGGGAATCACACGCTAAGACTAAGGAATCTCTTCATTTGAGTGAAAGGTTCTGTTAAATCTGTTCTCTTGAGTGAAAGATTTTGCTAATCTCTAATTCATGGGCGATGCAATTAGACCGGCTTGGAGAATTATGTTAATAATAGGGACTGTTTTAGATGAGATGAGTCACCTGAGGGACGAAACCGGTCATCAAGGTTCGAGATCTGGGGCGATGATAATGATGATGAAATTCATGTCAAATACTGTCTAGACGTGTCCATGGAACTACTGTATGAAAAGCTATTTCTATACTGTGGTAATAAGAGTACTATAGTTTATTATAAGAAGTTTATACATTTACTAAAAGATTTACTTACCTATAAATGATACTACTCATCATCATCATCAGCCCATTTAAGTCCCCACTGCTGGGGCACGGACCTCCCTCAATCACATGAGGGGTAATTGCCATACTCACCACGCTTGGCAGACGGGTTGGCGAGGATTTTGATATAAATACAGAGTTTCCCTTCTCTGGGTGCTGATGATCATGCCAGCAGCTTTACCTTAGTCGCCTTTTACGACACCTCGGTAAGAGTGAGGGTGGCCTATTCTACTCTGCCGTGGACCACACGGCTTCACCCCTCACACGAATCAGTACCCTTACCATGAGTTTAAAAAACTGTTCTCGCTATTAAAAACTATCCCTTGGACACCTGCAACACCAGTGGAGTCACAAGTGCGCTGCCAACCTTTTCCCCTTCCCCCCATTGGGCCTCCGGTAACCTCACTCACACGGCGAAACACAGCGCAGGCGCTGCTTCACGCCGGTTTTTTGTGAGGCAGTGGTATCACTCCGGTTGAGCCGGCCCATTCATGCCTAAGCGTGGCTCTCTCACATTTAGACACTTTATATAATTTTATTATGACAAGGTTACAACTTTTGCAGCGGACTGTATCTCAATTCACTGGTATTATAATTATTTATTTATTTGCATTATATGACTATATGACTAACTAGTCATATAGTCATGTAATATAACTATATGGTAACATTACACAATCAAAAGAACATATATACTCTGGCTTCTCTTCAAAACGCAAGAACATATAAGCGCCTTGGTAAGCATTGCAAGACATCAATAAAAATCAAATATTAGGTAAATACAATAAGACATGTTTTATTGTATTTACCTAATATTTGATTTTTATATACTTATTCTTCTATGTAATAGTATTATTTGAAATTTGTAATTTGTAGATATGATATATTTGTAATCCACATTTACTTATATTTTGGCCGTGTGGTCCCCGGCAGAGTAGAATAGGCCACCCTCACTCTTACCGAGGTGTCGTAAAAGGCGACTAAGGCAAAGCTGCTGGCATGATCATCAGCACCCAGAGAAGGAAAACTCTGCATTTATATTAAAACACTCGCCAACCCGTCTGCCAAGCGTGGTGAGTATGGCAACTACCCCTCATGCGATTGAGGGACGCCCGTGCCCCAGCAGTGGGGACTTAAATAGGCTGACGATGAAGGGTACTGATCACTAAGCGGACGTGCGCTCGCGTAACTCTTTGCGTAAATGAATTCTAGAGTGGAGACTGCGTGTCACCAAACACAGTGTAGGACTCCCTCAGGCCAGTTGGTGATGTGATGTTTTACATAAAGGTGGTAGGAGATGGATGCGAGTAGTCGAAAATTGACCTACGAGTCACCTACGCGTTTGACAGACTCCATTAGGGCTGTAACACACACATCCATTGTCCAAAATTCCCGAGACGCTGTAAACCGAAACAAGTGGAGACACAACGCGCGAGCCACATCATTACCTACATGAAAATGGAACGTCGTCAACCACGACTCACTCACTCACTCAACACTCTGTCAAAAGTGAACGAATAAGGGGGAGGAGTCGAGAATTGATCAAAATGACGAACATATGAAGAGGCCTATGTCCAACAGTAGAGTGCGACAGGCATGATGATAAATTGACAACGCAACGACCCTGACAGGTCATCGAACTGCCATTACAGTCCTGTAAAATCCATACCACGTCATTTACAAGCTTTTATACCTATGTTATTGGATTCTGAGCTCTAAAGGTTCGATCTGAAGAGCTTTCCGTCCACTCGTCGATCCAATTACATTTGGGAGTGGTATGAATATTCAGTATTTCAGTCGAATCGAGATGCGGACTCGATTATCGGCAATCCAATGACTCGATCGGACAGGAGAAGACGGTACGATTTTTGCTGTTATTCGGTTTGTTTATTGGAATCGGGGATTTTTAATTGCATTTTTAAGTGGGAAGCTTGAGGAAAATTTATTGGAAGTATAGGATTTCCTCGAGGAAATTGGTCAGACGGCTCACACTAACGTCTTACTACTGATATTTTGCTTTATTATACCGATACTTATACACCAAAGATCGTAGATTTCATTCTCCCTATTTTATGTGATAATTGGCTGACGAGCAGACGGATCACCTGATGGTAAGCGATTGCCGCCGCCCATGGACACTCGCAACATCAGTGGAGTCACAAATGCGGTGCCAAAATTCAAACTCCCCTTTCCCCCCGGATCGGGCCACCGGTGCCCTCACTCACCCAGTGAAATACCGCACAGTGCTGCTTCACGCTGGTTTTTTGTGAGGCCGTGGTATCAGTCCGGTTGAGCCGACCCATTTATGCCGAAGCGTGGCTCTCCTACTGTCTCCTACTGACCACTTGGACAGACATTCGTGTAATGAACACTTGTGTTTGTTAATTTCGGATAAAGTTCAATGGGGCTGTCAACCGACTTTTTGTAGGTCCGAGAATCGGTTCGACAAATCGGGTCTTGTGCGATTACGCTTATATAATATAAACTTTTCTAATTAGTTAGTTAATTTATAATTACATATATATTTAATGAATTTATATTATTTGTAAAGATTATTTAAAATTATTTGTATTATTATTTATTGACATTGTTAATCTAAATTCTAATTATAATTATTTTGATGTATTATTTCCAATAAATTTTTTGATATACTCTTTTATTATTATTGACATTGTTTTTATTATCTTATTCTGACTAACGTAATTTAGTAATAAGACTTTTTTTATGTATAAAGAACATGTCTGGCGCTTTGGGAGACTGTAAACCAGTGTGTACAAAATGTTTATAATAAATAAATAATGAAGTGTGTTTTGTACTGCAAAAGTGTCAAAGAAGCCAAAAATACACTTTCTTACTTCAATGGGACACCAGTGTTCAGGTGACGGCACACTAGCGAAGCCGATTTTAATTTTTAGCTACTAAACCGGATCTATTTTGAACAATTTCGAGGTTACGGCAAACACTTATACTATTTATTAAATAACCATGCACAAATGTTGGGTCCAACGCGTTCGCGAAAAATTGATTCACGCCACGATTAAAACGGCCACTTTTAGCGTGAATCAATTTTTCGCGTACATAAACGGACGCAACATTTGTGCATGGTTATTTAATAAATAGTATTGCCGAGAGGTTGTAACCCCGAAATTGTTCAAAATAGATCAGGTTTAGTAGCTAAAAATTAAAATCGATTGGCGTCGCTTGTGTGCCCTACCCGTCACCTTAAGTTTTGTATGTGTCACTGTAAGGATGATCTCACATGACCGACTTTTCAGACCAACAAAAAAACGGCCGATTTTTCCTACTACTTCTCAACTTCTTATAATGTCCTCCAAACCGATATTTCGGTCATGGCAGCCAATCTCAGCGATCAGCCATCGACGCAGGACATATTATAGTGCACAAGTATTTGCGCAGACACAAGTGCACTCTCTATTCCCATACAAGTGTTTGCCGAGAGGTTGTAACCCTGAAATTGTTCAAAATAGATCCGGTTTAGTAGCTAAAAATTAAAATCGATTGGCGTCGCTAGTGTGCCATAGCCGTCACCTTAATGTGACACGACCGAAGATGTATTCGGAAGAGCCAACCCAACGACTGAGCGTGCTTTGTTTTTGACGACCCGATTGGAACAGTGGTAGTGAACGCCTCCTCTGATACAAGGGTCGCGGGTTCGATCCCCGCACAGTACAAACATTTGTGTGCGTGAACATGTTTGTTTGTATTGGTCTGGGGGTTTGCTATGTATTATAAGTATGTATTTACAAAAGAAAAGTATTATATGTATATATTTGTAATCCCACTGTTGGTTCTGATATCCGTAACACAGGTGCTTGAGCTACCTATCTCGGAGTCAGATCAATGTATGTGATGTTGTGAAATATTTATATGGTTTAGGTATTAAGTAAATGAAATTTGTTGGAGCAGTGGCTAGTGGGTCGCACTTTAAAGTGACTTAATGTCCCGGGATCAGGTCCCTGGTCGGGAAACATTTTAGCCTGATTTTTATTATGAATCTATAAGTGTGTGTGTCTGTCTGTTTATCCGGCTTTCATGGCAAAGCGTAGCGACGAATTTACGTGGTTTTTAATGGACATAGTTGAAGGGATAGAAAGTAACATAGGCTAATTTTTGTCTTTTTCTAACGCAAGCGAAGCCGTATGCAAAAGTCTTATAAGTTAGTCTAAAATATTCTTAGTGTTAGGTCAGCCTGAAATTTGGAAGTTGGCGGTTTTGCAACCGAGTGTAATGTAAGTAGTGCGTGATATATGTTAGACTATTTATAATTACTATGGTTTAATTACGCGATTAAATTTAACTTATTTCAATTTGTATTGAAACAACCAATTACTAGCAAAAGCTATCTTAAATCCTTTGAAATTCGAAAACGAAACGATAGACCGTATTACCAGGTGGTAAAGTTGCTTACAGCTCAGCTATATTCCGAAATGTATTTAGTATATAGATTAGAATAATTAATGAGGATAGGTCGTGCCGTCAATATCTGGATCTCATCAGCATAATGTCTAAACTACTTATGCATGCGTATTGGGATTAATCATTGATTAATCTATAATTACTATTCGGTTTTGAATATGGCCGTCACGGACAAATCGTTGTCCATCGGGATGAACGAAAGATTTTTTTTCTTTATGAATAGGTAAACGCTTGACCACAATCTTACCAGATGGAAAGTGACGATGAGGTCTAGGATGTAACGCGTCCAGATTGTAGTGGTTCGGAAAAACAGACCTTGGCATCCATTCTATTCCTTAGCTGTCCGCATTATGAATGTGAAAACAATAGTTTCGGTTAAGGGGTAAACCAACAATGTATGGATAAAACCCTTCGAGTAACCTTATTGTCCGGCGATGGAATGGGCTAGGGGGGATCAAATGATGAAGCAAAGTAAAAGGAATCCTTTTTTTTATGTAATAGGTAGGCAGACGAACAGACGGATCACCTGATGTTAAGCAATTGCCGCCGCCCATGGACACCCGCGACACCAGTGGAGTCACAAGTGCGCTGCCAACCTTTAAACCCCCTATCCCCCGGATTGGGCCTCCGGTGCCCTCACTCACGCAACGAAACACAGCACAGTGCTGCTTCACGCCGGTTTTCTGTGAGGCCGTGGTATCACTCCGGTCAAGCCGGCCCATTCATGCCGAAGCTTGGCTCTCCCACGGTAAAAAAGGAATCCTCCTCATCTCAACGTGCAATTCCCGGTTGTCTCCAAAGCTTGTCGCAAACCTTAGACAGGTTGTGAAGGTCAGATGGCTGTCGCTTTGTTGTAATTAGACACCCCTCAAATCCTGGATCATGGTCCAAGTGTACTCTAGGCTCTGAAGCGTCCGCTTTGGATGCAACTGGGAATCACACGCTAAGATGGAAGGGACTGTTTTTAACAAAAACTATTAGGTACAAGCTACAACATGAACCCCATATCAATCAATGTTGCAAATTCAATATTGACCGGGTCTCCTTTGATACGGATGCATCTCGTCCCTCTCATTATGTGCTCGCATTCACCACAACGCATAGCAACTACATACTAGTGATGTACTTACGCTATGAGTGACAAAAGGATGGAGTCACCAATGCGAGTCAAATGTAATAAACAATACCCTGGTGGTAAGGAGGTATAAAAACTTTACAATCATCTGACTTAGGTAGGTAGCATTATGACCGTAGGAGAGCCAAGCTTCGGCATGAATGGTGTACGGTCTACTACCGCACATTTGGCCGTGGCGCCATTAATGGGGTCACCCGTCAGCATTTTAAAAGATAAAGATAAGAAAGGTAACTTAACTTAACTTCAATAAATCTGGGAAAGTAACAAACTCTCTTCCTCCGTTTACAATCATCAGTTGATCTAACTGCCTGTACCTGCCACCGTCAACTACGTGCCAGGACACAACCAACTACGAAACAACTTCATGTATGGTGTAGCGGTCAACTAAGCGCACCATACATATGGGTCGGCTCGACCGGAGTGATATCACGGCCTCACAGAAAATCGGCATGACGCAGCATTGTGCTGTGTTTCGCTCCATGAGTGAGGGTACCGGAGGCCCAATCCGGGGGAAAGGGGTTTAAAGGTTGACAGCGCACTTGTGACTCCACTGGTGTTGCGGGTGTATATGGGCGGCGGCAATCGCTTACCATCAGGTGATCCGTCTGCTCGTCTGCCACCTATCGCATAACCCCAATTTATAAATTCAATTTATAATCAGCTAAAAATTTCGTGATTATATTTCAATAATTTACATACCTGTCGCTGTTATTGATATCGAGTAAACGGCAAAAAAATAATGTTGTTTGTATCAATATTCAAAATAAGCGAAAGCCGAATATCCAAATTCTATCTTTTAAAAATATCGATTGCAGTCACAAATTGAGTCAGCTAGCATTATAATGTCACTATACTATGTATATACTAAAATATCCCATCAGCCACAAATTGAATGCACCGTATTAAATCTTATTTCGTAAGACCTACTCGGAAATGCACACACAGATACGTCAAACTTATAACATTCAAGTCTCATAATTTGGACTTGACTTTGTATTTTAAATGTCGAACATTATCTAAATATTTCGAGTCAAAACCCAGTCACTTTCGCATCACTATGCCATATAGAGCGGTTGCATTTGCCGAATTCAAATGCAGATGTTGCGACGCGGATGAGGGCACAGGGTAGAGGGATTTGGGGAGCAGCCCTCCCAGACAGACCCATCGATTTTTGTGCAAGCACCCCATGGGGATGTTATTAAATATAAATGGTGAAGGGTGCCGACGGTTCTTGGTAGTATTGTGCTTTGATGGACGTAGCTAAGGCTTGTGAATTTACGGTTTGTAGTAATTTTATAACATTACCTACAATAAACCGGCGTGAAGCAGCATGCTAGAGACCGCGCCACGAAATAATTCCCGCAGGAAAACATGAAACTAAAATTTGAGATTGCTTATGTCTATAAGAATAACACCTCAAAAGATTAAGAAGTGTCAGCCCGGAGTCTGGAAGGTGGTGGTCTTTTACCCCCTTGCGTCGTTAAGCACGTTAAGCCGCTGCTCTTGCGCATGATCCCAATCGTGTCACACTTATGTCCCATCGGATTATGAGGGCAAGGGAATAGAGAGTGCACTTGTGTGTGCGCACACACTTGAGCACTATAATATATCCTGCGTAAGTGGCTGATTGTTAAGATTGGCCACCTTAGCCGAAATCGGAAGATATTAAGAATAAAGCTCAAATGCGACTCAAGAACGCTTTTACGGGACGTCTTTGATGGCGCGAAGTATTGGTTTCGCCGAGTCAGTGAGGATACCGACGGCCTATGATCCTAAGGAAGGCCTAAATCGGGGAAGGGAAGAAGTTTGGCAGCGCCATAGACTTAGAGATCAACGTCTCTCGATCTTTTCTATCGAAAATCTTTCCGTTTACATTCAGTTCATTCGTCCTCACAGAAAACCGGCGTGAAGAAGTGCATTCGCTGCGTGAGTGAGGGTACCGGAGGCCCAATCCAGGGGAAGGGGGGTTAAAAGGTAAGCAGCGCACTTGTGACACCACTGGTGTTGCAGGCGTCCATGGGCGGCGGTAATCGCTTACCATCAGGTGATCCGTCTGCTCGTCTGCCACCTATATCATAAAAAAAAAAAGTTATTCTAATAGAATAAATAATATTAGTATTTTACAAATTAAACTAGTACTTTACTTTATTGTACAATAGATTAAATGCCAAGTTATCTTTTTACTAATATCAATAGTTTCGCACTAAAATATTCTTCAAATTGTTACTCCTAAACATGTCCTATGAGGGTACAGAGGAATTATTGAAATTCCTATGTTAAGTTATTTTTATTGATAGTAATTTAATCTAATTTGGTTTCGTTATAAATTTGAATTTGTTTTTGTTTTGTTTTGTTAGGAATTCAAAATTGTTTTTGTTTAAACTTAGTTCTTATTGAACTTGACCTTCTTTTTTTACTATTTTGTCTGAAATACAGGTCAAACCTAGTTCATCGTCATCGTCAGCCCATTTAAGTCCCCACTGCTGGGGCACGGGCCTCCCTCAATCACATGAGGGATAATTGCCATACTCACCACGCTTGGGAGACGGGTTGGCGAGGGTTTTGATATAAATGTAGAGTTTTCCTTCTCGGGTGCTGATGATCATGCCAGCAGCTTTACCTTAGTCGCCTTTTACGACACCTCGGTAAGAAAGAGGATGGCCTATTCTACTCTGCCGGGGGCCACACGGCCACACGGCAAACCTAGTTAAGGTACGAATATATGAATGTTAATATTAGTATAAACCAAATTTAAGTTTGAAATTGTACTTATATGTGAACAATAAAAAATATATATATTTATTTATTTTTACTAGTCACATGTCACTTCAATACATGTCTCCATCCACCATTAGTACGTATAGTAACATGATCGACTGAACTTTTACTGCCTCAGTGGCGCAGTGGTTAGTGGGTCGCACTTTAAAGCGACGGCTGCGCGAGAGGTCCCGGGTCCGATCCCCGGGTCGGGCCAAAAATTTGTACCTAAGTTTTCGGTAAGAAATTCTTAGTGGCAGCCCGGAGTCTGGAAGTTGGCGGTCTTGTACCCCCGTGCCTGGTTGGTCCTGCGCCCGATTCCTCTCCGGTCGTGTCACAGTAGTGTCCCATCGGAATATGAAGGTAAGGGAATAGAGAGTGCACTTGTGTTTGCGCAAACACTTGAGCACTATAATATATGCTGCGTAAGTGGCTGATCGTTGAGATTGGCCGCCGTAACCGTAATCGGTTGGAGGATATTATTATTTAACATGATCGACCTAACGACTTCAGCATAATGAACTCAGGTACTTAGATTACACCAATGTAAAAAATCCAATGAGGGAAAATCACTCCAGCTACGTAAACACACTCGCTCGATTTTGATCAGGCGTCGATCCGTCCTATCTGTGTTAAGTGCAAATTACTCCGCGCCGACAGCCCTAGAGAACGGAGAAAACTCGCCGTAAATACGTATGGTTGAAATTTATCAACATCATATAACTACCGTTTAATTTTGTCATCCTTTTTATGTTATAGGTGGCAGACGAGCAGTCCAATCACCTGATGGTTAGCGATTGTCGCTGTTAGACACCCGCGACATCGGTGGAGTCACAAATGCGTTGCTAAACTTTTAACCAATCTGAAACCCTTCGGCACCCTCACTCACTCGGCGAAACACAACGCATGGTTGAAATTCATTAACATTATATAGTTACCGTTAAATATTTTTTTCGTAAACCTTTTTACTCAATTTAGAGTTTTGATTTTTGCACAACTTAATTAGACGGTCTACCTTATTGTATGGTTTAAATTTCGAATCAGACACATAGACAGACGGACGGATAACATAGAGATCTTATAAGGGTTCCGTTTTTTCCATTTAAGGTTCGAAATGCCAAGTACGCACAAAATCAAATAACCTTCTATTTCTATACATCCGATCCTTTACAGTTCGAAGCTCCACACCCCCACGTCAACATCTCGAACATCAATAAAACTGAGATTGTGGCAATCAGAGATCCCGCGTCGGATTTAATCGTAGATCAAATTCGGCTCCGAGTTCATTAGCAAATGGTTTAGCGTTTGTTGAGTTGCTACGCAGATACAGAATCTATGGTAAATACTCAGTAGGAAACGATTTCATACATTTGACGGGCACGTTAAGAAGTTTAATGATTGTGATAGTGGTCTAAGAGGCAAATTTAAAGATTTGCCGCCCCTGGGCTATCCACAATCTGCTCCCTCTACCAGTGGCGTAGCGTAGCATAGCTAATATCTTTCTCTCTGTTCGGTCGATTCGCTTACTGATGAGGATCATGACTTCTTCCGACTATGTCAACCAACTGTCTACATTGGTTACGATCGGTTCGAAACTAAATATCATCATCATCATCATCAGCCTATCGCAGTCCACTGCTGGACGTAGGCCTCTCCAATTGTTCGCCACTGTGATCTATCCATGGCTTCTCGCAGACGCAGATCGTCCCCCCACCTACTAACTAAATATACGTATAAACTAAATATATGTAACATTAATTCCCCATATTATATGTGGTGGCATGTAGTTAAAAATAAGCTTGTAGAATAAATCTCACACTAACACGATAACCTTTCCTTCTTTTGACATTGGGTCTAATGCGTGCTCTCTTACATATTTTAGAAAAAAAAAAGAACCATAATAAATACAATCCAAGAAATTCATTAATATCCACTTCATACATCGCAACAAGAATCGCGGAGGCGAAAACATATTTCGATAACACGCGAATAATCGTGTCCCGATAAGCCCCACATCTTCTTAGGGTGTCTTTTGCATCATCATCTTAGTAGCGTGTCATTTGCATCCAAATCTGTCGCTTTAGAGCCCGGGGTGAGCTTGGACTATGTTGAACGGAATACTGGTATTACAAAGAAGCGATTTCCGTCTGCCCTTCACAATCCTTAGCAGGACCGATGCCGTTTGGCCTTCGCCATCTTTAGACAGGAGAAGCAGATCAACTTTATCATGGTTACATAAAATCATTATCATAACAATTATAGGAATCTACAATGTAGCAGACCGACCTCTTTAATTAATCATTTCATTTACAAACCGTGCGGATAAAGAATGGGATCAGAAATGGCGGCGCATCAATTCACTTCTCGCTCGCACACTATTTGCGTCTATACTCGCACCCCACGAGTGCGAGTATAGACGCAAATAGTACGTTTTTATTTTCTTTCAAGATTTGACGTTTTTATATGGCAATTGATTTGTTTTGGTGAAAAAGGGTACGTAAATATATTTTTCTTTCTATATTTTATTGTTTTCTCGCTATTGTACCCATCTCCCTCGCTCGCTAACACACAGTTTTGAAAACCTATTCGAAACTTACAGGTTTCCACAAGATGTTTTCATTCACCGCCTTACAAATGGAAGAAATACATTTAACAAACTTTCAGTATACTCATAAATAAAATACCATTTAATAATAGAATCTGAGAAATTCAATAACTTCCGCAGAGCTCACACATCGCAACAAGAATCGCCGAGGCGAAAGCCTATTTCGATAACTTGAAGATTCTATCGAACAACTCTCGCGAATAAATTTGTCCCGATAAGCCCCAATAAATCAGTTCCTGACTTTTGAACGAAATTAACTGCGATTCGCGTACTGTGTAAGTGGTACCTGTTAAGGCGATTCTTTCGTGTTTATTCGCGTGAGTTTTTATCGTATATCGTATCGTATCGCCATTTGTGCGTGTTGGTAACGACGGATTTGTTTTTCATAGTTTTTTATTAAGTGATAGGTAGCAGACGAGAAGACTAAATACTCGCTCGGAGAAACACATCACAGACGCTGCTTCACGCCGGTTTTCTGTGAGGCCATGGTAATGTGGTCAGGCTGGCCCTTTCATGCCAAAGCGTGTGATAGTGTGTGAAAACTTTGATACTGTTTTTTTATGAGATACGGAGGCAAACGAGCAAGCGAGTCACCTGATGGTAAGTGAATCACCGCCGCCCATGGACATCAGCCACACCAGAGGGAGTGGAGATGCGTTGCCGGCCATTTTAGGAAGGTACCTATAGGCTCGTTTCTTGAAGATTTCAATGTCGTACCGGTTCGGAAATACCGCTGCGAGAAGTTGATTTAACAATGAGGAGGTGCGTGCGAGGGAGAGATCCCACGGTAACAAAGTTTCCGGCTTATCGTGTCCTTCATGAACATCATTATTATTCGTAATAGAATCATTTGTGAATCGATTACAAATATACTTAGCCTTTAGAATAAAAAAGGTATTGTCGTTATTTATTTACTGTTTTTTTCCTACAGTTTTTCGTCACAATGTATTAACTTGAATGTGACGTGGTTAATAGTTCTATTGATTTTTGGTTCGATCCATGGGTTGGGCCAGAAAGTCGTACCTAAGTTTTCGGTAAGAATTCTAAGTGATAACCCGGAGTCTGGAAGTTGGCGGTCTTGTACCCCCGTGCCTCGGAAAACACGTTAAGTGTTGGTCCTGCGCTCGATCCCTCTCCGGTCGTGAGACGGAGAGCACGGTGGTGTCCCATCGGAATAGAGAGTGCACTTGTATTTGCGCACACACTTGAGCACTATAATACGAGTATATCCTGCGTACGTGGCTGATCGTTTGGTCGCAGTAGCCGTAATCGATTGGAATATATTATTATTATTAATCCGTCAGTCTCGACACAGACAGAGAGTCTTTGGTATCCGAAAATTAAAAGACGCTTGTAAGTATCGTCTGCAATAATATGTAAACACCTCGACACAGCATAAGAGTCCTTAACAGGTTTATATGAGAATAAGGTTGTATACATATTAATGCACGTAACATTTACCTTCAGCCCTTTTCATCATCATCAGCCCATTTAAGTCTCCACTGCTGGGGCACGGGCCTCCCTCAATCACATGAGGGGTAATTGCCATACTCACCAGCGCTTGGCAGACGGGTTGGCGAGGGTTTAGATATAAATGCAGAGTTTTCCTTCTCTGGGGGCTGATGATCGTGCTAGCAGCTTTACCTTATTCGCCTTTTACGACACCTCGGTAAGAGTGAGTTCAGCCCTTTTAATAAACCTTTAATTTCAGCGTCGCCTTAACTCACCCATGTTTCCGAGTGACTGCAAGTATCTCGTAGTATTACGTCAGATTTAAAATTAGCATATAAATAGCTTCCACAAGCAGCATCGAAATAAGACGGGTGTTTTAGCAAAACGATGAAATTAGAAGTATCTAGTGCACGATCCAATGATAATATTATTATTATTGTAGTAGATTAAGTACATAATAACTAAAAATTAATTTTGACTTATTTATTTTTTTGGCAATTGTTATTGGATTTTTTGTTCTCAATACTTATAATCAATATTTATAATTTAATTTATTTAATTTTGTTCTTGCATTAATATATATACAGCCTGTGCGGATAAAGAATGGGATCAGAAATGGCGGCGCAATCTCAGTTTTGAAAACCTATTCGAAACTTACAGGTTTCCACAAGATGTTTTCATTCACCGCCTTACAAATGGAAGAAATACATTTAACAAACTTTCAGTATACTCATAAATAAAATACCATTTAATAATAGAATCTGAGAAATTCAATAACTTCCGCAGAGCTCACACATCGCAACAAGAATCGCCGAGGCGAAAGCCTATTTCGATAACTTGAAGATTCTATCGAACAACTCTCGCGAATAAATTTGTCCCGATAAGCCCCAATAAATCAGTTCCTGACTTTTGAACGAAATTAACTGCGATTCGCGTACTGTGTAAGTGGTACCTGTTAAGGCGATTCTTTCGTGTTTATTCGCGTGAGTTTTTATCGTATATCGTATCGTATCGCCATTTGTGCGTGTTGGTAACGACGGATTTGTTTTTCATAGTTTTTTATTAAGTGATAGGTAGCAGACGAGAAGACTAAATACTCGCTCGGAGAAACACATCACAGACGCTGCTTCACGCCGGTTTTCTGTGAGGCCATGGTAATGTGGTCAGGCTGGCCCTTTCATGCCAAAGCGTGTGATAGTGTGTGAAAACTTTGATACTGTTTTTTTATGAGATACGGAGGCAAACGAGCAAGCGAGTCACCTGATGGTAAGTGATCACCGCCGCCCATGGACATCAGCCACACCAGAGGGAGTGGAGATGCGTTGCCGGCCTTTTAGGAAGGTACCTATAGGCTCGTTTCTTGAAGATTTCAATGTCGTACCGGTTCGGAAATACCACTGCGGGAAGTTGATTCAACAATGAGGAGGTGCGTGCGAGGGAGAGATCCCACGGTAACAAAGTTTCCGGCTTATCGTGTCCTTCATGAACATCATTATTATTCGTAATAGAATCACTTGTGAATCGATTACAAATATACTTAGTCTTTAAAGGATACCTAATAAAAAAGGTATTGTCGTTATTTATTTACTGTTTTTTTCCTATAGTTTTTCGTCACAATGTATTAACTTGAATGTGACGTGGTTAATAGTTCTATTGATTTTCGGTTCGATCCCCGGGTCGGGCCAGAAATTCGTACCTAAGTTTTCGGTAAGAATTCTTAGTGATAGCCCGGAGTCTGGAAGTTGGCGGTCTTGTACCCCCGTGCCTCGGAAAACACGTTAAGTGTTGGTCCTGCGCTCGATCCCTCTCCGGTCGTGAGACGGAGAGCACGGTGGTGTCCCATCGGAATAGAGATTGCACTTGTATTTGCGCACACACTTGAGCACTATAATACGAGTATATCCTGCGTACGTGGCTGATCGTTGAGATTGGTCGCCGTAGCCGTAATCGGTTGGAATATATTATCATAATTAATCCGTCAGTCTCGACACAGACAGAGAGTCTTTGGTATCCGAAAATTAAAAGACGCTTGTAAGTATCGTCTGCAATAATATGTAAACACCTCGACACAGCATAAGAGTCCTTAACAGGTTTATATGAGAATAAGGTTGTATACATATTAATGCACGTAACTTTACCTTCAGCCCTTTTCATCATCATCAGCCCATTTAAGTCTCCACTGCTGGGGCACGGGCCTCCCTCAATCACATGAGGGGTAATTGCCATACTCACCGCGCTTGGCAGACGGGTTGGCGAGGGTTTAGATATAAATGCAGAGTTTTCCTTCTCTGGGGGCTGATGATCGTGCTAGCAGCTTTACCTTAGTCGCATTTTACGACACCTCGGTAAGAGTGAGTTCAGCCCTTTTAATAAACCTTTAATTTCAGCGTCGCCTTAACTCGCCCATGTTTCCGAGTGACTGCAAGTATCTCGTAGTATTACGTCAGATTTAAAATTAGCATATAAATAGCTTCCACAAGGAGCATCGAAATAAGACGGGTGTTTTAGCAAAACGATGAAATTAGAAGTATCTAGTGCACGATCCAATGATAATATTATTATTATTGTAGTAGATTAAGTAATAACTAAAAATTAATTTTGACTTATTTATTTTTTTGGCAAATTGTTATTGGATTTTTTGTTCTCAATACTTATAATCAATATTTATAATTTAATTTATTTAATTTTGTTCTTGCATTAATATATATACAGCCTGTGCGGATAAAGAATGGGATCAGAAATGGCGGCGCATCTATTCACTTCTCGCTCGCACACTATTTGCGTCTATACTCGCACTCGTGGGGTAGGTAGTACCTACTTTTTTATGTCCGATATTCACTACATACTTGTAATTCGATAATAATAAAACATGCTATTCATACGTATAAGTGGAGTTACAGCCTAAATAATATAGAATATCATGCCTTATTGTACTGTACTTACTGTATCTCTGTTTAGTCTGACCAATATACAAATAAAATTTATAAGTTAAACATATTCCGTCATATAGACTCTGAATGGCTCGGTTACATCAAGAGAATAAATAAAAAAAATATACATTTCACAACATCACATACATTGGATCTGACCCCGATCAACAGTGGGATTACATACTTTTCTTTTGTAAATAGTACAGTATCAGCCTATATACTGTCCCACTGCAGGGCAAAAGTCTCCATCATTGAAATCAAGTCATCGTTACTATGATGGGATAAGGCTTAATCACCACGCTTGCTTAATGCGGATTGGTGATCACAATCCAGAGCTATGTTCGAAAAATTCGAAAAATATCTTTGCTCGACCCGGGAATCGAACCCAAGACCCCGAGTTCACGGCCTGGTACTTAAACCACTAGACCAAAAGGGCGATATTTTGTAAATACGTACTTATAATACATAGAAAACACCCACCAATACCAACAGACATGTATGAACATGTCTGTTGGTTGGCACACAAATGTTTGTACTGTGCGGGGATCAAATCCATAGCCCTTGGAATAAAGGCAGCGTTTGCTACCACTGTTCCAAACGGGTTGTCCACAACAAACAAATAATGAATTTATACAACATCTCATACATTGACCTGATTCCGTACTAACGAACTCTGTTAAGTGCAAAAGAGGTAAAATGTAGGCTAGGTAATTGTTTTTGTTCAAATATGTACTAATAGATGGCGTTGTACGCTTAACCCCTTGTAACCCGTCTGCCAAGCGTGGTGAGTATGGCAATTACCCCTCATGTGATTGAAGGAGGCCCGTGCCCGAGCAGTGGGGACTTAAATGGGCTGACGATGACGATGACTGGACTTAGAGAATTCCTGTTCAAACTCTTTTTTAAAACGTCCCACAACACATTAGCGATCTCTCTGATTTCGCGGATGTTCGTGGGCGGCGTGGACAAAAAATATCATCGTGACTCGCTTTCTCGTTTGTCGCCTCTAGCATAAAAAAAACAGAGGAACACGGAACAAACGCAAGTCACACGAATGTTTGTACAGGCTGGGGATCGAACCCATGGCCTGTGCCGTACGAATAAGGCAGGGTCTCTACCAAATGCGCCATCCGGCCAGTCAAATGGTATCAAGGGAGAGCCACTCTTCTGCATTAATAGGCCGGCTCGACCGGAGTGATACCACGGCCTCACAGAAAACCTAACGAGACGGATCATCTGACAGTAAGCAATTTCAGCGACCCATGGAGATCTGCAACACCAGTGGAGATGACTCCACTGGTGATGGTGATTGCAGCACACTTATGAAAGTGTTTTTTTATGTGCTAGGTGGCAGACGAGCAAACGGATCACCTGAAGGTAAGCGATTGTCGCCGTCAATAGACACCCGCGACACCAGTGTAGTCACAAGTCCAAGAAACACAACACAGTGCTGCCTCACGCGGGTTTTCTGTGAGGTGGCCCATTCATGCCAAAGCGTCGCTCTCCCACGGTCAGAATCAAGTATTTATCAAGAGAACAGAACTACGATGCTACGAGCGAAATACGTAGCCGTTACGCCGTAGCGCCGTAGTTACTCGTAGCACTGTGCTACAGAGCGCGAATTATTTAGTTGGTAAACAGAATATTGCATCCGAAGTTCCAGGGAAGCAGAAGTGTTGTATTGTTAAATAAAAGTATACACATACATATTAGATATATGAGATCCGGTTAAGAAATTAACCCCATTTCTTTGATAAAGGCAATTACAAGATAGATTATTAGAGTAGTGAAAGCTGCCCCTAGTGCAAGGGTTGCGGGTTCGATCCCGGCACAGTACAAACATTTGTGTGTATGAACATATCTGTTTGTATTGGTCTGGATGTTATCTATGTATTATAAGTATGTTTTTACAAAAGAAAAGTATTATATGTATATATTTGTAATCCCACTGTTGATTCTGATATCTGTAACACAGGTGCTTATCTCGTGCGTATCTCGGAGTCAGATCAATGTATGTGATGTTGTGGAATATTTATTTATTATTATAAAAGAATAAGCAAGGTGACCGCTTCATATAATTATCTTCGCTAGGGTGGAACTGGTTTGCCACTAAGTAGCCTACATAGAGTAACTTATATATATTGTGATAAAGGCATCAGTCGGCTAGCCGGTGCTAGCGCCATCTAGAGGAAACTGATCAAAACTCAACGGCTATGTAGAACGGCCACCTTCGAGGCACAATTTGGGGGGGAAAGGGAGTTCAAAAGTTAGCGTGGCAAACGCTTATAGTCAGGTGATCCGTCTCCTCGTCTGCCACCTATCACATAAAAAAGAAACACTAGTGGAATGAAACACACATGCAACGGTCGTGTCACATTAGGAATATGAGGGTAAGCGAATAGACAGTTCACTTGTGTTTGCGCACACATCATCATCATCAGCCCATTTAAGTCCCCACTGCTGGGGCACGGGCCTCCCTCAATTACATGAGGGGTAATTGCCATACTCACCACGCTTGGCAGACGGGTTGGCGAGGGTTTTGATGTAAATGCAGAGTTTTCCTTCTCTGGGTGCTGATGATCATGCCAGCAGCTTTACCTTAGTCGCCTTTTACGACACCTCGGTAAGAGTGAGGGTGGCCTATTCTACTCTGCCAGGGACCACACGGTCGAATGATACATTCGGAGTGAACATAAGAGATTCGGAACAGTGTATCATTTCGCTGAGTCGGATCACTTAGTCGTTTCAGTAAAGAGTAAGTTACCATCACTCGTATCCATTGAGCTAACATAGCTCAATGGATACAAGTGATGGTAACTAGCTTTGCGCACACATCTGAGCACAATAATATATCCTGCGTACGTAGCTGATCATTGAGATTGGCCACCGTAGCAGTAAATAGTTGGAGGATATTAAAAACAAAAGACGCCAAGATGATAATTTTAATTTGTGTGTTACCGTTTAAATTATATAATGTCACCCATTTAACAGTGGGAGTGCCACGCTTCGGCATGAATGGGCCGGCTCGACCGGAGTAATACCACGTCCTCACAGAAAACAGGCGTGAAGCAGTGCACGCGCTGTGTTTTGCTGCATGAGTGAGGGTACCGGAGGCCCAATCCAGGGGAAGGGGGGTTAAAAGGTAAGCAGCGCACTTGTGACACCACTGGTGTTGCAGGCGTCCATGGGCGGCGGTAATCGCTTACCATCAGGTGATCCGTCTGTTCGTCTGCCACCTATATCATAAAGAGAAAAAAAACAATTTATCAAATATAATAGGTACAATAAGTGCTGAGTACAAAAAAGCACAAAGGAAAAAAAATCTAGCGGAAGACAAAGCAAATAATTAGAAACGCCGCGGGCGCCGACGCGACTAACTCGACGCTGAACTAAACTCAGTTAGCGGGGTCATTTGTATCTGTGGAGCTAAATTGTAGTACTATTTTTCTCTTAGTCTACTGAAATATTACTTGCAGAACCCTCTGAATGGTAGAAATCTTTGTTTTAAAAATACACTGCATTCTGATAATTAAATACTACCTTATATGACACGACCCAACTATATTCTTATATATATATAGATATTTTTTTTAAATTATTATTATGGAATAACAACAGCCATTTTATAAAAAGTTCTTAGTCTAAATACAGAGTTTATAACGAATTAGGCAAAAATAGTTATTCACAAACGATAAACATTTCTTAGTAAAATAAATAAAACTAGTCTTGACAAAGTACATGCAATACAAATTAGGTATGCCTACGAACTACAGTCCAGAAAAAGGTAATAAAAATAAGTTTCCAACTGTGGTAACAACAAAATCACAATCGCAAACGCAAAATGGTTCAGGTCACACCAAATAAAATATTACCTATAGGTAGGTACGTAAACAAATTATGTAAATTAACTAGCAGTACCTATGTATAATGTATATGTTAGGTGCTCGCTCCCAATACATATACACTTCAAAATTTACTTGTATATACATATTGTATAAATAAATTAAAATAAGTAAATAATAAAAGCATTCAAAACACTCATTAACATTTTTAGCTTAATTCATTAATTATGTGTATAAGTTTCTTTAATTTTATTCAAAAATAATATTTTATTGTTATTGAATATATATTTACTATTTCATTGAACTCAGCGTTGTAGCAATCAGCGAGTCTTGACATCACCGATTTTTTTATATTATAATTTATGCTTATACTTAATGAATGATATTATAATACTTATTATATTTATTAATGATGTCAAATCAAAATAAATTAAAATTCATTTATTTCAGCCCAATTAAAAATCCATAGTGGGTTAGAAACAATTGACTTATTTTCTACTGTTAGTAAAGAAAACAGTGTGCACAAAATGTTTAATAAGCGGGGAATCATACTTCTCCGCTACTTTTTAGGTGATCCGCCTGCTCGTCTGCCACCTATCTAATAAAAAAAACTTTTTACCCGACTACGGCAAAGCCAAAAAGGAAGGGTTATAATTTTAGCAGTCCATGTATGCAAAATAGGTTTGTATGTTCCAAGATTCGGCCTAAACCACCCAGCCGATTTTGATGATAAGGTATCAGTCGATTTCTTATTATGGTCCAGGTGACCTAAGCTTATATTATTCAGGATGCTGTTGTGACTACTCCACACCCTTTTCAGGAGTGACGCGCCGACTTCACAACACAACAACATCTCATACGGTGACCTGATTCCGTACTAAGTAGCTTAAGCACTTGTGTTACAGATATCAGACAACAGAGGAACACAAATATATACATAAATACATATATTACACCCAGACACCGAACAAACACAAGTGTTCATCGCACGAATGTTTGTCCAGGGTGGGGATCGAACCCACGATCTTTGGTGTAAGAGGCAGGGTCACTACCAATTGCACCATCCGGTCAGTCAAATTCAGTCAGGTCAGCATTATCTCTTGTGCGAACATTTCCGACGCGGAACAATACTGGAGCAATCACAACAGCATCCGAAAACCATTATTATGGACTCGCAGGACGTGTAGCGATTTTTAGGGTAGTTGAACCAGAGGTTATTCGTGTAGACACCTTGGCAGTACGCCTTAAAGAGCGTTGAATCTATATCTGTGTATGAGACAAAAGAAAGAGGTTTGAGAATTTACAATGATTTTTACTTCCAAAATATTACAAAGGATTATTCTTATAAATTAGGGGGACGAGGTGTGATTCGTGGGTGCGCGGGTGGCGTGCACAAACTAAGTAGAAGATACTACGCACAAACTAAGTAGAAGATACTATACTACGTATGTGGCGTGTGTGGCCGCGGGCGCTGGTTCCACCGGTCATCGATGTCCCCCCGCGCGCCCCGCGCGGCGAGGAAGTCGTGGAGGCTTCCGATTGGCTGCAGCGGCGCGAACAATCTGTATTCCTTATTTTAATTTTTAAATATTATAGAAATAATTTTTTTCATCAATACATTCATTATAAAAACTTAAATTAATATTATGCCAAAATGACATATAGGTATGTACCTATGTACCTACGGCAGATTAGAATAGGCCACCCTCACTCTTACCGAGGTGTCGTAAAAGGCGACTAAGGTAAAGCATGATGAAAGGTGGCATGATCATCAGCACCCAGAGAAGGAGAACTCTGCACTTATATCAAAACCCTCGCCAACCCGTCTGCCAAGCGTGGTGAGTATTGCCCCTCATATGATTGAGAGAGGCCCGTGCCCCTGCAGTGGGGACTTAAATGGGCTGATGATGATGATGATGATGATGATGATGATGATGTACCTACGTACCGGTTTTTGTTTTAGAAAACAATAAACGTATTTTTTTTATTATTTTAAAGTAAAGAATGCGAAGGTGAGGACGTTGGATGAGAAGGAACGAGGAGTAACCAGTAAAGTAGGCTTTAGCTATCCCGGAAAGGAAAAAAGGTCGAGGGCGCCCCCTGGTTTGGTGGTGGACAACCGTATCCAAAGACCTGGGAGCCCAGCTGGACGCACTGACAACCCAGGATAAATTATCCTGGCGCTTAAAGATGAGGAGCCGCCCCCTAATGAACGGAAACGACCGACCGAACGACCTGAATTATACCACAGCCTCATAGAAAACCGGCGTGAACAGCACTGTGATTCACTGCGCGAGTGAGGGTACCGGAGGACCAATCCGGGAGAAAGGGGGGCTTGAAGGTTGGCAGCGCACTTGTAACTCCACTGGTGTCACAGGTGTCCATAGGCGTCTGCCACCTATTACATACAAAAAGGAAGATGAAGAAACTAAAAGTTGTCTGATATCCGTAACACAACTGCTTATGCTACTTAGAACGGAATCAGGTCAATTAAAGAGACGTTGTATAATTATATTATTTAAAAAATATATCTAACCGAATTTTGATGATAATCGATATTTTTTTACAGCTATAGATTCCACCTAGTTCTGATCGTTTTCCAGTAGGCTCACAACGCTGGCAACAGTCCAAATCGAGAGGGTTTATCAGTACATTACTCTTAAAAGTAAACAAACATTAAACTTTGTCGAAATATATTGAAATTCGGCGCAGAGCTATAGACGCAAAACGATTATTTGAGGAGGCTCCAACCGCTGGGTTAGGTTGCGCTTGTGTTAATGAGAGAATAGCGTTAATGACATTTAATATTTCCTCATCTTAGCGTGTAATTCCCAGTTGCGTCCAAAGCTGCCCTTCTGGAGCCAGGGAGCTTGATTTGGGGAGTCTGGTAATTATCAACGCAACCCTTTAACTGGGGAACCAGACCAACAAAAGCATGGTTACATGTTTCAGAAACTATCCGAACTATCCGTGCAGGTTTCCTCACGATGTTTTCCCTCACCGACGAGCGAATGGTAGAAATAAAAATTTGAAAAATCAAGAGGTGCATACTCGGATTCGAACCCGGACCCCCACGTATGGAAGGCGCGATCTGAACCACTAAGCTACCATCGCTTATGATATTTTATATTTCAAATCTCAAATTAAGGAACCCCATCTCAGACTGACATTCTCAATTGCGTCTAAATCCATTGTATCCTGGATCTCGGTCCAAGCGTACTACTTGGACCATGATCCAGGATGATAAGGATTAAGGGAGTCTGGCAATATCCCCAAAACATGATGCCCCCTACCAACAGGTGAACCAGACCAACTCGACCATGATTACACTCTGAATATTTTTTTGAGAAAAAAATGAGAAACTATCGGAATCGTGCGTGTTTCTTCACGATGTTTTTATACACTCCCGAGTTAATAGTAGAAATATGCACATACTTTCCAAAAAATCAGAGGTGCATACTCAGATTCGAACCTACGACCGCCCATTAAATAGGCACGCGTTCTTATCGACTGAGCTACAAACGCGTAATTATCTTCGATTATAGATATATATATGTATAGATAGCCTAGGATCCTAGATTTTTTTGATGGTGCTATTATGTGAGTTTGCTTATAGAGTGGGTGGGTGGCAATTCGTCAACCCGCCCCTTGTGTCAGCTGTCTAATGCAACCGTCCACGTTTAACGTGCGATAAATACCAGTGCTAACTGTGCCTAGACCCACGTTAAGACTACGAAAAGGAATTCACGAGAGAGTCTTTGTCCCCGTCCCATTCACACGCGCCTCTTCTGTTTAGATGCGACAGTTATTCTTCTCGTTCGTAACGCGACGGTTTCTTCCATCTGTTGTCCTTTTACAAGTAGAGTCCTTCGTTCTTGGTATTTTCAGGCCCTGTGAAGCGGATCAGAGAAGCGGCTCCGCCGCCTACTTATAAGCATCTGTGACACTCTCATACTGTGCCTTTTGCTAAATTTAATAATTTTTGATTTAATCAGATTTCTGACTATGGTGTCTAGCATGATAAGATAACTATGGTGTCTAGCATGATAAGATAAGATAAGAAACAATTTATTGACCACAACAAATTATAAATTGAACAAAACAGAGAAAACAAGGTGCAGAGACAAAAAGTTGCGGCCAACAAGGCTCAGCCTCAGCATATGCTGCAACTGCCACACACAGCAGCTGCAGCGCTGGTTTACAGGCTGGACCTTGGGTGACGCCTTTGCATTGAAAAAAATAGTATAAAAGATTGACATGCAATAAAAACAAGTAAAAGAAAATTAAAGTTAATATAGAAATACCAACATAACAAAGATATAATAACACAGAGGTAACTAATTTTAAACATTAAAATTATATTTAACAAAAAACAACACGAAAAACAACAAAACAACAAATACGTCTATTTAAAAAAAAGGAGGTGTTTTGTAGCTTCAAAAACGCTAACGCTTATAGACGTACTCCACCCTTTACTAAGCGATCGCGCCTTCCAATTACCGAGCGGATTTGTCAAACTAAACACAGCCGAACTGTTTATAGGTATATTCTCGCTAACAATTAATGCCGAGAATTTGTGAATTTCGTACCTTTGGAATTGGGACGTGGACCCGAACTAATGACGCTGCCGAATATCGGTTATGGCTCCATTTGCTGGTCGTTTGAGACGAAAATAGTCACTCTAGGTTGACACAAGTACCGAGAGCGATGGTAGCCGAGTGAATAACATCATAGGCTCAAATCCGAGCACGCACCTGTGAGTATTCAAATCTAATAATATCCTCCAACCGATTACGGCTACGGCGGCCAATCTCAAAGATCAGCCACGGTCGCAGGATATAGGTATTATAGTGCTCAAGTGTGTGCGCAAACACAAGTGCACTCTCTATTCCCCTACCCTCATATTCCGATGGGACACTACTGTGACATGACCAGAGAGGGATTGGGCGCAGGACTAACGGCTTAACGTGCTTTCCGAGGCGCGGGGGTACAAGACCGCCAACTTCCAGACTCCGGGCTACCACTAAGAATTTCTTACCGAAAACTTCGGTACAAATTTTTTGCCCGACCCGGGGATCGAACCCGGGACCTCTAACGCAGCCGTCGCTTTAAAGTGCGACCTACTAACCACTGCGCCACCGAGGCATTCAAATCTATGAGGCTTATTATCTATCACTCACTAGGCTCGGGCCTGAGGGAAAACATCGTCAGGAAACCTACATGTTCCGGATAGTTGCTAGGACATGGTTTCATGATGCCGTCGGTCCGGTTGGTTCCCCTATCCAAGGGTTCTGAAGTTCAGATGGCCAGTCGCTTCTTTATAATTACCAGAATTCCCAATTTCTGGGTGCAATCGCTTACCATCAGGTGATCAGTCTGCTCGTCTGCCACCTATTACATAAGAAAAGAACCCGAGCTCCGAAGCGACAGTTTAACGGGCTGAGATCATCATCATCATCAGCAACCCACACTCGTCCACTGCTGGACATAGGTCTCCCCTAATGCACGCCACTGCTCCCGAGTTTCGGCCACTCTCATCCAGCCCACACCAGCCAGCCTTCGAATGTCATCATCCCATCTTGTCGCAGGGCGTCCTACACTACGCTTACCGAGTCGCGGTCTCCACTCAAGAACTTTACGGCTCCAACGGCTGTCAGTTCTGCGGCTAATATGACCAGCCCACTGCCACTTCAGTTTGCTAATTCGGTAAATTCGGTAAATCATTTCTGATGCGGTCCTTCAAAGATACTCCGAGCATGGGTTGAGATAATGATGACTATATAGTACTTCTACTTAGTCGGGCACTCTTGGCAGCCATGAGTGTGTTGATGGACAGGGTTGCGACTCGCTGTCGCCGCTGGTTTAAATGGCAGCGTCTCTCGTTGTCTCCATTTTTGTCGACTTTGTTGGTAGTGAGTACATTGTACTGCGGTCGAGTGCGTAGATTTTCTGATCCAGCAAGTAGGAGACCAGCTTCGCGCTCTCTTTCCTTCAGTGTTCCCTGGCACTACAAGTCTCTCCATCGAGTCCTCCTTTCTGGAGATATGCCCATAGAACTTCACAATATTCGTATTCGTAACTGTATAATCGACTATACAGGTTATCAGGATTTGATAAATCAGGATTTTTAGGCTCCAAAAATCGTAGGCGTAAAGTTAAAGACCGAACTGTACCCACACACTAATTGATCAGTAAGCGATTAGAATGTGCGTCGAATTGTAATTGTAATGCTACTTGGTGTTCTTAACTTTCCTTTTTATTACTTTTAATTCAATTTTCATTTCTAGTTACGATCTAATTTCTTGTATGTTTGTTCTGTTGTTCATGTATTTTTAGGTTTAAGTAAATTTACTCTGAAAGTGCTTAATTTCAAAAACTGGTTTTTATTTTGAAAGTGATTAACTTGCTTTTTTTTGTCATACAGCAGCTGTCCGTGCTAGGCACTCCAGGGACCCTTCACCTTTATACGGGTCGCTGTTACGTCACCAGTTTAGACTTAGCTCGATTAGCCGGTGGACAATGCAGAGTTTTTATCGTTTCAAAGAGGTTGTAAAAACGCTGATCACAGATACATTCACAACTAAATTCCTAAAGAAACTGCCATCTAGTTTGTTCCCTGAAACACTAGTTAAATTGAATTGTACATTGTTATGATAAATTATTTATTAGGTTCTTACGTGGCTATAATATCATAAAAGTACTGGGTAGGAAACACAGGTACATACAAGGATAAAAAATACGTTTTGGAAACTAGTTTCCAAACTTCGGTTTCCTAAACGGCCGAAGGGGCCGCTTCTCGCCCCGCCTATAAGACCCTGGATTGTATGAAGGAGGAAACACATGAGCTGAGAGGGCATTCCATGTCTTTATGGCTCGGGGCAGGAACGAGGAGCAAACCTCTTGGTGCGCGCCGCCATTGTCTGAATGGTATGCGGATGGCAACGCTGTCCAGCACCTGTTGTTCGGAAGTGGAAAGGGGAGGATGGGATAAGTTGAAATAACTCATCAGAGCATTCCCCATTATAGAGGCGGTAGAGAACACTAAGACTGGCCTCATAATCTCCAACAATACGGATAGCACGTCGCTGCAAGCTCTCGGGAGCATCCAGCAAGTACTGATCAGCAGAACCATCCCAGAGATGGGAGCAATATTCCATTTATAAATGTGACACGATAGGATTTTGAAAACGGAATTCAATTGTCTAGTCTGATGTTAATACAAGTGCGTAAGCTAACTTTGTACCGAATCAGGTCAATGTATGAGATGTTGTCTAAATTAATATCGACTTAAGAAAATCGAAGTAGCTCATTACTGTCTGCGTGATCCTAAAGGCAATCCACTTCCCAAAGAGTCTACTTTACATTTGAAATGAAGGGTTCGAACACTGTTCACGGGAGGGTCGATTTCACACAAAATAAGGCTCATTACATTTAGCTCTCACACATAGATGCTTCTGTTAGCTATAGTATAGATTGGTTATTTTTAATTAATCACGAAGTCACATACATTTATTTGTAGTTTTTATAGCATTTTTTTGCAATTTATCGCTCTCTAAAATTTCATCTTGTTTTCAGGGAGGATAATTCCAAATTAGAATTAGTAAGAAATGGACCTTTTGGCATGTGTGTGAAAATTTATAATAAAATTCCGAACACAATACAAAAGGAGAAAAATATTGGAAAGTTCAGGAATAAACTAAAAGCTTTCCTAATTGATAAAAGTTTCTACACGCTGTCGGAGTTTTTTAAATGAAAATAAATTCATAATCAAATTTGTATAAAATAAATAATACTATAATTGTCATTGTTATATAATTCTGTAATCGAATCCTCATGTGTTATGTAATTCTATAATTAATTTATTGTATACCAATATTGCGATACCCTATCAGGGTTCATGTTTGAACTAAATATATCAATCAATACCTGTAATGTACAACATGATTGCAATAAACGTTTGAATTGAATTGAATTGAATCGAACATACGAAGCCACATCCACAACACTGACCCGGAGAGTAGGTTTGATCCCCACCTGAATAAGAGATGAAAATTTTAAGTGCGTTATTTATTATAGTTTAAGGGTCGATTAATAGGATAGAAGAACTTTGTGGGCCATTAATATTCTTTATTTCTGTACCTTCCAATGAAGACACTATCCCAGGATATAGTTTTTATGTGGCATACTGGAAAGTGTTTGTTGTCATCGTAATTTTATCCCAATCATCATTGGAATCAATATTACCGATTGTTTGGCTCAGTGGCTAGAAAATTGCATTTTTTACCTTCTAGAAAATTGGTGACTGCTTCACTTGATTAGGTGATCCGTCTGGTCGTCGGCACCGTTTTGTCTAATTTACTTGTTTTTTATTGTAGTTAGTACTGTTTTGAACGTTAGGCAAGTGGCTCAAAGTTATCATTTCAGCGACACATTGCTTGCGCGATGCAAACATACATAGTGCCATCTACCGGAATAACAATGAACTGCCTGCTTTTTTGCTATATACACTACCCTTATTATATTACACTGAGGATTTCTTTTTTGACGCTCACTATACAAAAAATATTTTTTTTTTATCGAAATTTGTAGACTATCCTAAGGCCGCCATCTGAAAATCAGCGTCATGGCATTGCTGTGGCATATGCTGAGACGGGGACCATTCTTGCTGCAACATTGTTCACTTATTATTATTCTTATATATTGTCTTTTATTAATTGCTTATATTTTTCTGACTCTACGACTATTATTAGTTTTGATTATGTAAAATTTTGTGCAACAGAATAAACGTATTATCTATCTACCCTCGTTATCAAGCGTCCCACTGTTTCAGGATCCTAACGCAGTATTTAAGAGCGTCTCAAATTAACGAGACGTGCTTGTATTTAGATTCCGTTTCCCGCTCTCAAAGGGTTCTATACAATCCTTCTTAGCCTCTCCACCTAGCGGGTAACATTTCTCAGATTTTAATTTGAGATTGTAATGAACGTTAAGGAGTTCTTAAGTCCGTATGGGATTTCCCTTACGGAATTGTTTTAGACGATGATAAAGTCTAGCTTTAAATATAAAGCAAGCTCTATTTTAATTTTCGTTACTTACTAACAAGTCACGTAGTCTACCCCTTGGATTAATAAAAGTAATATAAAGAGAAATTCCAAATAATATCCCAGGACTGGAGAATTTATTTTGTCAATTATTATAATTATAAATAAATATTTCACAACATCACATACATTGATCTGACTCCGAGATATGTAGCTCAAGCACCTGTGTTACGGATATCAGAACCAACAGCGGAATTACAAATGTATACATATAATACTTTTTTTTAATACATACTTACAATACATAGAAAACACCCAGACCAATACAAACAGACATGTTCATGCACACCAATGTTTATACTGTGTGAGTATTATTATAAAACTTTAATTGAATGTTCTAAAAATGATCCTGCATGTCAATACGGTCAATCTAAAGACATCGCTGCGAGAAAGTTACGATCGTTAGAAAGGCGATTAAGTAATAATCCAAAGCTCCATGAAGATTACCGTAATGTAATGAAAGAGTATCTGGAGCTAGGTCACATGGCCATGGTTGAGCCGTGTCATGTTGACAATGCTAAAGCTGTATACATTCCTTATCACGCAGTAATGAAAGAAGATTTGTACGCTTGGACAGATTCCTCAATGGTGCTTGCTATATATCTAATTAAAATTAATTGAATTTGTAATTTTACTATATTTAATCATTTATTCAGGGTTCCGACACAACGAGTTGTTTTTTTTTAATTAGTGTGGGGATTACTCTTGGCTTCACTTTGAACTGTAAGAGTTGAGGAAAGCCTACGATGGAGCGAGCTTAGCCAGAAGTAGCCTATTCACTCTAGCTTTAATCATCATCATCATCATCAGCCCATTTAAGTCCCCATTGCTGGGGCACGGGCCTCCCTCAATCACATGAGGGGTAATTGCCATACTCACCACGCTTGGCAGACGGGTTGGCGAGGGTTTCGATGTAAATGCAGAGTTTTCCTTCTCTGGGTGCTGATGATCATGCCAGCAGCTTTACCTTAGTCGCCTTTTACGACACCTCGGTAAGAGTGAGGGTGGCCTATTCTACTCTGCCGGGGGCCACACGGCGTCTAGCTTTAATAAATAACAAAAATTAACAATTTCACATTACTATATTTTCACATTTCACATTACTATATTACATTAATACGGCAAAGACATTTAAGGCGACACAATGACAATAAGTCAGTGCGAAGCGCTGCGAAGTGATTTATATTGATTGTAGCGAATAGGAAACATTTTTTCATGACTGACCGGATGGCACAATTGGTAGTGACCCTGCCTCTTACGCCAAAGGTCGTGGGTTCGATCCCCACCCTGGACAAACACTCGTGCGATGAATACTTGTGTTTGTTCGGTGTCTGGGTGTAATATATGTATTTTAGTATATATTTGTGTTCCTCTGTTGTCTGATATCTGTAATACAAGTGCTTAAGCTACTTAGGGCGGAATCAGGTCAACGTATGAGATGTTGTGAGAATTATTATTATTATTATTTTAAAAAAATGAGTAACAAATAGTTTAAGGAAAGTATTAAGAATGTTTGCGACCAATCTTAGAAATAATTTCTTCCTACGAATAACAATAATCTCCATAATATTTAATACTGTTACTTTTAGTAAAAAAAAATTACAAACATAAGTTCGTCTCAAAAAAATGTTAATATTTACCTTTAAGTATTTGTTGCTCTTTTTTTTAATGACTCACTTGGCGGCGCTAGTATCGTCGTTGTGTCGCCTTAAGGTGGCGGGTAGGGCACACTAGCGACGCCAGTTGATTTAAATTGTTAGCAACTAAACCGGATATCTTTTTAACAATTTCGAAGCTGCAGCCTCTCGGAAAACACTTATACTATTTATTTAATACGTATACTTAACTTTTGGGTCTGCTTTTGTAATTTGAATTACCGCCAAAAACGGCCACTTATGGCGGTAATCCAAATTTTGAGTTTCAATAATAGAAAAAAAAAATAGTGCACAATTATTAAATAAATAGTATAAATGATTTCTTAGAGACTCCCGCTCCGAAATTGCTTAAAATATATCCGGCTAATAATTTAAATCGATTGGACGACCCGTTTGGAACAGTGGTAGTGAACGCTGCCTTTGGTACAAGGGTTGCGGGTTCGATCCCGGCACAGTACAAACATTTGTGTGTATGAACATGTCTGTTTGTATTGGTCTGGGTGTTTGTATGTATCATAAGTATGTATTTACAAAAGAAAAGTATTATCCGTGCACAGGTGCTTGAGCTACCTATCTCGGAGTCAGATCAATGTATGTGATGTTGTGAAATATTTATTTATTTATTATTTATTGGTGACGCTCGTAAGGGTTAAATAGAAATTCCTTATATACATACCTACATTATATATGAAATGGCGAAAACCAATGTAAGGTGGGTAAAAGAGGACAAACATTTTTACACGAATACTTTACATATAAAACGAGTTAAGATACCTGTGTTCGCTTGGACTGTAATAAACTTGGAGGGTATTTAGAGGAATGCTTGAGAGGCATTTCGAGTTAGTGCTCTACCTTTTACAATGGACTCAACTATTTGTCCTAAAGAAAGTACCTATCTTGTCGGGCCACGGAGTTGGCGTAAGGGATTTTATTGACTGGGTGCATGGGTAAACAGGTGCGTCCTTCTAAACATTTATTAAAAAAAACTTTCTAACTACTAACAATAATGTTGAATAAATCATTAAAAATAATTAGTATGTATAAAATGGCCGTGTGGTCCCCGGCAGAGTAGAATAGGCCACCCTCACTCTTACCGAGGTGTCGTAAAAGGCGACTAAGGTAAAGCTGCTGGCATGATCATCAGCGCCCAGAGAAGGAAAACTCTGCATTTATATCAAAACCCTCGCCAACCCGTCTGCCAAGCGTGGTGAGTATGGCAATTACCCCTCATGTGTTTGAGGGAGGCCCGTGCCCCAGCAGTGGGGACTTAAATGGGCTGATGATGATCATGATGTATAATATAATAGGTAATACAATAGTATATCGATCCGCCAGGTTTCTCCGGTCGACTCTTGCTTGAATGTTAAACACATTCAGGTCGGAGTCGGCTGGGGAAATTTGGCGGATAGTAAGTGACCGAACGTGTGGCTGTCTGTGCACAAGTGAACGTGTAGTAAATGTATAAAATCGAAATTTTAATTTTTCAAATTACTTACTTAAATTTTAAAGTTAGAAACTGGTTTAAAATCAGATTTTCCCTAACTAAATTCGTTTACATTTTTGCTTTTGTTTATCATGTTAGATTTATTATAACGATAGTTTTAAGTCTATTCTATGAACTAAAATGTTTGTTCTAAAGTTTAAATAAGTCTTTCTTAGTGCTGTTTTTAATTGCAATTAGTGAAACTGTAAGTCTATTATTAATCATATTTTTTGTGCAAAGTTAGTTAGTAGTAAATGACTGTTTGTTTCCAAATAAATAAATAAAAAATAAAATAGGGGTTAGGGTATGAAATTGCCGTTTTTTTTTTCTAGGCACAATAAGATGTAGGGATAACTTCTTTAATAATAATACTTTTTTTGCAAATGAAACAAGTTTACAAGTATGTAAAAACGTAGAACGTGCCACTAAGGCAGTCAAAGGCATGTAACTGTCTACCGATTCACCCTGTATATTATACACAAATACTGAACTAACACAAGTATTCGACCGTGGGAAAGCCACGCTTCGGCATGAATGGGCCGGCTTGACTGCAATGATACTATGGCGTCACAGAAAACCGATGTGAAGCATCACTGTGCTGTGTTTCGCTGCGTAAGTGAGGGTGTACCGGAGGCCCAATCCGGGGGAAAGAGGGGTGTAAAGGTTGGCAGCGTTAAGTGGCAATCGCTTACCATCAGATGATCCGTCTGCTCGTCTGCCACCTATCACATGAAAAAAAATCATCACACGAATGATTGCTTTGGGCAAAGGGGATTGAGCCCACGACCTCGTATGAGGCAGGGTTCCTAACAAATGCGCCATCGGACCAGTCAATAGGAGAAATATAGAACGTGCTGATATCAATACCGCAAAGCACATAACCTAGAAGAAGTGACTGCCTGGGTGGCGCAATGGTTAGTGGGTCGCAGTTTAAAGCGACGGTTGCGCTTGGGGTCCCGGGTTCGATCCCCAGGGTCGGGCCAAAATTTGTACCGTTTTTGTGTTTAGAAATTCTCAGTCTTAGCCCGCAGTCTGGAAGTAAGCGGTCTTGTACCCCCGTAAGCCGTTGGTCCTGCGCCTAATCCCTTTTCGGTCGTGTCACACTGGTGTCCCATCGAAATAAGAGGGTACGGGAATAGAGAGTGCACTTGTGTCTGCGCAAATACTTGTGCACTATAATATGTCCTGCGTCGATGGCTGGTCGCTGAGATTGGCCGCCATTACCGAAATATCGGTTTGGAGGACATTATAAGAAGTTGAGAAGTAGTAGGAAAAATCGGCCGATTTTTTGTTGGTCTGAAAAGTCGGTCTGGTGAGATCATCCTTACAGTGGACGCATACAAAACTTAAGGTGACGGGTAGGGCACACTAGCGACACCAATCGATTTTAATTTTTAGCTACTAAACCGAATCTATTTTAAACAATTTCGGGGTTACAACCTCTCGGCAAACACTTATACTATTTATTAAATAACCATGCACAAATATTGGGTCCGTTTGTGTACGCGAAAAATTGATTCACGACAAAAGCGGCCACCTTTGGTGGTAATCCAAAATACGAGTGCAAAAGCAGACCAAACAGTTAATTTTAAGTATTAAATAAAAAGTATAGGTGTTTGCCGAGAGGTTGTAACCCCGAAATTGTTTAAAATAGATCCGGTTTAGTAGCTAAAAATTAAAATCGATTGGCGTCGCTAGTGTGCCCTACCCGTCACCTTAAGTCCCGCTTGTTTCGTGGCCCCACGGCCGCATAGAGCAAAGGGCTGACGTTGGGCTTAATCACGAGGATCGCAGTGTTTTTTATTTGCTGTTTCCCTAAGGGCTGGTGTTATCTAGTTTTGGTTCAAGGTTTATTCGCCATATAAATGAAGGTTACGTAAAGTGTTTTACTAAACTATCTAATACTGTTGTTGTAGCATTGAGTTAACTTGTGCCTCACTATAATAAATAGCCAGTGACATAGGTACACATAGGTACAAATGTCACGTCATCAGAGATTTTCATCATCATCATCATCAGCCCATTTAAGTCCCCACTGCTGGGGCACGGGCCTCCCTCAAACACATGAGGGGTGATTGCCATACTCACCACGTTTGGCAGACGGGTTGGCGAGGGTTTTGATATAAATGCAGAGTTTTCCTTCTCTGGGCGCTGATGATCATGCCAGCAGCTTTACCTTAGTCGCCTTTTACGAAACCTAGGTAAGAGTGAGGGTGGCCTATTCTACTCTGCCGGGGACCACACGGCGATTTTAATCTTTGGATAAATTGTTATCCGTACACTAAATAAATATACAGCATTCATTTTCGTTATATAACAGAAACCATACAAACTTTTATATTTAGGACACATTATATGTGTGTAACACGGCGTCACGTGGAGCTACGCTTTTTAGACAATACTCGACCTAACGCCGTCATATCCATGCACGCTTTTTTTTATTATGCGCTAGATAAATCGCACCCTTAGTAAAATACCGACCTAACTCAAAATTGTTGATATTTTTATAGCAATTCTTTGCAATTTATTCTTGAGTAAATAACGCACTTCAAATTTCATCTCGTGTTCATATGTGAGTGTACCTATTTACTTAACTCAAAATTGTTGTTAGATGACCTTTCATCCCTGGATTTTAGCCGATACTATTTTCACTTAGCATCTATATTACAATTTTGAGTTAGGTCGGTATTTTACTAAGGGTGCGAAATATATATTTTACGTTTCAACCCGATCCTGAGCAGTCTGTTGTGAACTGGACGGTCACACCAGCAGCCATTCTTCTCAACTCGTCAGTCTATCGCGCTGAAGGGCCTCCAACACAACGTTTCCCCACGTGGCTACGTTTTTACGTTTCATTCCCAAAAAAATGTTTCTATATGAGGTAGGTTATACTTTGAAATTATATGTCTTTACCTAAGTTACCGTGTTTTTGCTAGACACAATAAGTTCACCACACAAAAAGTCGCCATACTATAATTTTAATTTTATTCGAGACTATTAGCCCAATTCTCGGGCTCGTGACATTTATCATCATACACTATCATCATCAGCCCATTTAAGTCCCCACTGCTGGGGCACGGGCCTCCCTCAATCACATGAGGGGTAATTGCCATACTCACCACGCTTGGCAGACGGGTTGGCGAGGTTTTTGATATAAATGCAGAGTTTTCCTTCTCTGGGCGCTGATGATCATGCCAGCAGCTTTACCTTAGTCGCCTTTTACGACACCTCGGTAAGAGTGAGGGTGGCCTATTCTACTCTGCCGGGGACCACACGGCACGTCATACGACATATATCACTAAAACATAGTTTTTTTGTATGGATTTCATGTGACATACGCCATGTTTTCAAAATATCACGAGCACGAGAATTGGGCTCTGTATTTCAAGGTTTATTTATTGTGTCCACGTTCGTGTTCCACGGCTTTTTAAGTCAGTTTTGTATACCCTGCTCCCGCTCCGAGACCATAGGGAAGAGGACATTAAATAGAGATAATATATTTTGTATTTGTGGTGCAAAAAAAAGACTTGAAAATGACTCTTTTGTACTTGGCAGAATTTAATAATTAAATAAAAAAAAATAATTTTTTCTGAAAAACTATCCTACACGTTCCTAAACTTTGTCCATTAAAGTACAGTTAATTATGGAGTAGTAGCATTCATAGTTACTTAACAAATTTGTATGGAAAAGTTAGTATGGAAAATACAACTGCTAAGAAAATCGTCATACAAAACGGTAATTTCGTATGGAATGAATGAATGAATGAATATACTTTTATTGCACTCAAAATAAAGTATGAAAACTTAAAAACTAGATATTACAGGATGTGTACAACGAAGGCGGCCTTATCACTATGAGCGATCTCTTCCAGGCAACCTTTGGATAAAGGACACTTGATGAAGGTGTAGGGCGGTGCAATCTTAAATATTTATATACTTACACAGAAAGTTTAAATGCAAATACATAAATAAAATATGAATATACTAATACATACAATATAAATAATATATATGATTAATAAATAGATAAATATAGCAACTAAAATAATAACAATGGATCCCAAAGCGGACGAATGATTCTCAGAGGACAGGAAGAGATGGGTGAGAGGAAGTGGGAACAGTGGTCTCAAAGGTTCAGGAAATGTGATTTAATTTGGGCTTTAAAGATGGGTAGGGAATTGGATTGCCTGATTGTCAGAGGTAAAGCATTCCACAGTCGGATAGACTGCACGGTGAAGGATTAGGTAAAGAACTAATTTAAGTATCATAAATAAAAGCACACGTACTTCTATATACCTACAAGTTCCTGTTTACCAACTGTTCAGACAGCAATCACTAAACACAAACAAACCGAATTTCATCCACGGACTGCCGTGAAATCCCTAAACACAATTAAGTGTGAACTTCGCCCTTCCTGCCCTGTTATCGCGCTTATTCCGTAGGGCATAAGGGCTATATTGGTGCTGCTGGTGTGGAGCTTCCAGACTCTTTGTTGTCTCGCACTGCATTTTGTTCTATTTGGCGCAGTCTGGGGGCTCGAGTGTGCGTGTGGTGAGCGTGTGTGCGAAGTGTTAGTGTTGCCAATAGAGTGTGCTTATCATTTGATGGGGTAAGTTGAATGAATGAACGAATGAAAATAGTTTTATCTCACAGTAAAAGAAAGGCATGCACATACAGGAAATTAAATAGGTATTGAAACTTACTTAATAATTTATAGCGCTTGAGGAATGGTAGCTCAGTGGATCAGAACGCGAATGGGAGGTCGTGGTTCGAATCCGAGCATGCACCAATGGATTTTTCAAATTTATGATAGGTGGTGAAATTTATGATATTTATGGTAGGTTCTTGGTGGTGAGGGAAAACATCTTGAGGAAACCTGCACGTCTCGGATAGTCTCTCAACATTGTGGATACTACAATATTCGAGATAATGATTGTGAACGAGTAATCGCAATCCAGTGGGTCTGGTTCCCCTGTCTAAGGACTGCGAATGTCTTTGTTCATTGTCTGGGTGTAATATATGTATTTAAGTTTATATTTGTGTTCCTTGGATTAAGTACTCTGTGTCCTATGAGGGGAACCTAAGTAGTCATGCTCACTCAAATGTCTCTGAGGTGGTGGCGTTATGTGGCGGGTCATTACATTCCCTCTAATATGGTTGAGTGAAATGATGGCTGACACATACGTCATACTTGTGAACAGGTGCCACCTTTGGGGACTGA